>CM061533.1:132850608-133391958 GCA_030545055.2 Neoaliturus tenellus
AATCTAACTTTACATGCCTGTACCAAATTTCATGATGATCAGACGATTTTTGCACTAGTTATCGTGTTCACAAGCACTCAAAATTGAAAGTTCTATTTCCCATATAAGCCCATGTTAAATTTTTTAGTAAATCGTTATTTGAGCAATTTTAAATGTGTTACCGACAAATAATCACTACGTATCCAGAAAGTACACATAAAAAGCCACAAGATAATATATATAATTATGTAATCGCAGAGGTGTCCCTACATCGATACAAACGGCAGCTCCCATGAAAACGACGGTAATAGCTTATGTCTAAAGGAAATTCGCTAATATCTCGGTAACCAGTGGACGTAGAGCAATAATTAAACATACCAAATATTTTGTTTTTTCGAGCTGAATCTAATGGTGTACACTAAAAGGTAATCAAATAAAAATATCTATGTGAAAAGTGGAAAAAAACCCACTTTTGAGGGGTAAAATCCCCCACTTTCCCTACTGAAGTTGGGCCGATCTTACTGGTTAACGAACTCATCCAAGAGAATCTAACTTTACATGCCTGTACCAAATATCATGATGATCAGACGATTTTTGCACTAGTTATCGTGTTCACAAGCACTCAAAATTGAAAATTCTATTTCCCATATAAGCCCATGTTAAATTTATTAGTAAATCGTTATTTGAGCAGTTTTAAATGTGTTACCGACAAATAATCACTACGTATCCAGAAAGTACACATAAAAAGCCACAAGATAATATATATAATTATGTAATCGCAGAGGTGTCCCTACATCGATACAAACGGCAGCTCCCATGAAAACGACGGTAATAGCTTATTTCTAAAGGAAATTCGCTAATATCTCGGTAACCAGTGGACGTAGAGCAATAATTAAACATACCAAATTGTTTGTTTTTTCGAGCTGAATCTAATGGTGTACACTAAAAGGTAATCAAATAAAAATATCTATGTGAAAAGTGGAAAAAAACCCACTTTTGAGGGGTAAAATCCCCCACTTTCCCTACTGAAGTTGGGCCGATCTTACTGGTTAACGAACTCATCCGAGAGAATCTAACTTTACATGCTTGTACCAAATTTCATGATGATCAGACGATTATTGCACTAGTTATCGTGTTCACAAGCACTCAAAATTGAAAATTCTATTTCCCATATAAGCCCATGTTAAATTTTTTAGTAAATCGTTATTTGAGTAGTTTTAAATGTGTTACCGACAAATAATCACTACGTATCCAGAAAGTACACATAAAAAGCCACAAGATAATATATATAATTATGTAATCGCAGAGGTGTCCCTACATCGATACAAACGGCAGCTCCCATGAAAACGACGGTAATAGCTTATTTCTAAAGGAAATTCGCTAATATCTCGGTAACCAGTGGACGTAGAGCAATAATTAAACATACCAAATTGTTTGTTTTTTTCGAGCTGAATCTAATGGTGTACACTAAAAGGTAATCAAATAAAAATATCTATGTGAAAAGTGGAAAAAACCCACTTTTGAGGGGTAAAATCCCCCACTTTCCCTACTGAAGTTGGGCCGATCTTACTGGTTAACGAACTCATCCAAGAGAATCTAACTTTACATGCCTGTACAAAATTTCATGATGATCAGACGATTTTTGCACTAGTTATCGTGTTCACAAGCACTCAAAATTGAAAATTCTATTTCCCATATAAGCTTATGTTAAATTTTTTAGTAAATCGTTATTTGAGCAGTTTTAAATGTGTTACCGACAAATAATCACTACGTATCCAGAAAGTACACATAAAAAGCCACAAGATAATATATATAATTATGTAATCGCAGAGGTGTCCCTACATCGATACAAACGGCAGCTCCCATGAAAACGACGGTAATAGCTTATTTCTAAAGGAAATTCGCTAATATCTCGGTAACCAGTGGACGTAGAGCAATAATTAAACATACCAAATTGTTTGTTTTTTTCGAGCTGAATCTAATGGTGTACACTAAAAGGTAATCAAATAAAAATATCTATGTGAAAAGTGGAAAAAACCCACTTTTGAGGGGTAAAATCCCCCACTTTCCCTACTGAAGTTGGGCCGATCTTACTGGTTAACGAACTCATCCGAGAGAATGTAACTTTACATGCCTGTACCAAATTTCATGATGATCAGACGATTTTTGCACTAGTTATCGTGTTCACAAGCACTCAAAATTGAAAATTCTATTTCCCATATAAGCTCATGTTAAATTTTTTAGTAAATCGTTATTTGAGCAGTTTTAAATGTGTTACCGACAAATAATCACTACGTATCCAGAAAGTACACATAAAAAGCCACAAGATAATATATATAATTATGTAATCGCAGAGGTGTCCCTACATCGATACAAAAGGCAGCTCCCATGAAAACGACGGTAATAGCTTATTTCTAAAGGAAATTCGCTAATATCTCGGTAACCAGTGGACGTAGAGCAATAATTAAACATACCAAATTGTTTGTTTTTTTCGAGCTGAATCTAATGGTGTACACTAAAAGGTAATCAAATAAAAATATCTATGTGAAAAGTGGAAAAAACCCACTTTTGAGGGGTAAAATCCCCCACTTTCCCTACTGAAGTTGGGCCGATCTTACTGGTTAACGAACTCATCCAAGAGAATCTAACTTTACATGCCTGTACCAAATTTCATGATGATCAGACGATTTTTGCACTAGTTATCGTGTTCACAAGCACTCAAAATTGAAAATTCTATTTCCCATATAAGCCCATGTTAAATTTTTTAGTAAATCGTTATTTGAGCAATTTTAAATGTGTTACCGACAAATAATCACTACGTATCCAGAAAGTACACATAAAAAGCCACAAGATAATATATATAATTATGTAATCGCAGAGGTGTCCCTACATCGATACAAACGGCAGCTCCCATGAAAACGACGGTAATAGCTTATGTCTAAAGGAAATTCGCTAATATCTCGGTAACCAGTGGACGTAGAGCAATAATTAAACATACCAAATATTTTGTTTTTTCGAGCTGAATCTAATGGTGTACACTAAAAGGTAATCAAATAAAAATATCTATGTGAAAAGTGGAAAAAAACCCACTTTTGAGGGGTAAAATCCCCCACTTTCCCTACTGAAGTTGGGCCGATCTTACTGGTTAACGAACTCATCCAAGAGAATCTAACTTTACATGCCTGTACCAAATATCATGATGATCAGACGATTTTTGCACTAGTTATCGTGTTCACAAGCACTCAAAATTGAAAATTCTATTTCCCATATAAGCCCATGTTAAATTTTTTAGTAAATCGTTATTTGAGCAGTTTTAAATGTGTTACCGACAAATAATCACTACGTATCCAGAAAGTACACATAAAAAGCCACAAGATAATATATATAATTATGTAATCGCAGAGGTGTCCCTACATCGATACAAACGGCAGCTCCCATGAAAACGACGGTAATAGCTTATGTCTAAAGGAAATTCGCTAATATCTCGGTAACCAGTGGACGTAGAGCAATAATTAAACATACCAAATATTTTGTTTTTTTGAGCTGAATCTAATGGTGTACACTAAAAGGTAATCAAATAAAAATATCTATGTGAAAAGTGGAAAAAACCCACTTTTGAGGGGTAAAATCCCCCACTTTCCCTACTGAAGTTGGGCCGATCTTACTGGTTAACGAACTCATCCAAGAGAATCTAACTTTACATGCCTGTACCAAATTTCATGATGATCAGACGATTTTTGCACTAGTTATCGTGTTCACAAGCACTCAAAATTGAAAATTCTATTTCCCATATAAGCCCATGTTAAATTTTTTAGTAAATCGTTATTTGAGCAGTTTTAAATGTGTTACCGACAAATAATCACTACGTATCCAGAAAGTACACATAAAAAGCCACAAGATAATATATATAATTATGTAATCGCAGAGGTGTCCCTACATCGATACAAACGGCAGCTCCCATGAAAACGACGGTAATAGCTTATGTCTAAAGGAAATTCGCTAATATCTCGGTAACCAGTGGACGTAGAGCAATAATTAAACATACCAAATTGTTTGTTTTTTCGAGCTGAATCTAATGGTGTACACTAAAAGGTAATCAAATAAAAATATCTATGTGAAAAGTGGAAAAAAACCCACTTTTGAGGGGTAAAATCCCCCACTTTCCCTACTGAAGTTGGGCCGATCTTACTGGTTAACGAACTCATCCAAGAGAATCTAACTTTACATGCCTGTACCAAATATCATGATGATCAGACGATTTTTGCACTAGTTATCGTGTTCACAAGCACTCAAAATTGAAAATTCTATTTCCCATATAAGCCCATGTTAAATTTTTTAGTAAATCGTTATTTGAGCAGTTTTAAATGTGTTACCGACAAATAATCACTACGTATCCAGAAAGTACACATAAAAAGCCACAAGATAATATATATAATTATGTAATCGCAGAGGTGTCCCTACATCGATACAAACGGCAGCTCCCATGAAAACGACGGTAATAGCTTATTTCTAAAGGAAATTCGCTAATATCTCGGTAACCAGTGGACGTAGAGCAATAATTAAACATACCAAATATTTTGTTTTTTTGAGCTGAATCTAATGGTGTACACTAAAAGGTAATCAAATAAAAATATCTATGTGAAAAGTGGAAAAAACCCACTTTTGAGGGGTAAAATCCCCCACTTTCCCTACTGAAGTTGGGCCGATCTTACTGGTTAACGAACTCATCCGAGAGAATGTAACTTTACATGCCTGTACCAAATTTCATGATGATCAGACGATTTTTGCACTAGTTATCGTGTTCACAAGCACTCAAAATTGAAAATTCTATTTCCCATATAAGCTCATGTTAAATTTTTTAGTAAATCGTTATTTGAGCAGTTTTAAATGTGTTACCGACAAATAATCACTACGTATCCAGAAAGTACACATAAAAAGCCACAAGATAATATATATAATTATGTAATCGCAGAGGTGTCCCTACATCGATACAAAAGGCAGCTCCCATGAAAACGACGGTAATAGCTTATTTCTAAAGGAAATTCGCTAATATCTCGGTAACCAGTGGACGTAGAGCAATAATTAAACATACCAAATTGTTTGTTTTTTTCGAGCTGAATCTAATGGTGTACACTAAAAGGTAATCAAATAAAAATATCTATGTGAAAAGTGGAAAAAACCCACTTTTGAGGGGTAAAATCCCCCACTTTCCCTACTGAAGTTGGGCCGATCTTACTGGTTAACGAACTCATCCAAGAGAATCTAACTTTACATGCCTGTACCAAATTTCATGATGATCAGACGATTTTTGCACTAGTTATCGTGTTCACAAGCACTCAAAATTGAAAATTCTATTTCCCATATAAGCCCATGTTAAATTTTTTAGTAAATCGTTATTTGAGCAATTTTAAATGTGTTACCGACAAATAATCACTACGTATCCAGAAAGTACACATAAAAAGCCACAAGATAATATATATAATTATGTAATCGCAGAGGTGTCCCTACATCGATACAAACGGCAGCTCCCATGAAAACGACGGTAATAGCTTATGTCTAAAGGAAATTCGCTAATATCTCGGTAACCAGTGGACGTAGAGCAATAATTAAACATACCAAATATTTTGTTTTTTCGAGCTGAATCTAATGGTGTACACTAAAAGGTAATCAAATAAAAATATCTATGTGAAAAGTGGAAAAAAACCCACTTTTGAGGGGTAAAATCCCCCACTTTCCCTACTGAAGTTGGGCCGATCTTACTGGTTAACGAACTCATCCAAGAGAATCTAACTTTACATGCCTGTACCAAATATCATGATGATCAGACGATTTTTGCACTAGTTATCGTGTTCACAAGCACTCAAAATTGAAAATTCTATTTCCCATATAAGCCCATGTTAAATTTTTTAGTAAATCGTTATTTGAGCAGTTTTAAATGTGTTACCGACAAATAATCACTACGTATCCAGAAAGTACACATAAAAAGCCACAAGATAATATATATAATTATGTAATCGCAGAGGTGTCCCTACATCGATACAAACGGCAGCTCCCATGAAAACGACGGTAATAGCTTATGTCTAAAGGAAATTCGCTAATATCTCGGTAACCAGTGGACGTAGAGCAATAATTAAACATACCAAATATTTTGTTTTTTTGAGCTGAATCTAATGGTGTACACTAAAAGGTAATCAAATAAAAATATCTATGTGAAAAGTGGAAAAAAACCCACTTTTGAGGGGTAAAATCCCCCATTTTCCCTACTGAAGTTGGGCCGATCTTACTGGTTAACGAACTCATCCAAGAGAATCTAACTTTACATGCCTGTACCAAATATCATGATGATCAGACGATTTTTGCACTAGTTATCGTGTTCACAAGCACTCAAAATTGAAAATTCTATTTCCCATATAAGCCCATGTTAAATTTTTTAGTAAATCGTTATTTGAGCAGTTTTAAATGTGTTACCGACAAATAATCACTACGTATCCAGAAAGTACACATAAAAAGCCACAAGATAATATATATAATTATGTAATCGCAGAGGTGTCCCTACATCGATACAAACGGCAGCTCCCATGAAAACGACGGTAATAGCTTATTTCTAAAGGAAATTCGCTAATATCTCGGTAACCAGTGGACGTAGAGCAATAATTAAACATACCAAATATTTTGTTTTTTTGAGCTGAATCTAATGGTGTACACTAAAAGGTAATCAAATAAAAATATCTATGTGAAAAGTGGAAAAAACCCACTTTTGAGGGGTAAAATCCCCCACTTTTCCTACTGAAGTTGGGCCGATCTTACTGGTTAACGAACTCATCCAAGAGAATCTAACTTTACATGCCTGTACCAAATTTCATGATGATCAGACGATTTTTGCACTAGTTATCGTGTTCACAAGCACTCAAAATTGAAAATTCTATTTCCCATATAAGCTTATGTTAAATTTTTTAGTAAATCGTTATTTGAGCAGTTTTAAATGTGTTACCGACAAATAATCACTACGTATCCAGAAAGTACACATAAAAAGCCACAAGATAATATATATAATTATGTAATCGCAGAGGTGTCCCTACATCGATACAAACGGCAGCTCCCATGAAAACGACGGTAATAGCTTATTTCTAAAGGAAATTCGCTAATATCTCGGTAACCAGTGGACGTAGAGCAATAATTAAACATACCAAATTGTTTGTTTTTTTCGAGCTGAATCTAATGGTGTACACTAAAAGGTAATCAAATAAAAATATCTATGTGAAAAGTGGAAAAAACCCACTTTTGAGGGGTAAAATCCCCCACTTTCCCTACTGAAGTTGGGCCGATCTTACTGGTTAACGAACTCATCCAAGAGAATCTAACTTTACATGCCTGTACCAAATTTCATGATGATCAGACGATTTTTGCACTAGTTATCGTGTTCACAAGCACTCAAAATTGAAAATTCTATTTCCCATATAAGCCCATGTTAAATTTTTTAGTAAATCGTTATTTGAGCAGTTTTAAATGTGTTACCGAAAAATAATCACTACGTATCCAGAAAGTACACATAAAAAGCCACAAGATAATATATATAATTATGAAATCGCAGAGGTGTCCCTACATCGATACAAACGGCAGCTCCCATGAAAACGACGGTAATAGCTTATGTCTAAAGGAAATTCGCTAATATCTCGGTAACCAGTGGACGTAGAGCAATAATTAAACATACCAAATTGTTTGTTTTTTCGAGCTGAATCTAATGGTGTACACTAAAAGGTAATCAAATAAAAATATCTATGTGAAAAGTGGAAAAAAACCCACTTTTGAGGGGTAAAATCCCCCACTTTCCCTACTGAAGTTGGGCCGATCTTACTGGTTAACGAACTCATCCAAGAGAATCTAACTTTACATGCCTGTACCAAATATCATGATGATCAGACGATTTTTGCACTAGTTATCGTGTTCACAAGCACTCAAAATTGAAAATTCTATTTCCCATATAAGCCCATGTTAAATTTTTTAGTAAATCGTTATTTGAGCAGTTTTAAATGTGTTACCGACAAATAATCACTACGTATCCAGAAAGTACACATAAAAAGCCACAAGATAATATATATAATTATGTAATCGCAGTGGTGTCCCTACATCGATACAAACGGCAGCTCCCATGAAAACGACGGTAATAGCTTATGTCTAAAGGAAATTCGCTAATATCTCGGTAACCAGTGGACGTAGAGCAATAATTAAACATACCAAATTGTTTGTTTTTTCGAGCTGAATCTAATGGTGTACACTAAAAGGTAATCAAATAAAAATATCTATGTGAAAAGTGGAAAAAAACCCACTTTTGAGGGGTAAAATCCCCCACTTTCCCTACTGAAGTTGGGCCGATCTTACTGGTTAACGAACTCATCCAAGAGAATCTAACTTTACATGCCTGTACCAAATATCATGATGATCAGACGATTTTTGCACTAGTTATCGTGTTCACAAGCACTCAAAATTGAAAATTCTATTTCCCATATAAGCCCATGTTAAATTTTTTAGTAAATCGTTATTTGAGCAGTTTTAAATGTGTTACCGACAAATAATCACTACGTATCCAGAAAGTACACATAAAAAGCCACAAGATAATATATATAATTATGTAATCGCAGAGGTGTCCCTACATCGATACAAACGGCAGCTCCCATGAAAACGACGGTAATAGCTTATTTCTAAAGGAAATTCGCTAATATCTCGGTAACCAGTGGACGTAGAGCAATAATTAAACATACCAAATATTTTGTTTTTTTGAGCTGAATCTAATGGTGTACACTAAAAGGTAATCAAATAAAAATATCTATGTGAAAAGTGGAAAAAACCCACTTTTGAGGGGTAAAATCCCCCACTTTCCCTACTGAAGTTGGGCCGATCTTACTGGTTAACGAACTCATCCAAGAGAATCTAACTTTACATGCCTGTACCAAATTTCATGATGATCAGACGATTTTTGCACTAGTTATCGTGTTCACAAGCACTCAAAATTGAAAATTCTATTTCCCATATAAGCCCATGTTAAATTTTTTAGTAAATCGTTATTTGAGCAGTTTTAAATGTGTTACCGACAAATAATCACTACGTATCCAGAAAGTACACATAAAAAGCCACAAGATAATATATATAATTATGTAATCGCAGAGGTGTCCCTACATCGATACAAACGGCAGCTCCCATGAAAACGACGGTAATAGCTTATGTCTAAAGGAAATTCGCTAATATCTCGGTAACCAGTGGACGTAGAGCAATAATTAAACATACCAAATTGTTTGTTTTTTCGAGCTGAATCTAATGGTGTACACTAAAAGGTAATCAAATAAAAATATCTATGTGAAAAGTGGAAAAAAACCCACTTTTGAGGGGTAAAATCCCCCACTTTCCCTACTGAAGTTGGGCCGATCTTACTGGTTAACGAACTCATCCAAGAGAATCTAACTTTACATGCCTGTACCAAATATCATGATGATCAGACGATTTTTGCACTAGTTATCGTGTTCACAAGCACTCAAAATTGAAAATTCTATTTCCCATATAAGCCCATGTTAAATTTTTTAGTAAATCGTTATTTGAGCAGTTTTAAATGTGTTACCGACAAATAATCACTACGTATCCAGAAAGTACACATAAAAAGCCACAAGATAATATATATAATTATGTAATCGCAGAGGTGTCCCTACATCGATACAAACGGCAGCTCCCATGAAAACGACGGTAATAGCTTATTTCTAAAGGAAATTCGCTAATATCTCGGTAACCAGTGGACGTAGAGCAATAATTAAACATACCAAATTGTTTGTTTTTTTCGAGCTGAATCTAATGGAGTACACTAAAAGGTAATCAAATAAAAATATCTATGTGAAAAGTGGAAAAAACCCACTTTTGAGGGGTAAAATCCCCCACTTTCCCTACTGAAGTTGGGCCGATCTTACTGGTTAACGAACTCATCCGAGAGAATCTAACTTTACATGCCTGTACCAAATTTCATGATGATCAGACGATTTTTGCACTAGTTATCGTGTTCACAAGCACTCAAAATTGAAAATTCTATTTCCCATATAAGCCCATGTTAAATTTTTTAGTAAATCGTTATTTGAGCAGTTTTAAATGTGTTACCGACAAATAATCACTACGTATCCAGAAAGTACACATAAAAAGCCACAAGATAATATATATAATTATGTAATCGCAGAGGTGTCCCTACATCGATACAAACGGCAGCTCCCATGAAAACGACGGTAATAGCTTATTTCTAAAGGAAATTCGCTAATATCTCGGTAACCAGTGGACGTAGAGCAATAATTAAACATACCAAATTGTTTGTTTTTTCGAGCTGAATCTAATGGTGTACACTAAAAGGTAATCAAATAAAAATATCTATGTGAAAAGTGGAAAAAAAACCCACTTTTGAGGGGTAAAATCCCCCACTTTCCCTACTGAAGTTGGGCCGATCTTACTGGTTAACGAACTCATCCGAGAGAATCTAACTTTACATGCCTGTACCAAATTTCATGATGATCAGACGATTATTGCACTAGTTATCGTGTTCACAAGCACTCAAAATTGAAAATTCTATTTCCCATATAAGCCCATGTTAAATTTTTTAGTAAATCGTTATTTGAGTAGTTTTAAATGTGTTACCGACAAATAATCACTACGTATCCAGAAAGTACACATAAAAAGCCACAAGATAATATATATAATTATGTAATCGCAGAGGTGTCCCTACATCGATACAAACGGCAGCTCCCATGAAAACGACGGTAATAGCTTATTTCTAAAGGAAATTCGCTAATATCTCGGTAACCAGTGGACGTAGAGCAATAATTAAACATACCAAATTGTTTGTTTTTTTCGAGCTGAATCTAATGGTGTACACTAAAAGGTAATCAAATAAAAATATCTATGTGAAAAGTGGAAAAAACCCACTTTTGAGGGGTAAAATCCCCCACTTTCCCTACTGAAGTTGGGCCGATCTTACTGGTTAACGAACTCATCCAAGAGAATCTAACTTTACATGCCTGTACCAAATTTCATGATGATCAGACAATTTTTGCACTAGTTATCGTGTTCACAAGCACTCAAAATTGAAAATTCTATTTCCCATATAAGCTTATGTTAAATTTTTTAGTAAATCGTTATTTGAGCAGTTTTAAATGTGTTACCGACAAATAATCACTACGTATCCAGAAAGTACACATAAAAAGCCACAAGATAATATATATAATTATGTAATCGCAGAGGTGTCCCTACATCGATACAAACGGCAGCTCCCATGAAAACGACGGTAATAGCTTATTTCTAAAGGAAATTCGCTAATATCTCGGTAACCAGTGGACGTAGAGCAATAATTAAACATACCAAATTGTTTGTTTTTTTCGAGCTGAATCTAATGGTGTACACTAAAAGGTAATCAAATAAAAATATCTATGTGAAAAGTGGAAAAAACCCACTTTTGAGGGGTAAAATCCCCCACTTTCCCTACTGAAGTTGGGCCGATCTTACTGGTTAACGAACTCATCCGAGAGAATCTAACTTTACATGCCTGTACCAAATTTCATGATGATCAGACGATTTTTGCACTAGTTATCGTGTTCACAAGCACTCAAAATTGAAAATTCTATTTCCCATATAAGCCCATGTTAAATTTTTTAGTAAATCGTTATTTGAGCAGTTTTAAATGTGTTACCGACAAATAATCACTACGTATCCAGAAAGTACACATAAAAAGCCACAAGATAATATATATAATTATGTAATCGCAGAGGTGTCCCTACATCGATACAAACGGCAGCTCCCATGAAAACGACGGTAATAGCTTATTTCTAAAGGAAATTCGCTAATATCTCGGTAACCAGTGGACGTAGAGCAATAATTAAACATACCAAATTGTTTGTTTTTTTTAGCTGAATCTAATGGTGCACACTAAAAGGTAATCAAATAAAAATATCTATGTGAAAAGTGGAAAAAACCCACTTTTGAGGGGTAAAATCCCCCACTTTCCCTACTGAAGTTGGGCCGATCTTACTGGTTAACGAACTCATCCAAGAGAATCTAACTTTACATGCCTGTACCAAATTTCATGATGATCAGACGATTTTTGCACTAGTTATCGTGTTCACAAGCACTCAAAATTGAAAATTCTATTTCCCATATAAGCCCATGTTAAATTTTTTAGTAAATCGTTATTTGAGCAGTTTTAAATGTGTTACCGACAAATAATCACTACGTATCCAGAAAGTACACATAAAAAGCCACAAGATAATATATATAATTATGTAATCGCAGAGGTGTCCCTACATCGATACAAACGGCAGCTCCCATGAAAACGACGGTAATAGCTTATTTCTAAAGGAAATTCGCTAATATCTCGGTAACCAGTGGACGTAGAGCAATAATTAAACATACCAAATATTTTGTTTTTTTGAGCTGAATCTAATGGTGTACACTAAAAGGTAATCAAATAAAAATATCTATGTGAAAAGTGGAAAAAACCCACTTTTGAGGGGTAAAATCCCCCACTTTCCCTACTGAAGTTGGGCCGATCTTACTGGTTAACGAACTCATCCAAGAGAATCTAACTTTACATGCCTGTACCAAATATCATGATGATCAGACGATTTTTGCACTAGTTATCGTGTTCACAAGCACTCAAAATTGAAAATTTTATTTCCCATATAAGCCCATGTTAAATTTTTTAGTAAATCGTTATTTGAGCAGTTTTAAATGTGTTACCGACAAATAATCACTACGTATCCAGAAAGTACACATAAAAAGCCACAAGATAATATATATAATTATGTAATCGCAGAGGTGTCCCTACATCGATACAAACGGCAGCTCCCATGAAAACGACGGTAATAGCTTATTTCTAAAGGAAATTCGCTAAAATCAATATTTTTTACCTCAATCGATAAAACTGTCCATACTGTAATTTTTACTTTGCCGCGAAGAGGTCCCTTTTTCCTTTCTCTCTCACTTATAGCAATTAGTCTGCATTAACATTGTTTGTAACCTGCATTGGGGTTAGTCTCGGTGTTTATTTTGTGTACATCGATTTCTTTGGTGTTACTGTAATTTTTAACTGCTTGTTATTAATGAAGTGGTCAAATGAAATCTTGTAGAGTTCCTTGAGTATTATCATACATAGTTGAGTCGACACATTGAAGATAAATTCAAAGTGGTAGGTACGTGATGTCATAAAAGTAAAACACTTAATCGTCCTTTAATTTTAATTTAATTCCTTCAGTACACCATCCCTTAATCAAGGCGGGCAAGGTCAAGCAGATAGTGTTCTAAGTGAGCTTGACTCTGGTTGACTTAGTTCACCATGGCTCGCTTCTCCAGGGTTCGTGCTTGCCTGTGCTCCATCTGCAGTCGGTTTTTGCACAAATCAAAGGACGCGAGCAGACCCAAGCATTCAGCACGAATACACCCAGTGACCCAGTACATACTACCATGAGGTTCTTCTGTTCTGGTCAAAAGTTGGCGTATGTTGGTTTGTATTGATTTCTTTGGTGTTATTTTATAACTGCTTGTTATAAGTGGTGAAATAAAATCTAGAGTTTCTTGAGTATTATCATACGGAGTTTGTGTTGTGGGCCCGGCACACAAGCACATCAAAGATATACGCAATCTGGCAGATGTGAGGGGTTGTATAAGGGGTAAACTTAAACATCCTGTTACTGAAATTAAACTGAAAAAGGATTTGGTAATGCCTAACTACACTGCTTCACTGTTCGTCTAAGAGTTCCGAGATCAGCTCAAACAGTAACAGCGATAGTGTATTTCATGAGTTTGCTGAGCGAGTTAAACCCAACTTTTGCTCCAGCATTTGCCCAAACAATTTGGTGATAGTATACTAAAGGCATCACTAAACCATCAATTTTAACAAGTGACCATTAAATTATTTAAAGGAGCTTGAAAAAAAAATTATTTTTAATTTTTAAAACTTGGCATAGTTGATTACAGAGAAACCCCTAAATACATTTACCATGTTATTCTTAAGGAAACTCAACTCAAAACTGTAACTCACTTTCTTATTGGTAACATAACCTCTTAAATTTTGTACCGGAAGTACATTTACTAGGAAGGGTTTAACCACAGATAACCCATAAATATCTGTAGGTTATCTGGGGGTAAACCTATATTTGCTTACAACACCCATATGTTGTCAAATTTACCTACCTACCTGCTCGCTGTTAAGGGGAAAATTAAATAAATACCAATACTTGATCAAATTTGGTATGTACAAAAATTACACTATTTGTAATCTTAAAGATGACAATATAAGAGATTCTGATACCTGTAATGGGGGGGGGGGGGTTATCCTATACTATCTGTGGCCCGTTACGGCTTCGCCCTTCATTTTCACGGCTTCGCAAATTTTATTTTATAGATAACAAAATATCTTTAAAGGGTAACAAAGTCTTCTTCTCAAGAATCCTATTGAAACATTGACGTTGTGTTAGCGAAGCCCTGAAGGGATTTTGCAAAACCTTTTCTTTGTGGGCACCTATTATTAAAGAGCAATGTCCACTTTAAATTTCAACCCGCTAGGACTATGGCAATCTTGAGGTTCCGTGGCGCGGAGCCGTTAACAAAATTTGCAAAACCGTTTCATAATGAGCACCAATGAGAAAAATGAAAGTTCTTTACTAATTGTAACCCTGCAGGGCTGCAGGCCCTACAATCTTTGAGATCCATTGTTTCTTTGATTCGCATTTAAAAATTGGCCACAAGGCATCATATTTTTCAAGCCTTTTGGGGTGGAATCATAAGGAACTTTAAAAAATATATTTGAAAAATCTTTTCTTAGTGAACACCTATTATAGTAGGATTCACGAAAATAGTCCAATGAGAGTCGATGCATTTTTGCCAGATTTATTCTAAAATACATTTTTATACTATATTACACATGGTAAACATAAACACAAAATGACAACATTGTAGGGCGAGAGGGGGTGAGGGGGGAAACAGCTGTTAAAATTTCCATCGGACTATTTTCGTGCGTCTTACTAGCAAAGAGTGACTATTACCAAAGAGAACTCTTTGGCCCATGCCAAATTCCATCTGCGTACACTCTATAGTAATTTTGACATAAATTTTGAAGGCCTGTGGGGCGGAGCCCTGAAGGAATTTTGCAAAAGTGTTTCTTGGTGAGGACCTATGAACAAAGGAGAGTGTCATTTCAAATTTCAACCCCAATTAATTTTGAAGTCCTGCGGGGCGGAGCCCTTAAGAAGCTTTTTAAAAGCGTTTCTTAGTTACCTATGGGCAAAGCGGACCTCACATTACAAATGTCAACCCGTTACATCATAAAGTTTTTCAGATTCGTTGTTTCCTAAATTCACATAAATACAGTAGACTCCCTCTTAACCGGCCACCTTTTAACCGGTCTCCGTTTTAACCGGCCTACCCTGACACAAAATAACATCATTTTAACCGGTCATTTTTTATCTCAACATCGCTTTAACCGGCCCTGTAACGCCGGAAACATGGTTTTCTCATCTACTGTATCTTACAATTGAACGTTATTTCATATTGGCGTTCTCAAACAAATTAAAATATAACGTCCTGGACGGAAGTGAATGCCACCGGAAGTGAATGCGTTTGGACCTACTATCCAGTAGACCACAATTATAGAAACAAATTATTATTAGTTTGAGTTTGTTGTGGATTTTATAGGTGTCGGGTGTTAGTTATAAATCATATTCAGTATGTATTTCAAGTCATAATTATATTTAGACCATATAGAATTGTAGGTTGGCGTTCTTAAATGAACATCGGTTTAACCGGCCAATTCATTATCCAGCCGAGGCCTGGTCCCGAGGTGGCCGGTTAAGAAGGAGTGTACTGTATATATATATATATATATATATATATATATATATATATATATATATATCGTATATAACATATTAAAAACTGGCTTTACGAATAACATTAGATCAAAATCAAAATCCTGTGCTGCGGAGACCTGATGGAATATTGCAAAACCGTTTCTTAGTGAGCACCTAAAGATGTTCATGCCAAATTTCATCCCTCTATACCCTATGGTTCTTGAGATTCTCTGTCGCATGAGTGGGTAATATTTGACAAATATATGGTATATTTATGTACAACACGCCCATGGCAACAAACCTACATCCTTTTGCCTATGGTGTATATTGGGAAAAAACTGAACTCCGATCGAAATTCACTGAGTTTGAAAATCTATTGCGACAGATGTAATATCATCACCGCACCAACCGTACGTACAACAACCGTGCAAGTGGGCGTAAATATTCATAAATTATAATACTGTATAAAAGATAGGGTTTGGTGACTAAAGATGGGTTATGAATGACCTGAAACCAGTCACAAGTAGTTAAAATTTACATCTGTAGGATAAACAAAACGATTTTTGGTAGGTTTAAGTGTGTAAATATTCTTGAATGTTCTCTGGGGTGATAGGCCTAATTATAATCAAGATGATTTTTTATTTTCTAAAAATAGGCTTTCCTTACCATATTTTTGTGTTTAAAAATATATATAAAAAAAATATAAAGTTTGAGAAGTTTAACACTTTTACAAGGATGCGAGTAAGGCAGCCAGTTGTACTGTAGGCCTAATTATTAAAATACCCCCGTCGCAGCAGACCTGCGTACTCAGCGAATTTCCAATGGAATTTTGGTATATCTTCTATTTTCCCATAAAATCCATGGGGATGAGAGATGTAGGTTTGCCGCCATATGGGTTTTGTTGGTAAAAATAAGTTAAACCCTACCTAGTGATTGTACATACCAAATTTTATCAAGATATGTCAATAAATAAGCAAGATAGAAGGTTTTGTTGATTTCCCATAAGAATAACAAGGAAAACATACTTTTTGGATTTTCTCCATAATCATCTAAGCTAGGTAAAAAATTCAAAATACTAGATTGTTTGTTTTTTTAAGCTCTTTTAAATGGTTTAAGTTAAAATTGTAGAATTTTCTAAATAAAAGTAAAAAAAGCCAAAAACCCATTTTTAATCCTTTTGAAACCCCATAAAACCCCGTTCCCATGGTCCGTTCATTCTGGTTCGCGAACTCAACCTAGTAGACGCTGGCTTACACCCCTGTACCAAATTTCATCAAAATCGGAGGTTCCGTTCAAAAGTTATCGTGGTCACGGACACATAGATATATATATAGATATATATATATATATACATATATATCAATTTGAACAAACGATGTTTTTGGCTTCTAGGGACCTCAAAACGAAAAAGTATCATGGTCCCGGGCTTAGGTCTTACCGTGACTACTACCGTAATAGCGTATTCCCTATAGGGAAATTCGCTAATAAATAAATTATTTTGTTTTGTGTACATGGGGCAACCTAACTTATTTGTACTATCCTAAATAATTAAAATACTTTTAAAATGTTTAAGACTAATTGTAGTAAATGCTTGTAAAAAATGTGTATGACACAAATCCATTCAATTAAAAGTAACTACGAACTAAGTATTGCCTAAATATAAGAAAATTGAGTTTTTATTTAGGTTTTCTTTTATTACAAGTGATTTTAGTTGTTTTTAATACCATTACAAAGTGGGATCAAATTTTTTTTAATGTGACAATCCCTAATGCAAATTTTTAAATTTCTTCTTCGAATAGACACTTACGGGAGGTACGAGCGTACTCCTAGTATATAGATTATTTCATGACAATGTCACCTGTTTTAACCAGCACAGCTGGAGCCATGTAAGACGTTATGTGACAATAAAGATATATTTCATTTCATTTCATTATGGTGTGCACAGTTTCCTTACCTAATAAATTCCATTTGAAAACATTCTCATAGTTGATACTTGGCTTTTTAAATTTTTTGACTAGTCAATATGTGACATATTGTTGACCATATTTGGCACATTATTTGAGACTCCAACCAAAAATCCATATAATGTATTGGCAGGCAATGGCACTTCACAAAATTTTTTGACTTGCCCAGATTCTTTCCTAATAATTTCCCAAGAATTTTTACAATTATTTTTTGATTGTGCAATTTCTTGATCGTTAGATGCAATTTTAGCCTATCTAATACCATAATTTGTATACACTTTTTTGTACTTCTTAAAAATAATCTTATCTTGTATGAGTTTGCTGAGCTTCCATATGTCATATAAAAACATTAAGTGCATGCGCATTGCTTCAAGTTCGAGTGAAAACCATTTTTTTTAATTTTGCCTACTTTTATCCTTATTCTTAGTTTTCAACTTTACAAGGGGACAACTTATATAACTTATATAGATTACTTTGTATTGTTAAGCTCATATGACTTATTGAATTGTGTCTTTCAGTTGTAATTACGTACTGTTGCACTTTACCTCACCAATTGCCTGTTGTGTATATTCTCACTGTAAATTATTTTGCATTGTCTATTTTGTAGCATTATTTTAGATTATTATGGAGATTATTTGGAATCCCGCTTAGGTCAATTGAGTGCCTCCTTATTTCACCTGGTTCAATATCATATCCTATTTAGTGCCATCTGAACTCTTGTGTCGATGTTAAGTTATTCATTGTATATTGTATGATTACTTTATGTAAAATGGAGATTTCCGTTAATATATAAATAAATAAAGAACCCCGCTTGCTAAATAAATCAAATAATTAACCAAATTAACAAAAAATAAAATAATGACCTATAGGTAATATTATAAAAGGACACATACTTCTTTGAGATTTTGAGTCAGTTGACTGTATGTTAGATTGTAATTACGTATGTACTTTTCGATACAATAGAATCACAGTTAATCCAAACTAATTAAACCGACGAATTTCTTTGATTGCTAGCAGTAATGTTTAAAGGGCCTTATCATGGTTAGATCACTGGAATTACCCTTTACCAGATGTCTATCAATACATCACCACACAATAAACCGTCCCCATTCTCGGAATTTATCGTCATGTTTTCTTCAATAGTGAGCACGTGAGCTCACCAGAAGTAAACCACACTGATTAAATGTAGAAAAATAAGTTCCCTTTGGTAAAACAATGAGAACATTTTTGGCAAACATCCGACACACCGAGTAAACTGAAGCCATGTTTTCTATTTAGAAACATGAATGTTGTATGTTTGTTTCTCACTTTTTAAATGCAATTTTTATTTTCAATCGGAGATTCAGATTATCTGGAAATTCGGATTAACAGGGTTCAGATTACCGGATTCTAGTATAGTAAAAGAGCTTAATTTTAAAACTTTACTGGTATATGAAGACATATGAAAACTCACATATGGTTGGCCTCGCAGGAGGATCTGGATGTTGAAAAGGAAAAGATTCCTTTCCTGGTACAGTGGGCTCAAATTCCATGCCTTGAGAGCCAAGTCCAATCTGATTGAAGTAATCATGTCCTTCCTGGAACACGATAAAATTACATAGGTATGATATGGCATAGACTAATAAAGTTTGAAAACAGGTTTTTTTTTACCTCCATTCTTTGTCAGCTTTGTGTTAATCCCACAGAACTACTGCGCTTTCAGAACTACCATAGATAGTGTTAATTCCATCTTCAGGTCAGATTGCAAGACAATTAACAAAAAGTTTAAGTTGTAATGAAGGATCTAGCTCATTTTGTTTAGCCGCCAGACATTGTGTACAGGTGGTATGCTTCATCCTAAATATGAATTATTATAGAAAAATTACAAACTAAATTATCTCCTAACATGAACAGGGAGATCAGTAGTTGTTCTATTAGACCATGTTCTGAAAAAAAGTATGAGTCTCAAAAATTATTTTTTCTTCTTTTTAGAAAGGCTTCTCTGAATATTGTGGTGGTAGAAAGTGAGATTTTGTTTAGGTTTTTGGGTTTTAGTTTGATTTTGTAATGAATTAAGGCCTTCACCCTGTATTTTGGTTGTGTTGCATGGTCAGGAAAGGATAATTTACTGGGTGCAGGTTGTAGTTGGCAGGAATCCCTAATGCAGCCTGGATCCTGGGATAGGGTCATAAAGCAGTTGAGTTGTTTTCTTGATGATTTAGCTGGGTCTTACACTGTTTTTTTCCGTTGGTACTGTTTGTTTTGCTGTTTTGCTCTTCAGTGGTCTCATGATTTTTTTTCAGTTGGTGTCCGCTATGATGGTGGTTGCCAAGCTTAACTGGTTAATAGGTGTTGGATTGAGTTTTGTTCCCTTTTTGCTAAGATTAATTCTATCTTAGCAGCTGTCGTCTATAATTTTACTTAGATTTATGAAATTTGTTCCCAACTGAAAGCACATGAAAGTTCTCCAATTCAATTTACAATCCAATTCCAAGCCAAGGAATTTAGTTGTTTAACAGTTTTTTTTCTACGCCAAATGTTGTCTGTTTACTTTATTGACTAATTGGTTGAGTTAGGAACAATTGATTGCTTTGCAGCAATTTTTTACATTTTTCATTTCTCCCGTAGGGGTCGTCGGTTAAGAGAGCGTCTACGTCTACTGTAATTGTTCTGTGATACCTTCTAGATAGATAGGTATTATTCAGTGTAAGACAGTGCAAATAGAGAAAAACCATAAAGCTGAAGATTTTTTAACAGGATTCAACACAATTGAAAGTTTTGGATGGGTCACATACACACCAGCTATGCTCTGTGATCCATCTAAACCCTCCAGACATGTTGGACAAAAATCTGCTATTTCAAAACCACTAATAACAACATAACCAGTAAAAAATTCAAACTAATAGAAAGGATAGGAATAACTGTTAAGTATTTCTAGTATCAATGTGCGCCACAACTAACCTGGTCCACATTGATGACAATAGGAGTGGAGAACCTGGGGTCCAAACCTTGCTGGCTGAATGCAGAGCCGTTCACTTTACTATTCCCTGCAAACACATCGCCATATAAAAAAAAATAATTATCATAAACAATAAACTAAGCAATATATTTATTTTGATAAAAAGCTTTAGTTAAATTAAATTACCCAATTGATGACTATCTGAACACTGATTGGTCAGGTTACACCACTAACGGTTTACTTTACCATTATTACGCAGTCCCTTTCCTTACCCTTCCTTGTGGCATATCTCAAGGAGGATGAGGATGATGACAGATATTATGATACCTACTGCGGTCAGCGGGCTTTAAGATGTAATGTGGCTCTTTAAATTTCACTCCACATATCAACAATAAGAGTGAGAGAGATAGTGGAATGAGTTAAAGTCATAGAAGGCCACCAGGATCGTACATCGACATTTCTTTCCTACATTCTGGTTTTGTGCTATAATCAGTGCAATAAGGACTTTGTTTAAAGTTATTTGTTGGTGATAACGATGGTGTTGGTGGAATTACATAGGTTAAATGATGGAAAATCTGGTCCTAGATTGCTTTATGATATCAGATTATTGATACTTACAGCCTGAAGCAATCTTGGTTTTTTGGTTTGTGACGCGTTTCGCCGTTTACGGCATCCTCAGACTTCACAAACACACTTGAACTAATAGTACATTACACACACACAAATATCACCTTGCGGATCGTTAAGTTTATTAAAAACCGACATTGAATTATACACGCACAAATAAAGAATTTGGGGAGCTCCCATTACGGCCACACGGTGGTTCTTCTTTCTTCACCGTGTGGCCGTAATGGGAGCTCCCCAAATTCTTTATTTGTGCGTGTATAATTCAATGTCTGTTTTTAATAAACTTAACGATCCGCAAGGTGATATTTGTGTGTGTGTAATGTACTATTAGTTCAAGTGTGTTTGTGAAGTCTGAGGATGCCGTAAACAGCGAAACGCGTCACAAACCAAAAAACCAAGATTGCTTCATGCTGTAAGTATCAATAATCTGATAGGTTAAATGAATCGCATCGCGTCGCGTCGCTCTCTGTGCATTCATGCACTAATTATTTATTCAGTAAATTATTCATGATTAAAGTGTGTTTTCAATATGTCGATGATTTCTTCTTCACTTATTTCTACCGTCATAAATTTGAGACTGATTACTTTTTTGATGAGATACTCTGCCCTAGTAAGTTTATCATCTTCCTTTTAAGATTATTTTTCAATTCTCTGTTGTACTCCTTTTTGAACTTCTTTTGACCAATACTTTTTTGAAAAAATCTTTTCTTGGAAGGATAACTAGAATGAGATTTTAACAAAATCTTTGGTTGATTGATCAAAGTAAAAAAAGAACTACAGTCAACTCCCGATTATCCGGGGGCGGATAAACCGGGTTGCGGATTAACCCGGGTCACAAAAAGTTAATTTCAATTTGATTTATTTTCTCAGTTTAGACGACAATACCATCATTTATCGATCTAATATGTTAAAATAATTACTTTAGAAGAAATCTCTTTACTAATTATTATTTGATTTATCAATGGGAAAAAAGCAATGAAACACGGAAATTGATCCGTAAATTATTTGGTGGTGTGATTGTGATCGTAGTCATGTGGTCAGGGAGGAACGAATCACAGAGCGATGGCGTGGTGGGATGGTGATGGGACGCAAAGGCGGAGTCATTACCTTGTCTGCTAGAAACAACTGGTCGTCCGCCGGGATGTGTTAAAAATAGAAACCAAGAAAGGTCCTATTTAGTTTTCAGTTCAGTGTGTGATTATCGCTCTGATTCGTGTGCTGTTGAATGACCTCTAGTAATTTTGTGTTGTATTACGCTAAACAACACATTTCAAAATGCATTTGTTTTGCATTTCAAGAAAGTGTTTGATAATGTGACATTAAATTTTATTTTACAAAGTTATAAATTTATTAGCCTTATTCAATAATTGGCATACATTTTAAACAAGTGGTCGTTATTAAATTTTTATTGAAATTCAATTTTATATTTTTTATTGTGTTCATTGTTCATTCGACTATAGAAGATCTGTTTATTCATTTCAATAAGGTTTGGCCAATAAAAAATAATAAATATCGGATACTTGCGGAATCTTAATTATAACTTGTTTATTTCGTGTTTTACTCTATTACATGAACTCTTTGTTTTAATCGTGGTTTTGGGTTATCCGGGACCCTTCAACCAGTCATTACCCCGGATAATCGGGAGTTGACTGTATTGTAAATTCACTGAGTATGCAGGTCTGCTACGATGGGGGTATTTTAAGGAATTGAGGTGTTTATGACACCGTTATATGTTTTGTGTTTTACGTCTGTATTTGGTGGGAGGTGGCCAAAATAATTCTAATTATTTCGTTTACTCTCAGAGGATAAAGTTAAAAAACCAAGTTACACTTCCACAACCTAATTTTGAAGCTTATAAAAGATTGTATTCCTATATGGGTTGTAAAATATTTAATGAAATTTCACTTTATATTGGTGGTGTTAAATTACAAATATATAAATCTCATTAAATTTTCAAAAGAGCTAAAAATATAATGGGTAACTTTTAATATTGGCCTAATTGACGAATTATCAAAATAGATCCAAACTCAATGTTTTTGATGATAATTACATAAAATGTACAAATTATTTTGTTGAGCACCTGCCTTCTGCAATTCTTTGATATTTCTATTTAAATGAGTGATTAATGTGGATTAGGTCAATAAGGTACTATGCCATTTAATTTTTACAGTAAGGCTTTGTAAAATAAGTTTTTGAAGTTTGATTCTATAGATACTAAATGTCATTGTGATCTACAATACGTTTTTGACCATGTCTAAGTTTTGTGGACCTAATCTTTGTGACTGGTAAATTGTGTAAAAATCATGTGTGGCAGTAAATATACCGGGTGTCCTAGATCACCCGTACATTTTAAAATCTACACAATTAATTTTCAGAAAACCAAATTGTGCCATTATAAATAAACCGTTGTTTAGTAAATTATTGTGGACATTTTCCATCACTGATTAGTAAATTACAAATTCACGATGTTTCGGGATCTGGAATCTGATCCCGTCTTCAGGTGGAAGAAATACCTAGAACATAACAAAGATAGTAAAAACACACTAGGTGAACCTGGGGAAGAAGTCCATAGTCAAACCTGAAGTCAGAAAAGGCTGTCACAAAAATTAAATAAAACCTAATAAATGCACAAAGCTTAAACAGAAAACTGTGAAAGCAGTCAAACAAAGCACATAAAATTAAAAATATACTGCACCAATCACTAGACATCACACTGGAGTCAACCAAACTTTACCAATGCCAGGCACGTTCAAACGTTCCTCCAATATCCTTATGGAGGAGTTTGAGCAGAAGGCGTTGTCTTCGACTCAGCTCAAACCGACGTGGATATGTGTGATATGTGGATGATACCTTCGTGGTCTTCCCTCATGGAGACACTAAACTGAATGAATTCTTAGGGCATCTTGACAGTATTTCTCCTTCCATCTGACTAAACAATGGGAGAAGAGGTCCAAAATAAGCTAGCTTTTTTGGATGTGTGAGTAGAAAAGGTTAGGGATACTCTTAGGACAACCGTTTTTAGAAAAAAGACACACACTGGGCAGTATTTAAATTTCAAGTCAAACCATCAAAATCTCTCAAAGAGGGGGTTGCATACTCATTATTTGACAGAACAAAGAGCTTAGACCAAGATTGAAAAAAAGCTGAAATTTAAAAAGTAGAACAAGGTTTGGTTAGCAACGGATACCCTAAATCCGTAATTAGAAAGTGCAGAAATCGTAGGGATAAACAAAAAGAGTCATTAAACACCATGGAAAAGTTCGTTTCCATGTCAATCCCATGTGCCAGGATTATAGGAAAAAATCAGAAGAGTGACTAGGAAATTTAAAATTAGAACATCGTTTAAGACACGGAACACACTTAGGCGAAGTCTCGTAAAAACAAAACAAAAAATGGCACCCAGGACTCTAAAAACTGTGTTTACAGGATAAACTGCAATAGTTGCGATAGGCCCTATTATGGTGAGATTCTGGTCTGAAAATCACCATATGAATTTTGAAGAAGCAAAAATAGTACACCGTGAACCTTATTTTTTCAAAAGAAATTTAAATGAAGCTTCATACATTATATTGGCAGACCAACCAATCAATCAATCTTCAGTTGAAATAAGGCCCTTATGGCTGCCCATATTAAAAAAAAAGAGTTGGAGGATAGGGAATAAAAAATTTCTTCTAATAACAAAATAGCCAAAGATTTTATTCCAAATTCACATAATATGTTAACCCGTAACAAGGCTCGGAAATTAAAACAGGTTGAAAATTAATCAGCTGTAGATATGAATTCAGGACATTTTTTCGTCACGTATTTTGTTTCAGATTCAACACGCGTGGAGCGCCTTTAGCTGATTTTCCGGTTCCTGGATGTGCCGCCGTTATGTTTTGTTAGGGTTGACGCCATTACGTGCCTGGCATTGGTGAAGTTTGTTTGGCTCCAGTGTGCTGTCTCGTGATTGGTGCAGTATATTTTTCATTTTATGTGCTTTGTTTGACGGCTTTCACAGTTTTCTGTTTAAGCTTTGTGCATTTATTAGTGTTTTATTTAATTTTTGTGACAGCCTTTTCTGATTTCAGGTTTGGCTATGGACTTCTTCTCCAGGTTCACCTGGTATTTATTTTACTAACTTTGTTATGTTCTAGGTATTTCTTCCACCTGAAGACGGGATCAGCTTCCAGATCCCGAAATGTCGTGAATTTGTAATTTACTAATCAGTGATGGAAAATGTCCACAATAATTTACTAAACGTAAACTCACCATCACCAACAATGAACTTTAAACAAAGGATAAGTAAACCGATTGTGCTCTACCATTGATGATAATTTTAATGTACAGGTTGTACCAGAAGGAACCTATCCAGGCTGGATGTCATGAATTTTCAATACGAACAACCACTTTTTATGGTATTTTTTTATTCTAGATATAATTTTAAGACTACTTTACAATTGTGCCGTGGCAAATTTCAAAGACGAAAATTCATTGGATTTTCTTACTGTATTTGCCTCACGTCACAGTGCACTGGCCGTCGGTCTTGCCGAGGCCGTTTTGCTTTCCAATTCTGTTTCTTTCAAGCCTGGCGGAAGTGCCAGTTTTTTTTTGGTCCAGATGTTTTGGAAGGTTCTAGAATTCTTTCCTCGTGTTCTGTGGCTTCCGGCGAAGTTGAAATTTTCAAGCTTGGAAGTTTGCTCGTTCACTTTGGGTTCGTCTGTCTTCCTGAACGCGACTCGTGCCATCCTTTAGTGATGGCATACTTCTAAGAAGTTAATTCACGGGTAAGTAAGATTCATCTTTTCCTATTTCATATTGATGTATATCCATTGTTCACAGAATTATTATTCGTTGTCATTTTTTCAAAAAAAAAAGGAGAAATTTCTTTTTTCCCACTCTGCCAAAATCGCAGTGTGAGTTTCTGCTGAACATCCAAGTTGAGGTTAGGACAGTTTCAATTCAGATTTAAGGTGAGAATTGTTCACCAAGTGCAAGAATATTGTGTTTATTGTCAGTCAAATTTTGTGTGTTTGAAAACCCATTACTCAGAGCTGGTTGACAGAATCCAGCCGCCTTGTCACATTTTGCTTGGACTAGGCCTAGCCTAGCCTAAATTGTAAGTTCCTTTCAGATTTTGTAGTTTACATTTTGTATGAGCTTTAAGTGTAAAAATTTAATGTGTTATGCTTATACAAGTTACTTCACCCATTTCACAGACATGGATAGGCTTTCATGTATGAACCAGCAAACAATGTGCAAGTAGTTTCATGAATACTGTAACCAACCAAACTCATTCAAGAAGGAAATAAATGATTAGGTTACTCATTAGGCTATTACTTTACGGAACTGATCTGCCTTTTTTCCAATTTTTTCCTCAATTTTGGCTAAACAAGTTCAATGCAATTGGGTTAGGAATAAAAAATGTAAAAAATACAGAAACAAGTAACACGTTGTAACAACACAGGGTTTAGGAACCGTTTGTTATTGTGAGTGGAATTGTGACAGGGCCCATGGATGGCGGTTACGCTGCCCGCTGAACCGAGATGATCTGATCCTGCCCACCCAACACTTGGCCCGATGACTGCTGCGCCACACGGCATGGATCCATACTGCCTGCTGACCTAGCACTACACCTGCTGGTGCTCATGTCCACCTACGCCGGCTGACTCCGCCGCCCAGGCTATGTCCACCGTAGGCCTATTCACCTTGGGGTCACCTGCACATTCCGGCTCCACCGCCCAGTCTACCTTGGTAGGCCTAATCTCGGGGCTCTGTCTACGGCTGAGGTCAGTGTTTACCAATACTACTGCGTGCCATCCACCATCTCAGTGCAGTGATTCCACCTGGACTTACCATCTTGCCAAACCAACAACGGTGTGAAGTTTTGGGCCCATGTTAGGCTAGGACTTTATTCTTGTAATTGTACCATTTTTAAAATATTGTTAAATTGATCTTGTTTAGTCGGTAAGGTCTATATCCAATTAGGAGCCCGCCCTTTTCAGCAGGAGGATACCGGGTGGAATTGGCTTTCCCATTTTAAATCACTACCGAGACAAATTTATCTTAAATAATTTTTTTTTGGCCAATGCATTTTTTTTTTATTTAATTAACTTTAAAACTTTTCATTTTTCTACTTTTCAATTTTTCAAGAGATATTTTTGAGGGCTGTGCCCTATCTGTGGGCTAGGCTGGCAGGCCTAACTAAGTTTTTTCATTAACCGCTGTTGCGGAAGGTTATTTATCAGGCGATCATTTCCGTAAATCGTTAAATTGTCATTTATTGTACCTTTTATGTAAATTTCAACGTGTGTATTTATTTATTTATTTATTGTTCAGTATGGTTATTGGTGGCCACCTTGCATTTAAATTTAAAATCATAATTATTTCTCAACATAAAGTTAAATTTAAATTCAAAAGGGGAGAAACAGCATTTACTAATTTTAAGTTGAACCAAATCTTTAATTATGTTTGCCAACACTTCAAACAAATGTTATTTGAAATATTATTAACAATATCAGATGGTTATTTATCAAGTTAAGGTATTTATTGTGAATGTCTGTGAAACCATGTTCGAGTTAATTTTTACAGCTGAAAATAAATGGATTCTGTTGGCCAGCTCTTGAGTGTTTCTTGGGTCCTTTCCGCTCTTCCTTTGAGCCGGCCTCTGCCTTTGACTCGCTTCCAAGGGTTTTGCCCTGTCGAAGGCGTTGAGTCCGGTTTCAAAATGGTAGCAGAGCGTGGTTGGCCACTGGAAATGCAGTTTTGTTCAGGCCATGTTCAGGTTTTGGTAGTGTTGGAGGACCCAGGAATTTTTCATTTGTTGTTGTTTGTAAGTTTGTTCATCATTGTGGATAGTGATCGCCTGATTGTCAAATTTCGTTTATGTTTTTTGATCATCCAAGTGGGTAGTGGGACCTGTTGTTCTGGGCCCCGTGAATGTTTCTCATCCTGGTCCCGTAGCCTCAGCAGCTAAGTTGTAATTTGTTTGTGGAACATTGTTTCGTAATTTGTGTAATCATGGCGCTCTCTTTGACTCCGGAGCATCTTTTGAAGGATGAGCTCGTTTTCGAGGTCAGTGCGAGAGGAGCGAATCCAGCTGGCGATGCGCGGTCTCTTCGCACCCAGCTGAGGGGTTTGTTGGCCAGCGGTTTCCCCAGTTCGTGGCCGGCGAAGTTGGATCCTGAGTCGGAATTGAAGGCATGCATGACCAAGATGGAAGAGTGGGAGGGGAGATTGGAGGAGTTCAGGGAGGAGACGCTTCCTGCCAGAACTAAACTCCGACTCCTGTCTCGCCTTGTCCACTTGCAGGGGCGAGTGAAATTGCTTTTGGAGTTTGGCAATCGTAGGGGTGATGATCTTACTTGGCTGCAGGAATGTTTGAAGTCCGTCGAGGAGCTGTTGGAGGTGCTTTCCGCTAAGCCTTCTGGTGCAGCTACGGTTCCTCCATCTGCTGATTCCCCGATCGTTCCGCTTTCGCCTGCTCTTCCTCTGACCACATCTGAGGGGAATGCAGGGTGTTCAGCCGACAGGCCTGAATTTGGACCTTTGGCGAATGCGGGCGAGTCTATGGCTGCGCCTATTCCGTTGGTTGAGCCTAAGACACCAGCGACTGCACCATTTTCGCCCGGCGCGTACAACAAGTTGCCGAACCCGTTGACGCCGTTGCTACAGGCCTTGCCCTGTGTTGATGGTCTTGACGTCCACAGGCTCCTGAAGTTTCTGGCGGACGTTTTCCGAATGCGGGAGATCCCGGGCGTAAGAGACTCACTTCTCCTGAGCTTGCTGATACCGTATTGCCGCTCACCCCTATCCGACTTGCTGAATGCTGTGCTCAGCAACAAGGGCAACTTTGAGGAATTTCATCGTCAGGCACTCGACATGTATGTCCCCGGACGGATGCGGGAGGATTTGAAGATGCAGATGTTTTATAGGTGCCAAGGATTGCGGGAAGGCCTCGCGGCATACGTGACGGCTGTCCGCTCTGCCGGACGCGTGTTGCGTGTGGGATTAAGTGAAGCTGAAGTTGTCCAAGTGATCCTGGATGGTATCACTCCTGAGGAGCGCTCTCGATTGGTGTTTGCCACCAACCCTGACTCATTTTCTGGCCTCGATAAGCTGGTTGTGGGTGCTAGAAATGTGCAACTCATTGACCAGCGCAGGGATGAGAGTGCTAGATCCACGAATGCCAGGCAGTCCCGTCCGTTGGTGGGACAGGTGTCCTCACCATCGGCAACTCCTCAACACCGCACGCCCCTCACGTGTTATGGGTGTGGTCAGCGTGGCCATATTCGCCGCTTTTGCCGTCAGGTCTCGTCCGGGCCAAAAAACGGGGAAGGCGGGGGTCTACCCCGGTAGGCCCCCGACCCTTACCTAGGCCAGCGCCGGAGGCGATGAGCCCAGCCGATCCTTTGTTTAAAGGTGTCGCGGGCGTAGCGACTCTTGGCATCAGGACCCAAAGACCTGTTTGTCCCTACGTTGACCTTCTCATTGGTGACTCGAATTTTCCGGCCCTCGTTGATTCTGGAGCTGCAGTGAGCCTGATCTCCTCCGATTTTCACCGCATTTTTGTGGAATCTGGGGCGATCCTCCGCTCGGAAGACGTGTCCCTGACTTGTCTCACGGCAAGTAATGCCCCCATGGACGTTTGGCTCAAGGTGGCTTTCAAGATAAAAATCCAAGGATTTTCATGGGTCTGGGATTTTCTTGTGTCCAAGGATCTGGGCGTCCAATGCATTTTGGGTGCGAATTTCATTAGAGAGACCGGCCTCATTGTCGATTTGCAGCGAGATTGCTGCTACTTCAAGTTTAACCGTGACGTGCTGGTGCCTTTGGTGGCCCCTACTCCGTCAATGTCTGTCAGGGAGGTGGAGTGCCCGGAGGAACCGGATAGCGTTTCTAAGGGCGACAGTTTGGGTCATTTGCCTCCGGAGCATAGGAAGGCTGTGAGGGACTTGTGCTCTCGCTTTCCTGATGTGCTCACTCCCCGCCTTGGTCTCACGAGCCTGATGGAATATGAAATTCGACTCACTGATAAGGAACCTGTGCGCAGCCATCCGTATAAGCTTGCGCCCCCTAAGATGGAGGCCTTGCGAAAAATCATTGATGAGCTTCTGAAGGAGGGAGTGATTGAACCTTCCAGGTCTCAATACTCCAGCCCTGCGTTTTTGGTTCCAAAGCCCAATGGGAAGTCACGGTTAGTCCTCGACTACCGTAAGTTAAACTCGAAGATCGAGATTGACAGTGTGCCGCTGCCTGACCTCCATTCGGCCTTTGACTGGTTTGGAAAGGCGAAATTTTTCACAGTGTTTGACTTGAATCAGGCCTATCACCAGATCCCTTTGAAGAAGGAGTCCCGACATGTCACCAGCTTTTGTGTGCCATGGAATCTGTACCAATTAACGCGTGTCCCAATGGGAATTGCCGTGGGAGCTCAAACCCTGACACGCTTGTTGGATTCGATTTTCCATGACATTAAATTCAAATATGTGTTCAATTATTTGGACGACTTGTTGGTGTACAGTGAAAACTTTGAGGAGCACATCCAACATTTGGAAGAAGTGCTGAAGCGGCTGCGTGGGGCTGGGCTCACTGCTAACCCCGAAAAGGTATCCTTTGCCCAATCTGAAATTTCCTTTTTGGGCCATTTGGTTTCTTCCCGGGGAATCCGTATTGACCCTGCCAGGACTCAGGGCATCCGCGATTTCCCGGCACCGAAGGATGCAAAGGGAGTTGCCCGTTTCATTGGGATGGTCAATTTTTACCGCAGGTTCATCCCAAAGGTGGCTGAGATTGCTGCCCCTCTTAACGCCCTCCGGAAGAAAGGAGCGAAGTTTGAGTGGGGAGAAGACCAGCAGTTGGCCTTTGACCGGCTCAAGGAGGCGATCATGCAACCCCCGGTGTTGCGGATGCCAGATTTTTCCCGGCCGTTTATTCTCCAAACGGATGCTTCTTCCAGCGCCATCGCCGCCGTTTTGTCACAGACCTTTGATGGCGAAAGGCAGCCAATCGCTTTTGCGTCCAGGACCTTGACCCAGGCCGAGAAAAAGGCATCTTCTGTGTACGAGCTTGAATGCCTGGCGGTAGTTTTCGGAATGGACAAGTTCCGCCGTTTCCTTGAACATGCTGAGTTTCTGCTCGAGACTGACAACCAAGCGGTGTCTTGGCTGCTCTCTCACCCCAGGCAGCTTGGAAAAATTGGTAGGTGGGTGGTGAAAATTGCCGCTTTCAAATTCAAGGTCCAGCATGTGCGAGGGACGCAAAACATCATTGCCGATGCCCTATCCCGCATGTATCATGACACCCCGTCTCCTGCGGAGAATCCGTTGTGTGGGACTGTCCTCTTGGAGTTTCCTTTGGCTTTCGGGGATATTGCTCCCTACCAGCGTCAAGATCCAGAGCTGGGGCCTATCATGCAGGAAATTGAGGAAGTGGGGCCTCGCCCGCCTTACTCTCTCTCCAAGGGGGCCCTCTGCTGCCGCCCACGTGTGGGAGGTGGCACTCGGATTGTTGTCCCCAGTGTCCTGGTGCCCATGATTTTCTCCTACTTCCATTCATCTCAAGTGGGGGGTCATCTGGGCATCCACAAAACTATCGCCAAGATCCGAAAAGAGTTTATCTGGAAGGGCATGGATAAAGACATCGCCGAAAGAGTGAGAGCTTGTCGTTTGTGTTGTTTGAGCAAACCCGCTCAGAACACGAAAATCGGACTTTTGTCCTCGGATGTGGCCAGCCGCCCCTTTGAGAAGGTGTTCATTGATTACGTGGGACCTTTTCCCCGTAGCAGGTCTGGTAACACTTACCTACTTGTTTGCGTGGACGCCTTTTCGAAATTTTGTTGGTTGTTCCCACTCCGTAGGGCCACGACAGATCTCACCATTAAGGCTTTGAGGTCCCGTTTGTTTCAGAATTTCGGTGTACCTGAGCAAATGGTCACTGACAATGGTCCCCAGTTCACATCTAGGGAGTTCCATAGATTCTGTTTTGGCCACGCTATCGAGCACATTACTACGTCGCCGTACTATCCCCAGCCCTCTCATGCTGAGCGTTTCAATCGCAATTTGAGAGCGGCCCTGATCGCCTTCCATGCCGAACGGCAAACCACTTGGGACGAATCACTGGAATGGTTGCAACTGGCATTCAACAGTGCGAAACATGAGAGCCACAAGGCCGTCCCTTTCGAATTGTTTTTGGGATACCCGCCTTCGTCACCGCTCTCAAACCTGTGGCGCGTTTCAGACCTTTTGCCCTCACCTGGGAGCGGGGACGTCTGCCGTGCCTGGCGCGCAGCGAGAAGAAACCTGCTGCGCAGTAGGGAGAAAGTCCGGAGACGCTACGATAAGGGTCGCCTCGCCAACCCGTTCAAGGTCGGAGACCTTGTGTTTTGTCAGACTCACCCGTTAAGTTCTGCCGCCGACAAAAGAGCTGCCAAACTTTGCTACCGTTGGTCTGGACCCCACAGGATTCTGAAGTTCCTATCGCCTGTGACTGTGAGACTCGGTCACCCAGACTCGGGTGCTGTGTTCAGGAAGGCTCATGTTTCCCAACTGAAGGCCTTCCGGGGTAAGGATGTACCCTCCAATTGAGGGTCTGTTTTCGGAGGTCCTATGGAATGGGAGGCCTGATCACCCTCTCTTTCCTGTGAGACCGTGTCCTCCACTGTCAATTTTTTTGTTACCAGTGCTGGGCCCAGCAAATTTCCCGGAGGTGAGTGTTCCCTCTGGAAGGTGGAGGTTCACTTTCCGTTTCTGTTCCTTTCTCTCCCCGGAGGTTTGGTTTTCGTGGGGGAGGTTGTGCCGTGGCAAATTTCAAAGACGAAAATTCATTGGATTTTCTTACTGTATTTGCCTCACGTCACAGTGCACTGGCCGTCGGTCTTGCCGAGGCCGTTTTGCTTTCCAATTCTGTTTCTTTCAAGCCTGGCGGAAGTGCCAGTTTTTTTTTGGTCCAGATGTTTTGGAAGGTTCTAGAATTCTTTCCTCGTGTTCTGTGGCTTCCGGCGAAGTTGAAATTTTCAAGCTTGGAAGTTTGCTCGTTCACTTTGGGTTCGTCTGTCTTCCTGAACACGACTCGTGCCATCCTTTAGTGATGGCATACTTCTAAGAAGTTAATTCACGGGTAAGTAAGATTCATCTTTTCCTATTTCATATTGATGTATATCCATTGTTCACAGAATTATTATTCGTTGTCATTTTTTCAAAAAAAAAGGAGAAATTTCTTTTTTCCCACTCTGCCAAAATCGCAGTGTGAGTTTCTGCTGAACATCCAAGTTGAGGTTAGGACAGTTTCAATTCAGATTTAAGGTGAGAATTGTTCACCAAGTGCAAGAATATTGTGTTTATTGTCAGTCAAATTTTGTGTGTTTGAAAACCCATTACTCAGAGCTGGTTGACAGAATCCAGCCGCCTTGTCACATTTTGCTTGGACTAGGCCTAGCCTAGCCTAAATTGTAAGTTCCTTTCAGATTTTGTAGTTTACATTTTGTATGAGCTTTAAGTGTAAAAATTTAATGTGTTATGCTTATACAAGTTACTTCACCCATTTCACAGACATGGATAGGCTTTCATGTATGAACCAGCAAACAATGTGCAAGTAGTTTCATGAATACTGTAACCAACCAAACTCATTCAAGAAGGAAATAAATGATTAGGTTACTCATTAGGCTATTACTTTACGGAACTGATCTGCCTTTTTTCCAATTTTTTCCTCAATTTTGGCTAAACAAGTTCAATGCAATTGGGTTAGGAATAAAAAATGTAAAAAATACAGAAACAAGTAACACGTTGTAACAACACAGGGTTTAGGAACCGTTTGTTATTGTGAGTGGAATTGTGACAGGGCCCATGGATGGCGGTTACGCTGCCCGCTGAACCGAGATGATCTGATCCTGCCCACCCAACACTTGGCCCGATGACTGCTGCGCCACACGGCATGGATCCATACTGCCTGCTGACCTAGCACTACACCTGCTGGTGCTCATGTCCACCTACGCCGGCTGACTCCGCCGCCCAGGCTATGTCCACCGTAGGCCTATTCACCTTGGGGTCACCTGCACATTCCGGCTCCACCGCCCAGTCTACCTTGGTAGGCCTAATCTCGGGGCTCTGTCTACGGCTGAGGTCAGTGTTTACCAATACTACTGCGTGCCATCCACCATCTCAGTGCAGTGATTCCACCTGGACTTACCATCTTGCCAAACCAACAACGGTGTGAAGTTTTGGGCCCATGTTAGGCTAGGACTTTATTCTTGTAATTGTACCATTTTTAAAATATTGTTAAATTGATCTTGTTTAGTCGGTAAGGTCTATATCCAATTAGGAGCCCGCCCTTTTCAGCAGGAGGATACCGGGTGGAATTGGCTTTCCCATTTTAAATCACTACCGAGACAAATTTATCTTAAATAATTTTTTTTTGGCCAATGCATTTTTTTTTTATTTAATTAACTTTAAAACTTTTCATTTTTCTACTTTTCAATTTTTCAAGAGATATTTTTGAGGGCTGTGCCCTATCTGTGGGCTAGGCTGGCAGGCCTAACTAAGTTTTTTCATTAACCGCTGTTGCGGAAGGTTATTTATCAGGCGATCATTTCCGTAAATCGTTAAATTGTCATTTATTGTACCTTTTATGTAAATTTCAACGTGTGTATTTATTTATTTATTTATTGTTCAGTATGGTTATTGGTGGCCACCTTGCATTTAAATTTAAAATCATAATTATTTCTCAACATAAAGTTAAATTTAAATTCAAAAGGGGAGAAACAGCATTTACTAATTTTAAGTTGAACCAAATCTTTAATTATGTTTGCCAACACTTCAAACAAATGTTATTTGAAATATTATTAACAATATCAGATGGTTATTTATCAAGTTAAGGTATTTATTGTGAATGTCTGTGAAACCATGTTCGAGTTAATTTTTACAGCTGAAAATAAATGGATTCTGTTGGCCAGCTCTTGAGTGTTTCTTGGGTCCTTTCCGCTCTTCCTTTGAGCCGGCCTCTGCCTTTGACTCGCTTCCAAGGGTTTTGCCCTGTCGAAGGCGTTGAGTCCGGTTTCACAATTTAATGTGTACCCTCAATCCTGACGGTTTCTGAGATAATGGCTGTGGAAGTTTTGTTTTCCCATAAGTATAACATTTAGAAAATTTTAATATCCATTATAACTGAAACTTTTACCTTTAACATAACTGTCCAAGCATAAAAATATCTTAAAACCTCATTTTATATATTAAAAAAAAAAAAAAAAAAAAAAAAAACCAATAGTCACATACTTAATTTTTATTTTACACACATTTTAAATAATCTCTGCCATATTGTAAAATTTATGAAAAATAAAATAATTTATGTCAAAACTAATAATTTATGGTGCTTAGGTGTTGAGTAGAAGAAGCTAAGGCATTTTCTTTGCTAGGCCTTTTTAGTTTAACTGGAAATTTACAGAGATAATGGATGTGAAATTTAGCCCCATGTTATTCTTATTGGAAAAAATAAAACTTCCACAGCCATTATCTCCCAAACCGATTACGGGTACACATTAAATTATAAAATAATCTAAAAATCATGTCTAGAGTCCAAAAATACCCTAAAAAGTGGGGATTCGTATTTAAAATTAATGACTTCCGGTCTGGATAGGTTACTTCTGGTACACTCTGTACATTGAAATAATCATCAATGGATAGAGCGCAACCGGTTTACTAATAATGGCACAATTTGTTTTTGTAAAAAATTAATTGTGTGAATTTTAAAAGGAGTGTACAGGTGATCTGGGATACCAAATATTTCTGATTTCTGAACAAAAATATGATTTACAGTTAATATACTTACTTAGGCTTTCCATGTAAGAATCTGAGATGCTTTGAGACTCAAGTGTGGTTTCAGTCTCGTATTCTTCCCCTACTTCTTCATCTGAAACAAAAAAAATCTGTTAGAATTTAATTGTTATTCTGAGGGATGAAAATCCTTTTTGAAATTGTTGTGTGCTGAATTTGAATAGACTTCCATGGCTGACACATCTTATCATATGATTTGTTACACTCCCCCTTCAGTCACTTGCAACATAAATACCAGAGTGTATCAGTGTTTTAGTAAAAGAATAAAATCTTAGTGATAATAGTGATTGAAATCTGTAGAACAGCCATAGATTTTCTTCAATCGAAGAAGACCTGCATAGTAGCAAATTTTAAACAAACTTTGGTATGTAGTTTTCTGCCATGATATTAATAATTATTTATTTCTAACATAGTGAAGATATAAACAAGATTTTAACAAATTATAACAATGTATAATCAGTAAATTTTGTCGATTTCCATAAGAATAATATTGGAAGCGTATTTTTTTAGTGAATTTCCATGTTACTCTTTAATTTTGAGGTTCCAGAAAACACAAACACCGTTCGTTCATTTATATTTATACCATTCGTAACTGAATATATTTATTTGTGGCAATGATAACATGGTAAAAGGTAGGCCTACTTCCGATTTTGATGAACTTTAGTTTGAAGGTGTAAGACCAGGCCTATTTTCATGAGAGAAACAGCATGATCGGATTATGGTTATTGGAGTTTAATGGAGTTTTAAAAAGATAAAAATGGGGTTTTGGCATTTTTCAAAATCAATTTAGCAGTTTGACTGAAACCAATTGATCCAATTCATTGACCAAATAATAAATCCAAACCAATTGAGTTGATCATTTTCCCCTTCTTCCATAAGATTAACATTGAAACTTACCCTTCTTCCATAAGATTAACATTGAAACTTTGAGAGACTGTAGGGCATAGCCCTGGGGACTGTCGCGAATTATAATGGGATTCTGCTCATCTACCTTTTTAATAATATGCTCGTATTTCTCCTACAATGCACACAAGCTGACAAAAAAGGAGGAAAACAAACATGCTTGCCTATAACTTGGTTTGTACCGACACTAGGATTTTAGAAGATGACTAAAAATGAAGTCAATAGAAATCGGCAATTTAACTGAGATAATTTAGTGATTGATCATTGAACCAGTTGCCTCATTTCTATTCAAGGTGTCGACCAAATTTTGCAAATGTAATTCCCGACTTTTCCAAACCACTTTTCTGCAAATTTCCAACCAAAAACTAGCCTTATCACAAGTAATTTGTAAAATTTTGTAAAATAAAATGTTAAGTTTATAACGTCTACGGCCAAATGTTTCATTAGTGGAGTACCGTGCCCTGATTATCCTGCGGCCGAACAATCCGAGGCCTGACAATAGTGCTTGTACTGTATATAATGGTGAATAGGCCTACACATGAGGTCTATTTTTAAATAAAATTTTGTATGTTTAAAAGTAAAAAATAAAATTAAAAAAAATGGGCTGGTGGCAGTTATTGCCCTTAGTATCAGCGAATTTCCCTATAGGGAATACGCTATTACGGTAGTAGCCATGGTAAGACCTAAGCCCGGGACCATGTTACTTTTTCATTTTGAGGTCCCCAGAGGCCAAAAATACCGTTCATTCATTTTCATATATATGTATATGTATATATATATGTGTCCGTGGTACTGATAACTTTTGAAGGGGACCTTTGATTTTGATGAAATTTGGTATGGAGGTGTAAGACCAGGTCTATTCTCATGAGTTCGCAAACCAGCATGATCGGGTTATGGGAACGGGGTTTTATGAAGTTTCAAAGGGGTAAAAAATGGGTTTTTGGCATTTTTGGACCTTAGTTTTTAAAATTCAACAATTTTAACTGAAAACATTTAAAAGAGCTTAAAAAAACAAACAATTTAGTATTTTGAATTTTTAACATGGCTTAACAGGTTACGGAGAAAATCCAAAAGTAGGTTTTCAATGTTATTCTTATGGGGAATTAACAAAACCCTGTATCTCACTTATTTATTGGAATAACTTGATAAAATTTGGTATGTACATTCACTAGGTAGGGTTTTAACTGATATTTGCTTACAAAACCCATATGGCGGCAATCCTTCATACTCCCCCCCCCCATGGGGTTTATGGGGAAAATTTAAAAGTGTCGAATATTGATACAATTTGATATTTACCTTACCTAACTATTACATTTTCTAACAAAACTAACATTTTCTAACAACATCCCATAGCAGCAAACCTACATACTCATTCCTATGGTGTTTATGGGGAAAATACAAAATCTCAAAATCCTTTGGAAATTCGCTGAGTACGCAGGTCTGCTGCGACGGGGGGTAATTTTATTACAACATTACTTGAGACCTTTAACATAACGGACTTGAACCACTGTATATTTTGAATTTTCAACTTAACTGGAAAGGTTAAGGAGGAAATTATAATAAAACAGTTGTATAACATGGTATTTGACATGTTATTCTTATAAATTAAATGATATTAAAAAATTAGTAGGCTATTTTAAATTTTAAATTTGCTGAATTAAAGAGAAAATTAAAAAATATGCATAAAACAGTTGTATAAAATTGAATTCCACATCATAATAAAACCATCAAAACATTATACCTAGTTTTTTTTTTAAACAAATAGCTTGATAAAATTTATTATTTAGGATATAATTAAATTACAAAATTTCATGAGAAATTGGCTGAGTACCTCTGAAATTATGCTGCAGGGGGTTAGTTATAAGCTTATTGTGAATTTTAAAATATAATTATTTTATATATATATTACAAAGGCAGGTCTACATAGTAATAAGAAAAAAGGGGGAGTAGTCTAGTAAAATGATAACTCATGTATTGGGGTGATGGAGGGTGGTAAAATGTTTTGAGGGATTCACGCTATAGTCTTTCGGAGTAAAGTATACTTCCTCTAAACCGGCACGTCCGGGACTTGACATGTGTCAGATTATGAAATATGCCGGATTACAGGTTGAATATTAGGAAAAATGCAAATTAAACCAAACAAGACTATAAAACACACATTTTATTATTAAAACAGCTTTTAAAGAATAAAAACTATTGTATAACGTACTCTACTGTAGTGAAAAATACAGTACATGATTATGAAATTCAATAGAGTACAGTAGACGCCCGAATATCAAGGTACAGTAATTGGGACCGAGGCCACCTCAGAAATGGGGATACTCGGTACCGTAATACGGAGGTTATGTACTATATTGTAACTAATCAAATCATTTAGTTTAGAGGATATTTTGTTGACTTTTGTTGTTATTTAATAAAGTTTTTGAAATGTACGAACAGCGTGATGTAAAAAAGACGAACGCTAGCAGACTGAACACGAATACAAAATATAAACAAAGCTACAGTGCCGCCAGGCCTATTCCGAAATTACAATATGTCACCCGATGTTGGCTCGTCGGCCGTAGACGACTCGTCTCCCCAGCACGCATGCCAATACGGAATACGCCATTGTCTAATATGTTATTGGGAGACAGTCACCGTATTGAAACTCCATGTTTAGTGTGGTCCACTGGGCAATTAGCGCTCTAAGCGGAATGTAACTCCATTGAGCGGCAAATAACTCTGAAATACATTTCGGCCGTTATCATTCAACTGGGATTTCATTTGACAATTTTGATTTTTATCAGCATTGTATAGTCAATGGCATTATTGTCAGCTGTGTTTGTGTTGTGCTGATGGCCTGCTGATTGATGGTGATCGCCTATGATTGTGTTGTCAACTCGGACGCCAACCACTACAAGCGCTAGTAAATCCACACTAGCGCACCAAGCCACTGTTCCTTGCGTAAATGGAGTCCCCGGGTGGTTTAGGCGGACAACCTAAGTAACGGAGTGTCATGACTTGTCTCGCAATAACCTATATTAGACTGTGGAATACGCTTTGTACGTTACAGCGGTGCTTCGCGGTGACTTTCGATCCCAAACTCGATCGCTCAATTGTTATTTTTGTTTCTGTCAATATTAGGATTAAAATATTAGGATATTGTTTCCGTCAAAATTAGGTTCTTAAAGTAGTGCCGGATTATCAAGCGTGTCGGATCATAGGATGCCGGATCATAGGATGCCGGATTACTGGAAGTTTACTGTAGTGTTCTCTTAAGGGGAAATTCACTAACACGTGCAGCTAGGACCACCAACCTGTTATGCTGCTGAGATCATCATCAAATTGTAGGGGCTCATCATAACCGCTCACAAATGTGTAGATAACTGACATTATTCTGACCACCTCATCCATGCTTGGCCGCACTGACGCATCTTTGTCCCAACACCTGCAAATTACAGAATTTTGGAGACAACCTCACATACTGATGGATATAAGTGAGTCAGCTGCTTTTTAAAAAACTATAAGAGGAATTTAAATAAGTTAACGTGCGACTAACATTGAATTTTTACTGTAGTAGTATTTAAATTTTTATTTAAAAATGATTTTTTCTATATGACAGCCAACCTAAAAATATTGAAGTTCACATTTGTTCAGTAAAAATATTGCCAACATGGGGCAAACTTTCATTTTCAAATAACTCCAAAACCATCCAGTAAAATAAAAATACCAAAAATATAAAATAAAATAATGGTTTTTTTCATAATAAGATAAAAAAGTTTATTTACTTATAGACAAGCATGATTCTTTTCCTCCTTTAACTCAGCTTGTGTGCATCCTTTTAGGAATCAGCACCTCCTGGTAGAAAGGTGCTGAACTGTAGATGAGAAGAATTACATTATGATGATTCACATCGGCCTCCAGGGCTATGCCCTACTGGCTTTCAAAGTTTCAATGTTAATCTTATGCAAGAAGTTTAATTAACTAAATCATTATACAACAGTTGTAAACACAAACAATGCTTCCAAATAGGAAGAAAAAATGTTTCAGTTACAAAATAATTTTAAACTAATTGGGTCCAGATTAAGTGAAATTTTGGTCGAATTTCGACCAAGATTGTTGACCACAGATTGTTGACCTGGCCTGAATGTTATGGCTAAAACTATGACAATGTCGGTACTTGTACAAGTGAAATGACAATAAAGGTGATTTGATTTGATTTGATTTTGATTTGATTTGATTCAAGGGCAATCTCTAGTTTTATTTATTTGTCATAAGTGTAAACATGTGAATTTTTATAAGTGAATATTCACAAGTGAAATGTGAAGTGAATGCCATTTAAAAACATTTTTACACTTGGATATTTATTATTTTACGAACAATAAAAAATATCCAAACAAATATATGTTTTTTTTTTATACCGTACCAAAAATTATTTTTATTTTTATATTTTTATAGGGGTGTGCGATGCATCGTGATTGCATCAAAATTTCGATTCGATGTAGAGGTATTCTAAATTGCGATGCATCGAGTACGTTCGATGCGACTCAGAGGCGCAACATACGTGCCGAATTTTCATGTCATTAAAAGAAATAATAATGTATTCTGTGTTTGTGTTCCATTTTCATTGAAACCTAATTCCCACTATTTAATATTAAATCTAAACTCGTTCTCAAAACCAACAACTACGCAGTTTGGGTGATGGGTGACAACGACAAAGAAAGGTAAGCGGTAAAAGGAGACTGCGCAGTAATTTTTAAGTACATGTGTATTATATTTTACCAGATGTCAAGTGATTTAAAAGGTGATATTTTATAGTTATATTTTTAGTGGGATTGGGAAACTCTAAGATACGTAAATTGCAAGATAAGTAAAACATAAATTAAAGAAATCATGTTGCTTTGCATTGCATCGAATTTGAATCAATTCAAATCAAAATTCTGTGAATCGAATCCTTGCACCGAATCGAAAAAAATTTGCTGCATTGCACACCCCTATATATACTGTATATTTTTTTAATATGTATTTTTTTTTTTTTTTTATCTAAAATCAAAGGATACTAAAGACTAAAACCTACAAAATGGGATGAATTTTTTTACCACTCATAACTTGAAAATTCGTCCAGAAATAAAATAGGAGTTGCTTTAACAAAAACTGGCTTCATGAGGATTTATTTGAAATATTTCGTTAAGAGGGGGTGAAATGGATAAAACTATTAATTATCCAATGCAGTCAAATGGCTTTTGCAGGAACCACAATCATTAATACAATTCGCAATGTTACACAACAGTTCAGAGGTCAAAAAAAATATCCAGGATTTAGTGTAAAACACTGTAGCCAAAGAAACGTAGCCGCACTTCAGCACGAGTGATACCTATGACTAAGGTAGATGATGGTAAGGGTAAGGATTTTCCCACGGAATGTAGGCCCAGATGCTATTTATTTAGTGATTACATTACTAGCCTGCATGCCCAACAGTTTCAACTGCTGCCACAAGAGACTGTCAGTGTCCTTCAAGGGGCTTACGGGTAAAAACTTTATTGTGTAGTACTTAGTACATCGTCCACTCCCATTCAGTGCCTTTATTTAAAGTCTGATAAAAGTGAGAGAGGTTTTAAATAAAAAATAAAGTCTTGGCCTATTAGATTCGCTATTGGATTTTTTAATATTTTGAATCCATATTAAGCTACAATGGTCTTAAGTTGGTCAACATTGAACCATTATAGCTTTCTATGGATCCAAAATATGAAAAAATCCAAAAAAGAATCAAATATCCCAAGTTTTTATCTTTGATTGAAAACATCTCTTACTTTTATCATACTTTAGAGGCACTAAAAGGGGGCGGGCGAAGCACAGCATGACGTTCTGAGAGCACTTACACCTTTCAGCTCCTTTTAGTGAATTAAATTTCTTAAAGACTTATACCAAACCTTTGATCTTGACAGTATAACGTGAGAGAGAGAGAGAGAGAGAGAGAGAGAGAGAGAGAGAGAGAGAGAGTGAGAGTGGGTGTCTACCTGGTGTAGAGGTTCTCCAGAGGTTTGGGGCACCCGTCGATGAGTGGAGGGCGATCGCCTTTGTGCACAGCCCACATGATGCGGTATGCTGAGCCGCCAATGTCGCTAAAGGGCCGCTGCCGACTCAGCACCTCCCACAGTATCACACCCCAACTGAACACGTCACACTTCTCCGTGTAGTTGGAGCCTGTGACAAGTCCAACGATCACCAACCTTGTAATCAACCGTTTTTCAGCTTAATAAGTTTCAGCCCATTCTAAGATGCCTCTACTCTAATACTAGCAAATAAATTTCATCAGAAATACTCTTATGGCTGGTTTTACATAAGTCTCTGTCCTTGATCCTTTTTGTTGAGGACCAACATTCCAAACTTCCTTTGAATTCTGTGATTTAAGTTGATGAAACAATTTTTTGCTCACCCATCAACAACCTGGAATCTATACAGGTAAACATGATGGTCTTAAGATTGTCAAGAGTTACCCATTATACAGGTTGAATCATAGTGGAAGTATCTTAGGTGTGCTACTGCGCATCCACGGCCGGGTGGGGCGGGGCAATGCTGTGTCACCTTGGGATGAGGTGCTATATCCCAATATAGCGCGGCATCAATAAAACAATGATTTGAACTACTTAGGGTCAACCTAAAATTTTGAAATTTTTCACGGTTGTAGGCAATGAATGGAGATAGCAAATGAATAAAAATAAAATGTTATTATTACCACTAGGGGTGTCAATCCCGGGATTCGGGATCCCGAGCACATTTGGGTACCTAAAAATCCCGGGATTCTTTACCTTCAATCCCGGGATTAGCGGGATTGTTTTTTGTATGTTTTTTTTAAAGTTTTATTGTGTTTAACGTTGAATAAAACTTGAAAATAGTTGTCTTACAAACTTACAATACTCAACTCAACAAACCAATCTATTCTTCAAGTTTGAAATTGATAGCATCGGCCGCATCTGCATCGATAAATCCATCGCTACAATTAAGTAATTTCTTATTGCTTCGTATATCTGGTAATAATTCTTCCCATGGTTGACTACATTTTCATGGGTTTATTTTAGTCTGGGTTACAATATTTTCAGTTGCTATCAGGCTCCTGTGAAGAAAATTAGGCTCCTGTCGGATCTGATCAATTATCTCATTATTTTTTGGTGGTTTGCAAAATTCATGAATAATTGTAAAAAAATGTTGGTACAAAAGTCTGATTTTTTTAGGTAGTTTCATGTTAGCTGAAATAGTTCCTTTTTTATTTAGATTAGGCCTATTTGTGCAATTTCTTAGTTGAATAGTTGAGAGCAGGCCTAGCAGTTTAGGTGAGAATGTAATATGAATTATGAATATACCAATGCAGTGTCACAAAGCAAACTGGATATAGTAATGTGGATTTGTTAATTTGTAGTTAGAGTAAATATTGTTTAAGTATAGGGCTTTCTAACGATAGAGATAGCTAATAAGTTCAACAACAAAATTATTGCCGAATTCAAATTAGAGGCGTATATTAGGCCAAACAAACAAAAGATGTCAGTTGAACGACTGACCAACTGCTGGATAAGCTTAGAGATTTCGAAATCCAGAGTGTCTAGATACGGTATTCAAAATTGTGAGCACTTGGTGTATGATTTATTGTGAATTAATGTAAAAATGTCTTCAATTTTGATGTTAAATGGCCTAATAATATATATTTCTATGCTATATGAATCCCGGGATTGATCCCGGGATCGTCATCAATGAATCCCGAAATCCCGGGATCGTCATTTCAGTCCGGGATGGACACCCCTAATTACCACGGGTGATCTGAAAAAAATAATTTTTTATTGGTATTCATTGTAACCAAACATTAAATTGTTGGTCGGCTACCAAATTACGTATTATTTGGTCAGGAATGTTTAACCTGCGGGAAAGATTTCTATGAAGAGCCAAACTTAACATAATCAACAGCTATAACTCGCTAAAAGCAATATTTCCATTCTTAGACGGAATTATATCAGACGAAAAGGTGCCCACGCTCGAAGCTGATACGGCCACAATCTACAAACGTTTATAGAAGTTTATAAAAGTTTATAATTTACATTTAAAGGTACAAATTAAATATTTTAAGGAACAATAATTGTGTAATCTAATAATTTATTGAAAGTGAAGCGTAATACAATTTTTACATTTTCGAAAGATAGCGATCGAGAAAATGGTACAACATTTTTACGCAAATAAGTTAAATAACTAAAAAGTTATTATTTTGTATAGGATGATGAACTTAACTATAGATAAATATATAACATAATTATATGATCAATTAAAAAAGATATACATGTAAATTAACCTGTTTAAGTATAGAATGTAATTTTTAAAACATTAACTTTTTACTAGGTTCTCTTAAATTAAACACATACATTACAATTTAACCTGAGTTTATTATACACTATTCTTACAGAAAACTTACGATTTTTTACTATATAGTAAGTTTATAATTGTTTAGAGTATATTAAACATTTTTAGTAACTTAAAAACAAAATAATATTATGTCAATTAAAACAAAGATTAATTCCTTAAAGAGTAGTCAATTAATTCCTTTTTTTTGAACCCCCAATTTCCTATACTTTTTTTAATTTCTTGATAAGCTTCCTTTTTTTACCACCAGTGAAACTGCAATACACAACGAAATTGCACGACACATAGCTTCCTGTTTAGGGAAACTGAAGTAATGTACATTTTTTGTCTGTTTATTACCGGAACCGTTAAAACTGCACAATACGTGTGCAGTTTTTGTATATGTGCCCGTAAACTGCACAATACGTCATTTTTATATATCACCAGTAAGGAGAATCTCACATTGCGACCGCACCGCTAAAAAGCTACTCACTGACTGCGGGCGGCTTCCGCTCAACTTCAAGGAGAAACAACGCCGCCGCGGTGTATGAGAGCGTCGTGGCGTATGAACAGGTGGCAGAAGATCATAACGAATGTTACAATCCTTTATATTGCCGCATTAGTAATAAAACCACTCAAAATAAGCCAAAAAGACACCCAAAAATATTTGAATCCCCTTTTTTGAATAATTTTTAATATAATGACTATATAACTTGATTTTTGCACAATTTTTACTGTTGTGAAAACAGTCTAAAATTAACATGAATTTAATAAGTTATGCAACCAAAATAGCAGTACAATATACATTACTTTTTTGTGTAACTAATTATTACATAATTATTAATAATTTCCGCTATATACTCACACTCATTATTCATTAAATGTACGTTTTATAAAATAATCTCTTTATGTAGTATGTATATAAGATGTAGTTATGTAAGGTCTTTATGTAGAAAGAAGAAAGCAAGAAGAAAGAAGAAAGAAGAAAAAAGATATGAATAAAATAATTGAAAAGACTTGAAAACGTTATTAGAGTATTAAATAAACTAACAATGATCTTGGTGAAAAAATCCGGGATTGTGAATTTTTAAATTGTGAAACAGATAAAAAACTTTATGTAAATTCTTCATAAAATGTAAATTCCCATACAATGTAAATTATTGTCAGCGGAATAAAATTTATTATTATTATTTACTATGTGTAATTAATCATTTCACCCATTTAAATATTATAATACAAAGTAAATGAACCAACTAAATATCCAATCTACAAACTTTTATATTACTGTAGCACCTTCGTGATGGTTAGACTACATCGCTGCCGTGTCCGCTTCGCACGCGCACCATTTCGCCTGATTAAATTCAACCTAGCAATGTAAATATTGCTTTTAGTGGATTAAGGCTGTTAATTTTATTAAATTTGACTTTTCCTCTGAAACTTTCCTACAGGTCGAACATTCCTGACCAAATTGAACGCAATTTGGTAGCCGACTAACTTTTCCAACTATTTTAAATCACGGTTTATCCGTGAAGCGGCACACATTCTATATGAGCGTGAACCGCTCTCATCCCAAGGTGACGTCAGCCCCCACCCCGCCCGCCCCATCGCACCGATGCGCAGAACGCTCCCAAACTCGTCCGTCTGAAGAACATACCTAAGATACTTACACCATGGGTTGAATCTCATAAGATGTCCTAAATGCGTTACAGACAAACACTTGGTCTCATAATCTACAAATAAAATTATTTCCTACTAAATTGACCCCAAGGAACATATCGTAAACATATTTATAACCATGTACAAATACAGTGTATTCCAAAAACTTGTAAAATTAGACAACTTTTAAAGCAAAACTTAATTACATTCAACATTTCAAAATGGCAGCAGTTTCTTTGAAAAAATCAATTTTTAAAGTTTAAACTGTGTATCCAATGCACCTATAATCTTTCTGATTCAAAATTTGCAATCTGAAATTTGAGAATTTTGAAAAATTTCAAAAAGTGTAACATAAGTAACATATATTTTAAAAGTCTTTTAATTCCTAACAACTATCTAATACCGGGTGTCCCACGAAGAGGTTTAAACGTTTGATTTAAACTCTTATTATCATACATAATAATAAGATATATACATACATAATATATATCATACATAATAATAATCATACATAAATTTAAAATACATCATACATGTAATAATATGATGTATTACGTGCCCATTCATGCACCGATTTTTTTAAAACTTTACACAGTTTACAAAGTAGGTTCTAAAAATATTCTGGAAAAATTTCAACCCCCTAACCTTAGTAGAAACAAAATGGCGGCATATTGAAAAACGATACTTTAAAAACATTAAAAAAGGTGTTTTTGGTTTTATAAAATATTTTTATTGTTACATTCTATGGCTATATGACTTTTAAATAATAATAAAAAAAACTAGAACGTAGCCTAATGGAAAACCTTAATGTCCAAAATTATTCAAACTGTAACCCATCCACAGCAACACACTGATAACATCGCGTAACAAATGACTTGTAAGCTCTTACAAAGAAACTCCGTGGTATCCGGAGAAGTTCCTCTTCTATTGATCGTTTTAGTTCCTCATCATTATTGAAGCTATGGGTATAAACTTGTTCCTTCAAGTAACCCCATAAAAACAAGTCACAAACAGTTAAATCAGGTGATCAGGGTGGCCAATCTAAAAAATCACTTCCACGGCCAATCCAACGGCCATGAAGGTTGCGATTTAGTAATTGCTTGACAGGATTTGCGAAATGAGGTGGAGCACCATCTTGTTGGAAGATTGCTTGATTCATTTCTGGTACCGTCAAATGGGGCAAGACCTGTTCATTTAAAACTCGTGCATACCTAATCCCACTCATTGTATTGTCTGAAATGTCGTAAGATAACACACCGTTACAGCTGACACTCGCCCAAACAGTAATTCCTTTTGATTTAATTGGAGTCTCTTCAAGAATGTGGGGATTGACGGTATTATAATAATTACAATTATGCCTATTTACAACACCATTGCGGTAGAAAGTGGACTCGTCTGAGAAAATTATTTGAGTATGCCAATCAGGATCTGACTCATGGAATTCAATGATACGAGAACAAAATTCCACTCTCCTGTCCGGATCATCTTCAAGAAGTTGATGAACTAGGTGACTTTTGAAAAATTTAATTTTGTTTTTCTTAATAATTCTATGTACAGAAGACTTCGGAACACCAGTTTCAAGTTCAACCTTCCTTAGTGATTTAGGTTTACCTGGAGAGCGGAGCATTGATGCGCACACCAGTTCTTCTCTTTCCTCATTAGATCGCCTAGAGTACTTTTTGACAACACTACCAGTTTCTAACAAAAGATTTTTCCACTTGGTTATTGTTGGATTACTAGGTGGTTCAATTCCTGGGTAGGCAACCTGAAATTGTCTAATTGCTTCAGTGACGTTGCCAAAATCAATAGCCCACGCACAGCACTTAACTTTTTGTTCAACGTTAAAAGCCATTTCTCGACTCAAATTTCAGTAAAACAGTACCGAAGAAAGTTAGGTTATGTTTTTATGGCTCAAGAGAAATTTTACAATCAAACAGCTGTTCTTCAACAATGAGCGTTAGAACCGCAACGTAGTAAACAAATCAGATAATAAATAATGAAAGTAGTTTTTATAGGAAGCAAATTCGTAAATTTTTCAATATGTTGCCATTTTGTTTCTATTGAGGTTAGGGAGTTGAAATTTTTCCAGAATATTTTTAGAACCTACTTTGTAAATTGTGTAAAGTTTAAAAAAAATCGGTGCATGAATGGGCACGTAATATAAAATCAAACGTTTAAACCTCTTCGTGGGACACCCGGTATAAATCCATCCCATATATCTATTTGTTTTCTTGATAACTAGAAAAATATACAAATTTTCCATTTAAATGTTAATTTTTATAACAAATTTTTGTTAGATCTAAGCCCTTTTAACCAATATGTTATCAAAAATAACATCTATTTAATGGGAAAATAGTATATTTTGCTAATTACAGTAGAATCCCTCAAATGTAGCCACCTCAGGACTTTTCGCCCTGCTGGGTATTAAAGTGGCTGGTTTAACCGACGGTTTATTAAACAGGTTAAACAGAGAAATAAGTGATGTATATTCTAAAAGTAAACAGTTAAGAGTGTTTTTTACTACTATTGTAATCATCTAATAAATGATTTCTTATTAACTTTAACAGGTCATAAATTAGTTGCTCAGATTTTTCAATAGTGCAGAAATGATGATCAGACAACAAACATACAATCAGTCGCTAATGCTGAACTGTATTTAATGGATAATAATACTGATCAAATGTTGTAGCCTAGGCTATCAACAAAGGTCCGTCATAGAAATAGGACCGCAATAACGATAGAATCAGCTCTAAAGACCGCAACTTCTTTGTAACATTGACGAATCAGGCTGCGAAAGACACAGGAAATATAGACCACAATCCAAAACAGTACAAGAGCATAATGTTTTAGAATACATCAGGAACTTAATTGTTTAGAAATTAGCGATTGAACTGGGATATTTTTGTGACTGGAACCAGTTGACTCATGTCTCTTTTAGCCGTGGAAAACATACACGCAGCCAAATTTTTTTTTTCAGAGGACTACGGGCAGGTTATCCGGCAGCTGAACCATCCGATGCAAGAGTAGTGGGGCTTCTACTGTATGAAAACAGAGTTATGGGATGGATGTAAATTAGAATGTCGTTATAAATGAAAAGACATTTTCATTGCTAACTCGCATGTTAATTTAATGGTATGGCAACAATAGAAGGACTGCCATACTATCATGTCCTGATTAATTAACATGTAAATCATATGGGAAAATGACATTTTTACGTTATTACTACAAAACCAAAAGAGATACTGCATTAGTGTAAATTACAACGTTGTTCAGTTCAACGAGAGCTTTAAAATTATATACAAAATAACATGGGTTCGCATTTAAAATTTTGGAGTTTTGTTTATGTAAACATTTTTAAAAATATTAAATTTTGGAAATTTTAGTTTTTTAATAAATGTGGTCTTGTGACATATCATTGTAAAGCTTAGCTTATTTCAAATAAGTATTTTGAATCAGAAGTCATTTATGACAAATAATAAACAAATTACAGGGTATTCCGTAAATTTTGATTCTGGCTACAAAAATGGACGCCATTTTGAAACGAATAAAGATAACTAAATTCTGTTTTCACCAAAATGTTTGTACAGTACACTCTCGTTCATCGGAACTAATGTGGCGGACGGCCGGTTCGGATGTCAAAAAATTCCGATGAAGCGGAGGCCGTTGTGAGTCATCATTTCCGCCCGTACGGTGACCTATCGTGATTGTATTCACTCTTGTTTTTAAGGCAACACTAGAGATTTTATGAAAATAAGGCACTCAAACTATGAACATGGTAACAAATGAACCTATAGAAATAAAAACAACGCAGGAAATAAAGATTCAAAATCGTTAATCTCATATTCCATATTTATATTCCACTCATATTCAAGCAGTCAACTGACTTCCACGTAACACAGGTGCAGTCGCGACGCGAGACAGACTGAATGACAGTTTGGGAAGCGGTCGAAACGGATGTTCACTTCCTGCCCCCTTCCTCTTTCTATTTTTGTGCGAATACTCCACGGCTTCGTAAATCACATCGATACGTACAGATTATGGAAAACGCCTGATGACGTTAGACGCAAAATGTAATACTTTACTGTTGTCCGGATAAAACGAATGGAAATTGAAGGCGCTAAAACGGAAAAATTATTTATTTCGTAAGAAAAAAAAAATAATATCCAGATTTTTAGTTCCGATGAAGCGGAGTTCCGATGTCGCCGAGTCCGATGAACGAGAGTGTACTGTATTAAATAGACCTTTCTAATGATGTATAATATGACATATGTTTGTATTTGACTTTTCATAGATTAGAACATGTGACCCCCCAGTTTTTGGTTTAAAATATCGTTTAAAAAAACGTTTAAAATATTTTAAAATTATTCCTTTGGGTCATTTTAGTGGGAAATAATTTTGTTTGAAGGTTTTAGGGCAAAGCGTTTGTCTGTAATCCATTTAGGACACCTTACGAGATTCACCCTGTATAATCTTTTAATTATAATATTCATAGTATCCATTTAATCCAAAAATTCGCTAAACCAAACAGGATCTGGTGCCAATTAGTTTGGAAATGTGAAATTGGATATCACATTTTTTATATATTTAAAGAAATTGCTTCAAACTTTCATAACTGGTTTAACGATATTTTCTTCATGATTGAAAACTTATTACATGTAATATGAAACCCTTCCTTTGACTCAACGTTACGTTATATTACATAATAATCACTAAGAAAAACTATTGAGCAAATACTTGTACTTGAAGGTGCAGGAGCTGTACAAGCCCAGGATATTATTCAAGGATGTCTTACTTGAAGATCAATTGGGAACTTACTTTCAAAGACTTCTGGAGCCATCCATGCAGCACTCCCCTTATTATTTGTCATGTATGTTTTCCTTTCACATGCAGTTCCAAAATCACAGATCTTTAATATTGTTCCATCTTTTATTAGTAAGAGATTTGGTGATTTGAGATCCCTGTAAATAAGGTGATATTAAAAAATTGTGAAAATAGAAAATAATAAGTTATTCTTTCTAGGAAGAATGGTTTCAGTGTGAAGTGGAATCCTAAGCACAGTCAATGTATACTGGTAGTTTACTGAGAGTCATCACGCCCCACTTCTAACATACATTTCTTCTATGGAGGTGTTCTAGAAACGTAGTCAATGTTAAGTTAAGGAGTTGATATAGAGAGGTTAAGTGGGGCAAAGTAAACTGGCATATTCTAAACACTAGGCCCAAGCACAAGCAATTCCCGAAAGTTAGAGTACATCTGAGTGTCTCACATGATATGTAGCCTGCCCAGTGAGATCCCAGACAATCATCCCCTAATCAGAAGGCCAAACAGTAAATGTTTTAAACAAAAAGTATTAGGAAAAAAACGAATTTAATAGAAATTTAAATATAAATTTTCACATTAGATTAGGCGTTTATTGCTTTAAGTATTTTAAAATAGTTTTTACACATCTGATTCATCCTGTTACAAAAAATATATAAAAATATTAATAATATTATTAAAATGAAATTATATAAGAAGAACAATATAATAATAATTATGAAATTATTATTATTATGAAATCATTGTGCTCACTCGCCTCTCGGTACAATACTTTAAACATACCTGTGACAAGCACTGCATTCCACTGATGAACACTAGTTTAACTATCTCAACCTAAAATAAATGGTATTAGGTACCTGGCACTTACTTCCCCCAATTAATAGAAAAAGGTGTTAAAAGCCTCCACAAAACAATGTCTTGATCAAAAAAATAGATTTTTTTAAACATTTTCAGCTTTATAAATTTTGAAATAGATTTTTTTGGGAAATTCGGGTGATTTTATTTTATTGTCTTTTCAATCTTAATAGACTAAAAAATATAAATCAAAATTATTAGAGCCATTTTTGAGAAATATTGGTTTGTACATTTTTTGAGGGTTTTTGTTGGGTGAACTGTCTTTAAAACTCAAAAATCAAAAACTAAAACAGCCTGGAAATATTATCAATTGGGACCTACATTAAAATCCGCCCGTTGGGGCCTTCTCTAGCTCTTTGAACATCCAGACACACAAATACACAGACAGATATCACTTTGAAAACCACATTTTTAGACTCAGGGGGTACCAAAATAAATCCACAAAAGCCTCCAATTCAAAAATGTTGAAGAAAACAATACTTTCTCCCACTACGGAAGGAGGGTGGGGGGGGGCGGGGGTGGAAGTAAAAATCTGTTTAAATTATTGGAACCCCCAAAGCAGATATATATATCGTATGGCTATCATAGCCAGCTACCAACTTAAAATACTAATAAAATAAATAAGATGTTCTGCAGTGCAAAGCACCTGCGTCAGTACAGTACACTCTCGTTCATCGGAACTAATGTGGCGGACGGCCAGTTCGGATGTCAAAAAATTCCGATGAAGCGGAGTCCGTCGTGAGTCATCATATCCACCCGTACGGTGAACTATCGTGATTGTGTTCAATCTTGTTTTTAAGATAACACAAGAGGTTTTATGAAAATAAGGTTCTCAAACTTTGAACATGGTAACAATGAACATATAGGAATAAAAACAACGCAGGAAAATAAAGATCCAAAATCTTTATTCTCATATTCCAGCAGTCAACTGACTTCCACGTAACACAGGTGCAGTCGCGACGCGAGACAGACTGAATGACAGTTTGGGAAGCGGTCGACTGGATGTTCACTTCCTGCCCCTTTCTCTTTCTATTTTAGTGCGAATACTCCACGGCCTCGTAAATCACATCAATGGGTACAGATTATGGAAAACGCCTGATGACGTTTGATGCAAAATGTGATACTTCACTGTGTGCCGATAGAACGAATGGAAATTGAAGGCGCTAAAACGGAAAAATTATTTATTTCGTAAGAAAAAAAATTAGTAATATCCAGATTTTCAGTTCCGATGAAGCGGAGTTCCGATGTCGCCGAGTCCGATGAACGAGAGTGTACTGTACATTTAAAATTAAACTGAAACAAACATTTATAATCTCTCTATAAAGCTAAATCCAGGGCGCTAAGCCATTGCAGCCCAGCTTCACTTGCACAATGCAGGCCCATCAGCCCTTCCGGGAAAGCACTCAAAGGGCACTCGGTGACAATGTGAGTCATAGTCTGAAACTCCGCACCACAGGTGCACGACTGATCTTCTGCCATTCCCCATTTGTATTTCCAATAATTACATCTTCCCACTCCAGTGCGGAATCGATTTAGTAAAGTCCACTGATTCCGAGGAAGATCCATACCACCTACTGCTAAGGTCGGGTCATCAATCAAAAAGCAATTCCGACCTTAGAAAGATTCCCAGGAGGCAGTCCAGTTGGTATGGATGGAAAAGTTTGAGTCCGTCAACTGGGATGCTGCCCGCAGTGGTGGTTTTCGGGACCTCAATTGGCCCGTCATCTGGGATAGGTAAACTTAATCATGAAATCACTAACTACCCCAAAGCAGAAAAAAGAGACAGTTCAACATTGTTGCAGAAAGGAAGCGAATGCCGCAGAAAGTTCAGCCACGTCGGGAAGATCGGCTGCAGCACAAACAACAAACATTGCGTTGGTACGATCGGCCACATCAGATAGTTTGGCTGTGGTAGTAAGCATGATTTTGACTGTTTTTGACCAACATTAAATTTCCTATGAAAGCTAATTTGTAAAATATAATGGTATAAACTTACAAAATTCTATTTTTTATAATACCAAGTCAGAATGTATGATTATTGGCAAATGATCAGTTTAAACTAGTGCATGACTAGCAGAAAGTTTTCGCTTGGTATTTATTGTTTATTTATTTACTTTTTTATGTTATTTTTTGTAAACTTTGAAATTTCCATGTTTGTACACTGGGGATTGGCCATGACACTTGATGGAGTGCTGACCAATGCCAGTATTACCTGTGGATCACAGCCTTGGGCTTCATGTTGTGCAGGTAGGCAACGCCCCGTGCGCACTGCAGGGCCCAGCTGATTGCATGGCCTGCGTTGTATGCTGGTTTGGGGCGATAATGCAACACTGCAAAAAATTTTACTTTGTAGAGAACGCAAAAGAACAATACATGAATAAATTGATTGTCTATTTACTTTGCTAAACTTAAGTAAGTAAGACTTCTACATTCCTTCTATATATTGTACTGGTGTGGTTTTGGTTTATTCTTTCATTGTATACATATCACAATTAATTGTCTTTGCATATGCATAAAATATCAAAATAATTTACTACGTAAAATATGAATGTGTTAAAATGACTCTATTATAAGCCCTCTCTTTTTCAAAATTAGTTAAAAACGCAAAAACTCATTTTTAAACCTCATGCCAATGATCTGTTAAGTCTGGTACAAACTGAATTAAATAGATCCCTTTCATGCCATTTATATAAAAACTGGAGGCTTTAAAAAACTATTTTTTACCATGGGAACACACACATATGTATTGTGTCGCAAGTGTACCGCACTAACATATAATGTACCTATATAAATTCTCTTAGACTTTTGATTGAGCTAGAGTCTTCAAATTTCCTAACCACATAGTTTGCACAGTCTACATAAATAGAAACCTCCAAATATGACAATTTTAAATTTTAACTCCCTCAAAACAATATTTTAAAAATGGCAAAAAACACCATGCCATACATTAACCGTGGTACTGATAGCTTTTGAAAAAGACCTACGAATTGATGAGTCTATTTCAATGAGTTTGCCAACCAGCGTAAATGAACTATGGGAAAATGGCTTTAAGGGGTCTTAAAAGGCTCAACAATGTGTTTTGACCTTAACTTTTAAATTTAACCGTTTTATCTTAAAACCCTGTAAAAAGCTTAAGAACTCGGTATTTTGGATTTTTAACTTAGCTTGAATGGTTATGAAGAAAAAGTTATTCGCATATTATTCTCTTGGAAAATAAAAAAAAAATGCATTGGGTGAGTTGATGGCGAAGTGGTTAGCGCGATGACGTGGGTTGGTATGTTATTGAAAGGTCTTCAAACAAACTACAATTAATTGTAATTTTACGGCGTTTCTACTTATAAATAGATATAAAAATTAATGAGGTCTTCAAACGAACGACAATTAATTGTGATTTTACAGGGTTTCTACAGCCAAATAGATATAAAAATTAATATAGTGACTTTTCTGGGTGAAAAATGTTTAAAATCAGTGACTTTTACATGGTTTGATAATAAGTTTTTAGGGGAAAAGTCATAAAATTTTAGCTAACAATCGCATTGCTTTCTCAATTTTTACAAAAAAAATCAGACTTTCCTTGCATTTTAAGAAAAAATAAGTGAATTTTTGGTGACTTCCATGACCACTAACTAAAATCTGTGACTTTCGGTGGTGACTTATGGTGACTTCAGCCTTGTGTCACCAGTCAACCATCCAAACAGATACGGTATTTGTGTTAATTTTATTGTAATTTTTTAATTCAATTTCTTTTTAATTCTATTGACAAGACGTTTGGTCCGTCGACGATGGACGAATCCGTCTCATGTAGGTCTTATTTTTTATTCTATGACATTTTGCCTATATCCAAAATCTTAAACCTCAAAATATATTTTATGATATTTTTCAAAATGTTGGAGTTTTTGTTGTCCTATGAAAATTGGACTATGAGTTAAAGATTTTTGTTGTATCATTTGGCATTACATCATACCAGTTAGCCCCCCAGACAGAATTTTATGACAAAGTGTTTTCTGTATATTGAATTCTAGAGTTTTTAATACACTTCAACCACCACCATAATGAATTTATGCTTACTTTGGAGTTTTTGTACCATTTGTTTGCCAACATAGAACATTATTCTCTTCAAATTAATTAATTAAAATTATTCTCAAGTTACGACATTCAATTCAAAACTAGCAATTTGAGCTTTTAACAAATTTATAGGAACTAGCAAAGGGGCATGGGCAGAGCACCCATCAAGCCATAGGCGAGTAATATTTATATTCTAGTATGGCATTTTTTTCTTCAAACCTTTATATGATGTCATGGTCCTACTGTGCCGACAATCCCAGTGTCATATTTTTATGAGGATAATTTGTTGGAAGTTGCACTTTTAATATAAATTAAGTTCTTTCAACAATTTATTAGGCAAAACAATTTTAAAATGGCTTTTATTCTAAAAAGAGGTTGGCATCTCCTTTAATGAGATTAGCCAAACAAACTGGAAATGGAGATAAAGTAGATCCGTGCTCAAACTTCTTAATCAGAGTAAGGGGGTATGCCGCTGTAGTGCTGCTACCGTACTATTTATTTTTTTTATTTAGCAATACATCTACGACTGATGCCAAGGCACGAATAACAAACACTGAGGCGGGATGATGTAAGAGCTCAGTACATGCAGAGTAGGTATTTAATCCCACAACAACACTACCATGGCTCTAAAGTCCAACCACTGTAACAACAACCAACCCTAACTTACACATTTTAAGGTAAAATATACATATATATTGTTTTACCATTGTAGAGGGAACCTCCTTCTGCAAATTCCATGACAAGGCAGAACGGATCAACAGTGCAAGCACCATGCAGCTTTACGATGTTGGCATGACAAACACGTGACAATTGGCGCAATTCTACAGCAAACGCCTTCCTTTCAGCTTCTGACTCTATGTGCTTCACAGCTACATACTCCCCTCTCCATCTCCCTTTGCAAACGACACCAAAAGATCCTTTTCCAACTGTCTGAAAAAAGTAAAAACATCATTACCGTAACTATATTTTCAATATTTTAATTAATGGTAGGTGGATGTCTTAAATTACAGATATAAGTAATAAGGTATGTGAACTATTTTAAAATTAATAAAATTGATGGGAGAATTAAGTAGGCTACTTGATTTTTTTTTAAGAGGTTGGCGGACCTTTTTTTGCCTTACTTTGCCCCGTCCACATAGACTAGCAAAAGGGCATGGGGGCAGGGCAACATTCCAAGACGTGTTCCATGAGTGAATCGCATTAGACAAAGTAAGGGGGTGAGCCGCTACAGTACAAGGTGAAAGGTACTGATAAAAGTCACTGGCAGAACGCCGATTCGAACCCATGACATCGCTGCCATGGTCCCGAAGTCCGGCGTGCTAACCACTACGCCACCGAATCACCCATAGTTCAGTAACAAGACAATTATTGTGATTTACAGTGGTGTACCGTATTTAAGTGGGGCACCGGTACCAAGGAGCATTGACTATACACTAACATGAATTGACGTCTCATGGCAGGTGTATTTGAAACTGATTCACAGTAATGTAATCTCTTGCAGTTCCCTAAAGTATAGGGAGTGGCAATAATACCTGAATTTTGAAATGACAACAAAGCGTGTGTTTGTAATTACTTTTACATATTTCATACTTTATTATGAATGACAAAAAGAAGGCAATTAATAAAAAATGCAGCATATGCATAAAGCATTATACCTTTGCATTTGATGCCTTTATTGGAAAAAAATTACACAAAACCCAAAGGCACCTTAATATTTTAAGATTGACTCCTCGCCAAACAGTCTTCAAGATTATTAAAAAACTGTGGGAGACTTTGTCTGACATTTCAATTACCTAATCATGATTGATGTAATCGCTTATGCTATGGGTTACTAAAGTTTACTTTTGTTCAGCAATTAATTGTTCATGTACACTTTTGACTTGAGGTAAGCTCAAAAGATAAGTCAAAATAATAATTTGAATTAATAAAAGCCTATGTGAAGTCCCTGTCTCAAAATAGTGATTTAGTGATACTTTTAGGATTTGTGTGATCTTTAGGCCTACATAATAAAGGTTTCATATGTGTACTTCACAGAGGGGTTTTTCAATAATTGACTTCTCGCAGTATTCATGATTAAATATAAATCAAGTAAAAATGCTTCCAAACATAATTACAAGTTATTGACATTTGAAACCCATAAGCATTTTTACACCTCCTGTACAAATTAAATATGGCAGCTAAATCAAATCTACGACTTTTCTAATATAGGCCTAATATAAACTCTATATGAAACATTTTATAAATAAATTGGAGAGGAGTATTCTGTTTGTGTCACGACCATGTGTTTTGCAGCATAGTAAAATCAGCTGAATATTTGAACATAAATTAGACTGCCTCTGACACCGCATACAAGAAACAGTGCCTACCAAACAAATACATTGGATGAGAAGACTGTAGTATAGTAGGCTGCATGAAAATAGTTCAATAAGAGTTGATGATCTGTTGCCAAATCCATTCAGAATCATATTGTACATTGTATTACACGTAACAATAAATGGCAACACTGCAGGGTGAGAGGGGGCTCAGCCGGGGCCTACGAAAACTCCGGGCCTGCATGCTCTGTCGCATGACGTCATCACAAAGCGGCCTACGCGGCGCGCCAGTCCCATAAGAATTGCATTGCGGCGTCCTGCTTTGCGTACTTAAATCCATGATTACAACTATATGCGACCTGCTAATTTAACCAAATAAATTATTATACATTCTTAGATAGTTTTACTTTACTATGACATCAAGACACAATAACAAATAACTTATTTAAGTATTTTAAAAAATGGAAAAAACAAAAATTAAGTTTTATTGGTGTATAAAATTATTGTTTTATATTCTTATTCAATTTACTTATGTTAAAAAATGTTCTAAATGCAGTACACTAAAGCTTGAATTTAATTTTAATGTTTAAGTCAAATAAAGTGATGCTAATGCTAAAGTGTCACTTGGGGGTTAACAATTAAAATAAATTGTTTAAGGCTTTGATGAGGAATAAAAAATAACATTTTTAGTAAAATATCGACTAGCACAAAAAAATCATATCCTTATTATATTTTACTGTGAAGATGGCTTCTTAACGTTACTTTTTCAGATCTCTTATATTGTCCTTCATTATCTTACTGTAATTGTTCAGTAAAATATTAGAAAATATGTAAATTACTTTCTTAAGCAAAAATAAAGTACTTTGGTGACCAGATTTTCATTTGGTAGTTTGAACAATGTTATTTTCATTTATGAGTTCTAATGACAAATGATACACAACCTGCCTTTGAGAGGTATTTAAAAAAATTCTTCTTCATAAGTGCTGCTTTTCAGATATTTATACAGTTGTAACATTAACATCAATATATTTACCAAATCAGGTTTAGGCTTCTTGAGTCCTCCTTTGTCAGAAATTTTTCAAAACGCGGAAGTCGAGATAAAAATAAACGGGAGATAGGACTTCCGTTCCCGCATATTCTTGGTGCCTTCCATAAATATGTACAGACATGCAGTTATATTTTAAAACATTCTATTTATTTATATAAAGTGATAGTATTGAAATTATATTTCTTACGTAATACATTATTTTACTACTGTAGGTAGCAATAATGTACATGGTCTGAATATAACATTCGTTTAATCGTTTATTGTTGTTTCTCAGTTCAAAACTGTACAATATTTGCTATTTTTTATTTATATAATTTACTGCATTCACTAAAAACTTACTAAATTTTACTAGTCAATAGAAAAATTCTAGAAGGTAAAGCATATATTCATGAAAAAAGCGAATATAAACTAGGATGCATTTAGTATTATTTAAAAAGGTCTATTCGTACTGGTTTCTTCAGGTAAATTACCTATTTTTCCCAATATTATAGAACATAGATCACTGGAATTTACATACATCAATAGGACTTGAGGTAAGGAAAACAATGATACCACTCAAAATGTTTTAAGTCAAAATATGTGAGCGTTATGAGCGCGCAAAGCAGTTTCTCCCATAAGAGCACATGTTAAAGTCGGCCTCTTTCCGCGCCGCGGCAGCGGGAGTGGTGGGAGTATGCAGGCCCGAAGTTATCGTAGGCCCCGGCTCAGCTGTTACTACTATACTATAGATTTACTATATTTAATATAGGTCTATTCTATTTGCGTTGATTATATAATCAACACAGGCAGTGCTTGAGTTTATAATCATATAACATGATTATAATCCTCAGGTCATGAGGATCATGACCTGGTTTTATCTGCTGGTGAGAATGCAACTTCAAATCTTCAGGTGCAGATATTTTCATTTTCAATCTCATCATCAGTGTCTTGTGATGGTGAAAGTGCTAAAAATAAATTTAGTGATAGTGTTTTAGTCTCAAAGGTTGCAACTCCTAACTCCACTTTAAACTGCTTCATGCAAGAAATGACAGCAAAAACCTAAACAATAAGTTACAGCATGAAAAAGTCAAAATTTTTCATCAGAACATTCAAAATTTGCCTTTAAGAGCGGAATAATTACAAATTATCATAGAAGAAATTAATCCAAATATAATAGTTCTTACTGAGCATGACATGAAAGATAATGAAATTGAAAGGCTTAATATTAACGATCTCAGAATCAGCTCATGGTATTGGCGTAAATCAACAAACAAAGGTGGTGTTGTCATTTTGAGTATGGGGCATTTGAGGTGGAGGCGGGTCAATGTGCCAAACCACAGTGTAATTTGTGAAGACAAAGTGTTTGAATATTGTCTAACTAAATTCATAATAGATAAGGTATCATTTATTTTAGTAGGATTGTACAGATCACCTAGTGCAGATGTAGATGTCTTTTTAGAAAAGTTAAACTTGCTCATTGAAAAAATTTTGAAGAAATCAAATAATATAATATTGGCTGGAGATATTAACATTTACTGAAGGGTCATAATATGATTTACCTGGTGGATTTCCCCACCAGGGTTTTCAATGGGTCAGTTTCAGCATCGATAACTTTTTGACAAACATTAGTAAAGATAGTTTTGATGTGAGCGGAGTCATAACAATGCTCTCTGATCATGATGGTCAAATCCTAGAATTTAAAAATGTATTTACAAAAAAAATGAATAATTTTTTTACAATAATTAGAAGAGATTTTTCTAAACAAAATCAGTTATTATTTCAACAATTATTACAGTTTGAAACATGGGAGAGTGTATATTTTTCACAAGTAGATGCAAAGTATGATGTTTTCCACAACATTTTAATGTACTATTTTAATTACGCATTTCCAGAAAAACGTTTCAAAATTAAGAATAAGTCTCAAAAATGGATAAGCAATGATTTAAAAGAGGAAAAAAGAGAAATTGTAAACTTGGTTAAATCTAGTAGAGTGAAAAACATACCAGTGCCAAAATATGTATATAATAAGAATAAAATGTATAGACAAAAATTATTAAGGAACAAAAAACAGTACTTTAATGAAAAAATAAGGAAATCTGATAATATAGTAAAAACTACTTGGGGTATTGTAAACTCTGAAATTGGATAAAAAAATCAAGATAAACTTAGCAATATCACTGTGTGCATAGAAAACAAAATTGTCCAAAACCCCAACACTATTTGTAATATATTTCATGACTATTTTATCAATGCTTGTGTAACTAAAAACTCCACTGTTGATATGCAATTAACAACTGAAGCTGCAAAACACCCTGATGATTTTATTTTTCAAAACAGTAGTTCGTACTTCCGATTTTTAGAGACAGGGGAAGAGGAAATACTAAAAATCATTAGTTCATTAAAAAATAAACTCTCCTGTGGAATAGATCAAATTCCCACAACAATTTTAAAAGTAGTTGGCAAGCAGCTAAGTAGAGTATTGGTGCATTTGGTGAATTCCTCATTTATTACTGGAAAGTTTCCTGACAAGCTAAAAATTTCAAAGGTTGTTCCCATTTTTAAAAAAGATGAACCCAAATTAATTAGTAATTACAGACCTGTTTCTTTACTTCCAGTTGTAGCTAAAATATTTGAAAGGGTAGCATACGACAGACTGGCATTTTTCCTCGAAACTAATAATAAATTGGATAGTTATCAGCATGGATTTAGAAAAAATAAATCTACAATAACAGCAGCAGTCGGTTTTATTGAATCAATTATAAATTCAATAGATAAGGGAGAAAAAGTTGTTGGCGTTTTTATGGACCTTTCCAAGGCTTTTGATAGTGTTTCCCACATTTTATTATTTTCAAGACTCCAAGAACTAGGAATAAGAGGTGTTGCATTGGAATGGTTCAAATCATACTTATCAAATAGACAGCAATATGTTGAAATAACCCATGTCATCAAACACAACCAAATTGTCAAGTTCATATCCAAGTTAAACAGAGTCAAAACCGGTGTTCCCCAAGGATCAAATTTAGGGCCACTTCTTTTTTTGTGTTATTTAAACAATATACGAGAATCCTTAAGTTTTTATCCGTCTTCCAGTCTATATCTGTATGCTGATGACTCTAACTTAAAAATATCAGGCAAATCACAAGAGGAAATTGAAATACTTGCAAATACAGAATTAAATAGTAGAGAACAATTCTTTGATAACCTCAAATTAAGTCTAAATCCAAATAAAACCAATGGCATTTGTTTCAAAACAAAAAAAAAAGTAAAAATTACATCTCCCCTATTATAACCGTAAAAAGTGAACCAGTAGAACTGATTGAAGAAACTAGATTTCTAGGCATAATAATCGATAATAGCCTGTCTTGGGATGGGCATGTAAATTTATGTTTTAAATAAAGGTAATTCTGGTTTATTTGCCATCAGAAAGATGTCAAAATTATGCAACCCAGATATTTTGCGCACTATTTACTTTGCTCTCATTTATAGTTACATTGCATATGGAATAAGTATTTATGGTTCCACAACAAAGGAAAATTTGAATGAAATATTAAAAATTCAAAAAAAGCGATTAGAATTATCTTACAACTAAAATATCAAGATTCTATGAATCTTGAGATTCTATGAATCTTCTATGATTACTGAATATGGCAAGGGAATATTTCAAACAATTAAAAATCATGACAGTTCATGGACTTTATATTTTTGACACAATCATGTATGTAAAGAATAATCATAACAATGAATTCATACCAATGCACCAATATAACACAAGAAGGAAAATTGAACCTCTTCCCAAACACAGATTAGAAATTTTCAAAAATAAAACGTCTTATGTAGGTAAACGATTTTTAGAAAGAATTCCAGATCATATTAAAAACGAAAGTTGTCAAACAAAGTTTAAACAAAAGTTAAAAGCATAACTTATTTAATAGATTCAGCAATATATGATTTGAGTGAATTTTAAAGAAGTAAATAGCTTAATTGTTTCATTTCATTATTTATTATTATTATTATGTTTTTGCAATGAGGAACTGTTGGTGTTATTTGACACTGGTTAGATGTTTTATTGTTTGGTTAGATTAGATATTTTATCTTCTGAATAATATGTTTTATCTATTTTATAATGTTTTGTTTCTTGTAGTATTGGATATAAATACTGACACTATTCTATGTATACTCCTGTATCATAATGAATAAAGAACTTTGAATCTGAATCTGATTTATGTTAGCCTATATGGTAGCAAAAACATTTTCCCTATGTAGATGTTTGGTATGGGAAAGGGGGGCGAAACTTCGTTATCTGACTCCACTTTTACCGGTACTATTGATGTGGAAGTTTTGATATTGCGATTATTCGATAACTTAGTAAGATATGCGTAATACATTCATATAATAATTTATTTATACCAATAATTTAACCGTTAACCTCTGTCACTTTAACTGACAGCGATGCTTATAACAACAAATCCAATGGTTTTTATTGTGTTTGTTAACACCAGTGGCATTTTTTACCGTTCTGACGGGGAACGGTCCAAACCCCAGTCTTGTTACTATCTAACATCCACCGTTGTTAGAAAGCATCATTAGTTTTTATTGAATAGTGCATTCTATAGTTTTAGTGAGTTTATGGACCACCAACAATGACCTGAGGACAAAATTGAACCCTAAAAATTAGTTATAATACTATGTAATAATTAAATCTAAACCTATTCACAAAAATTGTAGGCTAAAATTAATTTGAGTTTATTTCAATGGATGTGTTGGCTTTATTTATTTATTTATTTATTTTACATACCAACGGACAAACTCCATTTTTGCATTTTTAATAACAAACAAGATGGAATGATGGAAAATATCTTACTATTAACAGTGACACTAGTATTACAACCCTGATCTTAATGAATATACATTTGTACATATAATATAATAAATAATATGAGTGAGCAGACAGTAATGGTACTAATGTAAATGTAACAATATACAATAATAGACAAATACAATAATATACAAGATAACACTAAGTTTTACAGGAGAATTAATATGAGCGTTAATGTACAATTATATACAGTAGTGAGGATAAGTACAATTCAAATATTGTTTAAATATTTTTTCCAGCACAACAGCCAATGAAAGTCTCTGAAATCTGCATTTCCAAATTAAGGACTACGTTGAAGCTTCCTCTTCATCGAAGCTACTACACTGTCCATGAAGAAATCGACAGTCTCCGACACGCTGTTGCCTGCCCTTTGCATGCGGATGAGTGCGGCATTCATCTCGTAGTTCGTGCGGTGGTGCTGTCTAACAAACAGGTCTCTTGACCGGGTACGTAGAGGAGTTCGGAACTGAATCTGCTGAAGAATATCTGGGCAGTCGAGTGTACCATTTAAGAGTTTGTGTAATCAACGAGATCAGCGATGTGTCTCCTGGTTTCCAAATGCTGAAGACCCAGTTCACGATAGATGTCATCAATCGGGACTTGGCGGTACAAGTAGCCATTCCTCACGCCAACCATCCTGGCGAACCTGCGCTGCACTCCCTCCAACTCATCGCAGAGATAACGTTGATGTGGGCTCCACACTGTTAACTCATATTCAAGCAACTGCCTGACCAATGCACAGTACAAGGTTTTAAGTGCGGTCAAATTAGTGAGGTTTCTTGAAAATTGAAGAACGAAACCGAGCATTCTGTTCGCCTTCCTGCAGATGGCAGCAACCTGAGCTTCAGGATTCAAAGAAGAGGTCCAAATAACTCCCAGGTCTCGTATCTCCGTAACTCTGGAAAGCTCTTCTCCTCGAACACTGTAGTTGAAGACCAGAGGGTTGTTGCAACGATGGAAGGTAATTACTTGACATTTCCCAATGTTAAGTTTCATGTTGTTGGTCAAGCACCATTGGTCCAAGGAATCCAAACTGTGCTGGATTCTCAGGCAATCCTCCTCTTCTGAGACAGCTGAAAAGAGTTTGACGTCGTCAGCAAACAGTAAAGATTCCGTCACAATGGTCTCAGGCAGATCATTTACAAACAGGGAAAAAAGTGAAGGCCCAAGAAGAGATCCCTGCGGTACCCCTGAGGAGGAAACAAATTCTGAGGACAGTGCGCCTGCAAATCTTACATATAGTCGCCTATCTGAGAGATAGCTAGCCAACCAACACACCGAGGGGGTATCAAATCCCAGGCTGACAAGTTTTTTGAGGAGAAGAGCATGGTCCACTTTGTCGAACGCCTTTGAGAAGTCCAGATAAACTGCGTCCAACTGGGGATTTGATATGAAAGCCTCATGTATTCTAGTCTGGAAAGCTATTAAGTTCGAGATGGTGGAACGACCTGCTACAAATCCATGCTGGCGAGGAGAGATGATGCTGGCTACTTTGTGCTTGATACGGTCCAAAAAGAGTTCCTCAAAAACTTTGGACATCGCAGAGAGGATAGAGATGGGTCTATAGAGAGAGTATTTTGCGGTCCAGACTTGTGTATGGGTACGATAAAAGCTTTCTTCAAGGCATCAGGGAAGACTCCAACGGCTAATGACGAATTGAAGAGTCTGCATATCGGCTCTGCCAGAATGTGTCTACTGTACTTCAGAACATTAGGCGGGATTTCATCCGGACCCCAGCCTTTGGTCTCGTCAAGTTTTGCAAGCTTTGCCAAGACATCAGCAGGGCTGATATGCATGTTAGATGAATTGCCAAGCCTGTCAAAATAGTCAGGTGTGAAGTCCTGAGAAGATCTGGTAAAGACAGAGGAAAAATACTCTCGAAAAGACTCACACATCTCCTGAGGTTCCGTGATAGTACGGCCATCATAAACAATATTTGGGGACACGGAGGATGTTTTTCTCTGTGCATTGACGTAACTCCAAAAATATCGAAGATTGTTGGGGATGCCTCCTTCGATTCTAGCCAAATACTGGTTAAAATCTTTTTTGACTGCGACCTTGCATGATGCTCTAGCATTGGAGAAGCGTAAATAGTTCGAAGCAGATGGTGCTTGTTTTTAACGCTTATGCAGCACCTTTTTTGAGATAACTAGGTTCTTTAAATCAGGAGAAAACCACCTTGGAAATGGAGAAAACCCGGTTCTCCTCATAGGTGAATGATTCTTGACAGTATTGGCAATGACTGAGAGAAATTTATCAGTTGCTTTGTTCAGATCGGGGTCATTCAAACAGATGGTGAAATCCAGCTCAGAAAGAGAATTATGCGTATCAGATAAATTACATCGTTTAAGGTCATACACATAATTTTTATGTGTTAATATGATCTGCATTTAGCCTAATAACCTTTTTTTTAAATTTTTGTGAAATTAACATTGATACACAACTTTGTACTTGTTTATGTCAATAAAATATTTTATTATTATTATTATTAAAAGCCCAATGACAAATGGCAACTGGGTCCGGAATCGAGCCTTTAAAAAGCTACTGACTTTTCTCAGGATCGAACCGGCAACCTTTGGATTCAAAGGCGAGCACTCTTAACCAGCCAGCTACCCAGCCAATTTAAATGGTGTTTAAACATTTAAAACGCATATTCCCTCAATACAATAGCAAAGAAATACCTTACTGATTCATATTTGGCGGTATTTGTGTGATAGGTCTAACATAATCTGCTTCTTCCAACTAAGATACACCTACACAATAAACTTAGGTGTAGTTTATTTATCTTGGTGTTGTTCTTTGATAATGTTACAGGTTGCATTCTATAGCTAAAATTTGTACCTACTTGTTTTTGTTATTTTCAGGTACCTACTTGTTTGACATATATTTGTTTTATTGTCAAAAGGTAACTTATGTTTAATTATATTTGAACTAAACTAAATCACGTGTTTAAATCGAAATTGTATCATGTAATTGTATTATCAATAGAATAGCAAAATTATCGTGTATCAAAATTTCCACATCGATAATACCGATGGAGTCGGATAACGAAGGTTCGCCGAAAGGGGTTAAGGCCATCTGGGAGTATGATAATGGTACTGCCAAAATGTCCTGGGTTGGCTACAAAAATACAATTTGAGAAACACATTTCAAGGAAAACGTAAGGCTCATTTACTCAATTTAAAACATAAACTAATTGAGTTTGAGGAGGACCCATGGAGAGGAGATCCCCACCCTAGTAGGCCTATATCCCTCTGAGCGTTAATCGTCGATTTTTCGGTCCAGCTTTTCGGCCTCCGAGCGTTTGAGTCGATTTTTCGACCTTTTAATAAAGTGATGTAACTTCATAGTGAATGACAGAAACGGACTCGTGAACGCTACCACTGTTACCTGGAGATTCTAAGCTATCCAAAAACACCCATTTCGAATGGCGGAACGTGATTGGTTGTTTGTAATATGCAATGAAACATCTGGTAAAAAAACTGTTACCATCTGCTAACTTTGAAAACAACGAAATGCATATTTTACCAATCGTTTTAAGGTTATGAATGATTAAAAGTGTTACTAATACCTTTAATTTACATTATTGGAATAAATTAATATATGTTTTATCGAGTTTATAATCATAAATATGAATAGGAATTAGTGTAATATTCCTAGCTTGGTTTTACATGTGTTCTTATGGGATTAGGGTGAGTACCGTAGGACATATTTGGTTTTATTCAACATAGGCCTACATTTTTTTCAAATACTTCAAACCTATACAAATTATATATTTTCTTGAACTGCATAAAATTCTAAACAAAATGTATATCTTGGAATTTTAATTATGTGTATCCAAAAATGTTTTGCGGGAGAGCAAAGTTATATACAAAAATTTTTTGTAATTTTTTGGGTGCAGTTTCATAACTGGGCTACACTAACTATCGAATGAAAATATCGATCGATGCAATCAATATATCTATTATCAACTATCAATTCAATCTAGACCTAAATAACAAAGACTATACCCCTAAGTTATTGTTATTTAAATTTTCATTCCATATTTGGATTAAACAACAACAAATATAACCTAAAATTGACTCTAATTTATCTCAACAAAATCAAAACACTAAGAAATAATAATCGACAACTTCAGCAAAATTATACAAAGTAACGTAAGAACAGTTACCTATGTATTGTACTTAAATGTGGTCTACCCTCACATATAATATTAAACTTTCCTGGGCATAGGTTGGTTCTTCATGTCAATGGAGATTAGTTTAAGTTATGATTGTCAGTTAAATTTATCAATTTTTTTTCAAGCTAAAATCTGTATTTGTCGATAATTTTCAATCCGATAAGATATTGATTGCATCGATCGATATTTTCATTTGATAGTTAGTGTAGCCCAGTTATGAAACTGCACCCAATTTTTTAATTTATAACCTATAGCAAAATTTTGGTAACAATAAGTAAGGGCAAAAATTTTTGTATTATTAGGTAGGCCTAGTCCATTTTATCTACTTTCATATAATATATACATTTATAGTGCTAGGTCATAAAATATATTTTTTACTAATTTTTATTTGAAAGTATGCAAAACCTTCAAAAAATGTGTAACGCTCCAGGGGTGCTATATTGAATGCTCGGAGGGATATAGCCTAGTGACAAAAAAAATCACTGTGTGTTTTAAAGTAGCCCTATATGTTTTTTTTTTAATCTGACAGTCTTTCTACAATCTACTGGCCAATGACGCAACGGTAATAAGGAAATAATAAGATGATATTTAGGCTAATTTATTCTTATGCCTATGTTCTTGTGTTAGCCTAAATTCTTTATTTAATGAATAATCAAGCTATTTCAACCTACCTCCAAAATTTGTATTTCATTGTAATCTATTTCCTCCACATCAACTGGCTTTGTAAATAAAATTTTATCTTTATTCGCCATCAGTTTTACTCTTCAGTTAGGCTACTGTATTTACATTTTTTTAACGTGTAAGTTAGGCCTACTGAGATAAAGTTTATTTCAGACACTAATTAAAGCCATAGTTTATTAACACCACGGATATCGTTTAAGAGCCGAAATTTGAGTATATCTAGAATCTTACAAACTTAATGCAATAAAAATTAAGCTTCACTGATAACCTAAACTTGAACGAATCTTTCAGAATTGAATTAAGCTAAGTGATAGTAGTATTGAAAATTGAGTAGTGAGTACTTATGATACTTTTTTTGTACTTTGTACTACTGCTACAAACAGAACTTTTTTATGGTATCCCAGCTGGTGATTGGTAAATACACCGACACGTCAAACACGCTAGAATGATTAGTCGTTGATTATGTATTGAGTTCATGACACGTATCGGTTAGGTCACATTAATAAAATATCTTTAATTTACATTAAAACACATTAATGGTACTGTATATGGAATGTTTACATTTCTATAAATATTTCAAAATTCAAATTTTATTTTATTTCACATAATAATGCATACAGTGTACAAAGCACAAAATATAGTTATGAAAATTTCCCACAAAGGCATAGCCTGAATATATGCTCAGTTACTTCAATATTTTACTGCATCTTCAACTTTACAGAGCCTTGCGTCATGGGATTCGGACAAGGTCAACTCATAGATATATACTAAACACCTGGATCGGTAACCCCTTGTTGCGAAAACGAGCCGTTACCCGAAACGCGTCACAAAGTCGTCCGTATAGACGGGGCCTAAGTTAGAAGTTTTGGATATTGAAATAGTACATATATAATTACAAAAAATAATATTATTAATTTATTAATTAATATCCCGGAAATCACAGTAGTAATCATCGTACGAACTAAATTCTTATCCTTCTTTTTACTTCAACCTTGCTAACTTAAATAATATCACTCTGCGAGATATAACACAAATACCCCCCGTCGCAGCAGACCTGCGTATTCGGCGAATTTCCGAATTAGTAATATTAATTTTGACCAGATAAACCTGTAAACAAAATTTCATCACGTGCTCATAAATAGGGAAATATATTTCTATTCTCCTTATGATAAAAATAGGGAAAGAGTATGCAGGTATGCTGCCATGGGGAACACTAAAAGTAGATTTTAGCATATATTTTTTAACTTTGACTATACGAAGCCATAAATTAATTTTAATCTATATCTGTCCATAAACAAAGGAGTTTGCCTATTTTCCATATGATTAACATAGGAAAAGAGTGTTCAGGTTTGCTGCCATGATAAGCACAAAAAAAACCTCGTCGCAGCAGACCTGCATACTCAGCAAATTTCCATAGGGATATTAATATATTTTATATTTTCCCCATAAACACCATAGGAATGAGTGTGTAGGTTTGCTGCCATGGGATATTGTTAAAAAATGTTAATTGTTAGGAAATACAATCATTAGGTAAGGTAAGTGTAAAATTGTATCAATATTTGGCACTTTTTTTAAGTTTTCACCATAAACCCCATGGGGTGAGTATGTAGGTTGGCCGCCATATGGGTGTTGTAAGCAAATATTAGTTAATCCCTACCTAGTGAATGTACATTCCAAATATTATCAAGTTATGGTGTTCTTTTCATTTTCCCCGTAACCCCATAGGGGTGAGTATGTAGGTTTGCCACCATATGGGTGTTGTAAGCAAATATCAGTTAAACCCTACCAAGTGAATGTACATACCAAATTTTATCAAGTTATTCCAATAAATAAGCGAGATACAGGGTTTTGTTGATTTGCTATAAGATTAACATGGAAAACCTATTTTGGCTTTTCTCAGTAAACTTGTTAAGCTAAGTTAAAAATTCAAAATACTAAATTGTTTGTTTTTTAAGCTCTTTTGAATGGGTTTAGTAAAAATTGTTAAAAATAGTAAAAAAGCTATTCGGCTGACCTAAGAAGAAGTTATGCTTCTTCCTTTACAGACCTTGTTTTTTTCCTGCATCGTTGGCAACCATAGATATATACTAAACACCTGGATCGGTAACTCCGTGTTGCGAAAACGAGCCGTTACCAAGGAGGTTATACTCTAATACTGGAAGTGACACACAATGCTAAAAAAGCGTGCCGCTGATTTTGTTTGGTTGGCAATCCTGAAGTACCAAATTGAACTGTTTGCCGAAATGAACTGTTTGCCGAAATGAAAGAGTCAGCTAAGGGAGTCAAATGAATTGTGAATCAATTGCCTGGTGAATCGGTTTTAATGGGCAATTATTGGTAAGCAAATATGCATTAAAAGGGGAAAACAAACAAAAACAGAAAATAAATTTTATATGTACAAATTTAATTTAGAAATTTGGTAATCAGTTTCAAGTTATGGAAAACATGTTTATTTTTATTTTTTTAATAAGATAAAACTATTTTAATAAATTAAACTATTTTAATTGCAGCTAATATAGAGGATAGTTTTTTATTAAAAGAAAATTCTCCTCCAATTCTACTAAGTGTCAATTATAATCACAGTATCTAGAATGTATAATTAATTATCATATAATTAATTATATGATAATAATTATCATATAAGTTATATTTCAGAAAAGTTCCAATAAACTAAAATTTCAGAACATAAAATTTGTGGCCTAAATAAGTTATTAATTATGATTATATTTCTTAGGCTATTTATGAAACCACTATTGACAACTACAAATCAAATAAAAATCAATTATTCTGTTAAACACCAAACTAATCAAATTCAAAATTGGTTACATTCAAGGAAATTAGAAACACACAAGTAATTATTATTCAAGACTCTTGATTCCTTAAGAGTCATCATCACCCCTGGGCCAGTAACACATTGTTGCGTAGTCGGCAATGTTAATCATACGGCTTTTATGCTAAAACGTGGTCTTGTATTCCCCTGTTTCGGACGCCGTTTTTCAACCGATTTTCTTGAAATTTGGTAAGTGTTTAGTTGAATAGTTATACTAGGTTTCTCATATCTCGGAATTTTGAAAATTTAACAAATATTACTCTCTGTGACGTCGCAAAGTAACTCGATTTTCCTTAGTTAATATTTCAAAATTTAGTAAAATTTTCAAAATTTCGAGGTATGAGAAACCTAATATAAGTATTCAACTAAACACTTACCATCTTTCAAGAAAATCGGTTGAAAATCGGGGTCCGAAACAGGGGAATACAAAACCATGTTTTAGCATAAAAGCCGTATGATTAACATTGCCGATTGCGCAAGAATGGGCTACTGGCCCAGGGGTGAAGATGACTCTTAACCGGTTGCCGGTTAGCGTACCTATTCATTCGTTCATTGTTCCCAGAAGATTCGAACCATTTCGTTGATTCGAATATCTTTTAGCTACAAACGACAAAAAGAACGACAAAACGGTACTACAGGATTGCCAACCAAACAAAATCACCATCACGCTTTTTCGCCATCATTAACCTATCAGTGGCACCTCAAGTATTAGAGTGTAACCTCCTTGGCCGTCACCCCCACCATTAGCCAGTATTCATGGTCAGTGTTGCCAACCCTATTCGAGTAATTTTGTAATGTAATTTAAATAAATAAATAAAATTAATTAAATAAACTACAGTAAAACTGTATTTTTTAGCCTTTCTTACCTGTGAAATGATCAATTTCAGCCTTTGGAATCCTATACTATAGTACGAGCAATGTCTGAAGGGATGTGTGTTCCACGATCTTGAAATCTAGCGGTTAGGTTTGCTCAAACTTTGCATTTAAGAGTGTTTTGGCCCAAAAAACAAGTTTAGAAACAGCCTCAATCCTAGGAGAAATCGAATTCGGTCTATAGTTAACTTTAAATTTTAATTTAACATTGGTCTTATGGGTTGCTATTTTGGTAACGAAATAACAACGAAAGGTATATAAAAATAAAGGGACAGTAATGTTAAACCAAGGTGTATAATACACCTTGATGTTAAGCAGACCTTTTGAAACAGCTGTTAAATGTAAAGAGGTATAGTTGGTTGTTCGTGGAAATTTAATAGCTTTACTACCATGACACTATATCAAAACTGAATTAAAACCAACGAGCAAGGCTCGGTTAACCTGGTACTGTGCACTAATACATCCAAAAACTGCACAGTCATCATAATTATGATTGAACATTTAAAAGAATGTAAACAAACAAGAATGCGGCTGACCCACCGACAACATTCATGTCAGCTGATATTTAGAGCGGCGCGGTGGCTGCGCAGTGGCGGTAATACCATTGACTAAGGATCCTATAGTATCCTATGGTAGTATGAATAGTCAATGGTAATCCTGGCTAGTGGTGGGGGAAGCCGGCTTGTTTTTAGCGCTATTCCAACATTTCAGTTACCGATCCAGGTGTTTAGTATATATCTACAAATATTCAAACTTCCCTTGCTGGCCGAAAAAATGTTTTACCAAGCTTTATCGACATTTCTAAAGCCTATGACAATGTTGATCTCGCTGTGCTTCACCGTAGATTACTTCACTTAAAGATGCCACGAAACTTATGTTTATTCCTTACAAAATTATATCAAAATCGTTCCATTCAACTTAAAGTGAATAAGATAAGTTATTCGAGGGTCACAAGTAAAGGTTTGCCTCAGGGTTCAGCTCTTTGTCCACTCCTTTTTTGTATTTACATAAAATACATATCCAGGGTGCTGGGTCCAGGAGTTCAATCCCTTGAGTTTGCAGACGACATTGTTTTATATACTGAAGGTCATCGCTTGTTCGAATGTCAAGATAAAATTAATCAATCTCTTGTTAAATATTTCTCATTGGGCAATTAAATATGGTCTTTATTTATCAGCAGACAAATCGTCCGCAGTGGTGTTCTCTACGATAAGGAACGTACCTGCTATTGCCTTGAAACTTAATAATAAAACTATTCCTATGAAAAATGTCCACAAGTTTTTAGGTGTGATATTTGATAGTAAATTAATTATCATGGAAGCATCGTATAGACTATATTTATAACAATAAGTGTTTGAAGCGACAAAACCTCATTCGCACAGTTGTTGGTTAACGTTGGGGTGCAGACCCGGCTTGCCTTTTGTCCCTGTATAAATCTCTTATCAGGTCGATAATTGATTACGGCTGTTTTATCTATGGAAACGCATCAAATATAGTTATAGAAAAACTAGATCAATTACAATTTAGTTCAATTTGAATAAGCATGGGTTATATGAACTTTTCCCCTTGTCGTGCCATGGAAGTGGAGAGTGGGATCATGCCTCTTCATATTAGAAGAAAATTCTTAGCTGACAAATATTTACATAAGACCTTCGCATTAACTAGCCATCGTCTATTGAGAAGCCTCGATAATGTACAATTTTAACCAGTTGAATTCAGTCTGGACTAAGCTAACTCTCCACCTCTTCTTTCAAGCTACAGCCAACTTATTCAGTCTCGTATCTCAATGGAAAGGTCATATTTAAGTCCCTGTTTTTTTTTTTTTTTTGTTCAATTTAAGAGTCTATTTTCCGAGATTCCAGTTTCTTTCTCACCATTCTCTAAACGTGAGATAAGTTCAAGCTTCTTAAACTCAATAAGGAAATGCATCGAATCAGAGATTACTTCAAATTGGCCTTCACATATTCATATCCACACCGATGGGTCCAAAGACGTTAATAGAACAAGTTGCTGCGTCTACGATAATACACATGACAAGGTAATTACCCTCAGGTTGAACGACAACATGTCAATCTATTCGGCAGAAGCTGTTGGAATACTTACAGCCATGAAGTATGTGGAGTCACTGCCACCGTCTAAAGCGGTCATTATATCAGATTAAAAAAGTGTTCTCCTCTTCCTACAAAATAGCAAATTCGACCACAGAACTAAACTTACTTACATTGAGTATAAAATCAAAGATCAGTTTACAAAATTATCCCATCTTAATTACGAAATCATTTTATTTTGGGTTCCTTCTCATATAGGCTTGAAAGGCAATGAGTTAGCAGACTCATTTGCTAAACAAACTTGTTCTTCAAACGAGCAAAGCAACCTTTTTCTGCCGAGCTTTAAAGATTTCAATTTTTATATTTCCCGGAAAGCACACTCAAGGTGGCAAGAAGAGTGGGAGGCCATATCTGTTTATAAAGGACATAACCCAGACAGCAATGAAGCTTCCTGCAAATATTCACTTGGTTTGCTATTCGGTTGCAGTGAAAATATTCATTTTAAGTTCAATGATAACTATATAAAAGCTCTGCTACACAAATAAGTGAAGAAAGTGATCAGATAACATGTGCAAGTTTTTTCTGCAACGGGAAGTTTATTGTTGTAGGGCTACCTGCCTCGACCCTTATTAATTCCGCCTGGCCGACCCAGGGGCGCACTAATGCGAAAGCGGTCACGCGGAAATATGCTCTGAAAACCATATGAAAACTATTTCATCTATGGAATGTAAATATTGGTTGTAAATTTTCTGAATATGATTGGAAAGTTTTCGGTTGATGATGGTCGGCTTTTGTTGAAGGTTACACCAGCTTCTGATCTATTTTCACTGACGCATTCACTACTTCATTCAAAAGCTAAGTGAAGTTTGCCACAACGTAACATTTAAAACTTGTAAATTATTCAATGAAAACAAAATACATTTTCTGTGAATTATGTTTTAATGCCTTGTGATGATAATGTACTCCATGCATTATAAACGAAATATCTATCAAGCCATTTTATAAACAATAAACTAGTATTCAATTAGCCTATATCAAAGCTCTGAGGGAGACACCTAGCCCATATTTAATATGATTAAGTTTTACAACAGCCACTTGGTGATTGTATAAAATCGATCTGAAGTTTATTAGATTACGGGTTATATTGTTTTTTCTGTTTGAAAAATAAAATTAATATAAAATGGTGGTATTTTAACAATTTTTTACAATCATTTAAACAGGCTACCGTACCAATAAAAAAACATTTAATCCTTTAACTTGAGCTTACGTGATTCATAGAATATAAATGCCCAAATGAACAAATAATTATAAATTTCATTTCATATCGTACATTCTCATCATAAAAGGTAGGTATATTTTGGGAAAATAGGTCCTTTAACTTTATGTCGTATGTATTGCCAACTGAACAAAAACGGCATTAAGCAAAAATAAATAAAAACGAATTAATTTACAGTAGAAATAAACAGATTATTTAAGAGTAAAACCCTATGAAACTTATTTTTTTCTTTTCAAAAGGTTATCGCAATGGGTAATTTGCATAAACCCCTTTCAGACCTACCTACGTAGGTTCAGAATACACTATCAATGTAATTTTTAATACCACACTATTGTCATGTATGCACCAGACAAAGGAAGAACCTGTTAACTGGGGTGGCCCAGCCCCTCGGCCCCTTCCCTAATGACATTCTTGGAACTGGCATAATGCCGCCTGCTCAAAGAATAGGCGGATCTATCTATGGAGTAACGGGAATCGAGATGGCTGAAAAAATTTGCTTAGTAATATAAACTATATGCACGACTTTGCTTTGCCTACACGTTGATGATTGATATAATGAGTACACAATACTTGGGGAGACGTTGAGGGATTTTTAAAATCAAATAAACTTGCAGTTAATTGTATTTAATTTTTTATGTGATTTATGTGATTTATGTGATTTATATATCTACTCTCTCCTAATAGTTTCAATACTATTTAAGTTGTTCATTTTAAGTAATAGTACCAGGTTAACCGAGCCTTCCTCGTTGGTTTCAATTTACTTTTGTTATAATTTCATGGTAATCAAGCTATTAAAATTACACCAGACTCTTCACAGTTAACAGCTGTTAAAAAGACTTCTTATTAAAATTAATGTTCCTTTAATGTTGTTTACTTTTAGTTGTTATTTCGTTACCAAAATATCAACCCATTTTTTTTTTTTTTTTTTTTTTTTTTTTTTTAGGGAGAGGCGGAAAAATGCATTACGCACACAGGTGGCCAGCCTGTAGTGTGGGGCTCCCCTAAAAACGAGTTTACCCACTAAAAAACCTCCTCTACTCTTTAGGAATCTAACCTGGAATTGTTTGTCACATTACGTCAGGCTAGGCCTAAATTTGGCTTACGCCCGTGGGGCTCGCTCCTTATCCAGCCGCTCGATCAAGGGATCTGGGCCACTTCGCGGTCCAGATCGGTTTTCTTTTCCAGGAGGATGCCCCGGACGAACTGTGACAAACAATCCCAGTTGCCCTCATCCTCCAAAATCTTTTGGCAGACCGAGTCCACCGAAAATGCACCAAAGATTTGTGTGGCCTCCAGGCGGGGCCCTTCCCAACGGGGACAGCGGAAGAATGTGTGTTCCGCATCGTCGGGAACACCCGGGCAATAAATGCAGTCCGGTGAACCGGTCTTTCCCATACGGTTCAGGTACGACCGAAAATAGCCGTGACCTGTCAAAAATTGGGTCAGGTAGTAGTCCACCTCCCCATGCCGCCGTTCCACCCATGGTTGGACCTGCTTGATAAGTCGCGCAGTCCATCGTCCTCGGGTGTCGTGCTCCCAGCTGTGTTGCCACTGCTGGAAGGTTCGGGAGCGCTCTTCTGTTCTTGCCGTGTCCTTGCCGATCTCGCCTTGTCTCTGATAAATCGCTTTCCTCTCCCCTGCCAAGAGCTTGACAGGGATGACTCCGGCGACCACCAGGACGGCAGGCTCGGACACTGTCCGGTAGGCGGAACACACCCGGAGCGCAGCTTGACGCTGAACCCGGGCGAGTCGCAACCTGTAGCACTCCTTATCTAGAGCGCCTGCCCACACCTCTGCCCCGTAAAGAAGCACGGACTGGACCGCGGACATCAACAGACGTCTTCTGCTGGATCGGGGACCCCCGACATTGGCCATCAGCCTACTAAGGTAAGTCACTACCTTAGCGGCCTTGTCCGCCGTACGGAAGATCTGATCCCTCCAGCTTAACTTGGTGTCCACCATAACCCCGAGGTATTTGGCGGCACGAGTTGATGTGACCACCTCCCTTCCCACTCGAAACGGGACGACGGTGTCGATCCTCTTCTTCGTAAGAATCACGATCTCCGTCTTACTGAGAGCAAGTGAGAGACCGTGATCGGACATCCAGTTGTTGACCACCCGCATAACTCTGTTCAACTTCAGTTGGGCCAGCTCAACGTTGCGTGCAGCAATGAGAGCTGCGACGTCATCGGCGTACCCAACCAAAGTGGTTTCCTCAGGCATCTCGGACCTCAGGAGGCTGTCATAGGCAACGTTCCAGAGATCCGGGCCGAGTATTGAACCTTGTGCGGCACCAGAAGTGACTTCCATCGTCCGCGTTCCGTCCCTCGTGTCATAAATCAGGCTTCGAGAGCGTAGATAATCCTCGACGAGCCGCAACAGATATGCAGGAATACGAAAGGTGTTGCGAAGCGCATCCAACATATCGACCCACCTCGCCGAGTTGAAGGCATTCTTGACATCAAGCGTAACAAGAAGCACTACTCGGCGGGAGAAATGGTTGTGGCTCTCGGCTCTCTCCACAGCTCTCTGAACTTCGGTGACAGCGTCGATCGTTGACCGTCCCTTTCTGAAGCCGTACTGACGGGGGCATAAGTCCCCGGCAGCTTCCACGGCAGAAGTCAGGCGGGAACGGATCAGCTTCTCGAACAGCTTCCCAGCCGTGTCCAACATGCAGAGAGGCCTGTGGGACGACGGCAGCTCGGGATCACCTTTGCCCTTGCTGATCAGTACAAGCCTGGCTGTTTTCCAGGGAGCCGGAAACACCCCTTCTACCAAACAGGCATTGTACATTCTCAACAACAAGTCAGCGTTGATTAAAAATACTTTCTTTAAAGCCTCACTGGGAATCCCATCCGGGCCAGGAGCCTTGTTGCTCTTCAGGGAGAGAACGGAGGTTTCCAGCTCCTCGAAAGTGAAAAGTGGAACGTCCTCTACCCGTCCGAAGTCAACCGGCGGTCGCTGTGGATGTTCAGGAAACAACGCAGCGACGATCCTTCCCATGGTGGCGCCCTCCATGATGGAAGGTGGAGAGCGGGCGCCGAGTTTCTGTGTTACAAGTTTGTAACCCAGGCCCCACGGGTCGGAATCAACGTCGTCACGAAGTCTCCTCCAGCTATTCGCCTTGCTCCTGTTGATCGCCTGGCGGAGAGATTTTCTCGCAGCTTTATAGGCCTCCGACTTACGAACTCTGTCTGCGGGAATTCTCGCTCTAGTGGCGGCTCGTCTAGTTCTTAAACATGTTCTTCTGAGTTCCGCAATCTCTTCAGTCCACCAGTAAACGGGTTGTTTGTCGCGTCGGGGTTTCCTTCGCGGCATAGACTGGTCGCAGGCCGAGACGATAAGTTCCATCGTGGATGTTACTAGTGCCTCGGCTCCAGCCTCACCAGGATTCCCCTGCGCTCCCCGAGAGATGACTTCGGTGAACTTGACCACGTCCAGTTTGTTGGTGTTCCACCGGCGTGGCCCTTCCCGAGATGCGGAAACTCGACGATTTGCCTGATCATGCAGGTCAAACACGATGTATTGGTGGTCGCTACCCGTGTAGTCCTCGACAACCCTCCAGCCAGAGATCCTCGGAAGGAGCGACTCAGACGCAAAGGTGACGTCAGGGATCGTGCCTCTCTGCCCGGGGCGCCGAAAAGTAGGTGTGTCGCCCTGGTTGAGGACGACAAGACCGGCCCTGGCGATGAAATCCAGGATGTATTTCCCCCGGGAGCTGGTAGAGGGCATTCCCCACTCGACGGCCCTGGCGTTGAAATCGCCACCAACGACGACATGCCCGGTGGTGCCGAGAACGCACTCCTCTAGGCTATCTATCTTGTCGCGAAAGTCCTGGGCGGCCTCGTTGGGTGTGAGGTAGCAACTGAAGATAGTCACGTCCCTACACCGAACCCAGACGAAACCTCGGCCGCGCCCGTGACTCCGCACCAAGACATCCTGTGTATTACGCGCCCAAAATGCAGCAGTACCGAGGCTGTCGGAGATCCAAATGTTTGGGTCTCTGTCCCGATACTGTTCGCTGATAAGGAGCGCGTCAGCACCAAGTTCTCGGGCGAGCTGATCTAGAAGGTTATCAGCTCCCCAGGATCTATGAAGATTGGCCTGGAGGATGCGAATTACCGGCCGCTGCCTTTTGCCTGTTCAAGTGCGGCTCTGAAGGCACCGCACTGACCAGACCCGGGTAAGTGACCGAGGGCACTGGAGCCTGAATCCTTGCAGAGGAAGCAGGATGGGCTCGAGGAACATTCCTTGCGTTTGTGGCCCTGGCCTCCACACTGGAAGCAGTTGGCACTCCTGTCGGGCCCGTTACAGTTTCGGGAGGAGTGGCCGAAACCGAGACAGCGGAAGCATCTCGAAACTACCACCCTCCGTTTGAGCCTGCAACTGACCCAACCGACTCTGAGGTGCTGAAGGCTAAGCAGCTTATTGGCGTGCTTTTCGCCCATCTCAGCAACAGCCATCCTGAGTTGACTTCGGTTAGGCTTTGTCAGCCATACCCTCACTCCATCAGCCGGTATCTCCGGGAGTGCCACCTGGATCGCACGGGTCACCTCATCTTCGGTGGAGAGGGCATCAAGGTCCCGAATCTCGACCGAACATTTCGGTTCTAGGGCCTTGATGGAGCCTTTGTCCCCAAGTGCAGTCTTGAGGGAAGCGGCAAAACCGATCTTGTCACTCGACTTCCCCAGTTCGAGGAGGACATCCCCGTTCTGGGTTCGCCGAATAGACTTGATAACGGTGTCGGTCTCTTCCGGTTTGGCCTGCGATCTAATCTGACCCAGAACATCAGCAAAAGATCGCCCCCCTAAGGGCTTGATCAAGATTGCCTCCGTCCTGGACTTCTTAGGCCTGGGTTGTTTAGGCTTTCTGACAGACTTGCCAGAGGCCTCCCCCACCGGGTTTGAGACTTGCGTCCGCTCCACCCTCGACGCACTTTTCGAAGCTGCCTCCACTTGCTTCTGCCTCCTCCTTTCTTTCTTAGACAGGCGCGTCTTCCAGCCCCCCAAAGGTGTTGAGGCAGAGTTTGCTGCCAAGGCAGGATTAGCCGCCGGAGCAGGAACCTCTGCAGGAGTAGCCGCTGGAATCGCGACAGCGCCCGGGGCGGATTGAGTAGCCTGGACAGGAGATGTCTGCGATGCCGCAGTGACAAAAACCGGTCTCGGCACTGAGTCCACCTCAACAAGCTCAGGGCTTTCCGGCGAAGAACCGCTCTGCCTCTTCTTTCGCTTTCTGGCTTGAGTCTGGGACTCAGCCAGATGAGCTTGAGGCGAAGCAGACATAACTCGGTTCATAACGTCGCGCTCCTGCTTCACTGCCTTCAGCCTGATCTTCCGGCATTCCTCGATTTCGCCAAGAAAATCCTCGAGTTTTGGAATTCCGTCCTTAATCGCCTTGTTGACGTTCTTCTGAATAAGGAGAGCCTTGGCCATCTCCTTCAAAAGATCGTTCATTTTCTTCAGACATGAGTCTTCCTCCTCGTTGACATCGTCCTGCTGCTGCCGAAGCATTTGCATCTCGAATGCCGGACGAAGAGGACTCTTCCTGGGAGGAATTCCTTGCATCCCGGCTAGAGGTGTTACCGGCTCAGTCACCCCCATACCCAGCTTAACCTCATCCTTCTCCTTTCCGGTTACGGCCGACGATCCGGCGACACCAGCAGCCTTGAACGGGATCGGCGGAGGGGAGGCTTTAATTCCCCCCGTCGGCGTCCCAGTCTTTGGGGTCGGAGACCTCTGCAGTTTTGAGCTGCGCTTAAAGGCGGCCTGCTCATTCTCCTTTAATTTCGTGTTTTGGTTTTGAAAATCCATACTTTTGTTTCACCAGCGCATCGTGCGGCAAGAGGCGGCCCTTCATTGGCCGGGAGCGGGTACACCCTCGGAGGTCTACCCCCCGTAGGAGATAAGACACCCCTACCCCAGGACTCTGGGGCCCGAAACCTCCGTTTGCCCAGCACCGATACACAAAATGTGCCGGACGTGCTGGGGGTCGCACCGTGGCAATGCAGAGTCCGATCTCTGCATCCATGCCGCACTTCCTGACTAAGGTCCGAAGCGGCTGGCTTCTGACGACACACTGGAGGAGACCATCGGCAGTGCGAGGCACACATCAGTCCCTGCAACACAACAGGGACACTCCCAGGACCCCCCAGCGTGCGCCGGTCGAAAGAAGGTGGAAAGACACCCTTGATTCGGGGTCGAAAACAAGAAGGTGAGCAAGGTTAGCTCAGGAAAGAATAAAGACGGTGAGCTAAGACCTGAAAGATGAGAAGAAAGGCCCTAGCTCGGGAAGAACTGTGAGGAGGGTCTCACAGCTTGGCTCAGGTACCCCGGGGTCGCCAAGAAACACCCGTACAGTGGAAAGCCCACTGCCCCTGAGGGAAAAATAGCAACCCATAAGAACAATGTTAAAAATTACGATTTTAAAGCTTAAACTAGTATAGGCCTACGCGTTGCTCAAAATCGAGCAATTTATTTTAATACAGTACAAATGTTCCTTTAGCTCTAAATCAATGACATCTGACCAATCCTATAATGTGAAAATCTATAATCACAAAATAACTACATTTATTTTATTTACAGCTGATTATTAACAGATATTTAAAATGCTTTATTGAATCCCAATGTTATTTTAATGGGAAGTTTTGAAATTTTAATGGTGGATAGCGCCTTTATTTTAAGTCCTATTCTCACCAGTTTTTGGCGGACACAACTACAGACAAAGCCCTATCCAACGACACAAAAAACTTGAAAATCGGCATTTTTAACTGTTTGTTTAAGTGTTGTATGTCGGTTATGTGTGTATTTAAACTTTTGACGCGGCTTCATCGCCAAGATATTTTAACATTTTGATGGCAACCTGTGTTAGAAGGCGCTGAAGATGGCTTAGAGCCGAAACACGTGTATGCCATTCACAAATAAGGATTGTTTGACGTAAGTAAATCTCATTATAAATTCAGCAATCCAGGCTACTATACAAATCAATATGTTAAAGTATTGACTGAGTAACAACAAACTGAAAAATAAATGGGCATATTCAACAATAAAACGTCTGTATCACATATATAGCTGTTTTTTTGTTTTGTTTTGTTTTTATTATTATTATTGCAAATACTATAACGTAACCTAAATCAATGATAAGAAAAAATTGTGAAAGTGCCATTGGCCACACAAACAAATGCCCTCTAATCGATATATAGTGTTTCAATGGAATTAAAACTTTTTCATAAATGGATTTGGAAATGTTATTGCACAAATAACTGTTATACGTTAATTCGCGTAAGTTTAAAATATTTATAGCACACTTTCCACCTCATAATACATAAGCATACGAGAAACCCCCTTTTGTAAATCCAACTCCTTTCTTATTTATTTACAAATTTTACCGTTAGAAATGTCAAATTATTCTTCTCAGTTCGTCGTTTTTGTATAATAAGGTGTATTTAGAGGGTATTTCCATTCTGAATGATGTGCATGTAGCCCTTTATTTGCACAGTAGGCCTACTGAAGAAGCCAAACCGAACTACTGTACAATAAAAATGTAAACCCAATCTGATGAATGTACATATTATGCGCTTCACAGATACCCCTGTGCTATTTACTTTAAAACTAGCCTTAAAAATAATACGAGGAGTGTCTGAAGGGACGTGTGTTCCACGATCTCGAAATCTAGCGGGTAGATTTCGCAAAAACTTTGCATTTAAAAGTGTTTTTGGCTCAAAAGTAAGTTAGAAACAGCCTCAACCCGGGGCCTATCGTAGGCCCCGCTCAACCCCAGGAAAAATCCAATTTTGTCTAAAATCTATACTTATTTAATACGCTAAGGTTTTTTGTGTTGAGAACTCCTCCTACAATTTTCAACCGATTTTCAAGTTTTTTGTGTCGTTGGATAGGGCTTTGTCTGTAGTTGTGTCCGCCAAAAACTGGTGAGAATAGGACTTAAAATAAAGGCGCTATCCACCATTAAAATTTCAAAACTTCCCATTAAAATAACATTGGGATTCAATAAAGCATTTTAAATATCTGTTAATAATCAGCTGTAAATAAAATAAATGTAGTTATTTTGTGATTATAGATTTTCACATTATAGGATTGGTCAGATGTCATTGATTTAGAGCTAAAGGAACATTTGTACTGTATTAAAATAAATTGCTCGATTTTGAGCAACGCGTAGGCCTATACTAGTTTAAGCTTTAAAATCGTAATTTTTAACATTGTTCTTATGGGTTGCTATTTTGGTAACGAAATAACAACTAAAAGTAAACAACATTAAAGGAACATTAATTTTAATAAGAAGTCTTTTTAACAGCTGTTAACTGTGAAGAGTCTGGTGTAATTTTAATAGCTTGATTACCATGAAATTATAACAAAAGTAAATTGAAATCAACGAGGAAGGCTCGGTTAACCTGGTAGTATTACTTAAAATGAACAACTTAAATAGTATTGAAACTATTAGGAGAGAGAGTAGATATATAAATCACATAAATCACATAAATCACATAAAAAATTAAATACAATTAACTGCAAGTTTATTTGATTTTAAAAATCCCTCAACGTCTCCCCATGTATTGTGTACTCATTATATCAATCATCAACGTGTAGGCAAAGCAAAGTCGTGCATATAGTTTATATTACTAAGCAAATTTTTTCAGCCATCTCGATTCCCGTTACTCCATAGATAGATCCGCCTATTCTTTGAGCAGGCGGCATTATGCCAGTTCCAAGAATGTCATTAGGGAAGGGGCCGAGGGGCTGGGCCACCCCAGTTAACAGGTTCTTCCTTTGTCTGGTGCATACATGACAATAGTGTGGTATTAAAAATTACATTGATAGTGTATTCTGAACCTACGTAGGTAGGTCTGAAAGGGGTTTATGCAAATTACCCATTGCGATAACCTTTTGAAAAGAAAAAAATAAGTTTCATAGGGTTTTACTCTTAAATAATCTGTTTATTTCTACTGTAAATTAATTCGTTTTTATTTATTTTTGCTTAATGCCGTTTTTGTTCAGTTGGCAATACATACGACATAAAGTTAAAGGACCTATTTTTCCAAAATATACCTACCTTTTATGATGAGAATGTACGATATGAAATGAAATTTATAATTATTTGTTCATTTGGGCATTTATATTCTATGAATCACGTAAGCTCAAGTTAAAGGATTAAATGTTTTTTTATTGGTACGGTAGCCTGTTTAAATGATTGTAAAAAATTGTTAAAATACCACCATTTTATATTAGTTTTATTTTTCAAACAGAAAAAACAATATAACCCGTAATCTAATAAACTTCAGATTGATTTTATACAATCACCAAGTGGCTGTTGTAAAACTTAATCATATTAAATATGGGCTAGGTGTCTCCCTCAGAGCTTTGATATAGGCTAATTGAATACTAGTTTATTGTTTATAAAATGGCTTGATAGATATTTCGTTTATAATGCATGGAGTACATTATCATCACAAGGCATTAAAACATAATTCACAGAAAATGTATTTTGTTTTCATTGAATAATTTACAAGTTTTAAATGTTACGTTGTGGCAAACTTCACTTAGCTTTTGAATGAAGTAGTGAATGCGTCAGTGAAAATAGATCAGAAGCTGGTGTAACCTTCAACAAAAGCCAACCGTCATCAACCGAAAACTTTCCAATCATATTCAGAAAATTTACAACCAATATTTACATTCCCCAGCAGCTTGAGGAAGAAGAACATTATTTAATGAGACTGGAGGACAAGTTTCGTGCCTTGTTGTGAATGTGACGTGTGCAGACTTGTTTTCGTTCACCTTTATCCTCCAAATTTGTAGCCACTCCGATAATTCATCCAGCTCTGCTTGAAGCAAGTCTGAGGCTTGTCTTGGGTCTTCATTTGAGGCTAATATAGCTGTATCATCAGCAAAGGTTGCTAACATTACATTGGGGCTTGTAGGTATGTCGGCAGTGTAGAGGGTATAAAGGATTGGGCCCAATACGCTTCCTTGTGGGACGCCTGCTCTAATCTCATAAAGTTGAGACCTTGAGTCCTGATATTTCACTCTGAAAAACCTCCCCGTTAGGTAAGACTTTATGACATTGTAAAACTTATGGGGGACGTGGAGTTTAAGTTTATAAAACAACCCATCATGCCATACCTTATCAAAAGCTTGGCTTACATCCAAGAAAGCCGCTGAGCAGTATCTTTTGTTTTCCAAGTCTTCTTTTATTACATTAACCACTCTGTGGACTTGAATTTTACGTGTAAATGTAAAAAAAGAAACGTTATTTTCACGTGAAAATAACGTTTTTGTGCTATCTGGGAATTAATGTTATAAATGTCCTTGTTATTAGAACTTAGTTCGAAATCAATGAAAAACATAGACAGAGGTTTTTTAGTTGACGAGTGGAGTACATTTGTGATGTTTCTCACTGTATGACCCCTCTGACTTAAAGCCTCTTTAAGTTCATTTTGGTCAATAGAGTAGCCCAGATAGCACAAAAACGTTATTTTCACGTGAAAAAAGGAGAAAATCACGTTATTTTCACGTAAAAATAACGTAAAAATTGCACTGAATTTCACGTGAAAAAAACGTGAAAAAAGACGTGAAAATGACGTTTTTGTTTCACTTAATTTTTACCTTTTTAACTTATGTTTTACTGAACATTTAACAATTTTTTTCAACAAAATTTGTAAATGAATGCTTTTTTTCTAACCAATACATTTAAAAAATGTAAATAAAGTCGATCAAAAATTTCTCACCCTCATCTGGATTAGAACCCACAACCTTTCTGTCAATGTCCTAGCGCCTTAACCTTCTCAGCCACTTTTGCTGTACCATAAGCAGATTTAAATTACTATTTATACATTTAATACTCAACCTTCCTTGTACTAAGCAAGTCAAAATTAAAACTCTGGCCCAATTTGAAATAACTCTGTGTTTGTTAATAATAATAATTTTTTTAATCTTTTATAACTATATTTACTATTGCGTATTAAATATTTAAAGTGTTATTAAAATTAATATAACCAACGCATGAAATTACATCCTGTTGGAATAATGTAAAGGCTAAAAAATATAATTATAAATTGTTGATACCACAAATTGAAATTTAAATTGATATTTCGAAAGCTATAATTAGACAATATCTCTACATAAGTAAATCTGATACTTTGACAGTCAAATAAAATTATCAATAACTAAAAAGTAAAATAAAATTTGAAAATAAATTTTTTAATTTAATTTTTTTAAATATACATTTTTTACATAGATTTTAAATGCAAAAATACTTACTCTCTCGTTTACCCGTTTTTTAGATTTAAATTTTGCCACATAATTTGTACATGAGAAATATTCTATTATTCGCCTTTTTCTCATTTGACATTTTTCACATAATTTTCACGTTAAAATGATATTATATTTTCATCATTTTTTGACATTTTACATGTTTAACGTAATTTTGACGTGAAAAATATTCTTCTTTTCACCTTTTTTTCACGTTCACATTTTTCACGTAATTTTGACGTGAAAAAAATATTCTTTGTTTCGCCTTTTTTCACATTCACATTTTTCACGTAATTTTGACGTGAAAAAAATATTCTTCTATTTACTTTTATACAATTTTTACATTTTACACGTGAAAAAACGTGATTTTCACATTTTGTGCTGACTGGGCAAGATCGTGCCACAACCATCCTACACTCATCTCTCATTCATATTTAGGTTAAAATACCTACTGTGTGAAGTCCCTGTCTTAAAAAAGTGATTTAGTGAATATAAAAGATCGTAAAAATGTAAAGATCGTAAAATGTGAATGTAAAGACCATAAAGTAAAAAAAATGTAAAAACATTTTGGTGAAAATCACGTTTTAAATTTCACGTACTTTTTACTTTCACATTTTTACGTTATTTTCACGTGAAAAAAACGTATTATTTTTCACTTTTACATTTTCACCTTTTTTCACGTGAAAATAACGTGATTTTCACATTGTGTGCTGGATGGGAGTGCATATGTTTTAAAACTACTCTGTACGCTCTCTCCTGTTTGAGGTGGAAGGTGTGGAAGCTTATATTAACTTCAGTTAGTTTCTTTACGAGTTTCCTATATATGTCAGACGACTTAGGAAGAATCTTAACTGTATTGTTGTTGATGCATTTGTATACAAAATCATCAGTGGCAACCACAGTTTTAAATGTCTGAATCATTGAGTGAACATTGCCCACGTTGGGTATAAAAATTGGAGGGGGCTTAGGTTCAGATGGCGGAGGAGTTAAGGCATCGGATTCCATGTCATTACTATCCACTTGGCTCAAAACATCATAACTATTTTGAAGAACAATGTTGCTAGACGTCGAGGTTGATGTTTCTTGTTTCGCCCTCTTCCTGTACTCTGCTAGACGATTGGTAGGCAGATCCGCGCTTAGCGACGATTTGCCAATCCGTTGTTTGGCTATTTTGCTGGCTAACGCCATTGATTGTCTCAAACAATGTTGGGGATTCTTTGGAAACGTAATTATGGTCAGTGTGATGCTCAGCCATTTTAGCATGGGTTAAGTCATCCATACAATTCAGTAACTTCGTAAACAACAAAACGTAAACAACAATACAGTTATAGGTTATAAACAAAAACTAGTTAAAAAATTTCACATAGTCAAGATTACAACGTGTAAAACCGATTGAAATGGAAAAAATAAACTATATGCAAGTAAATTCAACAACAAAAGCACGAAATAGAATTAATCATTAAATATTTCCCGCAGAATATTCAGGAGGAAAAAATTTGCTTCTAACCACAACTGAAATCACCAGCTGACTCAATAACAAGTGTTGGCAACATTTGCTGGTAGCAAAGAGTAAAATTCTTTACCACTTTTTTGACCGACAAAAACTCTGTGGCGACATCTACGGATGTCGCAGACATTGACACTTTAGCTCTTAAGGAATGTAGTTCGGATATGGAAATACATTCATCATGGTATTTTGTGACTGTTTTATCAAAGCCCTCCTCTGCTATGTTTTTCACATCTGTCACCTCAACCAGATATACTAATTTCTTCTGATCCAATTTAAATTTTTGCCTAAAGTTCTTCGAAAAATTAGGTATCGTGCCTCTTGATCCAATCAATAACCCAAAAATTTCAAAATTTTCAATATTGTAATTTTGTTGTAAAAATTAATTATTTGGCAGTATATTTTGCTCTTCTCCTCATGCACGTCTTCCGGCTGATTTTCACCTACTTCAAAACGAACTATCGGATCAATGATATATCCTTTAGCAGCGAGCACATAGTACCAGGTTAACCGAGCCGTGCTTGTTTGTTTTAATTTACTTTTGTGATTGTGTCTTCTTGATAATAAAGCTATTTAATTTCCACCAACAACGATCTATACCTTTTCGGAGTTAACAGCTGTTTCAAAAAGACTGCTTAACATTAATTTTCCTTTATTTTTGCATACCTTTCGTTGTTATTTCGTTACCAAAATAGCAACTCATAAGACCAATGTTAAAAATTACGATTTTAAAACTTAAGTTTAGACCAAAATTCGATTTTTCCTGCGATTGAGCCTGTTTCTAAACTTATTTTTGGGCAAAAACACGCTTATATGCAAAGTTTAAGCAAAATCTACCCTCTAGATTTCGAGATCGTGGAACACACATCCCTTCAGACATTGCTCGTATTATAGTATAGGATTTTTCCTTCTGTCCAAGACAATTAATTATGTTGCGTCTACGAATTGAGTCATTATCTGCCGTTGCCATTACTTCTTCATACACTTCATATGATTTTGACCTAAATTCGTCAACAATTATTGATCTGATCCTGTGGTGTCGGATATTTCTTAAGAAGCTACCGTGTGGTAACTCTCCAAGGACATGTCGTGGCAATGTTTCAAGGGTTTAGTTCTCGATTGTGGGACAATGCCTAAACCGGTTGTCGTCCCTTTAGGCTAGGCGCACACGAACGACTTTTCAGTCGGCCGACTGTCGGGCAAGACTGTCTGGCAGTCGGAGAGGACGACACAAAAGTCGTCCCGACTTTTCAGTCGTTGACTGTGATGCGCACACACACGACAGTTTAGTCCTCTCCCACGATGAATAAGATACAAACCGCTGTCATATGTGCGCTAATGCTAAGGTTTAGAAAACGAAAGCGTAATAAAAAATAAAAAAAAATGGGTTCATCCTATTTATAGTGCGAGACATATTAAGGGCCAGTTTTACTTGTTATACAATGATCTACGGCAATAGCCCGAAAAGTTTTTCAGCTACTCTTCACGAATGAGTGTTTCCAGCTTCGATGAGTTATTGAAATTACTACAGCCCGAAAAAACCCATTAAAACACTATGATGAGGATGGCTGTACCTGTTGAAGAGCAACTTTTGGCCACGCTGAAGTAATACAATAAAATTTTTTTATCTTAATCTAATTTTTAATCTTCATTAATAAAATGAAGATTAAAATAATAATTTTTAATCTTAATTTTTGAACACCTAAGAATTATTATATATTCTTAGGTAAATGTTGTAAATGTGTGTAAATGTGCATAACCCAGAGTACTTTATGAGATAGTTAGAGGTTTCAAAACTCGCATTTATAATCATGGGTTCTCTGAGTACTCCTTCAGAGACTTCTTGTACAGAGGGGACCTTGCCTCAACCTCGTCAATTAATTTGTCGATCTTTTTGTCGCCCAAAACACTAGACGCACTCATTTTGACAACACCCAAACAACAGCTGTAGCAAAAGACATGCCCGACTATCGTGGCAGACAGTCGGCGGTGTGCGCATCTCAACTTGTTTCCGTGCATTTACCCATACGCCACGACAGTTGAGTCGTTGAGCAGTTGGCGGGAAAATCGGGCATGACCCATCCGTCCCGACTGCTCCACGACAGTCGGCCGACTGTCGTGGTGCAGTCGGCTGGTGTGCGCGGTCATATTTACCAACATGGGTCCGATTTTTTTCTCTACGCCGACTTTTTAGTCGGCCGACTGAAAAGTCGTTCGTGTGCGCCTAGCCTTACCGTCCCGGTAATCCTCTAACTGGAGAGCATGCTGTATTTGACACAATTTTAATGTAATCTTTAAATTCAGAATCAGTCAGGCTTTCAAGATCGTGCAATTTTTTATTTATTGCCGTATATTGTTGAATACACTACTCCTTTTGTTTTCTTTTTAAGGGAACACCAATTTTTTCAAACTCAAAATTTTGAAATTGACGCCAAATGTATTTTGGTTTTAAACAAGAATTTGGCTCTATATCTGTTAGCTGTAATTTTAGAAAGCAATCTTTAATTTCCTTATAATAATTTCTGTACTAAGATATAAGGTACAATATCGCAAAAGAACATTATACTGCATTTTTATTTAAATAAAAAACCAATACCAACTACTTTAGTTTTGTATGACTATGACATTTCTTAGAAAAAAATCATTTGCGTTGGCCTCCATAATGTAATGTGAAGTTCGCGGATGTAGCAATTGTTATTTACCTAATTCGTGTTTGAATGTGTGAAATTTAAGTGTGTTGCAGTGATTTCAATTATGAATTGATTGTTAAACGTTATTATGGAATTTATTTCTGAACATATTTAAAGAAAATAGTGTTTATATGAGCTTAACAAGCATCTTACCAATGCAACCAAATTGAACTCTCGAAAATGGTACAATTTTTGAAAAGCATTGTGGGATTGTAATGGTGGGCGCGTGATTTTGAACTCAATCGTAATGTCTTCACTTATTACAGGTGATAATTTTAAAATTAAGCTAATATCATTAAAGTTTCTATTCCGTATACGTTTATAATGGTTTATCAAATATGTCATAAAGTCCTTATGATACAAAATTTTCCCTTCCATTTCAGTGTTTTGGTTATTGACATTGGATGGGGTGTCGTTTTGGAGGTGTGATGTAAAATAATTCAAATTCAGCTATTTATTTTCAATCAAGTTATAATACAAATATGAGTAATATAAGTTTTTTTGTTTTTTAATATTAAATTGGTGTGCATGAAACAGTACAAAATGCTTATGTCGCTTAATTTTATATAAAGGTTTAAGTCATTTACTTATATTTAGCAACAACTGTGTAAGCCTAGGCCTATTTAATTCATAAGTTTAGGGAATTCATAAGTTTCATAAGTTTAGGAAAATTTAACCCTCCAACTGGTCATTATAACCTCCTTTACTGGTGAGGTTTTTTTGGCCGCCGCACAAACATTTAGTACAAACAACATAAAACATATAAATTGGTATATAAAACATACAATTTATAGCCTATATCAATTTTTTCAGAATGAAATAGGCTATTCAAAACAATATTGTTTTTAGTGTACTTACAAAAATTTATTATGTTAATCCTCCTATTTTGTAACAATAAAGATTTTTTTTTCTTATTATTTTCCTTTTAGAGTAGTATCATGGTAAGGTAAGTATGTTGTCCATACAACAAAACTAAGATAGCCAAAATGACCACAATTTCATTGGCTTTTTACTGATGTATAACACTTGATTGTTTATATTATAAATAAAATATTACAAAGCAAATATGTGGGGTAAACACAAACCACCTTTTTGCCGCCATATTTTTGTAATTTTTTATTTTTTTATTTTATTAATTTTTTATGATAATTTTTTACTAGGCCTATTTATAAATAATAAATATAACTATTTATTATGTATATAAATAATTATATTTATTTATAATAAATTAATAAAGTTAGGCCTAGGCCTATTCACTCACCTAGGCCTAGGCCTAACTCACAACTTTCATGTTCACTGACAACTTCACTTTGTACTCTGAATCTTCATTTAGAAGGCCCTAATAGCACTATAATTACTCAATTCACTCATTATTACATTGCAAACTAACTATAATTCTCTAAAATTTGCATTTCAAGTGAAAACATAACCTCAAAACAGCGCCGCCGCTATGACACTCTTAAACAATAACAAACACAAAAAGTTCAGTCTTGCCAACATACTGTTATTTCAACAAATACAGCTGAACATATGATGACTAGATTGCGCATCTTTTCCTCTTTCATACTATATAAAAAACATCGACATTGACTATAAAACAACGAAGTAATACGCATTTTACTATAACCCTTGCAAATGGATCGCGATCGCGATCTTACCAGTTCAGAAAGGCCTCAATGGGTCGCGATCGCGACGATCACCAGTTGGAGTGTTAAATCACTGGAAACTAAGGAACTATTAATACGGTACATTCAATGAAGTCTGTTATTTGCTGTTTTTGATAATTGTAGTCCTAATTGAATGAGGCCTACAGTTTCAAATAGTGCTCACTCTACTATAGAATGAAAATATCAATCGATCAGATTTATAGATCGATTAAATAGATCCATAAATCTATTGTATCGGATCAAAAACTACCGTCAAAGACAAAATAATTAAGCTTGACAAAATTTATTCTAATTAAATTAGGTACCATAGGTAACCTAAACTAATCTACTTTAATTTTAAGAAGCAACCTCAGTTATGCCCAAGAGAGTTTAAATGTGAGAGTAACTTTGACAACATTTAAGTCGGATAAATAGGTAGGCCTGGGCCTATTTTTTTTATTTTTATAACTTATAATATTTTGTTATATTTGTCTAATGTTTAGGTCCTAGTAGTGTTTGGATTTGTTCATATAAATTAGGTTAGGGCACTTAAACTTATATACTTTTTTAAATGTAAATGTGGGAATAAAAAGTTAGTTTATACTGTAATTTTCATTTATGTATCTAGATTGAATTGATAGGCTACTTAGTTGATAAGCTAGATGAATCGTCGGATCGATCAACATTCGTATTCATTAGTAGTGTAGGCACTATTGGAAGCTGCACCATAGATACAAACAAGGACGTCTGGATCGCTAACTGAGATGGCGAAAAAGCGCTAAAACCGAGCCAGCTTCCCCCACTACTAGTAGGGGTTACCGCCGCTGGCACGCCGCTTCTTATGTCAGATGGCATCGTTATTATTGTTGCGTCTGGTTTGTTTACATTCAAATTCAGCTGAAATGGATATTATTAGGCAGCTATTGAGTGGATTCAATGCATTCTTGTTTGTTTAGGCTACCTTACCTACCCTACCGAATTAACCCCTTCTAGTGGTGGGGGTAATGGCTCGTTTTTCAGCATTGTGTTAGCGATCTAGATGTTCTTGTTTACATCTATGAACTGTACCCGAATGATTTAGCTAGAATAAACTTAAAGTTCAAATTAGATTTTGAAGGGATCCAATGTCTTTCATCAGAAAGGAATCCGTCTTTGACTCAGGCCTGTTCAATGCTGTTCATATTTTAACTATCAAGTTGACCAAAGGTCTATTGCAAATATAGAGACACAAATTTGCCAACATCAATAATAGCGATGGTATCACATAGGCCTAATGAACTTTGCTGGAATCAGGCTATCCGCAACTGGGTCATTTCCATCAACACACCCATTTTACTAGACCATTGTAGAATTTCTTCAGATTTTGTATATGTAATTTTTACTAAGAATAAGAAAAATATTTAATTAAAATTTTTCATCTCCAAATGTTTTTAAAATACGTTTAGAAAGTTTACAAAAAGCGTCAAAAACGCATGACAAACATTTTGCAATCACTCTAGTAGCTGTATTAATTAAGCTAGGAAGTTGGGAGGGGGTGTCATTTAACTCCATTTTATATGGCCTTATTGTGTTATAGCCTACAACACACCCTTGGTTGTAATAAAATCCTTTTTTTTCAAAACTCAAAATAAAAATTTTGTTTGTGAATACTGTACGGTTGGTTATCATAATACGTGCGTCTTGGAACTTTTTGGAAAAAATCCTAGAAGTAGGTTGTACTAATGCAAAGCATGTGTAAAAATTTCAAAATGGACATGCAATTGTATGATGTATTTTTCTTGTCTCGAAGCAAGGAACAAATATACAAAAGGGTTCCAGAGAGTTCCGGGACACCCTGTATAAAAGTAGACCCCCGCCCTATACCTTTCATCTCCCTTTTCCATATTCATAATATGAGTCATTGGGTCATTTATCTTCGCGCTGTATGTAGACAATCAGAGTCTACTCGATCTCTCAACAGCCATCAATTTAATATATTCCACGTGCTACGAACAAAATCAACTTCGTCTTAATTTTAGCGAATTTCCCTATAGGCTAAAATAACGCTATTACTCTATTACGGTAGTAGCCATGGTAAGACCTAAGCCCGGGGCCATGTAACTTTTCCATTTAGAGGTCCCCAGAAGCCAAAAAAACCATTCGTTCATTTTCATGTGTGTCCGTGGAACTGATAAATTTTGACAGGGACCTCTGATTTTGATGAAATTTGGTATGGTGTAGGACCAAGTCTATTTTCATGAGTTCGCAAACCAGCACTATCGGGTTTTGGGAACGGGGTTATGAAGGTTTTTAAAAGGGCCAAAAATGGTTTTTGGCATTTTTGGACCGAAATTTTAAAAATTAAACTAGGCCTATTTTAACTGAAAGCATTTTAAAAAAGCATAATAAAACAAACAATTTAGTATTTTTAACTTGGCTTAATGGGTTACGGAGAAAATTCAAAAATAGGTTTTCCATGTTATTTTTATGGAGAAGTAACAAATTCCTCTTCAATCCCCCTCCCTCCCCCCTCTTCGACTTCTCTTAGAACCCTTGATTAAATTTTGTATAAACATTCACTAGGTAGGGTTCAAAATATATATATACACAAAGCATCCATATGGCAACAAAACCTACCAACTCACTCCCATGGGGTGTATGGGGAAAATTGAATATACCAGAATTTAGCATTTACATTTAACTGGAAAGGGATTTTCCTATATCTACGTACAATACCCCCATGGCATTAAACGTACATCCTTGTTTCCATTTTTTTCATGTGGGAAGTTGAAAAAAAATAAAATCCTGTTGGAAATTCACTGAGTACGAAGGTTTGCTGCGACGGAGGGATTTTAATTTTAGTTTATTATGTTAAAACACAAGTAATTAAAATAAAATCAAAACTACTTACCAGTACTTGTTAATACTTATGCCTTTCATAACTAAAATGAAATCTAGATGCTCAGTTTTAACTTCAATTAATTATTAAGAAAAGGAAAATCACAAAAAAAATTAATAATTTCCCCAGACACTTTAAAATTTACCCCGATCCTAGATCGCTTGATCGGACATATTCTGCAACCTGATAAGACCCCCCAACTGTGCCCTCTCCATATTCCATTCCATATTTTTTGGCGACTGACCAGCGTTAATTTCCTTTTACAGCTTTGAGTTTATCCTCGATAACAAACCTTTTTCTTCTTTTCACTCATATTTCAACAGTCATATAACATACACATAACACTGATGCACTCCCGTGATCTTTAGACTAACTGACAGTTTTAGGAAGCAGATGTTCACTTCCTGTCCCTTCCTCTTCCTAATTGCATGCAAATACGTACATAACATCTTCTGTCATCAAGGGATGCAGATTATAATAGCACCTTGTGGCAAGTGATTATCAAGTGATAAATTACTTTAGTGCGGATATAACAATTTTCGGATTGAAGGTGCTAAAAAAAATGTTGTTTGAACAAAAGTTGTTGTTACTTTTCTTCAAATTAATTTTGTATAACAGTCGGTGACTTTAATCACCCTGTTATAAAATTACAAATGAACTTGAACCAGAATGAAATGAAACTTAAATATTTTCTTTTTCTAGTATCCTCCGAAGGAGAAAGTATTTTACCAGAAATGGGTGAGCTCTCTGAGTTCCATCCCGATCAGCTTTCAAATCTGGTAGATATTCAAGAAGAATTGGACAAGTTGGTTGCACAGGAGAGCCAAGAAGAAGACATGAGCATGTCAACAGTGGACGATGTAGATGTTGTTGACCATGAAGTTACGATTGGTGAAGATCAAGATAACGATACCGAGATGACAATACTGCCTGATATTCCTGATATGGAGGCACGACATGAGGAAATCAGTAACATGATGGAAGATAATTTAGAAATAGGACAAACCATCACAATAGAAGCCCCCCCTGTGCCAGTGAATAGTGTAGAGGAGAAGAAAACGGTGCCTATCAAACCTGCCACAACCATGCCAGTGTCTTTACCTCAGCTTAAGACCATCAGACCGTTCCCAGAAGGTCTAAAGGGAAAGAAGCCACAAACGATAAGTCTGGGGAGTATCAATAAAAAAGTAAGTACAGAATCTTTTGCATGTTTTGATTCAAATAAACTGTGTAGCACTTATTCAGCTGTCACCGGTGAGCAGGGGTGCAGGAAATGTATTGATTCCTAAAATCCCCAAAGCAGAAAGGTTCTTATCTGTCTGCAACGGCGTGTGAAAAACTCAAAAACTGTCCGCAAGCGCATAAACTTATTTAAAAGTTAAATAATATTAATAATAAAGAATTACTTAATAAACAAAACAAAACACAGTTTGTAGAATAGTACTGCAGCTTAGTTTATTCACTCTTACATACAACACACAAATAATTAATAATCATTATGTGTAAATAATTATTAAATATAATAAGTTAAATTTAATTAGTTGATTTAGTTAATCAGTTTATTAATTTATTTATTTAATTAGTTATTTATTTATTTATTTATTAGTTATTTATTTATTTTATTATTTAATTATTATTTATTTATTTTATTTATTTAATAATTATATGTAAACAAATTTTGTTGGGATACTTATTTTTAGTTTTAATAATTAAATTCAGTAAAATAATAATTTTATAACTATAAATGAAAAAGGTATATTTATAAAAAAATAAAGACGGTTGTAGTATTTTTTAGTTAAATATTGAAAACAACATAATAATAACATTAATTCACCAATTCAGGTTGAACTATAGGTCGTACAACTTTGATTAAAGTTTTATTCAATTCGTGAAAATTAGACGAAAAAAATGAGCTATAATTTGTTTTTGTATGTCAATTAGATCAGAAACTCAATATAATGTACTAGGGAACTGATAAGGTCGTAAATCAGATAAGTGATCGCCGAGCGGCCGGATGTCAAACAATAGAGCTCTTATCGGCAGGTGTTTCGCATTCCATCTATCATCTTATATTATTCGGTATTGTTATCTTCCTAGAACTGGACGTCCTTTCCTTAATAATTGATTTCTATATTTAACTTTTTATCTTTCGTTAATAAAAAAACCGATACACAACACTTATTCTGTCTGGGACGATTTTTCGACTTGTCTAAATTTAATCACATTGTTCCTATTTTTTTTTTTCTAGCTTGTTAATCTGTCCGCAGAGACCTGTTTCAGACCCCTTTTCCTGTCTGCGGACAATGTCGGGGGCCTAAAATTTCCCCCAATCCTACTGTTACGGATCAAAGATGTACGCAATATATATGTAGGCTTGCCATACGTCCCGTATTACCGTTCTTGTCCCAGTGTCCCGGCCGGATTTGCTTCTGTCCAGGTTTTAATAAAACATGAGTAAAATATATGAAATAAAATTTTGTAATTTGTGTAACATTTTTAGAAATTAACTTCATTTCATAGATCTTAATTTTTGTCAGAGTAATATGTGTTTTTTCTTCAAATTTTTGATGATACGGTATATTTAGTTCTGTAACATATTTTAGATTACCACATTTAGTCCATCCAAACACTTGTTTGAATGACAAGTTACTTTTTGTGGATAAGATTTCTAGTATTGCTATTTTTTGTGTTAACATATAATATTTATTACAGGAAAACATATATTAGATTGCAGTCTCTCTGATTAGAGTATTTTTCTTAGAATACGGTAACAGGAATAGAAAAGGCAGGTAAAAATATAAACAACCGATTTAACTACACTTTAGAGTGCTATTTAAGTAATCCTTTATAAATTCTAAATTTAAATATTTCCATACTAAAATTATTTATTGAAATTATGAGCAACAAATTTCATCTTCCACATCAATTTAAAACAAAATTTACCTAATTTGATCATTGAATTGTTCTTCATTTAGGGTCGGTCTTAGGGGGGGGGGGGGCAGAGGGGTGTATACTCTTTTATTCGGTATGTGTTCCGGTTTGACTCTTTAAAATGATGGCAAGCTTACATAATTTTGCCTTAAAACTCAACAGATTACAATGAGGAAGTGAAATGATAACGATTTTTTTAAACGATTGTGCATTTTGAAGCAAGGAAAAATATTTCTCCTGGGGAAAAAATTAATAATTTCTCCAGACACCTGGAAATTTCCTCCGATCCTAGATCGCCGGATTGGACATATTCTGCACTCCTGCCGGAGAGTATTTATCTACACTTAAATTCACTAGTATCAAATCAAATCAAATCAAAATATTCTTTATTTGTAAGTACAAGCCTGTACATAAATTGCGTCATTATTTAATATATACATTGAAAGTGGTACAGATAAGGTACTCGCCATAAAATAAAATAAAATAAAGTAAATACATAGTGTATAAGAGTTTTAAAACATAAATAAACAAATCACATACAACTATGACAAATGCATCCCAGTTTTATATATTCATTGGCCTTCTTGGAGAAATTCATTTAAGGAATAGTGTGGGTTTTGAAAAAGAAAGGTTTTTAATTTAGTCCTAAATTTTACATTGTCAATTTCATTTTTTAATTCTAAAGGTAAAATTCTGAAAAATTTTGATCCCATATGAGTAGGTTTTTTGTTGAAAAAAGTCAACTTATGTTTTTGAATGTCAATATCATTTTTGTTTCTGGTGTTATATGTGTGTACTCTAGAACGTAATGTTATTTTCTGTGGATTGTTTTTTAGATAAATAATGCATTCAAATATATATTGATCATAAACAGTTAATATTTCTAAAATTTTGAAATGTTCCCTAACGTGGGCATCATGCTTAAGCTTTAGCATAATCCTTATTGCTCTTTTTTGCAAAAGTAAAATTGTATTTAAATTTTTATCACATGTACTCCCATAGATGCCAACGCCATAAGCAATATGGGAATGTATGTGTGCATGATAGATCATTTTTAAAACTGCTAGGCTACACAGATTTGCCATTCTTTTCAAAATATATATCCCAGAATTAATTTTTTTAATTACATTTTTAACATGACCCTCCCAGCTCAGATTATTATCCACCTCCAGGCCTAAAAATTTGGTGCTATCTATTTGGTCTAAAAGATCATTCTCAATAAAAATATTGGGTTCAAAACTTATTCTACTCTGTTTTGTTCCAAAACTTATGAAATTGGTCTTTTTAGTGTTTAGACACAATGAGTTGTTTGTGAAAAAGTTTTGTAAATTAGCAAGCTGGGTATGACTTGCTTCTTCTAAATTTTGTAAATCATTAGTTGATATAATTAAATTTGAATCATCAGCATACAGAACGAGCTGACTCTTTACGTTTACAATGTTATTGAGAATTTTTGGAAGTCCCTGTATATAACACAGGAATAAAAGTGGCCCTAAAATTGAACCTTGGGGAACTCCGCTTGTAATAATTGATTTATTTGATGCATTTTTGGTGATTTTGTTATCTAATGTGTTCGATATTTCTACAAATTGAAATCTATCTGATAAATATGAATTAAACCATTTGAGAGCTACGCCTGAGATCCCAAATGACTCTAATTTTTTTAGTAATATAGTGTGAGAAATGGAGTCAAAGGCTTTGGAAAGATCCATGAAGATTCCAACAGGCCTTTGACCTTGATCTATTGAGTCTATTATTGATTCACAGAATTCAGCTAGTGCAGATACAACAGATTTCCCTCTTCTGAAACCATGTTGCTCTGCATCAAGTACTTCATTTTTTTCCAGATATTCAACCAGTCTATCATACATAGCTTTTTCAAAAATCTTAGAAAAGGAAGGTAGAACCGAGACTGGGCGGTGGTTATCAGGGTCATGTTTATTTCCTTTTTTGAAGATAGGCACAATTTTAGAAACTTTAAAGTGTGAAGGGAAAATTCCTGATACAAAAGAAGAGTTTACCAAGTGTGTTAAAGGTTTGAGAAGAGGCATAATTGCAAATTTTATTAGTTTCATAGGAATTTCGTCATATCCACTAGATGATTTATTTTTGAAGTGTTTTACAATATTTAAAATTTCTTTTTCGTCCACAGGAGTGCACTTGAACAAATTTTGAATAAAAATTTTGGGATTACTATATGTGGTATTTGAGTTGATACTGACATTCGTTGAGCTTTTTTGTGTATTCAAAAAAATATTTTTAATTGTATTTACAAATTGTGAATTTAATAGATTGGCTACTTTGCTGGGGTCTGTGATAGTTTCCTCATTTAAGTTCAAAACAATATTCTCAGTGGCCCTGTCCTTAGAACTATTTATCTCAGTATTTATAACATCCCAAGTAGTCTTTCCTATATTACATGAATTCTTAATTTTGTTATCAAAGTACATTTTCTTACTATCAACTAATTTGGTTTTGTACGTCTTATTTCTGATTTTAACTTCTTTATAAAGACTTTCGTCATTATTTGATCTAGCAATCTTGCTTAGCCTGAGTATATCCTGTTTTTCTTTCTTTAAATCTTTGGTTATCCATTGAGCTTTACGTGTAGTTTTTTTTCTACTTTGAATAGGGAAAACTAAATCAAAATAATATTTAAAAATGTTAATAAAAATGGAGTATTTTAAATCTACTTTTGCATTATATACACCTTCCCAGTTTTCTTTTTCTATTAATTTGACAAAAGTTTCCATATTACGTTTTGAAAAGTTCCTGCTTTTAAAAAATAAAGTACTACTTTCTTTCAGATTAGACAAGGTATGCTTTAACTGGAGTTCTAGGACTTGGCCATCGTGGTCTGACAAGGCAGTTATAAGACCATACACATTCAACTCAGATCTTTCAATATTAGTGATAAAATTATCTATTCCTGTTGATGAAGTCTCAGTAACCCGAGTGGGGAAATCTACCAAATAATACATTGAATTACTCTTAGGAACATTTTTAAATTTTCTATATTCAGAAGATGATTGGTCAAGAATATTTATGTTAAAATCCCCTGCAACAATTACAGATTTTTCTTTTTTCAATATAATATCCAATGCTAAAGAAAGCCTATCTATGAATTCAGATGTTTGTAATTGGGGTTTTCTATAAATTCCTGTGAGAACAATTTTCCTACCATTAACTGATATTTTTATAGTACAACATTCAAAAAGTTTGTCTTGGCATAAAGATTCGACCTCAATACATTTTAATAGCCTTGCCTTTAAACCAACCTCAGAAAATATCACAACTCCCCCTCCTGAAGTTGTAGTACGTGAATACTGACTTGTAATTAGATAATTTGGTAGTTTGAATTTTCCTAGTTCTATTTCAGACATGTTGTGTTCAGTCAAAATTATAATATTTGGTTTTATTTCATCAATAATTATTTCTAAAGGCTCTTTACGGTTATTTAAATCCTGAATATTTTGGTGGAAAATGACTAGATTGTGATTTGATTTTGGGATATCGTTAGATGTTGACAAAAACTCATGACTTTGTACTCTTGTACCACTATGGACGTTTTTTCTCCCGTTTCTAAAAAATTGGATACAAGTTACTTTTGTTGCCAGCTTGTTTTACTGCCTCACTAAAAGTGAGATTACCAGGAACAACCGAGACCACACTATAACCTAAAACTTCAGACCCGACACTATCACAACCAACACTCGTGCTCTGCTTTAGCGCAACGGCGCCGGGGTTCACTACCGCACTATCTTCACTTGGAATTTCAAGGGCAGCTTGGTGTGTGTTGTGGGGCGATGTAGAGGATGTCTTGGCGTGCAGGTCAGAAGATTTCAGAGTAGAGCTGTCTGTAGACACATCTTGTTTTGATTGCTCGGAGTCGATCATTTGGCGTAATTGCATGTTGAATTCCTTGTGCGATAGTCCATTTCTCAGGACTCTGTGAGACTCCTGTGGATAGGAGACAATGGTGATCTTGGCGCTTGTGTAATTTTGAAATTGTTTTAAGTTATATATAAGATGATTTAACTTAACATGGTCCCTTACACTACCAATTGGTGAGCAAATTAGATGACTCAATTTTCTACGCTTGAAGTGAATGGCCAAGTCTTTGAATGCAGTGTCATAGTCTTGATCTCTTGGCTTACTGAAGTAAGTGGGCTTTGTGATGAGACTGAACACTGCAGCTCCTTGTGGATGGTTTTGGAGAGCAAGATGGTTGGTGAGCCGCTGAGAAAGTGTCGGTTTTTTGAACATCTTCTTGAAAACTACCGCTACTCCTGCTGTCATATGTCGCGGGGAATCATAGTCTGCAGATATACTAAGTGCGAAACCGACGGTTTTATCTTCCTTGTACTTACTTAATACCACAGTCATATCTTCTTCTGTAACTTCTATGGAGCTTTTCAAAGAGATCATATTGGTTTGTAAAACACTCTGCTCTTCAATAAGCATTTTTATATCTTCAGCAACGCATCTCTTCCCTCTTTTATTTAAGTGCAGGCCTTGGCGCGTATGACAATGTCTTGGAAGCAGCCAGAGGTCCAACAGAAGAACGTGATGGTATTTAATTATGAGACTTTTAATACTATCGTTAATATTCCAGATGATCTTGTTTTCAAAACTGTCTTTTTCCAAGTCATATCTAAAGGGTACAGTAGCCAGGATTACATTTGTGTGCGATAGAAACTGAATTTTTTCTTCAATTTTGGCCAGAAGTTGAGTTATTTGATCTTTTCTAAAGTCTTTTGAGACATCATTTGTCCCTGCAATGCAAATAACGTAGTCAGATTTGGTGAAATTTTTTATTCCCCGGTCACTTTCTGCCGCGTAGAGGACATTTTCCATCCTAGCTCCGGGTAAGATGTGGCCAAAAGACAAGAAATTGTCTATAAGTTGACTGTCTAGGTAATGAATCAGTTCTTTTCCTTGACTATCAGATACGAGTAAAAGTTTATTTACAGGTGTTTTTTTAGATTGCGAAGATTTTTTCTGGAAACTGGTTATATCTTGAGAAAATGTTGTTTTTAAATTGTTTGTACCTAAAGTTTTTTGTTGTGTTGGTTGAAAAGTAGTTTCTACTGTTTTGAGCAGTTCAAACCTGTTTGATAAGTCAATGTGAGCTAGAGGTTGAGATTTATTTACATGTTTAGCATAGATTTTGGGATAACAAAGCTAGTGTCATCGTCAACATCCAAATCGTTTTCATTCGAGACTTTGAGGTCAGGCCTTAAATTTCCAAACTGTGATTGTGAAACTTCTAGATCATTTTCCAGTAGATTAATAATCTCTCTGTAAGAGCTTAACTCTTGAGTGTAGGCATCTTTTAGGGATTCAATATGTTGGTTTAGCCTTCTAACTTCGTCTACCAGCATTTGGTCAGGCATAGGAAAAGGCTGGATGGTTTCTTTGAGCTGAAGATTTTCCACTTTAAGCTCATGTACCTTTTTCTCCAAAGCTAAAATCTTTGTGTTAAGATTGTTAAAATGCTGTTCACAATCATCTAATTGTTGAGGGGCTGTTACTTGTTTCGGAGAATTTTCTACAGTAACCTCAACATGTAACTGATTTCTTAGTAATGTAGTTTCTTCATTTTTATCCTTTAGTTTTTTATTTTGATTTTCAACTTCCTCTTCAATTACTTCATTTTTTCCCTGCAGAGTTGACTTTTTTCCTTCAACTGTTGTTAAAGGTTCATCTGAGATAGTGTGATCCGTAATTTGGAGGCTATAGTCCGGGACAGGAAAAATCTCTTTGGTGAATTCCATTAGGCGTGTGTCCGATTCAATTGAGTACCGTTATCATAATTCGTCACACATATGTTTTTGAAATGTAATTAATTTAATATCTACTAGAGACAGCCCAGTGGTCGAAACTATAAAAATTTCACTTGATCTGGACCAAATTATTAAAAAAAAATATTATAGGCCTAAGTGAAACATCTGTTCCCATGGCCGTCTCACCTCCATCCAAGGCGTCGATGCATGCGTCTACAAATTTGACCCATGCAAGTTCAGTGGACTTGTGCTTCTGGTAACCAATTATTCTACTTATTAATTTTTTTTCCTTCTGAAGCTCTTAAATTTTCTTGGGTAGTTAAATATGCATAATAGAGGTATCTTTAGTAAATTCTTTGACAGTTAAAAAAAGTTGTTCTTGTTATTCTATTTTTGAATTTATTATAATCGTCTCTAATATTTGTGGTTTTTACATAGGCTATGCCTTATTCTCTACATATCTATATGGATAGAAAATAATACAGATGGCTTAAATCTGGAGTTCTCTGGTGAAGGTTCATTACTCTTAGTGTTAGTATTAGTCTCTCAAAAAAATATTTAAACGGAAGTGGAATATATCGGAATATATCGTCTGGGATCTCCAGAATTCAAGTCCTCTGGATAATTTGCCTTTTGGATATGTAAGCCTTAAGACAGGTGGATACTTGTAGGGCAAAGTCGAGAAGTCGTGAAAATGACGGATATTTGTGAGTTTGGAAAAAGTTATGAAAAAAACAGGAATTTAGAGTTCTGTCAGAAAAAACTCATCGTAATAAAAATTTGAGAATTTTATATTTTACAAACAGTTTGAGAGGATATTACAAAAATACAGTTGTGTTGTTTTTTTGTTGAGAATTTTCAGAAAAGTGGTCTTGAAAAGAAGAGAATTTATAGATGGAACAAGTTAGTGTTGATAAAATCAAAAATAAAGAGTCATGTTGAAAAATAGTTCATCAATTTTCTAAGTAGAACATGACATTGTATTAAGGTTAATGGCACCGGTAGACTGTTTAAACATCACAACTAAACAAAATGTGTAAAATATTCATGTGTCACTTTTGAAAAGAAAAACCCTGTACATTTTTTGTTAAAAAGTACAAACATATTTTGGTCTGTAATTTTGATTCAATTACTCTCTTTGGAACCCATTCCCTTTACTATCCTAACAAGTAATGTTGTGGCTGCTACTATGCCTACAGTTTTAATCTGTCCCTATAAAATTCCTTTCTTATTTTTCAGATTTAAATCAATGTTATTACTGTACAATATATTCCAGGTGTTGACCAGAGTCATATTCACTCCCAACAACCAAAGCAACGTTGCTCCTGACTCTCCCATAATTTTTGGCGAGACAGGGGGCCAAGCTATCAGAATTGTTGGGCAAAACAAAACAATCATCAACTCTCCAAGGACAATCACTCTAGCCCAAGCAAGAGAGATGGGTCTTAAATTGTCTCCAGGAAAAGTGCAACAGATCTTACCCAACCAACAGAAGGTGCGAGACCCAACTTTTTTTATTATCAAATACTCTTATTAAATTAGGTTCTCTTATAAGAACAACGTCCTTCTGATGCAAAAAAAAAAAAAAAAAAAAAAATTACATAGTAAAAAAGCTAAATGTTGCAACAAATATTTACTAATGAAAAATATATAAAAAATTACATGAAAAATACTTTAAAATTTAGATCCATTGTTATCAACTCAGTAATTGCAAAATTTTTAAATAGGCTAGCAAACTTTACCTGACATGGTTATAAAACTTATAATAATTACAACAATAAGCAGTTTTATTGAAATATTCTCTTTTACCTGTTGCTCAGATCCAATTTTCTCCATTTATGCTATTGAAATAATGAACTGGCGCTAGTGGTGCGGCATTCCCAAGAAAAAATTGAATTTAGTTAACCATAAAAAAATTCAGATTATAAATGTGTGATCAAACTCTCCTAAAGAGATTAACATGGTTACTTTGAAAGCCTGGGGAGGAGGGGGAGGGTCAGGTTAAAGGTCGGAATTTTTAGTGGCAACAACTTTATACCAGACCTTTCTAATGACACAAAAATTAAGGTCACGAAAATTCTTGATCATACTACATAATCTAAGACAAATTTTAGTGGTGTAATCTATCTTATATCGCATCATACTTGTGATGCGATAAATAGGACCATGGCTTTTGTACTGAAAGTGCTAAGATCAGATTTATCGGATCTAACCTTTCATTCCATAATTATTTTCGATAATAGATCCATTATGCTAGCTGCCACTGTTGATATTGCAGAGTTAAACAGGACTATTGGTTATCTTGATTCTCATTTTGAAACACCAATGATCTCATTCAATTTATCATTCAATCGAGGTAATAAACATAGCCCTTTTGGATTTAAAATGTATTTTTGTAAAGATTTTCTTAGTCATGCGCTTGCCTCGTTCATTTAGAAAACCTAACACTTTCCAAATGTTATACGAATAATACCGAAGGCTTTCTCAAAATTTGTTCAAACATTTTTCTAGCACCAAAATTGTTAAAAAATGAATACAGAGAAAAATTATTCAGTAACTTAATAGAATCAACCACTTAAAATATGAGATAAAATATTGTTTGATTTCATGTTGTCACTTGTACCCCTTTTAACACTGTCACATAAGTGCGTTACACTGACACATTTTCTCCAATACCACTGATGAGAATTTGATTTTTTTTGAGAGATTAAAACTTCATTTGCAACACTTTAGGTTGGAATTAGACAAAATTTGATGATGGATCCTAACAAGACTTACGCAATGGTAAAGTCTTCACCGACCAAGATTCTACCACTGCCGACCAGCGGACAGTTGCAACAAATCGCTCCTTCGCCGTCCTTAAACACGCTTACCACAGGGGGTCCCCAGAGGATCATCATACGCCAGGTTGGATTATTTTATTTTAATACCTTTGCTTGCTTAGGTATGTCTTTTTAAAGTAGTCAATAATAAACTTCAATAAACGTCAATAATAAACCAGTACGCTTGTTCCACGCGTATGGGGATGAACGGCAACCTAAGCCAGATAATCCTAGTTCCACGCTATTAAAAATAAATAAATAAAAAATAACACGTCAATCAAATTACACATATTAACTACATAGAAAAAGATTTTTAAGTTAATTTTGCTTTCATATCATTCAAGGTACAGTACACTCTCGTTCATCGGACTCGGCGACATCGGAACTCCGCTTCATCGGAACTGAAAATCTGGATATTATTAATTTTAGCGAATTTCCCTATAGGGAATACGCTATTACGGTAGTAGCCATGGTAAGACCTAAGCCCGGGACCACTTTACTTTTTCATTTTGAGGTCCCCAGAAGCCAAAAACACCATTCGTTCATTTTCATATATATGTATATATCTATCTATCTATCTATCTATCTATATATATATATATATGTGTCCGTGGTACCGATAACTTTTGAAGGGGACCTCCGATTTTGATGAAATTTGGTATGAAGGTGTAAGACTAGGTCTATTTTCATGAGTTCGCGAACCAGCATTGTCGGGTTATGGGAACGGGGTTTTATGGGGTTTCAAAGGGGTAAAAAATGGGTTTTTGGCATTTTTTGACCTCAATTTTCAAAATTCATCAATTTTAACTGAAACCATTTAAGAGAGCTTAAAAAAACAAACAATTTGGTATTTTGAATTTTTAATTTAGCATAAGTGGTTAGGGGGAAAATCCAAAAATGTGTTTTCCATGTTATTCTTATAGGAAATCAAGAAAACCCTATATCCTGCTTACTTATTGACATAACTTAATCAAATTTGGTATGTACATTATCTAGATAGGACTTAACTTATAATTGCTTACAAAACCCATATGGCGGCAAACCTACATACTCACCCCCCATTGGGGTTTATGGGGAAAATAAAAAAATTGCCAGAGCTTGATACAATTTTGTGTTTACATTCACCAATTATTGATTAATTTAGATTTTTTAACAACACCCCATGGCAGCAAATCTACATACTCGATCCTATGGTGTTTTTATGGGGAAAGTAAATAATCTGAAATTCCATTGGAAATTCGCTGAGTACGCAGGTCTGCTGCGACTGGGGTATTTTTTCATACGAAATAAATAATTTTTCCGTTTTAGCGCCTTCAATTTCCATTCGTTCTATCCGCACAACAGTGAAGTATCACATTTTGCATAAAAAGTCATCAGGCGTTTTCCGTAATCTGTACCCATCGATGTGATTTACGAGGCCGTGGAGTATTCGCACAAAAATAGAAAGACGAAGGGGGCAGGAAGTGAACATCGCGTCGACCACTTCCCAAAATCCCAAACTGTCATTCAGTCCGTCTCGCGTCGCGACTGCACCTGTGTTACGTGGAAGTCAGTTGACTGCTGGAATATGAATATGGAATATGAGAATAAAGATTTTGGATCTTTATTTCCTGCGTTGTTTTTATTCCTATAGGTTCATTGTTACCATGTTCCAAGTTTGAGTGCCTTATTTTCATAAAATCTCTTGTGTTATCTTAAAAACAAGAGTGAATACAATCACGATAGGTCACCGTACGGGCGGAAATGATGACTCACGACGAACTCCGCTTTATCGGAATTTTTTGACATCCGAACTGGCCGTCCGCCACATTAGTTCCGATGAACGAGAGTGTACTGTATTTGATTACCAGTAGGTACTTTTTACAAATTTTATTATTTTAGTGAATATTTTCTTTTAATTATTGTTTGTTAATACAAAATATATTTTTCTAGTATTCATAACCTATTTTAAAATATTTTATAAATAACAAATTGTACTATACCGGGGGTATTTAGTGCAGTTACATAAAAACAGGCAGAAAATATAGAACTATACCCACAGACAGGAAGATTTTAATTAAGAAACCTTAAGACTTTGTCTAATGAAACAATTTAATCAAACATTACTTTTAGGAACAAACTTTACAATAAAAAAACTATTTTCATACACAAACAAGATCATCTGTCATAATAATAACAAAACATATTAAATTAACATATGACTTAGAATTGATCTTTAACACTCCCCCGCAATTCTACAATTTACTTTACAAACAGTTATGAAATTACAAAAGTCTCAGCTCATTTCTGAATTTCCTGAACTTGGATAGTGGCAATCCTTTGGTAAATAAATCACCAACTTGATCTTCTGTCGGAATGTATTGTACTTCAACTTTCTTGTTTGAAATTAGTTCCTTGATATAATGGAAACGCACATCTATATGTTTGGATCTTTTTGTTTCCAAAATCCTAGCCATCTTTATACAGGATTGGTTGTCTTCATATATAACAACCGGAGGAATTTCTTCAAACAAAATTTCAGAAAGTAGTCTCTTAATAAATACACATTCCGTCGCACAAGTTGCAAGAGCAATATATTCTGCTTCACAAGTAGATAGTGCTACAACTGGTTGTTTTTTTTTTTTTGTTTTTCATGCAACTGTGTTACCAAACACTTAAAATAAATAACCACTTATGCTCTTTCTGTCTTCTATATTGTTCGCAAAGTCAGAGTCACAGTAGCATTCAATTGGCCTTCCTGTCTTGATGTCATTTTTGTACACAAGAGCCAGATTCTTTGTTCCAATTAAGTATCTTACAACATTTTTCAAATACTTCCACTGAATTAAGTCGTAACAGTTTTGGTAAGTGCTGAAGTACGTCACAGAAAAACACAAGTCAGGTCTAGTTCCTAACATCAGATAAATTAAACTTCCAAGTAGTTGTTTGTAGGGAACATTTTCATTACAATTACTTCCTTTGTTTAGCTGCAGTTTTGGTAATATTGGCAAAGAGACTGGTATTGCATCTTCCATTTTAAACTTCTGAATAATTTTCTCAACAAGTTTAGTCTGTTTTAGCTTTAGTCCATCATCAGTCTTTTCAATCGATATTCCAAGAAATTCCAGACATTTACTGTTTGTCAAATCTTTCATTTCAAATTCAGTAATCAACTTATTCTTCACATCATATAAATCATTAACTTCTCTTGCAAGAATTATCATATCATCAACATATATCACAAGAAAAACTTTTTCTGTGTAATATAAACATGGATCTGAGGTCGATCTTTTGAAACCAAATTGTAATAAGTAGTCGTTTAAACGGGTATACCAACACTTTGGAGCTTCCTTTAACCCGTACAGTGACTTTTTAAGTTTACATACAACTCCGTTTTTAGCTTCTACTCCTTTAGGTGGTTTCATGTAAACAGGAGTTGTTAGTTCTCCATTTAAAAATGCAGACTTGACATCTAGTTGGCAAAACTCTAAACTTTTTACTACCAAAATTGATAACAAAACTCTTATTGTGATCATTCGAGCAACAGGTGCAAAGATTTCTTCACACGATTTCTCCCCCTGAAGGAATCCACGAGCGACCAACCTTGCCTTCTTTACAGTCATCCCGTTTACAGTTTTTTCTTTAAAAATCCACCGAGAATCGATCACTTTTTCGTTTTTCGGAGCTTCTTCCACAATTTCCCAAGTTTTGTTCTTATAAAGACAGTCCAGTTCTTCTTTAACAGCATTATGCAAACCTTCGTCTTTTACAGCCTCTTCATATGATTTAGGACCATCATGAAGGAGCTCATTTACAGCGTAAGCTGCAGTGAAATTCATCTCACAGTCGTTAAGCCATGACGGAAGTTTCTTTTCTCTATTTGATCTTCTTAGATTCATTTCTTCATTTTGATTTCCAAGGTCTCTTTCTTGCATCTGTTCAGGTTGTACTAATTCTTCATTTGGATTTACATTAAGTTGATCAGCTGTTTCGAAATCTCTTTCCACATTTACAGAATCATATAATCGTACATCTTCTGCTTGAATTGATGTGTCAAAATTCTTATTTGTTTGTTTATTTCCTGTACTGAAGAACATTTCATTTTCATTGAATTTCACATGTTTCGCAATAACAACTTTTTCATTACACGGATCCCACAGTCGATAGCCATTATTTTCATAACCGACCATTACCATTTTAGAACTACGCTCATCAAGTTTTTTTCTTAATTCCTTGTCTACGTGACAATATGCCACACAGCCAAAAAGCTTAATTTTTGATAAATCAGGTTCGTAGCCATACCACACTTCTGCAGGAGTAACATTCTTTTCAAGTGTTACGGATGGTCTGCGATTAATTAAGTATGCCGCCGAACGAACAGCTTCACCAAAAAATGTCTTAGACATATTAGAGTCAATCAAGAGGCAACGCACACAGTCACAAATGGTTCGATTCAAGCGTTCACAACAACCATTTTGCTGCGGATTACGAGGCACAGTGTATTCTAAAGTTATACCTTTTTCAGAACAGAAATTTTTAAAATTTTTAGAAACATATTCTCCGCCATTATCACACCGGAGTCGATCGATTTTACTACCAACGTGAGCCGTAACTGTTGCTTCAAAGAACTTAAATTTCTCCAATACCTCATCTTTAGTTTTCATTAAGTAAACATGAGTAAAATGCGAGTAATGATCCAAAAAGGATACATAGTACCTCATACCATCGTGAGTTGTAGTATCAAATGGACCACAAACATCACTTGAAACAACTTCTAGAATTCTTTTTGGTTTTCTCTCATCAGGTAAATTTTGATAACTATTTCGAGTTTGTTAACCTCTCAAACACACATCACAAGGTTTCTTACATGGATATATATAGTTATATATTAGTTAATGTGTTAAACCACAATGTCAATTTAGAATAAAAATTTGCTGGTGAATTTTTTTAAAATTACTATTACTTAAATAATTTCAACTGGGACTCCCGCCCTAACACAGAAGACCAGCTCTTCTCAAGGGTGTGAATTATTTTTCTGCAAGATTTTGTTTAGAAGTACAATATAATTTTAAGTTTTTCTTTGTAATATTTGTATTACTTGTGGAGAAATAAACATTATTATTATTATTATTATTATTATATGCTGACGCATGACCCATTCGTCTGTGCATCGAAATTTCACTTTCCTTAGTCTCAGACTTAAAACTATTAGCTTGCACATTAAAAGGTAAACTTAACTCAACTATTACAAATTACCATCAACATGACCATTCAAAATTACAGTTCCATCTGTCCTCTCAATATGAACTTCATTACCAGAAAATGTAACTTTGTGACCTTTTTGCTCAATCCTTCGAACAGACAACAAATTCCGTGTAAGGTTTGGACATTCAATAACCTTCTCAATTGTTAAGTATCTTCCATTTGGAAGAACTAATCTTAAAGTACCACATCTTGTAGCCTTTAGAGTTTGACCTTGTTTAGCTACTTTAATGTCAAAATCAATATCTTCGACATTTTCAAGAAAAACCCCAATTTTAGAATCAACAAGGTGGTGAGTGGAACCAGAATCTACAACAAAACTTACAACATTCTTACCACTACCAAATAAGACTCCCTTGTCTTCTGAGATAAAACATGAATCATTATCTGCTATATGAGTTTTAGGTTTGTTTTTCAGTTTTGGACAATCAGATTTACGATGCCCTTTTTCATCACATTCATAACACCGAAACTTAAACTTCTGGTTTTGATCATTTACTTCCCTAGCCGGAAATTTTGACTTTTTATAGAACTTTTGTTTCTTTTGACCGACAAAGGCAGAAGAATCATTCAAAACTTTGCCTGATTCCCTCTGAATGCGTACTTCTTCAGAAAGCAACTGATTTTTCAAAAAATCTAATGTTATCGCATCAGGATTTTGGTGAAACAAAATATCTACAGTGCGAGTTACCGACTGATATGGTGAAGGCATTGAGGATAAAAGAGTAGTTATTATTTCTTGGTTATCCATACTACCTCCAGCAGACTTAAGGTCATTTACCAAAGTTTCAAATTTATTGAAATAAGACAACAGCGAAGACTCACCTCGGAACTTCAAGTTACCCAATTCTTGTTTGATACGTACTTGTTCTCCGATCCCTGACATACCATAGGTCTTCTTTAAGATGTCCATCATCCCCTTTGCTGTCTTCTGACTCTTAACTGTCGACATTATATCATCCGTGACATGCTGGATGATTAATCCTCTAGCCCTAACATCTTTTTCCATAAACGCGGCCTTTTTATCTTCGTCTTGAGGAACTTCTTCATTTATTGCATTTAATACCTTGTTTTGTTCTAATAACAATTCCAACCTAAAAAGCCAATTACTAAAATTGTGCCCCCCAAAAGGTTTTAGAACAAATACTGGTGTCCCCATAGCCATTACTGGTGTTCCCATTGCCATTTTCCAACAAAGTCAACCTTATTCTCAATTAAAAGTTGCCCATAACCTATAGAACTATACCCACAGACAGGAAGATTTTAATTAAGAAACCTTAAGACTTTGTATAATGAAACAATTTAATCAAACATTACTTTTAGGAACAAACTTTACAATAAAAATCTATTTTCATACACAAACAAGATCATCTGTCATAATAATAACAAAACATATTAAATTAACATATGACTTAGAATTGATCTTTAACAGAAAATAGTTTCCATAACACCCTATATCTGACAACAAACAACTCAACCACCGTTCAACATAGCCTTAAGCACCGTTATTTACAGCCCACAATACATTTCTTATAGGAAATTAAATTATGTCTAATTATTTTAGTACTTAACATAATAACTTCAGAAACGAACTTGACCTTTCAAATCACGCCTAAAATCTACTGTGAAAGTTTGAAGTTGATCTGAGGCTTCTTGTGAACGTAATCGTCTGTCAATGAAATCGGGCTTTATCATTACACTGAGCGACCAACAGTCATGTATGAGAATTTCACTCCTCTTGCATAAATCCATCCAATAGTTCATCCAATAAAATTTTAAAATTCAAACAAATTTGTAACTTACATTTTAAAATTAGTATGACAATGCCAGATTGTAATACTTTTGGTGTTTATTAACATTTTAATACTTTACTAAGCTTTCTGATACATTATTAAATTAAATCATTAATACCCTCATCGATCACAATTGAATTTCAGTAGCTGACACTGAATTAGACATTGTAGTAGATCTGATAGAGCAAAGAAAGGAATATTTATGTACTGCAGTTAAATCACACGAGGCTAAAACTTGAGCATTCTATAGATCATTAGCCCATGCAATTAATTTCATCAGATTTTTAATAGGCTATCGTAAATATTTTTTACTGTAATGGGTAATCCTTCTAATATGTAGTTAAATTTTCAGACCTCGGGAATAAAAACTGGTACATTTACAAACACTTTCTTGAGCAGCCCGACGGGTGCCTCGCAGGGTCAGTTGCTGCAGATTCCTGCCACTCAGGATGGTCTAGGCAACCAGATACATCAAATTCAGTTACCAGGACAAAAGGTAATACATTTTAGCCAACCTCCATCAACTTGTATGCTTGTAACCATAACTTGTCCAGGAAATTTTTTTCCTGCTGTAGATAGTTCTTTTCGCCGTTCTCATAAAGCAGGACAAGAATATATATGAAAGAAACAAGATAATGTTTAACGCTTCAGTATTTTACCTTTGCAGATATGCTTTTATTACCATACGTTAAATATGTTGTGCTTTTTAACCTGCAGAAGCATTCAATATTATTTCATGTAACAGCCTGTCCTTATTTTAGTAAGCCAACAGGTAAATTTATTTTACTTTTTCTTCATTAAGTTAAAGTTATTTGAATGCACTCTTGTATATTATGTCTTTATATACTGTACATGAAGAATAAACTATTTTGAATATTAAAAAAATAAAACCTTGTGGCATTTATTTTTTTTACTTGTTACCAACTAGGGATGGGTAGGTTGTTAAAGTAAGTTTAATTATAAAGGAGGTACACCGTACCTCTAGTGAACTGAATCTGATAGTTTCCCATTGATTTGGACATGTTGTGTTCTATTATTACTAGGATAAGATTGTTGCCACTGATGTTGAATGCCTCTGATACCGTTATTATGAAGGTTATCCAGAAGAATACTGTGGTTAACTCGATCAAATGCCTTAGATAAATAAAAAAATATTCCTATATTTGATTTACGATCTTCAAGACTGTCAGCAATAAGGCTAACCAACTGGTATATTGCATCTATTGTTGATTTATCTATGCTGACCAAAGAAATAAGTGTAAAGACATATATTTGAAATAAAAATATTTTTGATTTGTTTTGGGCTGTGGTTTCACTGTCTTGAAGACAATAGAAATTGAATTACCTCAATGTAAACTACTACCTCAAACGTAACAGGTTCAGTACGTACGGCTTGTGACGACATCAACGCCAGCAGCCAATAACAACGCAGGGTTGGGAGTAGCAGCAAGTGTCGACCCTGCCCCTCCCCCGGCAGCCACCCCCACCACCTCTGCTCCCGTACCAGTGGCTCTCACCACCACCCCGGAAGTATTAGCTGCCAATACATCTCTCAAAATGGTACAACTGGCCCCAAACCCTGCCACTTCTGTGGCCCAGGTACTATTACAGTTTTTTTGTTTGCAATATTTTAACATAGGGAAATAAACCATCTTCAGCTTTATCAAGTACAGTACACTCTCGTTCATCGGAACTAATGTGGCGGACGGCCGGTTCGGATGTCAAAAAATTCCGATGAAGCGGAGTCCGTCGTGAGTCATATTTCCGCTCGTACGGTGACCTATCGTGATTGTATTCACTCTTGTTTTTAAGATAACACAAGAGATTTTATGAAAATAAGGCACTCAAACTTGGAACATGGTAACAATGAACCTATAGGAATAAAAACAACGCAGGAAATAAAGATCCAAACTCTTTATTCTCATATTCCATATTCATATTCCACTCATATTCCAGCAGTCAACTGACTTCCACGTAACACAGGTGTAGTCGCGACTCGAGACAGACTGAATGACAGTTTGGGAAGCGGTCGAAGCGGATGTTCACTTCCTGCTCCCTTCCTCTTTCTATTTTTGTGTGAATACTCCACGGCCTCGTAAATCACATCGATGGGTACAGATTATGGAAAACGCCTGATGACGTTTGATGCAAAATGTGATACTTCACTGCTGTGCGGATAGACCGAATGGAAATTGAAGGAGCTAAAACGGAAAAATTATTTATTTCGTAAGAAAAAAAAATTAATAATATCCAGATTTTTAGTTACCATGAAGCGGAATTCCGATGTCGCCGAGTTGGATGAACGAGAGTGTATTTTGTATTATTAATATTTATTGTTGTAGGCAATATTGAATTTGTTTTTGAATTGATGGAGCTCATATGAGGAATTTAGGAATATTTTAGTCTGGAATATTTAAACATTTTAATTTAGCAAACAAGTAAACAATTTACATTTTTTTGTGGGAAGTGTACAGTAGACACATTTTTGGGTAAGATGCAGCTTTCTTGGAGAGGTTTGCTTTAATGCTTATTAACCCTTTGAATGCCAGCAAAACTTATAGATTAGTTTAGAAAAGTGCTAGAAAATCATGCATTTAACACCTAAAAGTGCCGAGGTTTACCAGCGGGTGGAGGCGAGTCCTCAGGAATAAAAATCTTAAATTGTGTTTCGAAAAATGATAGACGACGATAGTTTTTATCTTGGTTGTGTAGAGAGTCATCGGTGTTTTGAAATAACAATGGAGAAAAGCGATAATCCCGTTTAAATCCGTACCATCATCAGCAGGGGATAAACAATATATCATTCTGGAGCACTTCATCGATAAATGTTCACAATAAAATAATTTTCAAAAGCACTTTTAAGGAATACGGGCAACAACAATATATCGTTAAAGGGCGATCAAAGGGCTAGACTAACTCTTAGAAAAGTTTAAGGGCTCTCAAATAACTTGAGGAAGTTAGGAAGGGGGGGCCACCATCTACCCAATTGTCCGATTGACCAATGTTGCATCTGACCAACGATTTAAATTAAATTAAATATTAAAGTTTCGACTGCTCAACGTTTGATCTCCTCAACACCATCACTCTGATGCCCGCTACCTCTCTCGTCCCCTTGCCATAACAATAAATCGCATACAGTCCTACTATCAAACGACCCTGGAATTTACTTATTTGTTGTGTTTCAACCACTAGATTCATCCTAAAGCTTTACCATGTATGAGTAAGGCCAAGTTCCCTTGAAGAGAGTAATTAAAAAATATCGGTGCCAATTATGACAAGAGCAACAGAAAAAACGGCATAAACTACCTTATTGCAGGAAGTGTACTCCTTAGGGACAACAATTTATTTACTTTATTGTGCACATCCCTTGGGCAAGACGTAATTTATATGGACGAGGGGGGCATGTGTTTAATTATTACCATTATCTACACACACTAATGTTATTGCTAAGTTTTATTGGCAGATTAGCTGATGGGTCGTATAAAATGTTTTCTGAAAACTTACCTCATCAATTAATTTTAAACAAACACAATTATTCATTTAATTTTATTATGATAACAACAAACATAAAAATGCTAGTCCCTTTATGGAATTTTTTACTAACTAAAATAAATTATTTATTGATTGCAATAAATTTCTGATTAAATTTATTCATTATGGATAAGCTAGAATAAAGGAATGATTTTTTTTTTATTTTGTGGGCGGGATGGTGTAAAAAGCGTTTTATTGAGGTTCTTTTCTTATTTTTAGACACAAAACTACACTGATGGCACTTAAACTTTATATGTATAATTGTAATAAATTATAAATAAATATAAAATGGAAATCAAAGTATCAAATAAATCTTGTATTTATTGAAAAATCATCAGCCTAGGCAGACATACATATCTAAACCAACGTCAGGATCACTTGAAGATTAGGCCTACAGTTTTCATAGATCATTTAATTACTGTAGAGCAATCCCGTCCTGATCCTGACCCAAATATGAACGGGAAATAAAAATTTGTGTCCTGAACAAAAAACGCTCCTGTCCATCCCTATTTAAAAGTGATTGGTGGTTGATTGTTGCAGAACACAAATTCATTCGAGAGGGTGCTGGTGAGCCCTGGCCTTAGTCAATTAGCTGCTGCAGCCAAACCTGACACTAAGCCGTCCACCAACAATATCGTCATGGTACCTGCGGAGTATGTCAAGCACTACAAGCCTCCATCAGCTCCAGTATGTAACATTCTCATAGATCTAACTAATGCTCGTCCTACTGCTGGTTAATGTGTATATTGCCTACAGTCTTGTCTGTTTCTTGCTCGTTTAAGTTTTTTATGAGGATGATATTGAATCAGAATCAGAATCAACATCTTTATTGTCACAAAACAAAACGTTTTACATGTCTAGCACAGCTAGAAAAACAGGTGACATTGACAATGCCTAAAACTAAATCCAGTAAAAAAAAGAACAGTACTCACAAATACATGTCAAAAGTCTATGCTAAATTCTATGGATAATAAGTGTAAAAAAAAAGGAAATTAATTTGAAAAGTCATCATTTAAATATTCGTTAACAGAGTAATACAATTTGTTAAGTAAAAAAGATTTTATTTTATTCTTAAACATAGGGATGTCAGAGATCGTTTTGAATTCAGACGGTAACTTATTAAATAATTTCATTCCCATATATTGTGGGGGTTTCTCAAAAAGGTTAAGCCGGTGCTTTGGATACTGAAAATCATGTTTAAACCTTGTACTATAGTGATGTATATGCTGCTGCAGTGATAAAGTTTGAAAATTGGTTCTTACAAATACTAATACTTTAAAAATATACAAACTTGGTAATGGTAAAAGCTGTAGTTCGCTAAAAATAGGTCTGCAAGATGTACGTGGTGGTGAAAATGTCATTATTCTTAGATATTTTTTTTTTTAACTCTAAACACTGCCAAAGCATCTGAAGTTACGCCCCAAAACTCAATACCATATTGAATAATTGAATAAAACAGAGCATAATAAACAACTAATCTAGTCTGAAAATTGACAACTTCTCTAATTGCAAGCATTAAATAAACTGATGTATTTAATCTTTTAACAACAAAGTCAATATGTGATTTCCAAGTAAGATTCTTATCTATTACGATGCCTAGAAATTTTGTATCTTCAACAAAAGTCATCTTATCTCCATCAAATGAAACCTCAGGCAACCAGTTATCTTTATTTTTAATTGTTGAAAATTTCATAAGAAGGGTTTTTGAACTATTCAGTTTCAAGCCATTTGCTCCAAACCATTCGGACAGTTGAAAAAGAGATTGACTAAAAAGATGGGTAAGTTCCTCAGGTTTTTTTTTATTTAAGAATAGCTGTTGTATCATCTGCGTATAATACTACATCTGGAGAAACATTACTTGGGACATCATTCACATAAATTAAAAATAAAAGGGGTTCTAAAATTGATCCTTGAGGAACACCACATTTGATTCTCTCCCACGCTGAGATCGATTTACTATTGTTCTTTGATATCTATTTGATAAGTATGATCGCACCCATGTCAAAGCAGAATTTGAGAAATTGTAAAATCTAAGCTTCTCCAGTAGAATATCATGTACCACACAGTCGAAATTATATTCTAAGTTCTATATTCTATATTCTAGTGCTAATATTGCACTTCCATATTAGCAAAAGAAATTCGGAAAAGCTGAGCCCAAAGTCTTCACTATCACCTGTCACTTACTTGAACATTGTTTACAAACATACTGATTCAATTTGTTTTCAACAACATTTGTGGAGTTTATACTGAATTGAAATAATGAATCACATATTAAAATTTTATTAAGTTAATTGATTAGCAAAACAAATTTTATTTACTCTCAAACTAAAATAAAATCATCAAAACAAAATGTAATTATCTTACCCAAAACTCCTGTCCCGACAAAAAAAAGAAGAATACTGTAACATTGATTATTCAACACTAGATAATTGGTGTGCAAAGTAATTGTTTTTGTAAATAGATCTAATAATTTGGTTTGTTTTATTTCAATATTAAAATGAAATGGAGTTAACTTGCTCATTGTTCTGTAATCCAATTGCAAGTTTTTTTAAAGTTGTTAAGCCATGTATGCCTATTATAGTTTTAAAATTATTGTTTTCAACCATGTCAGGTTGTGGAAAACTGTGTGTAAGACAGTTCTGTATGTGAATTTTTATTATTTCATGGCGCTGAGGATGTTCTTCTTGTTTTGTTTAAACTTATTTAATACGCTAAGGGTTTTTTTGTGAAGAGAACTCCTCCTACAATTCTCAAACGATTTTCAAGTTTTTGGTGACGTTGAATAGGGCTTGGTCTTTAGTTGTTTCCGCCAAAAATTGATGAGAATCGGACTCAAAATAAGGGCGCTATCCACAAACTAATTTTGAAATTTTCCCACTAGAATAACATTGAGATTGGTTTGAGCATTTAAATATCTGTTAACGTACAGCTGTAGTTTTTGGTAATCACTGATATTCACAATAATGGATTGGTCATATTTCATTGATTTAGAACTAAATTTAAGTTTTTTATTGTATCAAAATAAATTGCTCATTTCGAGCAACACATGCACTAGTAAATATAATTTGTTTAGACTTTACAATTCATTAAGTTACTTTGTTAACCTGTTTACTGTTAGGAATCGATGGAATCGGAATCGAGAATCGGGAATCGATTTGCAAGAATCAGGATCTGAATTGATAAAAAGTGGAATTGACCCAACCCTAATTTGAAATTTTTCCCATAAACCCCATGGGGGTGAGTAGATAGGTTTGTCGCCATATGGGTGCCGTAAGCAAAATATACGTTAAACCCTACCTAGTGAATGTACATACCAAGTTTGACCATGCTATGTCAATAAATATGTGAGATAGAGGGTTTTGATGATTCCCCATAAAAATAACATGGAAAAACTCTTTTTGGATTTTTTCCGAAGACTGTTAAGCCAAGTTGAAAGTTAAAAATACTAAATTGTTTGTTTTTTCAAGCTCTTTTAAGTGGTTTCATTAAAAAATGTTAAATTTTGAAAATTGAGGTCAAAAAACTCAAAAAAATTTTTTTTTACCCTTTTGTAACCAAACCTTATAAAATCCCGTTCCCATAACCCGATTATGCTGGTTCCCGAAGTCATGAAAATAGATCTGGTCCTACACCTTCATACCAAATTTCATCTAAATCGGAGGAACCCTCCAAAAGTTATCAATACCACGGACACATATTTACGAAAATGAACAAATGGTGTTTTTTGCTTCTAGGGACCGCAAAATGAAAATGTAACATGGTCCCAATGCTTAGGTCTTACCATGGCTACTACCGTAATAGCATATTCCCTTCTATCATATGCTGATAGAAGGGATTCCCCCCCTTCTATCAGCATGATATTAGGGGATTCATTCCCCTAATATCATGCTGGTCCTTGCGTTAAGCCTTCAAGGTTGACGTTGTCGATGGTTAAAAGTACATTTAAAACACGACACAAACACACGCACATTTTACGAACACTACAAAGAAATTTACAAGTAACGGGTGGCCGAAAGACGGATGCGCATCCACCGGCACCGGCGCGGGGAGGACACTGACACTGAGGAGGCCACCCGTTAGTTGTAAATTTCTTTGTAGTGTTCGTAAAATGTGCGTGTGTTTGTGTTGTGTTTTAAATGTACTTTTAACCATCGACTTCGTCAACCTTGAAGGCTTAACGCAAGGACCAGCATGATATTCAACTGACATCTACGTGAACATGACACAATACTTGGTGTCGAAACCTAGGTTGTAGTCAACGTCTTGGATTGAACTGGAGACAGAAGGTAACCTTAACCAAATTTAGGAAATTTAAAGGTTACTATGAAATATATTCCAAAAATTATCAGAAAGCATAATGTCTACTCTATCCGAACTACTTATAGTTTACTCATAGAATTACTCACCATTATGGTAAGCATAATTACACTTATTATGGCTCTGATTATGGACAGGAAATGCAGCAAAATCTTGATTTTTAACAGTTAGTGACAACTATTAGACCATGACGCAAGTGCTTAGGTTGTAAACCAGCAAGTTGTATTAGAGCTTATTCTAAAACCTCAATAATTCCACATTCAATATTTTTTCCTTCATAATAATAATAAATATTTGTCGTAAGGATATATAAATATAATTGACAAAGTCAAAATTACAGTGAAAAACCCGAATTCATAGTGGTGAGAAAATACTTAGTTAGAAATATTTTTATTAAACTTTTTACAGATAAATTTATGGTTCTACTGGTCCAATTTTATTAATTAATGGGTCGTTGGAAACCTTCATCGCTAAAGATGTGAAAAAAATTATGGAAGTTTAATTTTTTTTAAGATTTATGGTGCAAAAGTAAAATCACAAGTTTAAAAAAAATATATATTAAAAGCTGCATTTTTTAAATTTATTATTTTGTTGGCAAGTTTTGGCTGCCTTTTATCAGTATTTTATAAAAAATGCATGGTAGCAATTTGTGCAAAATGAATAGTTTAGCCTACTTGAAAACATTACATTTAAAATCATCCCTAGCAAAGCTCAAGAGAGATCGTTAAAAAACTTCAGGTAAATTAATCTTGCTGTATTGTAATTTTTTTTTTTTATTTCTATCTTTAAACAAAATCAAATTAATTTTCAGGTATTTCACAGGTAATAAAGCATATGTGTACTATTTTTCTAAAGACCGTTGTTTAACAACAACGGACGCTGTTGTTAGTTAAGTATATTTATGTGGTTGTTTCAGTCGCCGCCTTCACCTACCAAGCCTGCGCCTGTCACTGTCCCTCTTCTAACCAAGGCCAAAGAGATTCCTACACCTAAAGAAACGATCGTGCCCCCTATGGCTTCCCAGAAGAGCAAGTCTTCTTCGGAACCCCCCAACGGCCTCAGACCTCGCAAGCCTTGCAATTGCACTAAATCTCAGTGTTTGAAATTGTAAGTCATCAAGTCTACATGTGTTTTTTACCTGGCCACATAGTAGGGTTTAGCCGGTTGTCAGTTTAAATTTATTGTTTTTCGTTTCAAAAAGGTAACAAAAACCAATAAAAAACTTAAGTAAGTCCACAGTTCTTGTAAGGCAACAATACAATCAAAATAGGAGGCAGCCATATATTATAAGGAAAACATGATGATAAATTCCCCTTTTTCTATTTGTTGGCATCCAGCGCGGTGAGTTAATTGATTCAAGAGTAGGACCCAAAATATGTTTATTTAAAATATGTATAAATACACCATACATTTACATTAGCATCGACCATCGTATAAATTATATTCAGAAAAAATCATTCAATGAGTAAATTTAAGGTTAGTTTTTGGATAGGGCCAAATGCTTAGGTAGTACGGATTATTGTTACGGACAGGATAAGCAGGCTTACAATAGAAAGTGAAGTCATCCTTTTATAGCACACTTAATAGACACACAACTAAACAAAAACTTGAATATTTCAAGGCCACTGCCCTCTTTGTCAACATGAAGATGAGTTCATTGATTCATCTTCATGTTGGCAAAGAGGCCAGTGGCCTTGAAATATTCAAGTTTTTGTTTAGTTGTGTGTCTATTATGTGTGCTATAAAAGGTTGCTTTCACTTTCTATAGTAAGCCTGCTTATCCTGTCAATGAATAAATTGTAAGGTTTAAATAATTTTCAACATAAAAAATGTATCAATCTTATTCATCTTTTATAACAATTGAAAAATTAGCTCCTATGTGGGTTTTATTTATAGATTTTAGATTTATTGTGAATAGGTATGATGGCATTTTTATATATCTATTGTTAATTCTTTATATTTTTTATGCTGTACCTAGTAGCAAAGGCACCTAAATTGGTGACCTAACAAAAAAAATGTTATTCAATTTTTTGCCTGATTTTGAGGAATTGAATAACAACTCAATAAAATTTGGTGAATTGAGTAACAGATACAAAAAAGTTGTAGGCATACAACCTTTTCCCTGAACCTTTAAATCTTTAAAATTACATCAATTATAAAAAGAATGCTCAATAAAAAATGTATAAAAATTACACGAGTCTATGTTGAATGGTGTTTGAGTTGTAATTCTCAAAAACAGTCATTTCCGTGACAATCTTGGTTATTGCATACATGCATATATGCTTGATGCGGCAACACATGTTCTATACATTTGATTGCTAAACGGTTTCTATAAGTTTGTTCTAGTTTATATGATTATCAACCCAAAGCTCGTAAAATTTTGTGCTCTTTATTTGTTCAATTACTTCAGAATCAAATAGAATAACGGTTATATTGTCATTGAAGATTGAGCTTCTTTTAGCGAATTTCCCATAGGGAATAAGCTATTACCGTAGGTCTCATGGTAAGACCTAAGCCCGGGACCATGTTACTTTTTCGTTTTTAGGTGCCCAGAGACCAAAAATAATAGTCATTAAAATTTTTATATATATATATATATATGTATATATGTATATATGTATATATATATATATGTATGTGTCCCTAGACACGATAACTCTCGTAAAAATGGTCCGATCGACACCAAATTTGGTAGAAATGTGTAATCCTACGTTTATTCGGATGAGTTCGTAAACCAGACATATCGACCTATCGGAAGGGGTAGTTTTGGGGGGTTTTGTACCCCAAAAATGGGTTTTTTGCATTTTTCATATGTAATTTTTAAAAATTTCAAATTTTTATTTTGACCATTGGATTTAGCTCAAAAAAACACACAATTTAGCATTTTGAAGCTTTGCTCTATCTCCATTGGTTACCGAGATATTACAAAGTCTAAAGACAGTACGTTGTATTTTGAGGCTCCAATGTTAATCTTATGGAGAATAAGGATGTGTTAATATTTCACTTATTAACCAATGTTTTTGGATGAAACTTGGTATTCAGCTTCATTTGGTTGAGATTCATCCATTTATGGTAAAAAATCTTGGTTTTTGTGCTTATCATGACAGCAAACCTGCATACTCTTTTCCCATGTTAATCATATGGAGAATAGGCAAACTCCTTTAGCAATGGAAAGATATTGATGAAATTTAGTGTATGGCTTGATATGGTCAAAATATTTTTTTTAATGCTAAAAACCTACTTTTAGTGTTCCCCATGGCAGCATACCTGCATACTCTTTCCCTACATTTATCATAAGGAGATAAACATTTATTTCCCTATTTATGAGCTTGTGATGATTTTTGGTTTACAGGTTTATCTGGTCATAATTAATACTACTAATTTGGAAATTCGCTGAGTACGCAGGTCTGCTGCGACGGGGGTATTAATTTAATGTAATTAGTAAAAGAAAGAAATGTGTATAAGTTTGGAAACATTTCATTATATCATTATTAAACATTTCAGTATTTTCTGTTTTTTTCCATGGCTATTATGCATATGTTATACTTTATTTAATGTGACTGAAAGTATTTTTGACCATTATTTGTGTCTTGTATTCTAGTATACAAGAAAATATTTCTTCAGTGATATTGTTGGTTCCTGTTCCCCACAATCCATCTTCCTTTCCCTGATTTTGATTGAAGATAGAGGTAAAAAAGTTCATCTTTCTGTAACTTTGTAATATTAGCACTTTAAAATATGATTATTTATTAAGTGTTATTTTGTGATATTTATATGATTTTCTTTGTAAAGTTTTTGAATTTACCTTCTTCATAAATTAATTGAATATTCATTAAAAATTGCCATAAATTATATTTTGAATATGATTACAAATATTTGTTTGAACCGATTTATATTCTTTATATTATTGCAGTTTAGATATGTAAATTTTATTATAGTCATGATAATCAAAATACTCTCACTCATTTAAGAAAACAAAACCCTCATACTTAAAATGTTATCTTTAAAATAGAGGTCTGCGGGTACCCGAAAATTCGGGTAACTCCGGGTATTAGCGTGAACCCGAGTGGTCGGGCGGGTTTGACACGTCACGGGCTTTATTCGGGCGGGCTTTTATTTTAAGCCGGGTCGGGCGGGTACCTAATGCCCGAATTAAATCGGGTTGTAGGTACCCGACAGGACATTAAAAACAAACCCGGGTTTTTAAAACTATTTTACAGCCAAGATTTGTGAATTACAACGTTCACGGAATAAATGGGCATCGTTCCACACACTATTTTAGACTAGTGGTCATAACTGTCAGTCATTACTGAGGTGGATGTGGATGTGGATGAACTGAAAATACTTTAGCTTACTAGTCGCGACACTCACATATGAAAATGTGGCTTCTGAAAGAAGCTAGCGGTCTCTGGTGCCTAGAAACGTAAGCAATTTCGTTTTGTTGATAATTTGGTGCGCCATATTTCATGTTCCATTTAAAACAAATAACATTTTGATCAAGAAAGATTGTATTTGACGTAGGAACATTTGTATTCTTCAGTACAGTACTATTTTATGCTCAAAAAATAGTTTAAACAGCATTAAATCATTTGTTGCAAGCTTAGACACCAGTAGCGCTAGCATACTTTTCTCACTCTAACCTAAAGGAACTGCTCAGTGTCATGACTGACTCACACTCTTAGGCCAGAAAGATGGACTGTGGCGTAGCCAATACCGTCACCAACTGTACAAACCGAAATCAAGGTAGCAGTGGCATTGGTACTATTTACACGATAACCGGTAAATAGCAAGAGCTAAATGTTTTCAAAAGTAAATAATCTCTACAGATTAGTGTTTGCATTATTTTTACAATACAAAATTCATCAGTGTATATATTTTTACGAAATATAATCAATATATGACTATTCGGTATAATTTTTTTTATTGCCGAATTATTTCTCATTCCATCTTGCAAATTGTCAAAACATTTAAGATTTCTTGATAACCAATGAAAACAATTTCTTGGATAATGTAACAGTTGGATATCCATAGTCAATGGTTGGATACTTCATAGAGAGATTTCTTCATTCTCTATGTAGTTTTATAGTTACAGTACTCCATGTTTGTCCTATGGTATGGCGCGAATCGTCGTCTGCAGTCTGCATTGATGATTTCATAGATGGTATTCCTCCCATTCTTGTTTATTCAATTCACATTTGTGTTACTTAAGTGATGTTAGATTTTTCCTGATATGAAATATAAATATTAAAAAGCCACGGAATTGAGAGAATGCTAATGTCAGTGTATCCACTAACAGTCCTACTAGTGAAACCAAAGATTTCAGAAGTGTAAAATGTCGTGAATGGGCATTCATCTGCTATTTGGAATCACTCAAGCAAAGAAACAAATTTGCCGAAAGTAATCCAACAGAAATGAAATGCAATTATTTTAAGTCTGTTTTGAAAATAGAATATGGCAATATTGATTGAAAGGCCAAGTTTGAGTATAATCACATAATCTTTTCATAATAAAATAACTTTTTGTATTATTAGGCCTACAGAAAAATAGGCTACGGTATGAAAATTCGCATCTAGGGTATTTTGACATTTATAAAAGTGGATTTTGTTTAGTTTCAACAGTGTACAATATAATTTGTATATTTGTCATGTTTGTTGAAAAAGTTAACATTGGGTAAAGTAACTTAGGACTAAAGGGACCCTTAGCTTGATAGGTTATTGGCTCAGGAGAATTTTTTAACTTTTTATACTAGAATAAAATAATTATAGTTTTTTAACTTTTGTTAGGCCTAGGCCTAACTTAGTAGGTGGAAGGTTTTTGCCTTGTATTTATTAATACTATACTTAAGCTTAGTAGGCACATCAACAATTATTTTAAAATGAAATAACTTAGGCCTAGACATTTTTTTTACAAATAATAGCGAAGCCGACCCGGAGTTTTATTCAACTTACAATGCCCGACCCGAGTTTTTTTTAACATACATAGGCTACCCGAACCCGACCCGAGATTTTTTTAACTCACACACCCAAACCCGAACCCGACCCGAATTTTTCTTTAACTTATAATGTTCAAACCCGACCCGACCCGAAAATTGATGTTAATATACTACCCGACCCGAAACCGACCCGACTTGAAAAATCACTACCCGCAGACCTCTACTTTAAAAATAAATAAATACTTTAAGATCCAATAAAGTTCATGGCTTTTATCATCTTAATTGTTTTGTGGATCAAAGCATCATTTTTATTTTTATCTTCTTGTGACTAGTTTGGTGTTGGCAGAGAGTAACATTTAATCCGGGCCTGAGTAATTTGAAGTATAATGTAGTAGTACCAGGTTAACCGAGCCTTGCTCGTTGGTTTTCACTTTTGTTATTGTGTCGTGGTTATTAAGCTAAATTAAATTTCCAACAATCAACTATACCTCTTCACAGTTAACAGTTGTTTCAAAAAGACTGCTTAACATTAGTGTTCCTTTATTTTTATATGCCTTTCGTTGTTATTTCGTTACCAAAATAGCAACCCATAAGTACAATGTTAAAAATTTAGATTTTCAAACTTAAAATTTAGACCAAATTCGATTTTTCCTGGGATTCAGGGTGTTTCTAAACTTATTTATGGGCCAAAACACTTTTAAATGCAAAGTTTAAGCAAAATCTACCCGCTAGATTTCGAGATCGTGGAACACACATCCCTTCAGACATTGCTCGTATTATAATATAGGATTGCAGTGATGTCTTTCACTTCACACTACCTAAGAAATAAAGTATTGGAGTTGGATAATGCAGATTCCCCACACTCCACATATTTTAATTCCCAATTTATTACTGTTTCAGGTATTGTGATTGCTTTGCGAATGGGGAGTTCTGTTTCCAGTGTAACTGCAACTGTTGTTTTAACAATTTGGACCACGAAGAAGATAGGCAACGAGCAATAAAAGCATGCTTGGAAAGAAATCCGAATGCATTCAGACCAAAAATTGGAAAAGGATATATCGGAGATGAAAGAAGACACAATAAAGGATGTAATTGTAAACGATCTGGATGTCTTAAAAACTACTGTGAATGCTACGAGGTATGATTTTCCTTTATAGTATTTTTCACTGTCAGTGTCTGCATTACACTCCCACTTAGCTTTTGTAAAATCTGATCATTTTTTACATCTTGGGCCTCTACTCTCTGGACTCCTAAAATATAATTTCATGCATGTAGTAAGATTGTCGTCAAACACTGATACTCCCAATTGCAATCGTTAAGTAAAACTTTATTGATTCCACTTTAGAAAAATCCTGAGGAGTTTTTAGTCTTTCTCCACAACAGATAATATGCTAAATGACATCTATTAGCATCCTTCACACACTCATATTACCTTTTAAAAAGTACGCCTGATTTGTTAGTGTAAATATTTTAATAAATATTACTATTTAAATATATACATTTTAATATTTAGTAAATAAATAAATTTAAAGTATTTAGTATGTAGTAAGTTGATAGTATATTATTAAATATGTTGTGGGGTAATAGTGTGGGTGCAGGTAGAGTTTTACTATGGAAAAAAAGCCTTAAGATTAATTTTTGGATTGGGTTACACGGAAAATTGTAAAAAAATATTTTGTTGGATTTAAGGATTTAACATGACGGTTCCTTGCATTTTTATCTTTAAAAATTTAATTTATATTAAAAAATATATCAGATTTTATTAATTTTACAAGTGTTCATTGTCACAATACATGGCACGCCGAAAATTTAGTTTTGCCAGTTGTAACATTGGAAAAATATGCTAAGATCCATAAGTATTTACAAATAAAATGTTTTAATAAGTTACCAGTTGCATGGAGATTGTTAGATATTAAACAATTCAAGGAAATAGTCTCAAAATTTCTCATCACTCAAGCATTTTATTCTATAAATGAATTTTTAGACTTGTGTATACAAGATGTACGATAAAAAATGTAAAGTTACTTTTTTGTAGTTATGAATGTACATAGGCTATGCTCATATGTCTGTATTATTAATATGTTTAATGTATTGGGTTAAACAACATGTTTTTATCTACGGTATCTATTTATTGACTTGTCCAATCTGTAAAGAAAATGACAATAAAATGATTCTGATTCTGATTAAACTCTTAATTTTTTAAAAACTTTGTTTTGCTCTAAAAATATGTGTTTTCACATTTTCTAGGCCAAAATACCATGCTCCAACAACTGTAAATGTGTGGGCTGTCGGAATGTAGAAGACAATAAAGAATCCAAAGATAGAAATACGGGTGACGTAAATAAGAACAACCAGCAAGCAAGTGTTAAACATAGGCTTTCTTCAGAAATCCAAGAAAGTGCATATAGATCTCACACATTCCTAACAAATCAGGGGACAAGGTAACTGATAACTACTTTACACCACATTATTTTACTAACTCTAATACAAAGGTCCATGTGGAGGAGAAAAAAAGAAAGCACACAGCTACTCCTTCACAGCTACACTTTGAAAAGTACTGGTGAAAAGAGGTACTGTTCACCACATAAATTACTTTTAAACCTTATCAACTTAAAAAAAGTATTAGTATTCTTTGTTTTTGTTGGCAACCGTAAATGTAGGAAAGTGTGTTATTCTTTGTTGAATCTATATATTTAAAACTTTAAGGTAAAAATCTCCTTTGGGTAGTTAGTCTGAGACTTCTTCTGGGCCGATTTACATGGGGGCTTTACCAAAACAAACCTTTTAGTTCCAATATTAGAAGGTTTAATTTGTATTTAAAAAATATTTATGTTACAAAAAAGTGGAAAATGAAAAATTAACTTTTTTTATTTCTTAAGCTTAGCGTATGTAAGCTTCCTTCAGGTCTTGCTCGAAGGAGACCAATGTCACTTCCGCTGCCCCTGCGGTCATTAACATTCATTCCATCTTTGCTGTTCTGCACCACTTCATTTATTTATTTATTCCTCCAACGGACATAGCCATTTACAATAATTTATAAAAATCACTATTACACTAATTCATAATACAAAAAGCATGATCTCACAAAAAAGACAAGCAATCTCTTCAAGATTAAAAAAAGAACTACAATAATTAGAAGATTACAAAAATATACAAAAAAATACGTAGGCCTACACATAAAAACTGCTTGTAAAATATAACTTTATCCGTGCACACGTCTAATCCTACATGCAGTTACAACCAAAATATTGTTCATTTCTTATGCAAGATGCTAAAATACATAGCCTATATCTGTGAATATAATAATTTCAGTTCAGTGAACATGCAGCATGATCATCAGAGAATTTTTTTTAACAATTTCCAGTGCAGGACATCTTATACAAGAAATGATTGATTGAAATGAGTTAATGTCTTTGGGACAAGAACAGAAGTGATTCAAAGAAATAAAAATAGTAATAAAAGTTGTATAGAGATTATAATTTAATCTATATATTTAAAACACAAAATTAAAAAACCTTTGGACACTTCGTCTGTGACTTCTACTGGACCGATTTACATGCGGGTTGTACCAAAATAAACGTTTTCGGTTCTATATTAGCAGGTTTTATTCGTATTTAAAAAATATTTACGTTAAATCGGTAAAAAATTAAAAATAAACTTTTCTTATGGAGATTTAACATGGGGAAAAAAGCCAACATTTCCAATCCTTTGGACAGTTCGTCTGAGACTTCCACTGGACCAATTTACACGCAGTTTGTACCAAATAAAACGTAAACCTTTGTATATTAGCAGATTTTATTTACTTTAACGTTATCTTACTTCCTTAAATTAAAAATATCGACATTTTCAAACCTTTACAATTTATTTATTTTACACGCTTTCAATCAGCTGATTGTAAACACACGTGGTATTTAGTCTAAATACAGTGGATGAGCAAAAGCTCATGAAGGATTTGGTTTATTATGGCCAGTACCTAAAAACGTTTACAATTATTATGATGTATTGTCATTTATGAAAAGAAAGTTGCTTAATCATATAATTAACGTTATCTTACTCCCTTAAATTAAAAATGTCGACATTTTTAAACCTTAACAATTTATTTATTTTACACGATTTCAATCAGCTGATTGTAAACACACGAGGTATTTTGTCTAAATACAGAGTGGATGAACAAAAGTTCATGAAGGATTTGGTTTATTATGGTCAGTACCTAAAAACGTTTACAATTATTATGATGTATTATCCTTTAAATGGAAAGAAAGTTGCTTAATTATGTAAAATAGCTGATTGCTTTCAAATTAAGACTAAATTGTAGAGGTTTAGTTTAAATAAATTGCTCACATTTGTATTAAAAGAAACGGATGTATCGGAAATTCTTTGTGCAATCAATTTGTCGTTTGCAACGTTGTAATGCTTTACATTTACTTCGCTTAACGACAGTTTTTGTGGCGCAGTCGGTAGTGTGACTTACTCCGAATCAAACGGCCCGGGTTCCAGACCGACCTTCACAAATATACTTTTTGTAATGTGTCCAATAACGGCGTCACTAATAAATGTTTTACTGATGGTACCGATATTTATTTTAAGCAAAATAGATACATTAAAATATTTATAGGCCTGTTCAAACTCTCAAAAAACTTATTTATTAACTAACAAAGTTAATAACTAACAAGTTACAACAAATTGACAAGTTTACAAATTGATAGTTTAGGCTTGCTTATTTTTTATGTTTTTAACTAATATAACGCTTTGATTAGGCTACTAAGGTTTAGGCCTAAGTAAACAATCGATTTTTTATGTTTATAAAATACTAAAGAGTGTCTGTGTTACATAGTAAGGGTGCAGCATTATTGTTTTTAAGGAATATGCCTATAGACCTACTTTGACAGACACTCCAACTAAAATTATGTAATTTTCTGTGAGATAAATTTGTATTCTTCAAATTTGGATAGTTATTGAAACTTGCACACTACAGCATAAATATTGCCATATGAAAGTGGTTATAAATGGTTTCTCTACGTTCTATCCTACCATAATACACCAATATTTGTTAAAGCCAACCATCATAATAAGTTACAACACTCTAGGCCTTTCCTAATTCTTGAAAAAAAACTGTTAAGAACAATTTATCCAATAGGCCTACAAGTGGATATTGGTCTACTTATTTCTGATGTTGTTGAACCTTATAGAACGGTTTCCTTAGGCTAATTAGGTTTGCGCCTACCTAAACAATCAAAGTGACATGTTTATAAAATACTAAAGAGTAGGGCCTATAAGTACAAGGATGCAACAATATTGGTTTTAAGGAATATAAAAAATGTATATTTATGTCAATAGTTGTCAATTAGTTGTCAATTTATTATAGTCAATTTATGACAAATTTTTGTAGTTTTTAATTGTTTTTTTTTCTCATGCTAATTTTATCTGTGTAAATGTGTGTTTTTTACTTTTTCCGACGTTCCAACTAAAATCGTAGTATTTTCTGTAAAATATATTATTGTTCTTGGTATGGCAGTTCAAAGAAGTACATTTTATAGACTACCTTACATGTTTGCACTATTATAGCGTTTCATTTACCTACCACTAATGGACTATATCCGTCGAGTATCGACGGGCAACTACTAGTTCATTTTAAAGATACAAAAAAAAAAATCAATTCATTCCTAAAAAGGTAAACAGAAAAGAACATCAATTTGTTGATCAAAATAAACATGTGATGAAAATAATAATTTAAATTAACAGCTTATTAAATCAAAGATATTGAATTTAGTGCAGAGTTGGGACACAAATAGTACATATTGGCTCGAAAAATACTTGATACTCGACTACTCGCACACCCCTTATATATCCATATATGTGTTTGTTTACATGATAACTTTTGAAAGAGACCTTTGATTTCGATGAAATTTTGTATGAAGGTGTAGGGCATTGTTCTTCAGGTTAAGTTCGAAAACCATCTATGAACAGAATCATGATTTTATGGAAATCAGACTACGGTAACAGGGTTTTATTGGGTTTCAAAAGGGTAATCATGGGGTTTTCGCATTTTCTCAAATATCTTAAAAAAAGCTTTTTGACATCTCTTGAGTGTTTACTGATACTGGAATACTTGAAATACTGGAATTATACTGCAATTTTATTTCCATATTGGAAGTGTACTGGAATTTCAAAATAGATACTGGAATTTTAGAATTTTAATAAAATCCCTAATGTTTTTAATGCAAACATTATAGATTTGATCCCCACATACCGATGTAAAAATATTTGAAAAGTCATTCTTGATGTTTAAGTATGTTTGCAAACCAAAATAAGAAAACCTGTACTTCTGTTTAAATAGTTAATCAAGAAATATGAAAATTTGTGTAAATATTGAGCTTAGAAAATGTTTGATTTTGTACTCAGGGCTTGGTCTGTAGCTGTTTCCACAAAAAATTGCTGAGAATCGCACTTAAGGGCGCTGTCCATCATATAAAATTTGAAATTTTCCCTTTAGGTTAACATTGGGATTGGGTTGAGCATTTTAAACATCTGTTAATGTACAGCTGTAAATAAGTGTAGTTTTGGGTGATAACTATTAATAATCACAATATTGGATTGGTTGGATGTAATTGATTTAGAACTTAATATAACATTTTCACCATTAACATGTTTTAGTTCAAATTAAATTGCTCAATTTTGAGCAACAAGTACACTAGTTTCTTTCTTAAATTGTGCTCATGTTATTTTGTTTTTTGTTTTCACTTTAAAGTATTGATCTAGTTCTAGTTCATTAATTTCTTTGTAGTTAAATGTACTTTTATTATTATTTGTTGTATTAAAAAAGTGCAATCTAAAGTGGGCAGAATGGAAATTTTTGGGAAAATTGGGAGGCCCTCATAAAAAAATAAAAAAATACTACAGATATTGTTGGAAAGTATTTATTAACCTTAATCATAAGTGTTTTATCTTTATACAAAAAACCTATTGTACATTTTTGTATCTGAATAAAATGTCATTATTGTTACTCCATGTTTTGATTAATAGTTCACGAGTGATACTGGAATTTTTTTAAATATCACTGGAAAATATATTGGAATTCTAAAATCAGATTACAGTAGACACCCTGCATCTCCATAAAAAAACATTTTTACACTACAAAAGAAGGCAATATGAATAATAGCACCACTACTACCATACTATCAAAGCATCTATTGCAACAAAACCAAACCATAACCTCTACCTACATCCTGGAAACAATTAAATTCATAAAAATAAACCTTTAATCATAAGACATGAGTGCCACAAATATAATTTAAGAAATAAATTTAATTTAAAATTAAAACAACATAGGCTCCAAAAACTAGCTCAAACCCCCAATTCATTATTCAATCTACAACTCAATAATTAAAAATCAATACAAGACAACAAAACTTTTTTTAGAAAACGAAATCACTATCTTCTTGACAGACCGATTACAATTTAAACATATATTTTGAGGTTATTCTATTAGGCCCTATAAAGGCTCTCAGGATATACACTATTCTCCGATCTTTAAGACAGTGGTGAAGAGGACCTGGTAAATGGCAAACATCGGATTAAAATAATTTTGTTGTTAAAAATATTAGTGTTGAGTTAGTAATGTGTTGTGTGGATGTTGGTTGTGCAGACAGCCGTTCAACCTGATGACACAGGAGGTGGTGGAGGCGACATATCAGTGTCTGCTGGCAGTCGAGGGCGACTCCAACACTCACGTCCCCGAACACGTGGAGAGGCTCATACTAGAGGAGTTCGGTCGGTGTTTGGTGCAAATCATCGACTGTGCCACACGGACTACCGTCAACAATAACACATAACACCGGCTTTCGTATGCTCTTGCTAACACCCGATTAGAGTTACACCCACATTGTGTTTTGTGATAACGTTTATATTGTTTTATATCGTCAGTTTAGTTACCTATAAAAAGTATAAAATTATATTGTATATAATTCTGTTTATAATTGTTGTGTATTGATTTAGATTTAGTTCCTGCAGATGTCATAAGCATGAAAAAGTATGAAGAAAATTTATGGAAAAAATCATGTTTTTTAAGATTTTATTGTAATACTTTATTTATTGATTGTTAGTAGTAATTTTGGAACTACGTGCTAGTTCGCTGAAATAAAATTTAAATTTTAAATATACATCCAGTTTTGATTTTTTCTGACCATTTTTCTTATGTTTGTAGGATCAGTCACTGAGGACTTGCCAGACCACATTATAAGGTCTACTATTTATTTATTACTCAATGTTGGTCCAGATGACAGAAACTCCTTCAATATACATTATAATCATGATTTATCTTCCTAATCTTTAAGTATTAGACTTAGTTAATAACTAACTAGCGTTTGCTTGATTAACATTCTACTCTTCGATATTGTTAAAGATACGTATTTATCTGTTGTAATCTATATCTATAAAAGAGGAAGTATGTATGTATATACAGGGTGTTTCCGAACAACCTGGAAATATTTTGTATGTATGTTCCTTAGGTCGAGACAGTAAAAAAAATCATATAAACATATGCCCTAAAACGCTTTGTTAAGCCGCTAGCCGCCATTTTGTTTTTTACACATAATAATTTTTATTTCATTGACGGTTTGTTGTATTAAGTTCATATTTGGCATGAAACTTTATGAGGCCAATGTCCATTTTCAGGAAAAAAATTATTTTGGTCCAATGTGTATTTCCAAAATGGCGGTCATTTTAAATTTTTTAACTCAAATATCTCAAAACCGGTAAAGTTTATCAAAATTTTACTAGAGACGGAAAAGTTGACAAATAAAATTACCTAAATAATGACACCAAGAGTGTAAGAATCGAACAACAGATAACGGAGTGATTGCCATTTTTATGCATAAAATCATGGATTTTACATTAAAATGCATGCAAATTTAGGTTATGTTAGAAGAAAAATCTCAATAACTCTGTTATTTGTTGTCATACCCTTACAAACTTGGTACCATTGGTTAGATAATTTAATTTTTCATCTTTTTTGTTATTTATAATAGTTTGATAACATTTACCGATTTTGAGATATTTTAGTTAAAAAATTTAAAATGGCCGCCATTTTGAAAATACACATTGGACCAAAATAATTTTTTTCCTGAAAATGAAAATTGGTTTCATAAAGGTTCATTCCAAATATGAATTTAATTATTTAATACAACAAACCGTCACGTAAATAAAAATTATTATGTGTAAAAAACAAAATGGTGGCTAGCGGCCTAACGAAGCATTTTAGGACATATGTTTACATGATATTTTTTTATTGTCTCGACATAAGGAACAAAAATACAAAATATTTCTAGGTTGTTTGGAAACACCCTGTATGTATGTTGCCTGTGGACTCCGAAACCGCTTGACAGATTGTAATGAAACTTTCAGGCATTATTAAGATTTTATTCAAGGATGGTTTTGTGAAGTTAGGTGCAAATCTGTCAAAAGAGCTCTGACCCAGAGGGCATCCAATAGTTTCTGAAAAAATCTGTTAGTCTATCTTATATTATTTTTATTGGTTGCTAAGAAAGAAATTCAATGAAAAATTCAAATTTTAGCTATTCCAGCGATTTCTTATATATAAGGTGAGCGTGACAGCGACAGCGAGTGAGCGTAGCGAACGAGCCAAACCTGACGGCGAGTGAGCTTAGCGAACGAGCTTAATTACATATACAATAAATTCAATCACGGGCGAAGCCATGACGGGAAACAGCAATTCCATCACTTTTATAAACCAACTCATTATTTGTTTGTTGATTATTAGATGCAATTTTGAGATTTTTTTTATAATTAACCTTTGCATTTGATATTACAAATAAAATAAAATAATTTCTGTTAATTTTGATGTTTTCTGACATAGTAGCAGATAGACCTAGTTAATTTGAGATGGAAAATTATTTATTTGTAAAAATGTCAGAGGCAAAAAATATAAAAGTTACAGGTGTTTAAAATTTTCCTACATGGGAAATTGTAATGAAAGTAGTATTCGATTGTGATGGGTGTTTTGACGTTATAGACGATTAATTCTCTAAACCAACAATAGATTAGCCAAAGTATGAAGAGGCATTAGGAAAATGGGACTAAGCAGATGAGGATTATTTTGTCACTTGATACAAACCTCCTACTTCGAGTGAGTGGATGCACACTAGCACAAGAGATGTGAAGAGAACTTAACCAGATTTATGATGTAAAATCCACAGAAAATATAGAAATCTTGAGGAATAAATTCCACAACTGTAGCCTTCACTCCAGGGCTTCTGGCCAAATGATGAAGTACAAACCCAGTTGACAATGCTGGACAAACCAATCAATCAAGCGTGCAGAATATGTCCGATGCGGCAATCTAGGATCGGGGAAAATTTCAAGATGTGTAAAGACATTTTGGGCAAATTATTAATTTTCTTTGTGATTTTACTTGTTCTAATAATTGAACTTAAAACTGAGCATCTAATCAAGATTTTATTTTAGTTAGGATACGTATAAGTATCAAGAAGTACTGGTAAGTATTTTTTATTTGATTTTAACTACTTGTGTCTTAATGTAATTAACTAATATTTTTAAAAACCGTTATCATTTCACTGCTTAGTTGTAAGCTGTTGAGTTTTAAGGCAAAGTCATATATGTCGCGTATCTTTGATCCGTATCAGTACGATTGGGGGAAATTTTTGGAGTCCATACATTGTCTGCACCCCTGCAATCATCTTTGCGCCAGACTACTCAAACCTTACCAAAAGACTTTGATAACATCTATATAACTTTATTTTTCTTTCAAACTATAATTTTATTTGAACTTTGTAAAACCTGACACTGCACCATTGTATGCCCTCTGGGTCAGAGCCCTTTGGACAGATTTGTACCTAACTTCATACAAACCATCCTTGAATGCTTAATAATGCCTGAAAGTTTCATTACATCTGTTGAGCGGTTTCGAAGTCCATAGGCAACATACATATATACATACATACTTCCTCTTTTATAGATATTTATTGTATAAAACAAAGATTTACAGTGGAAGCTCTCTTAAGGTGCGTTGTCACTGGTGCGACTGCAACGATAATCGTTGAACGATTATCGGTGGACGATTATCGCTCGGCGATGATCGTTGCGGTGGTCATTGTCACTGATGCGATTATTATGCATTCGTTTAGTTGCTGTTTGACTGTTGTTATAAGTAAAGTAGTGAATGGTGAGTTTAAGGAAACGGATACTGAGTTATTAAATTAAACATTTAGAAGATGAAGCAATTTTCGAAATGCTAAGTGCACCACGACTTAACAAACATACCATGTTTACAAGTAGAACAAAAGAGAGTTCTTTAAAATATTAATTAAAAATCATTTGCAAGCTGAAGAGAGAATATTTTCCGACTTCTTTAGACTTAGAAAACTACAGTTTATGGTTGTGTCTAGTTTAATCAATGAGGACCTTAGGAAGATGTCTTCAAACTACATTGCATATCCAATCACGGGAGATTAAAAGTTAGCTCTTACGTTAAGATAAGATATCTTTTTTATCCTTGTTAAATTTTTGTAAGGCAATAATTTTTTAGAATCCTTATAAAACAAAAATTGTTTAATAGGAAAAAAGTTCTAGAATGTTTCATAATGTTTAAGACCAGCCAAGGAGGAAAGGGTGAATAAGGGGAAATAAATTCATAACCGGGATTGCTCATTTTTTAAAAAGCACCGGGATTGCTAAGTTTATAAAAGCAGACACATATGTTCTGTCTGGTGTTCAAAATGATAAGTAAAAGTAATGTGAAGAAAAATGTAAACCTGATGTCAGATATAAACTCCGATAAAATAATTATCAAATACACTTAGTCTCTAAATCCAATCAAGTGTCAATAGACCCACTCAAACTAGAAAAATCGTCCAACGATTGCGATTATGACTGCTCCAGGAGCAGACCCGTACGATTGTAGTCAGCGACTCTGGCGGCAGTCGCGTCAGTGACAACGGCGCCATTGAAGACAATGCTCAGCAGGCCCTCTACGATTATCGTCCAACGACTATCGTTCAACGATTATCGTTGCAGTCGCACCAGTGACAACGCACCTTTAACCGACTCCGACGGGGCCAGACTATGGTCGGATAACAAAATACCCTCGTCGCAGCAGACCTGCGTACTCAAAGAAATTTCAGACTATTTACTATCCCCATAAAAACACCATGGGATCGAGTATGTAGGTTTGCTGCCTTGGGGTGTTGTTAGAAAATCTATGTTAATCAATAATTGGTGAAGGTAAACACAAAATTGTATCAAGCTTTGGCAATTTTTTATTTTCGCCATAAATCCCATGGGAATGAGTATGTAGGTTTGCCGCCATATGGGTTTTGTAAGCAAGTAAGCCCTATCTAGATAATGTACATACTAAATTAGATTAAATTATGTCAATAAATAAGCAAGATATAGGGTTTTCTTGATTTCCCATAAGAATAACATGTGAAACAAATTTTTGGATTTTCTCCGTAACCAGTTATGCTAAGTTAAAAATTCAAAATACCAAATTGTTTTTTTTTAGCTCTTTTAAATGGTTTTAGTTAAAATTAATGAATTTTGAAAATTGAGGTCCAAAAATCCATTTTTGACCACTTTGAAACCCCATAAAATCCCATTTTTGACCCCTTTGAAACCTTTTAAAACCCCGTTCCCATAACCCGACAATGCTGGTTCGAGAACTCATGAAAATAGACCTGGTCTTACACCTTCATACCAAATTTCATCAAATTCGTAGTTTTCCTTCAAAAGTTATCAGTACCACGGACACAAAGATAGATAGGTTGATTGATAGATAGATATACATATATATGAAAATGAACGAATGGTGTAATTGGCTTCTGGGGACCTCAAAACTAAAAAGTAAAGTGGTCCTGGGCTTAGGTCTTACCATAGCTACTACCGTAATAGTGTATTCCCAAAAGGGAAATTCGCTAAAAGGTCGGATAAACCGAATAATACCTCAAATATATGTCAATAGTAGTTTATGCAACGATTTTATTATTAAGGCTTTTAAGCCACGAGTGGAATGGATGTAGGCTAGGTTGGAACACAAGTGAATTGACTGTTCTAAATATCTCACGAATGGCTTAAATGCTGAATACAATCTTTCACTTTTGGTAGGCCCTTGACTTAGGGGGGTATAGAATGACATCAACTTAAATTTGGTTAGTTGTAGTAAACACATCACAAATTTATAGGTTATGGACAGCCACACATCCAAAATGTAGCCACATAGTTGTGGCATATTGTCATTCTCGATCTGTCACTCACATGATCACATAAATTGTAATGGAACAATCAGCTGATGTGCGAATTGCGTAATTTCTATTAAAAGACTACTTTCGTGACATGGTGAGCTCTCATTGGTCTAGAATTTGTACTTTAATGTGAAAGCTGTATGTTAAAAACCCCACTTAGCAACAGGTTAAATTTTGTTTAGGCTATCTCTTCATGAAATCATTATCGATGATTATTGTAAGGTAGGTCCAGTTAAATAGAATTAATATTTTTTGGTTTAAATTAATGGTTTTTTGTGGAAACAACTTAAAACCAAATCCGATGACACAAAAAATTTTTGAAAATTGTAAAGAAGGAGTTCTAATAAAAAAATAAAAAAAAACCTTGAAAAAATAAATAAGTATGGATAGATAAATTAGTTGGAGTAGGAGTATGGAAATAAGAAAATGGCTTAAATAAATAAAACACCAAGTAAAATCCAATGTTTTATTTTGAAACTAGAATAAACATCTGGTATAAGTGACGTTCTTAACATTGTACTCTATGTTTTATGCTCAGAACACAAATTTAATACTGAATGTGAAGTAAGTATGCCTATTGGAGTTCATTCAACAAGATAATTTTAAACGACGCCTATAAATTAATTTCAATAAAATACTATGTACATTTTAACCCTTTCAGTGCTATGGAACAATATATCGTTGATTGTTTTTTTCCGGAGAAATTCTAAGCAAGAATATATTGAAATGGCCTTTCATCCGAAAAGCGCAAAACAATGATATATCGTCGCGCAACCGATATCGATACGGTGGAAACGCGTATATAGATTGTCTCGATTGTTATTTCCAATCGAAACAAAAAATCCAATTTTTTTCGATTGTTATTCAATTTTCCATACGGTCGAGATATAAAACATCGTTGTCTAGCACTTTTTGGTCGAATTTTGCATTTTTTTATCTCATGCAATCGCCTTCACCAACTTATGTAGCCAAGGGGCAAAGTTATGTAATTTTTTTTAACACTGAACGCGTGAACGGGTTAAAACGGTGTGGCCTAATATAAAAAGATATTTTATCACCAATACAACTTTTTAAACTAGGCCTATCTAAACTTAAATGGTTTTTGTCATTAACATTAATCTCTGAATGAATATAACAGTCATTTTAAAAATAACTGATGACTTTTATATAAGTCCTGATCCTACCAAATCATCTCTCACACTGTTACAATGTAGTTGAGGTAGTTATACTGTACAAAACAAGCCACATAAATATAATATACTTTAGGACAGTTCATTTTAATTTCATTTGTGAGTTTTTCACACAAGTTAAATGAGTATGGTAAACACTAAATGTTATTAATAGCAAATTTATATATTTTTAATGCTTGAAAGTTACAAAACCTTATTATAAAGTGATCAATGATAAGCATTGCACATTATTTAAACATTTTATTCATAACATGATTTACATAATCTTTTCAATAAAAAAATAGTGTTTACAGTAAAGATTTACTATATGTTGCAAAAACTCTCTAAACAATCTAGTACCAGTTTTTTACAAGCAAACCCAAACATATTTGGTTTTATTCTTCTTAAGACCTAAAAAGATTTTTCAACTACAATAATTTGAAGGTGGATTGGTTTGAGGGAGATTCTTAACATTATCTTCTTGATAACTTTTTAAACACCTGTTTTGACCCTGAGACAATGCTTAATGCATATTTGTGTCAATTATACAATTTTAAAAACTTGCTTGAAAATGCTACAAATTAATAAGAAATGAGGGATTGTATTTACTTTTTAAAAACCCCAAATTCTTAGAAAAGAAATTGCATATTTAATAGCTTCTAAATGTTACCAGGCATTACACAAAATTAAATTTAAAGTCTGTTTGGTATAGGCCTACTCATCTTTGTTGTAGAGAAGAGACAGGGCTGGAGTGTGGTGGTCCAATCCAAATTAACTCCACAGTCCGATTTGGTGGGGGGGAGACAGGCAGGTGAACAGTTGAGTTAAAAATATAGAGAAAGAAGATCTCATGTTAAAGGTTTGTGAGCTGTAGTATTAGAGTCCGGTGGTTAGACTAAATAATCATTTCAGTTATTGTGACCAATAACTTAGGCAATCCAAGGCCAATTTCTAAAACTATAACAAGTGCTTTTCTGAAACTTTTAGAGCATATAAAAACATTATTCAGGGACGAGGCATCTATACGCATTTCACCGTTCTTATAACGTACAACAAAGTAAAACTTTACTGAAGTTATCAGTCATAACATTTGTAACATAGAGTAAATTTTGGTAACTTTCAAATCATGTTTATCACTAGTTTGGTCACATTATTTTTTAGTGAAATACTGTTGGATGAAGTTTTTGCTCCAAGAGCATATGATGCTCCGGTTGTAGGCTAAGGCAAGCTCGCAAGATGTTCTCGATGCATGACCTTTGCTTGAACAGAGCATTCACTACCGGAGTGCCTGAAAACAAACCACGATGTAAATAAATATCAAATTCTTTCTCACACATTACAAATAACCATTTTCCCCATAAATTTTCTTAATTAATCAAATTGCACTAGTTTTTATTTTTATAAAAAAAATCTGAGAAATTTGGTAGCAGTTATGGTTGGTTATTTGATAAGCCGGTATTACCCTGCTTCCTTTACCCAACTGGCTTAACCCTTAAGTACTCGCGCGGGGTGTTCACAGACCCCCAAGGTTGAAAATTTTGTATTTCTACCCAATTAATTTTAGATACAGCCTTGCGCTGCTCAGTACCTTCAAATGGCAAAGTGGCAGAGGTCGCCAGGTCAGTTCCCAGCAAAATCCGCAGGGCATAGTGTGCGTTGGGGTGCCGAGAGACCCTGCGGGTGTACTTGTGTTTTGTCATCTGCCTTTATTTAGCATGTGTTTAGTTGTTTTGGAAGATTAAAAACTGTGAGTTTTTCTGCAGTTTGTTTATCTTATACTCTAAAACAAAAGCTCCGTTTGTACGGGCAAACTTTTTTTTCGCTCCAAGGATTTTTAATTTTTTGGTTGATTATGGAAGTTTTGGCCACCAGGAATCGATTGGCGTTGGTCCCATAGTTGGGAAAATCCGGTTTTCGCGCTAGAGCCCTTCAAAGTTCCCATGTTATCCTTATGGAGGTTTTTAAATTGAACAAAAATCAGCTGATATCTGTAGATAAAACCAATGTGTTATATCTTTAAAGGAAAATTATACAAAAGTGTAGCACCCTTCGGCCTGGCGAGTGAGCGAAGAAAAACGAGCTTTGCGTGAGAAAGGAGTAATATTTTACCGAGCTTAAGCTCGGTCCCCCTGGTACTTTTGGTTAAAACTAGCAACTCCTTTGTAAAATGTAAATACCAATGGCGGACCTTACACGCTCAATACGGATCACGATACGGATTGAGTGAGTTAAGTAAAATGCATTGGTGTGTTATGATCTATACATTATGGATCATACATCAATATTTGACTTAACAGACTCAATCCGTATTGTGATCCAGGATCACGATCCAAATATCTATCATGATCCGTATTGAGCAAATAAGATCTGCCATTGTGTCTGAAACTAATACCTAGACAGACTGTGCGAAGAGTGTTTTAGCCATATTAAGACTATGAGACTAGTTTGTAAAAATATTGGTTTTCTTGTAAAATATTAATTTTTTACTTTTGTATTCCTAAATATGTTAGTAGTTAATAATAAAGTGGTTTTATGAGTGAATTTTGTATGGAATGTCTTTTTCCTAAAAAGTCGTTTTATTTACTTCATAACTTTTGGTTTCTATAATAAGCCAGTTATTGAAAAAAATCGATGGAATGAACTTATTTAAGTTGGTTGTCCCTCCTAAACAAAAGTAAAGAGAATAATTAATTTTTCCTATAAATTTAATCATTTTAAATTTTGTAATTCATTGATAGTTTTATTGAAAAATAAGTAACTACGAGAAAACATTTTGGAATGACTAAAAAGGAGTAAAACAGATTTATTTTATTTCAATTTAAAACTGATAAAAACATGTCTAATGTCAAACTCCATTTTCCTAATTATCAAAAATATTTTTTATTTAAAATATATAACTTTTATAAATCCCGGTCCAACAGATCCCCGTGCAAGTAGTTGTGTCACAAAACTTAAGGTACAAAACGCGAGCACTTAAGGGTTAAAATGTTGTAATACACTAAGTTTTACTGTAAAAATGAGTTAAAATGTTGTAATACACTGTAAGTTTTATTGTAAAAATGAGTAACTAAAAGAAAAATTTTTTAAATGATTAAAAAGGGGTAAAACTTAATATTGGGTAATTGACCTTATCAATCAATCACTTGATTCATAATTATTTAATAAACATTTTACAGGGTTCACACTGACACAAATGTAAAGTAGCATTTTTTTTGTATATCTACCAATTTGTAAATTTAATAGTTACAGTTTCCTTGCTAAATTAAATACACTCTGCTGTCATTATTACGGCTGTTAAAATATTTTTAATCATGAACTAAGAGTAACAGGACATAAAAAAATTTAAAACAAATGTTTCCCAAAGTATAATAGAAACTAAAAAAAATTTCTCTTATTAATTACCTTAATAAAAAATTGATATATAGCTTGAATAAGAGGTTATCAAGAAATAACTGATTGGAATAACTTCAAACCTATTCTCCTGTCATTTTTTATACAAAAAACCCCAACCTCCAATTTAAATTTCCTGAGTTTGAAGGTGTCCTCCCACCGGGTATTTTTTATCTTCTGACGATATAAAAAACAATGAATTGAACACAATTCTGTTGCAAAAAACTTTTCACACCCACCGGCAGGAACGAATGGTGCCTTCAGTAGGTAACTGAGCACCGAGAGCACTGGGTGGAGGGCCGTGTACTGCGAACCGTTGTCAGCTGGCCGCACGGTCACACGACGGCAGAACTCCCCCAACACGACGAGGTCGAGCATGATGGGAGCGGCGAGCAGCGAGTCCTCGCAGATGTTGGAGACGAAGATGGTACTGTGGCCGCCCAGCATGAGCTCTGACAAATACTCATCCATGGCCCTCTTGCTGTCACCTGCTCGACAACCCATATAACACTGAGACCACAACTTGGTATGTACTACAGTTTTTGGAAAATTGTTTGCAAATTATTCCAGAATTCAGAATAATTTGCATCAAATACATGAATTCTAAGACACGTGGTAGAAAATCATTATTTTTAGACTTAATCATGGTGGTGTACTTTAATTTATATCTAAAATTAAAGTACACTAATTATTTCAATTAGTAAATTCTGGAAATTGTCTGGGTCTTGTCTGGGTTTGTGGAAATTCTGGTTATCGGAAAAGGAGTAAAAACAAGAAAAAGTACAAATATTAAAATTATTCTTAAAACATTTATTTAATGCATAATTTACATGATACAAAAACTAAAAATTTAACCTTAATGATTTAAAATATAAACTTAAAGAAAAACCAAAGCACCACATCGTGATCCAGCCACGATCGAGTGGCTTAGCACCTTAAAACCCAGTGTACTTTACTGCCCTGGCAAGATTCCCAAGTTATCCAGAATTCCGGGTTATCGTAGTCAGGGTTTGCAGGACTTTTATTCTGCATTAGAAAAGTAAATAGGACCATTGCCAAAAATTGGTTAAACACAGCTTATAACTGCCAAAATAACAGTGTCGCTGTACAAAGCAATCATTAAGAAGTTTTTCTACATTATTTGAAATGAAGTTTTAATGAATATTTGCACGTGTTAAAAAGTATAAGTAAAAATGTAGAGGTTTTGATGGTCAAAATTTAATGAATACAATTTTAATAAATGGTATCAGATAACTGATAAAAACTTTTTCCTAGCAATGAATGGCAAAAATAGGTACTTAAAGCCACCCAAAAAACGATGTCTTGATCGCTCAGTGTTTAGTGAAGGCCTGCCACACAGGAGCAGCTTCCTTGAGTTCAACTCCTTGCATGCAGCTAACTTTTTGCAACTTACTGCTAAACGTAAAATTTAATTTTCTCCGCAACTATTTCATGCAAAGCAATAATTTCACTGGACGATTTAATTTTTTAAGCTTGACTTAATGGTAAAAAGTAAAATTTATCTCAAGCTGACAGGTTTTTATATATTAAAAAAAATTGTCAAAACTTTAAAATTAATAACTTTCAAATAGATTTTTTATATTTTTTTATTATTTTTTTTATAAGCGGGTGGTGTTGCTTTATTTGTCTTTTTATTTTTTATAAAACACACAATTTTAAACAAAAATTGTTAGAATCGTTTTAAGAAATTTAAATTTTTCATGATTTTTGGTGGTTATCTACCTTTAAAAATCAAATTCATAAAAATGTATTACACCTGAAATTATGTAGTGGACTAACACCTACCAGGCATGGTTTGCAATATCAACCTGAAGAATCTTTTACCCTTCAGATGAACTTGTTCGCTATGCTCACTTGCTGTTAGGTTAACTCGTTCGCTGTGCTCACTTGCCATTAGGTTTAGCTCATTCAATACGCTCTATAAGTCTATAATATCCTTTATTTTTTATTCCAATCTTCCCTCAATACTTTACATGAGAACAACTGTTAATATAATTAATTACAAAGAAACATTTTTTCGTCATATGTTTAGACCATGAGCCGAGAATATGAAACCCTCCCCTCCCCAGTGGAAATTTATGACTTATACTTTTTTTTGTTGGTATTACCTACCAGATTAAGAATTCAGTTGTTTGCCTTTTTAAAATTACAGCATATTCCAGAAAACCAAGAAAAGACGGCCCACGAGGAGTGAGACAAAATTTTTTAAAGGCAGCATAGGTAGAGTTTGGTATCAAATTAAAGGTCCCACAGAGCAAAGTACAATGCCGTAAACTAGACTTCAAATGGATGACCGAAACAGAAATGGCAGGCAAACAAAGTTTCCATTAAAATATATGGGCAAAACTTTAAAATGCAATAACTTTCTTTATACCCAACCTTTTAACGTCGGGTTTGCGGCATTGTACTCTGCTTATTGGGACCTTTAATTTGATACCAAACTTGACCTATGCTGCTATTTAAGAATTTTGTCTGACTCCTCGTGGGCCATCCCCCTTAAGGGGTAAAAAAAGTGATAATAGCTTAACAGAGTAGACATTTATGGCCATTATCACATCAGCCTTTGCTCTAGTTATGTTCATAAACAACTCAGATAAAACCATAATACCTTAATACCTTTACCAGGGTGTCCATAAAATTAACCTCACAAAATTCCCGTATATTTCCTGCCGATATTTCATGTTTTTCAGGCCGGTTATACCGCTATTTTATCAAGTCAAATATACTTAAAAAAGGCAATAACAATTCATAAGAATAATATTGATGTTCCGGAGGAATACCAATATAGGCCCGGAGAACGTCACAAAGGTAAGGGACAAGCGCCTACGATCAGCAGAGCGCCCCCGATCGGCAGACACAAACATCTCCATTCGGCGGACATGGTCGCGTTAGACCGGCGGATATAATCGCCTGAGAGCGGCGGACACAATCGCCCGGTCGGCGTATATAATCGCCTGAGAGCGGGGGCACGATCGCCCCCCGGTCGGCGGATATATTCGCCTAAGAGCGGCGGACATGATCGCTTAAAACGTCTCTGTTCGGCGGATACAAATGTTTTCGATCGATGGGAATGAGCGTCTCCGTTCAGCGGACACTCCCTCTCCGGTCGGCGGACTCAAGTGTCTTTGATCGGTAAACACGGTCATCTCCGTATGGCGGATAGGAACGTCTTCGATATGCGGCCACGAGCGTCTCCGACCGGCAGTCATGGAGATCTTTGTTTGACGGTGACGGACGTCTCTGTTCGGTGGATATGAGCGTCTTAGATCGGCGGACATGAGCGTCTCTGTTCGGCGGTGACGGTCGTCTCTGTTCGGCGGTGACGGTCGTCTCCGTTCGGCGTTGACGTCGTCTTCTGTTCGGCGGATACGAGCGTCTCCGACCGGCAAAATCGGATGTCTCTGGTTTGCGAACACAGATGACTCCATTCGGCGGTGACGGTCGTCTTAGTCTACGTTAGACGGATACGAGCGTCTTCCATCGGCGGTCACGGACATCTTTGTTTGACGGTAACGGACGACTCTGTTCGGCGGATACGAGCATCTCCGACCGGCAAAAACGGACGTCTCTGTTTTGCGAACACGGACGTCTCCATTCGGCGGGAATAAGCGTCATTTAATTTAGATTATTATGAAAAATCACGCATTTTTCGGAAATTCCCGTATAATTCCCGCAATTCCCGTTGCGTGGACACCCTGCTTTACTGAAACTAGGAGGCCCGTGCAGCACACTGCGCTGCATTTATCAGAGTACCTGTTGATGAAACTTTGCTCCATGGTAATTTACCGAGTAACTTTGAAGGAAAATTAAATTGTAGTGAAAATCAGATTACATCATATTGGTATTTCATCCATCGGCCTTCACCAATAAATCTCCCAAGGTGATAGTGTTGAGATTTGGTGTTTGTTCTTTTAGGTCCAAATTAGCTAGAATTATGTGATAGTTTTTAAGCCGATTTGTCTTAGAGCCTCTGCCTAAAAACTCCTACGAAATTTAGAATGCATTCACAGATGTTGGATCTAGATAGTTTATCACACAAAAACGTAAATGATAACAGAAGAATACCCCCGTCGCAGCAGACCTGCGTACTCAGCGAATTTCCAATGGAATCTTGGTATATTTTCTATTTCCCCATAAAATCCATGGGGATGAGAGTATATAGGTTTGCCGCCATATGGGTTTTGTTGGTAAATATAAGTTAAACCCTACCTAGTGAATGTACATACCAAATTTTATCCGGTTATGGTGTTCTTTTTATTTTCCCCATAAAACCCCATAGGGGTGAGTACTTAGGTTTGCCGCCATATGGGTTTTCTAACTAAATATAAGTTAAACCCTTCCTAATGAATGTACTTACCAAATTTTATCAAGATATGTCAATAAATAAGCAAGATAGAAGGTTTTGTTAATTTCCCATAAGAATAACATGGAAAACATAGTTTTTGGATTTTCTCCATAACCATTTAAGCTAGGTAAAAAATTCAAAATACTAGATTGTTTGTTTTTTTAAGCTCTTTTTAATGGTTTAAGTTAAAATTGTTGAATTTTATAAATAAAAGTAAAAAAAGCCAAAAACCCGTTTTTTACCCTTTTGAAACCCCATAAAACCCCGTTCCCATGGTCCGATCATTCTGGTTCGCGAACTCAACCTAGTAGACGCTGGCTTACACCCCTGTACCAAATTTCATCAAAATCGGAGGTTCCGTTCAAAAGTTATCGTGTTCACGGACACATACATATATATATATATATAGATATATATACATATATATCAATTTGAACGAACGGTGTTTTTGGCTTCTAGGGACCTCAAAACAAAAAAGTATCATGGTCCCGGGCTTAGGTCTTACCGTGACTACTACCGTAATAGCGTATTCCCTATAGGGAAATTCGCTAAAAAGTCATTTTAAACAACTCCCTGGTCCGGTATGAGATATGCAGCACTCAGTGCGGCTATTTATTCTAGTAATGTATGAGTTAGGAGTTGACATATTGAATGAACCCACAATATCAAAATTATAACGAACCCTTCTCATATTTATAACAAACGCAGTCCTCTTTACCTTCCCATGGCATTACAGAATTTAAATAAAGAAATCACAAAAATTAGGAAAATAATTTCCATTTTTGTTGTTGTTATCAATTTTGGTTTACTGTGGCATTTATATATTCCTTGGTTAAAATTTCTCTTTACACAAACAATTTTTTCAATAAGCTTGTTATCTGTACTGGAGGTAAAAACTTTTAAATGTTGTCTATTTCAAAAAGGTGTTTTATATGTAGCAATCTGCATTTAATTGTTTATAGAGTATCACAGTAAACAGGTTATTAAATTTAAACAAACAACCAACTTTCCCGTTTCCAATTTTACAGCAGTTTGAAAACCCATGCACAAACATTTAGTGTTCTATTTAAATTTTTGTTAACTTTCATTGTTGTTTCAATACCAATTTAACCCATAAGATTCACGTCTAAATTTCAATTTCCAATCTTGTAATGTACGGGAAAATAAATTTTTCTGGGGGTAAATTATTAAACTTATTTTTGTGTTCAATTTGTGCAAATTTGTTCCACACAATAGGCACTTCTTGTATTAAAGTATGGAATTGTGTTGATATTTCAGTACCAGTAGTTTAATTTCTTCTATTCAGCTAGCGTTTAACATGTGTTTGTCTGTTTTAGCTGTTTTATTTTGCAATTAAATAAATTGTTCCCCATGTTAATCTTATGAACAAAAATGAACTTTAAGGGCTTCCCGTGCTCTTCAAAGTACAAATATAAAAAATCTAGAACCTTAATACAAAACTACGAATCGGGGCAAACATTTTGACATCTCAAACATTAAAATCGGTCCAGAAATAACAGAGGATTTTTGTTCACATAAAACAGCCCTCACATATTAATATAAGAGATGGCGACCTAACTCAATAGGTAGTTTAAAGCCAAGTATGAATGAGGAAAAAAAACTCCACATAAACCTGACATGGGCCAGGGCCATATTTCTGAATAGGCGGACTAACACCTAGGGTGGCAAATTGTAGGGGGCGGCAAAATTTGGGTGGTTGAATATAAATAATTAAAAAGTTGGAATTTTAATGTTAAAAAATAAAAGTTTAGCAAATGATTCTGAGAACGGAAAATGGCAATTTTAAATACTTTAAGTATAAAATTATTTCAGAAAGCACTAAAGTAAAATTCAATAATATAGTCAATAGTTTTCCGTGCTGCTCTATAGGTCTGGCTAACATGTTGCGTCCGCGACTCGCGGGTGCGGGAAGACATCGTGGCAAACAAAGTAAACACCTCTCTCCCTATCAAACTGCTCATTAGAAAAATCGTTTCATGCCTTAACAGGGTAAAAAATTCTTATCACCTGAGAGCGGCAAGCACGATCAAGAGCCTGCAATAAGAGTCTGCAATACCCGCCATTTTGGATTTTTATTCCTATAAGACTAATGTTAAGTTTCAAACATCTGCTACTTCTAAGATTGATCAAAATAGATTAGTCTTTATGTAATTTTGAGGGGAATTCTTTTTTACATAGGGCCCTATGAAATTGCAAGTTTTTTTTTTAATAATTGATTCTTTGGTTCATATACAACAAAGTATTCTAAATATTTTTTGTTTGAAAATGGATGCGATTTGTCAGTGGTTTAATCTCATGAATCACTCTATAATCGTGATTTTTATTTCACAATTTCCTAGATATTAAAATTCCTTTAAAATGACATGAAGATGAATCTTTTTTTACCAATATCAAAGGCGGGTTTTCTGTTTCAAGTTTATGCTAGTCTTATGGGAATAAAAGTCCTAGGTGACGGGTACTGTAGACTCTTAAGAAGCCGATCTTCTGAAGAAATGCTTTGTTCGCTAGCAGTCTTAAATATTGAAAGAGATCTGCTGAACTTCCTGGACTTAACTTTCAGTTTATTGATTCATTTGCTGGTTTAAAAATCAAGGAGGAAAATATAAATTAAACTATGACTTACGAGTGTTTCGATGACAAAGTGTTATAAGAGCCCTTTTATACGGACGTGTTTTTGTGCTGTTTTGAAGCGATTATGATTACTTCTTATTGGATACAACAATGTTTCATTCCATATCAAAGTTATTCCTGAATATCAAAGTCAGAATCACGTTTTTTCATTAACTAAAAGGTCTGTAAAAAAAGGTTCAAAAAGTAATTAGATTTTTTTATGCAGCATGCAATTGCCGATTACTTTTCTACAAAATCAGCTGATAAGAGAGAGGAGATGAGGGGTGGAGGGCGGCGGCAAACTTTGTTGCCTAAAAGCGGCAGATAATTAAATACATCCCTGACATGGGCATGTTAATGATAGAACTCGCGCTAAGCCCTGAGAGCTATACAAAAACTGAATACCATGAAACGCTCACAAACCAAAAAGGAAAGTCCATGTCAAATTTTAACTCCTGAGGCCCTAAAGTAATTTTGAAGTCTGTGGGGCAGAGTCCTAAGGAACTTCGAAAACTGAATTTACGAAATCGTTTCTTAATGAGCACCTAAGAGGCAAGACGAACCTGTGGTCAAAGTTTCAAGTTGATCCGTCTGGTGTTTCCTGAGATTTCGTGATGAGATTCAGTGATCACTTCCCGTCAGGTTTAGCTCGTTCGCTAAGCTCACTTGCTATAATTCTATAATATCCTCTGGTTTTTTACTAGCAATCTTCCTTGAATGATTTAAATGAGAACAGCTGTTTACAAAATTAATATTTCTTAATGTAATCATATGTTCCAATACAAAATTGTTGCTTCCATAAGAATAACATGGCATGGTAACTTTGAAGACGAGTGGGGGGAGCCTTAGGAAGGAATATGGATAAAAAGTATCTTATATGTTATTCCTGGTTCTAAGTTACCTGCCCACCAATTTTCAGCCAAATCAGTTCAGCCGTTTCCGAGATATAAGTGGTGCAACGAACACGACTTACTTTTACATATATATACTAGAGAATCCGCGCTTCTCCGCATCATTGATATTGGATAGAGATAGTAACAATTTAATAATACTAATAATGAAATTAATAATTCTTAGTATAAGTACATATATTTTTATTTGTTTGTAAAACAAATGAATAAAGAAATATGAATACGATAATACATCATCTACCTTTTACAACGCTTCTTTCCAAACAACATTAGCTGTTTGTCGTCCTTTTGGTTTTATTTCTACTTTAACGGTATCAAATGATTTTCCTCTTGATAAGGCGACGTACAACTGACCGCGGCTAAAAACTGGTTCCGGCAAATATACTCCCACTCTATCGTTTGTCCCTGCGCATGTACTGTGGTTTCTTTTACTTAAACATATGTTTTTAACATTCTGCACAAAACCAGCCTGTTTTTTGTTCTCTCAATAGAACCAAAACCGATTCTTTTTTGTCCTAGAACTGAAAAGTCAGCTGTTTGCTAAGTATGTTATTATTGATTTATTAATGTTGAGGAGCAGAATTTTGAAGTTCAAACGTTGTTATAAAGAGCATTGTTTGTAAATAACAGAACACCATAACCTAATTAGAACTGGAAAAAGTTCCTTCAATTAAATTCAAATTTCAGAAGACCATGATTAAAAGTATTGTTGGATAAAAGTATAAGGCGCATCATGACCTTGCCCGATTTTATTATCATCAGGAGCTTAATGGAAGCTGAATGATCCACAACTTTTTAGACTAAAATAAACAGAATTTCTAACCTATAATTAAATGTAATACAATTCTTAAATAAAATTATAACGTCTCAAAATTAACTGATTGTAACCATCAATATCTCAAAGAAAGCCAAGACTTCAAGAATTATTTAATACCAAACCATTTAAAATATCTGAAATAGAAATGGAGTTATGAATCATCAATTGCAGATAAGTCATAAAAAATTAGAACTTGTGTTGTTTAGAATGCAGTAGCGAATTTCAATTTTATCCGATTTTTATATTCAATGGCTCATATTCCAGAGATGGTTCTTAGACCAAAACGTATCGCTTAACATAATTATAACTGTAAAAAAATTATGTTTAATTCAATTCCAAGTTCTGGAAATAATCAAATTTATGTTTTTAGGTCGAGTAATATAGTAGACGAGGTGGCCCGTGCGCAAATTGCGCATTTTATGGTTCTGTATGAGTGAAACTCCACCTACAGTAGGCCTACGTGAATTTTAATTATGAAGTGACAGAGATCTAATTTTGTTTACTATCTGGCTTTTAAAATTCATCTTAAAGTAATCAGCTGTTAAATTACAATTCACATAAAAGAACTTGCAATAAAAGTTGGTCAACATTTTAAAGCGCCCTCTAGAAATAAATCAAAGGTGAGGGGGGCGAAGCCCGAAAAAATATGACCTTTTTAATTACGATTCGTCACTGCGGTATAACCTAAGCTTTAAAATGATACCTCAATCTTAAAATCGGTTCAGTAGGTCGAGAGAAAAAGGGACGTAACAGACGAAACCCTTATAGAAATAAGAAGATAGATAACTGAATACGAATGTTTGATTACAAATCTGTGCATTCTTACCTTTAATTTAAGACAAAAATTAACAAAATCGGTCGGTTAGAATAGTTAAACAAAACCGGAAAAGACAATTAAAATTTAACTCCCATAATAAATGTACAGTGAGGAAATTTAATTTGTGTGTAAATCGAGTAATATTATAGGAAAGTGAATCCCGATGCTTGATGGTAAATCTGTGAAGGCATACCTTTAATTTAAGACTAAAACTATGAAAATTGGTCTGGTAGAAAACCAAACATTACCGGAAGGAAAACCCCAATTTTTTCATATATTGATATCTTATTTATCATATTCTAACAATATAAATTAACATCTTTCCTACAGTGATCAAGTTTCCTTATTTAAATTGATTGTTACAATGCTGCTATGATAAGCCAACAAAAAACAAACTTTACCTTACAAAAGAAAAGTTAAAAAAATCCAGTTATATATATATCAAGTTATTAACAAAAATATGGTCGAGAGAATATATGTCTTGAATTCCCTGGCTTCTTATTTGGTACCTTTTTAAGTGTAATAAAATCTGCTCAATAAAGCACATTTAAATATTTAAAGAGACGCGCGTTGCTCTCAGTCAAAGTATTGATATCAATATCCCCCATAAATAATGAAGTGTTACTGTTGTTGGTAATTAAATAAAATTTGAAAATAACTACAGTCCATTGCACGGCTACAATATACAGTAAAGAGTAATTTCTATTTTTCGAAACCAAGTCCAGCTGGAGTACAGTATATTGACTAAGCGTTATTTATCACATTGATACAGATGGTTCAGTGTTCAAGTAAACAATTACATCATCATTCCTGTTAAAGTTATTAGCTGTAGTAAAAACATTGCAGCTGGTCTAACTAGTACAGTAAAATTAGGATTTTAGATCGGCAACTAACTGTTGTGCATTCACAAAAATTTGATAAGAGCTTCTTTTAAGCACTATAATTAATGATCCGATGAGTTCCCAAAAAATAGTTGTTTTTCACCTATAAAACCACTGTTTCAAAATGGCGGTTTTTCTGTTCATGGGATACATTGAGAAAAAAGTATTTATTTTTATTTTTCACCTGCATTTCTCAATATAATGATGTGGCACCACCACGGATAATTTTTGGATGGGAAGTAGTTCATTTTGACCGGTTGTTAATTTTTGGCCGCCATCTTGGATCCGCCATAATGGATGAAAGTTATTTTTTTCTAATGTAAAGATAGTGTTGTGACACATCATTTCAAAGTAGATTTTTACGCTGATTACAATTCCGCTATCCGTTTTTGAAAACCTTGGTTTGTTTTAAAGATACACTCGAATAAAAATTCATCCCTATAAATTTCTTATGGACATTTCGAACTTTAAGTTTATTTTGCAATATTTTTCTTTTATATCTAGTTCTAATTGAGGAATGCTGTTCATTGTGACCTTAAAATACTCAGTAATATTCTGGCATTGATTTTAGCTATTCTTCATTCAATTTGGAGGATACTGAGACGAGTTAGAAACTTAAATTTTTTTTTTTTTAATTCGCTTTTAGTTAAAGATTAATATCTCATCTCATCATAAGTTCTAAATAAGACACAAAGTTAATTCTGGTCTTCAAAACTAATAAAACAACTAGTACCTCAATGTCTTTAATTTGAGTTATTGACCATTAAAATTCGTTGGATTTTAAGTGGCTTATAACTGTCTAATCAACATAAAATTTATTGGTTCCTGAAATTCGCCTTCAGTGAAAGACATACGACTCAAGTTGTAAATGAGATTCAAAGTTCATTTTGGTCTTAAATTACAAGGTACATGTTAAAATTGGATACGTTTAAAATGTGATATTACACACTTTTCAATCAAAAATATTTCCATTTCTGAATGTATAGAGAAGAATTTTAATTTCAGTATATCTTTGAAACGGAAAAATATTTTCAAAAACGGATTGCGGCATTGTAATCAGCGAAAAAATCTACTTTGAAATGATGTGTTACAACACTATCTTTACATTAAAAAAAAAAAAAAAAAAAAAAAAAAAAAAAAAAAACAACTTGTATCCAATATGACGGATCCAAGATGGCGGCCAAAAAATAAAGACCGTTAAAAATAAAGTATTTAGCACTCAACAATTATTGGAGTTGATCCCACAACTTAATATTATTGAGGAGATGCACGTAAAAAATGAAAAAGGGAAGCTTTTTTCAAACTTTATCCCATTACAAAAGAACCACCATTTTGAAAAGTGATTTTATAGGTGTAAAACAACTTTATTTTTTGGGGACTCATCAAATCTCTTTTTCTAGAGCCTAAAAGAAGGTCTCCTGAAAATTTCATGGATACACATCAGTTGCCGATCAAAAGGTTGTTTTTTTGCCTCGTTTTACTGTACTAAACTCAGAAACAGTTTCGGCTCTGCCTGCCCGAGCCTCAGAAAAAAAGACATAAAATTGAATTTTTAACCCTTCTCAGGGGTCCCTTCTCTTTTAAGGCTGCGGCCACACGAGCGTTTTTTTCACGCACGAACTCAGCCTGAAAATACGCGAGAAATATGAGCAACATTAAATGTAATGGGGTATGCCACACGAGTGTGTTTTCACGCCGTAGCTTTTGTAATTAGAATTGAATTATCAAGCTGCGTGAAAATAAGCTAGTATTTACTACGTGAAAAAACGCTCGTGTGGCCGGGCACTAACCCTTCTAATGCAATGTCATAATTCTTAAAACAACTAAGAATGTTTAAATGATGTGCATTTTTGTTGTTCAAATTGAAAAGAATTTACATGTGCATAATTATCTTCTACTTCAAAGTAAACATTGTTGTACTTTTCAAGTACAGTACGAAGTGTCCATATTTTCTTGCCATGCCATGCCTCCCCCCCCCCCCCCCAGTAATTACTATTTGAGGAAAATACAAAGTAGATTCTATTGTAAAAAATTGCAGTGATAGTGTAAAAAAGTTTTTAATTGTTTTAAGACATAAAAAAGTAGTTTACTACTGATTATTAAGAGTTAGGCAAACAAACTGTTCAAGATCATCGCACAAGCACAGAGCCAGGAGCATTTACAGTCGACTCGCTCTTGTTCGGATAGTCAGGAACGAGCCAGATGGCCTGGAAGACTTCTTGGAAATGAGTCATCAGCGTGCGCCAGGTTTCTCGCGATCAAAATTGACAGAATTCAACGGGTTTGTTAATTTCTGGATCGGCATAGTACAATTTAGCAGATTTTACTAATAATTATAGTCCTGTATGTCATTGTATGTTTAAGTAATTTTGTATGTGAGTTATAAGCCTATTTGTTGAGTGATTTATTGTTAATCCATAGTAATTTTGTGAATGTAAAATAGTAACCCGTTTCTTCAAAAAATAAATCTATGAAGTTTTTATTTGTGGAATTTCATAATTTTGTATTCTTTGCTATTGTCTGGTGTCATGTTTGTTTTCATCAATGTCACAAAAGTGAGGATTCAACAAGTTGACAGCAAAACCCATAATGTTTGGGTTAGAACACTTAAAAATTGTCTGAAAATGTGATTTATAATTATATATATTTATGCTATTTAACAATTGTAATTTATATAAGTAACCACCAGATGGTCCGGAAATTTTTTTATCTGCACAAGGGTCTGGTCCCGAGGTGTCCTGATTTGAGGGAGTCGACTGTAGTTATAATTAAATAGCTGAACGATTCAAAACCCCTTCTAATGCTTTGTTTAAAAAAAATGAAAGGATTTAGTGGCAACACTCCCATATTTTTCTAAACCATCACCACACAATTTTTATAACTACTCCCTTAATTAGATATAAAATAATAATAATTAGCATGCTTAATACCACGTATTATAAAAATATAATGAATCGGGGTTAGAGCTCCATTTCAGTTACATTTCTCAGTGGATAAGTTCTAAGTGCTTTCAAATTTTCCAAAAAGCATACTTTCTGAGTTTTTCTCTATTAGTTAGCTTTTTGATAAGAATCTTTTTTCTTACAAGCGATTAAGGATCTTAAAGAACTTTTTACTTTACCCTACGACAAGTTTTACAGATGTATGGAAAATTGTACCAATAAAAAAATAAACAGTAATATGTAAAATACAGTTTGATAATTAATTAAATTTTAGGAGCAAATATACTGCAGGTTAGTGACAAACCTCGTCCTTATGTGTTTAGCATGCTTTTTAATATTGTAAGTCAGCAATCAAGTTATGTTTTGGTACCTGATGAGTATTTTTGTCTTCAAAGAAGGCTGTTATCAATCAATCTTAGTGACTGGTCTCCTGAGTTTATACAAAGAAGTTAAGGAAGAACTGGAATAGAGAACACCAGTTGAACAAATATCTCAATAACCAAAAACAAAAAAAAAAACACAAATTTCTAAACAAAAATACATTTTTGCAGCCTATTTCTTGCTAACTCATGTTTTCTGAGTAAAATTTTTACAATAATGTTTAGCTTTATTGAATGACAACTATTACACTTAAATTAGATTAAGCACCTTATTTATTCAAGAATACCATTTTTGGATGTAGAATAAGGTTACAGTTTTTTCCCCTTGAATGAATGTGTGCTGGTAACGGTAACAGTGATGAACATTATCAGTTTTGATGCTAACTCTTGTTTGTATAAGGAACCGTCTGATCAAACATCCGACAGAGATGAGTCACGACAAACACTGTTGTTACAGATATTCTGATTCACTACAGATATTATAATGTTAGGCTGCCTCAGTAACGGTGTTGAACCGGAACTAACTTTGAATTTGTTGCTGTTACAAATTTTACCCACTTTATTTATTTTAAGTTCAGAGTATGTCTACTCAAATATTAATAACTTTGAATGAAATCAATTAAATCAGTATATGGTGTTTATACTAATTAGAGTTCAGTGGAACCTTGATTTATCAAACCTCAATATATCAAACTCCTTGATGTAACAAGGTTTTCCCATTCCAATCGAACCTATAAATCTAATGTTATTTCTACCTCATTGTACAGAGGGGTGCAAAAGTAGGTAACCTGTACAGTAATGAAACATTTAAAAAAAAGTAGGTTTATTTATATTTATACAAAAAACTTAATTTCTACAATCTATTTTGAGAGAGTTAAGAAACAGAAATAAACTCTTAAAAGTTTTACTATAATATGTTAACAGTTAACAGGTTTAACAGCTAACGATAATGAACAGGTGGCTATCTTGGATATTACCAACCAACTAAAACTGTTACTTTTGCACCCATCTGTAAAATCAAAGTAGATTGATAAACGTATCCTCCTGAATGAGTTGTCGTACAAAATCAAATTATGGCTGATTTTTCATTTAAAAATAAGATGTCAATCAAAATTGTAAGACTTTTGTTCAAAAGATGTGTGAGTAAAATTTCTTAACAATATTGTTAATTTGTTTACAATATTACAATATTAAAATATTCACATTATTGGTTTATGATTATTGTCATATAGGCTACTAATTATTTTACTGTAGGCTATTATGTATGATTACTTGTTCTTATAATTAATTAGCCTATTGTTTTTATTTTAATGTGCAAGCTAAAGAAAAAAAGGAATTATATTCGCTTTCATTAAATCGTGCATTTTACAATTCTAAACATGATGGGACATGCCAGTATCATAAAAACCTGCATTACAAATTTTAAAATAAAACAGTATCATCTAAACAAAATTTAATTACCTCACTCAACATTTGTGTAACTACGAAAAAGGAAAAACATAAATTTAACAATATAACCTGTACCCAAAGTAAAAAAATTGTGATCTCTTGGTACATTTGTTTTAAAATTTCTTTCCTTTAATTAATTTTGTTCTGTTAGTTATAAATCACTTTAAAACTATGGAGGAGGGGTTTGTGGGGAATAGACCATAGTCATAAAATAATGATATTTAGTGCAAATGAAAGTTAAAATTAACTTTCATCTAAAAAACTAAGCGGGCCATGCGCAAATTGTGCATTTTGTAATATATTTCTTTCTGTTTGTAAGGAACTTGCCTACAGTACAATTCAAAGGAATTATATGACTTTAATGTAAACGTTTGAACAATATTTATGTTGATTATGCAGTGACAGGCGATACATTTTTGTTTAGAATCTGACTTTAAAAGTCATCTGAAGGTCATCTGAAGCTGTTGAGTTACAATTCACATTTAAAAATATTATAATAAAGTTGGTTAACTGAGCAAAGCCCGAAACGAAATGACCTTTTTAATTATTATTCGCACACACGCTAGATAATAAGCTTTAAAATGACACCTCTTAAAAATCGGTTAAGTAGGTTGAGAGAAAAACGGATGTAACAGACAAAATCCTTATTGAATTAAGTATGTTTATGTTGATTCAAAACTTAGAAAGGTAACCCACTACTTATGAATGTATTTTTTGTATTAATTTGCTTAGTACAAATCAACTAAGTTTATTAAAACAGAAGAATTAAAGTAAAAATAATACTTTCCGTCCCGACTTGTTTTAGGTAAAAGCTGGCCTGGGGACCCCTAGATCTGATACATAAAAGTTTTAATAATTTTGATCAGGTGACAGTTTGAAAAAGCTCCGTTCGAAAATTTTTAAATGAGCTCTGTGCGGCCTGACGGTAAACCCCTTTTAGCACATCTCTACAGAAAAAAAGATTTATCTAAAGTAAAAGTTGAAAGTAGTTTTAGTAAAATTCAAGAATACAATTCAAAACCACTTCGCACAGCAAAATTTTTACAAAACTTGTTAAGAGTAAAGTCTCATGGAGTGATACACATTTAGCACTAGCAGTTTGCCATGATTTCATTTTATTCCACTTGTTTTTATTGCAAACATACTCTTTAAACGTAATTTTCCCAAATTATTTTTTTCTAATTAAAATATTGCTTTTTCTATCTAAGGGTGATTCAATACAAGTGCTTTAATAGTCATTTGCTATGCTCACATACAGAAAAGGCCGAAAAGTTCCTTTACACTAACTTTCTGTACATAATATTTCCATATAAGCATTGTTGTGGTGGTAATGAGGAGTGGCAGATACCACTTGCTGTAAACGATGTCCATTTTTTTATGTGAGCGCATTGCTTCTTTGTCAATACGGCTGATACCAGAAATTTTAGGGAAGAGAAGCGTTTTGGTGGCACTTTAGGCGACACAAGGGAAAAAATACTGGAAAAACAATAGAAGAACTGATGGTGTGCTATTTAAAAATTGTTCACTTCTCCAATTTATTGACATGGGAAAGGAAGCCATTATGTACCCAATTGGTTCTTGACTTCCCTCGAAGTGAGAGACCACACTTATTACAATCTCAGTTGCTGTGAAGACTTCTTAACCAAGCACTCCCCTGATAAATCAACTAGAGCACGTATTTCTGAGTTGGGAATTCCACGATAGTCAATGCAAGGCAACATGGAAACAACTTAAAATTAAATGCCATCAAGCAGTTGACTTGATGGAGAATGGCGTAAGAAAAGTCAAGTGCAAGCATTTCAGATAATGCTTCGACTCTTAGGGGCCCAACTGAAAGGAAAAGTGTGAGGTTCAGTTCTTCCATTGTTTTAAGATGTATGGTCGTTTACATACCAGCAGAGTGTATCCGCCATGTTGCTCTAAGAACAACAAACTAAACATTGGAAAACGGCCATCGTTGATGGCGTGCAGAAGGAGGAATCATAGAAAGGTAGTGGAGGGCTTCTTCTAACACTGATTATCATCCCCGTATCAATGATTACAAAGACCTCCGATAAACTGAAAGTTACTGTAAAGGGACTTTTCGGACATTCTGCAGATGAATACATTGACTGCAAAATTCACTACAGATGACAATGAACTAAATTGACTAACTACCATGATGGGTAACTGATGGGTAATGATTGGTAAATTGGCTTGGTTTTGATGGGTAACTAATGTTACCCATCAAAAACCAAAAACATTTAATTTACTTCTCTGAGCTATTTTACTAATAATTGTTCTTATTAACCAAGGATGTCTACCAAATATCAAAATCAAATTCCTGACCAAAATACCAGGCTCAACGCAAGTAATTTTGTAAAATTCTCTAAGATTATTTGTAAAATTTCTTAAAATTCTCTTATTTTTGTTATAAAATGAATATTTACCAACCAAAAACCTTAATTCCCGGCTTTTTCCCAACTTTAGCCCGACTTCCCAAATTTTCCCGACCGAATTTTCCCAAAAGACACCCTATTCTGGCTTATAAGGAAGAAGAGGTTATTTTTCAAGGAGAAAATTTTATACGATCTAGCTCAAAGTTGATCCATCTACAATCAATACCACTACTACTTGTCATGGGAAACCACTGGTTCGAGTGGTGGTCTGCTGAGGGGCTTTACAGGTGCACTACATCAATGTTTGCACGGCTTTGGACAATATTGTCTTCAACCAGGCCCACCTCAAACTAATCTAAACCTCAGGTTCACCAAACAAGGTTTTTAACAACTTCACCTTCCCAGAAATCAACAGAACAATTTTCAAAACTATTAAAAACATAAAATAAATGGCAGCAGCCACAACTCAGTGGTAGAGTTCTGTATATCATCCAGCGGGTTGAATCCCCGCTCACCCCGGGTTCAAATCCCGGCTCGGGGACAAAAACATCGTTTGGCGACTCCCTTGGTTTGGAAGTCACGTTAAGCGTTGGTCCAACTGCATAGAAAACAATAAAGTGCAAGCCTCTCAGGCAAGGAGAACTGTTAGTTAATTGCTGATCTCCTTTAACTAAAAGCCATACAATTACATTTTTTTAAATAAATTTTATTTTACTCACCAACAGAGGGTACATATTTAATGACAACAACATGATCAGGTTTCTCTCCTTCTTTGTACAGGATTGAGTTGGAATCGACAATGTCATCAACAACATTGCTTTTTGAAATCTGAAAAATTCAAACATAACTAATCTTTGGGATGAAATGACTACACTTGATTTAAAATAAAATACCCCCAACAGACCTACGTACTCAGCCAATTTCCAAAGGAATTTTGGTATATTTTCTATTTCCCCATAGAAACAAAAGGGGTGAGAGCCATGTCGTTTTTTATGTCGGGCTAAGTTTGACGACATATGGGCTTTGTTGGTAAATATAAGTTAAACCCTACGTAGTGAATACATACCAAAATTTACCAAATTATGGTGTTCTTTTTATTTTCTCCATAAACTAAGGGGTCTGCGGTACAACAATTTTCAGGTCGGTACAGTACAATTTTTGTACACCTCGGTTCTCGGTACAAAATCGGTACGGTACAGTACACGTTATCAATATAGGCCTAGCGGTATTAATATAGATGGGTAACGCTTCAAATACCTAATTACTTCATTTACCATGTTTTGCCAGGTTACAACTTTAATAGGAAAAATACCATAATCACTTAAGTTTAAGTCCTTGTACATCACACCTGTGAATGTATGCTGGTGATATCAGTTAAATGCTCAGAAGTAAAAATGAACATGTAGTGAGTAGCAGCATCACAACAATAATTAAAAATATAAATTTATTTCTGACTGATCAAAAACTTGCAAACATAAATAGAGATTTTCAAAAGAAAGCCTATAGCCTACATGCTGTATCAGTCTTTTGTTAAATTCGTCGCCTAATAAGAATAAACTAAGTTTTAACGTAATGAAAAAAGATATTCAAAGCGGAACTAAAAAACTGTTTTTAGCAGCAGTCGTTCGTAGCATCAGTAGGCTAGGCCTATTGTAGAAGCAGCAAATGTATGGAGCGGTATCGCCAGGGTTAGAATCACTCATGGTTACAATTATTAATTACAACTATCCAATTTGTGCTTCACATTTAGTTAAATTCAAATCCTAAACTTATTTCATAAAAATTCCAGGGCAACTATTAAACAAAGACGCGATGTATTTGTAGGCTCGTAGGCCAACAAGAGTAGGCAAAGTACAACGAGAAGGAGAAAGTAAACGCCACAAAGTACGTTTATACAACATCTAAACCTCTGGAAGGAACACATATAACAATGTAAAATATAGTTATTTTGAAAACATTGCTCATACTTTAAAAGCCAATCTGGTGTTGGCTAAACAAATTGAAAAATGTAGAATTTTATAGTTTTCTCTGATCGATATGAATTCATTAGAACAAACAGCTTTTGGATGGTCTTACTCTTTGCCCAAAGCGATCGTGTATTATTTCCTAAATGCATTCAGTCAATACGGTCACTTTAGAGAGGTTAGGCCATATCTTTTCAATTGGCAGTCGATACAGTTTTGTCAATTCTTATCAAACAACTGTCCTTACTGACGCTAGCGTCTCTTGCGGCGAGCATTCAATATCACTGTAGTTTGTTGTAGTTGTCACCAAATAAGAGCTAATGTACTTGATCAGCCGCTATGAGCGCTGTTGCCAACGAGAACATGATTGCCTAAAATGGTGTTGGACTGTGAATTAATTGTAAACTGTATTCCTATCCGTGGACTCAGCAGTCGGCGAACTCTACATCATAGTTAACTTGTAATCTTGTTGCTGAGCGATGATGTCAAGCCATTCTTTTTGTGCATTAATCCATAAAAACAAAGAGATAATGACATAATATTAATTAATTGCTTTTTTCTTAAGTCAAATATAAGTACACATTAATATATTTGACATTTGTAATCTGTACTGAACCAAATTCGTACCGATGCCTTTAACTGTTCCTTGTACCGAATTTTTGGTGCACAGCAGACCCATAAAACCCATAGACCCCACCATAATCCCATAAACCATAGCTACAATAAACCCCAAAGAGGTGAGTACGTAGGTTTTCACCATTTGGGTTTTGTAAGCAAATATAATTTAAATCCTTCCTAATGAATTAAATACCAAATTTAATCAAAATATATTTATAAATAAGAAAGATAGAAGGTTTTGATGATGTCCCATAAGAATAACATGAAAAACATAGTTTTTGGATTTTTTCCATAACAATTTAAGCTAAGTAAAAATTCAAAATACTGGATTGTTTGTTTTTTAAAGCTCTTTTAAATGGTTTAAGTTGAAATAGTTGAATTTTATAAATTAAGGTGGTTTAGAATTTCCACCTCCTGCAATAGATAACTGACGAAAAGCGTTATATCTTTCTTATTCATAATTGTCAGGATTTGGTGATCTTATTTATTGAAAGGAAAATTTCAACCTTTTAACCTAGACACTTGGATAGTTTATAAAGAATGTATTGTTGACCTCTTTTGACTTGAACTGTTCAGGAGCAGAGAGGTTGCGGCCATCGTTGTTGCCGAGGTGGTTGTAGCTGACAATCGACAAAGGCTTTATCCCAGCAGAAACCAAAAAGTCAACCAACACAGATTTGAGCTTTGTTTGGCCTGATTTGAAGTCGTCTCCGGCAATGAACACTCCATGTTTTTCTGCGAGTTCCACGCATCCCGGGACAAAGGTATTCTGCGGAGAGCCATTGATGAATGTAGCCTGAAACAACAAAACACTCTAAAAGTTGTACTACCGTTTCTACATATATGTCTGTCTAAATCCTCTTGTTTGTACTTGTTTAATGGTTTTTAATCGAGTTTTTTATGTCGTTAATTCTGATAATAGGAATTTCTTAGTAAAAATAGACAAGCTTGTGATTTGCATCAAACAGTAGTCAAACAACTTGACAGGAACCTAATCAGTCAGTTACAACTTACAACCAATACAACTATCCTAGACAATAAATAAGTAAATCTTATGATGCACATTTACAATAATTACTTTTTTAATGAGCATCAGAGGTGATTTCAAGTCACCTATTAGTACCAATTCATTTTCTTAAATTTAATCCTGGTGTTATAATTTAAACTAGTTTTATCTACCTGTCTGACATTTATTACCTGTTACCGTAGTCGAGCTTCTTATATAGGATTATAAATTATTTGAATTTCATTGTTTCTAGATGATCCATCACAAATTTTAAAGAACTTATTTTTAACACCACATTAATTATGAATTCATTATTATCTTTTACCCCCTCTAATATAGAAGCAACAGCAAACAGTGTTGAGGGAGAGATCTCTTTGGCGTCAGACTTGATGGACGAGATGAGATTGTCGGCTGTGTCGTTGAGTCCCGGCTCCACGGAGCAGAAACGTTCGGTGTTGGCCGTCCAAAGCACAATCACCTGTTCTACCTACGAAACCAACAATAACTAAATGTCCAAAAACAAACAGGAAATTTGAATCTGAATATTTTAAAAAATCCCTTGCTTTAGACTCTTGTGACACCCCCCTTCTAAGCTACTGCCAAGCCAGCCATACTGCCAAGCACGGCCAGCCTGGATGCAGACCCAAAGTACAAGCTACTCTTCATTCATTTATCTACACTATCTATCAGTAGGTAAACAATGAGCTAACATCATCCTTGGTCATTGCTACTTTTTTTAAACCTGGGAAACTGAGTAATTTATATTTTTAAGACAGAAACAATTTCATGCAATTAGAGATGGATTGAATTGATTAATTCTAAATCATATCAACTATGTACTTTGGAAACTTAAGCTGAAAAGAAAAAAGTTGTAAGATTGTTAGATGTGAAAGTTGTAGGAAGTAATGTGGTTACCGCATTGCTGTCCTTCATGTCACGAATGTCTCTGCGCACGGCTTCAACCTGGTCCCACTTGCTGCCTTGGATCACGTTGTCCACCCGTGATGACTGTGCTCCCACAAAAATAACAAATAGATTTTACAGTTAAATTATATTAAATTTTTTAAATAGGTTGAATTAATAACAACTCTTAAGTACTCACACAGTTCACCGACCCCCAAGATCGTAAATCAAATAGGTAACCTTGGTAATTTAATTTTATAAATTGGTTATGGCAAGGCGAAGTAGAGGGGGGGGTGCGCAGTCTTAGCGGCGGAAAGGCCCTACTGACAGATCTCGCACAAGGCCCCGCAATGGGTAAGGATGGCACTGACTCCAACATTGATCGCAACCAGCGCTAGTGGAATGTTAATAGCGCTCCAAGCTACTAGAATGCTAGGTTATTACAGGAAGGTTGCACGTGAAGTCTGCAACCTGTCAATTTGTTAAATTATAAAGCGTATTTTAGACATAAATATGTTTTGGTGTTAACTGTAGCTTGAGTTTAAAACGTAAAAGAACGGTATTATATTAAAATAATTCTTTTTATTAGAAATTATATTTAATGTAAAAAATCCCTTATATATTGACGAAACATCTATTTTAAAAGCATTTCAAGTTAGGATAAGGTATCGTAATACCCTACCCCAAATAAAAGTACGGATAACACAGAATATCTTGGCCTGTGATGGCCGTTTACAATTAAAACAATTGGAGTAGAGCGACAAAGTTGCCGATTATCACACACTGTTTTTAGTACCATGTGTTTACCAATTTGAATCCAGAAGTGGAGTATGTCAGAGGCCAAGATATTCTGCGTTATCTATAATATCTGGATTATCGGGAGTGTAGTCATGCAGTCACGCTCCAAGACTGGGGGCGATGTTTGCAGTCATGTTCCATTTTCCTAATGATTAAAAATATTTTTTATTTTAAACTGTAATGTATAATTTTAATTTACATGTATATAATTATAAATAACGTATATATTTATAAATGGGGGTCCGATGGACCCCTGCGCTAGTAGTTCTTACACAGAACAGGCACAAGTACTTAAGGATTAAATGTTATAAACAATTTTAAACTATAAAATTTCATTTAATGTTATAAATCTAATAAGTTAAGCCTTGTGTCAGAAAACATGCCAAAGTTTAAATTCACAAAATAACACATATTACAGTTAGCAATATTCATAAAATTTGCAGAATAATTATTGGAACAAACACACATTTAGTAAAGTACCTGGAGCATTTTTTACTTGGTAAACTCCAACAGCAATATTCTTTATAGTAATATCAGTTACAGACAGTGCAATAAAATACACAGTAGAAAAAGGCTTATTTGTTGTTCAAGAAGAGCTCGTGCACTCGCTCACTCGCCTTAACGACGAGCTTGTTCGCTTCGCTCACTCGCCTTTCAGACTGTTTAAATGTAATCCTACGCGTGCTACACTCTAGTGTATATTTGTTTTACGCATCTGTAACCTGTGGATTCTAATTATTTAGTTAACAGCTGTTTTCATTATTCTTACTATTTTTATAATTATTATTTTTTATTAGGCCCATTCTATACGGACCGATAGTCTGCCACCAATTGTCGGCATCAATCAGCTGATAGTTTACCGAACAATGGAGTTTAACGGGAGCTTCTATACGGGCAGATTTTTTAAGCGCTAAGACGCGGTATTTGTAGCTTCTGCCGTCGATCTCGCGACCTCACGCCAAATCTCGCAATTTCTCTCTTGTTCTTGCCATTTCTCGTCCACTGCCTTTCCTAATCCTTTTTGTAATCGCCGTTCTCCAGTTTGTTTTTGTTTTTAGAAAACATGTTTCACATGGAAAAACTCATTTTATAGAAGTTGAAAAAAATCCTAAATTATACGAAGTGATATCTAAAGATCAATGTACAGTTAATTGTTGCCTGCATTCACTATTCATGAACATAAACAAATACAACTATATTTATCTCAATGACGCAGAGGCTATTCTATTCAGTGGTGTAGTGGCACATTTTACAGTGTGGGAACGCTTGATATATTTGTCAAATTCCCTGCAAAAAAAAGATATGACTTCCCGGATTTTCGAAAACCAGTGTGGGAACGCCGTTCCCACGCGTTCCCGCCCCACTACACCACTGATTCTATTCTTAAAGTTAGTAATATTATTTAGTCATCTCTATCTCTATTTTTCTCCAAAAAAAGTAATGCTCGAATATTGACCTATCTTGTATTTTAGTATGCAAGTTTTGCAGGAGTTTGTAGCCGTACATTCGCCTATTTTACTATCACTTTTGTAGTCTTTTCCATATTTTGGAAATATTAAAATCATATAGTCATTTTTTAAATACATATACATTATCACTTATTTGAAAAAAAGACTTTTTCCCTTCTAATTTGAATTATAATAACGTATTTTATACAATAATGTATGTTTTTTAAGTTAATTTTATAATAATTTATATTATAATTTTAATTGATTGCAATTGATTGAAAGCGTGATAATATAAGTGGAAACAACTTTAGCAAGGGCAGAGATATGCTACTTAATGTGGTATTTTTGACAGTATATGGATGATTGGCAACACTGTTGTGCCGATTTACATGGCACACTGTTCTGCTCGTATAGAATGGCAGATTTTGTATGAGCAGATCCGCCGCCGACAATCGGTCCATATAGAATGGCCTTACAGTATTCAAATGCAATTCTACAAATAGTTGTTTTATACTTTTACATGACTTATATTTATCTCAACATTCATAATCATCCGAATGAAGTAAGTTTAAAAAAATTATAAATTATTTTGATCATACGATAGAACCATTTATAATTTGGTAACTGTCTGCCATGCAAAACCACATGTTTATACTGGAACATGTGGTCTGAACTTTAACTGTTAAGGCAGCTGTTTTCATTATTTATTTGTTTTGATATTTAAATCTATAAGACCAAGGTATAAATTTTTTTATTATTTCAATAAAATTTTATAAATGAATATTAAATTTTCATGGCATATAGACCTGTATTTATATTATTTTGATTCCAGAACTAAGTTAACTAAAAATTTTAAAGAAAATCGTTTGAGCCAATTTTGAGATCAGAGTGCAAACATACATAGCCTACTTAAAAATATACCTTACATAAAGCTCCTTAGACATTAGAGTATAAGCAAGTATAAGAGTATAAGGATAAGCATTAAACTAACATATGACTAATACAGTTTTATATCAAGTCAAACCTCTACGTTTAAACTTGTCTAACTTTATAAACTAAAATCATTGACTATACACATTAACATGAATAGACTTCTCATGGCATAGGCGTATTTTAAATCAATTTACGGTGGCAAACATGAAGTAGATATGATATAGCCTATGGCAGGTAAATCAGTACCACACTCTTCTTAACCAAGGTTGAAATATTTTATAACTGAGGATTATGTTTCTGTTGTGATAAAGGTTTTAGCAGCACTGTAAATCCAGCTTAATAATTACAACATCGATTGCAACGCCTCTGGCAGGGCGAACACAAACCTGCCAAACTACGGTATCAAACAAAATGCATTGGATGTGAAGTCTATTCATGTTTGTGTATATAGTCAATGCTAATAAAAAACTACTACATGATTATAAAAATTAATATAGCGATACAGTATTTAATTCATAACTTCACCAGATCCAGAGGTTGAACATACAAAAGTCTGAAGTTCACACGATTGAAAGAGAATTTTTTTTAATCAGAAATGTTTGATTCAATTATTAGTTTATACATTTTTATGCTCTTAATGGTCATTTAACAGATAAAAACTGTATAACTTTGTAATGAAAAGGAAAGAAATAAAAAAGTTGTGTAGTTTTTATTAGGGATCCCAGATTTTTTTAAATGGTTCTTTATTTCTACAATATATCAAAACTATTTCATATTTCTATTTTTGACAAAAATAATTGGCTCAAAGGATTGTTGTTTAAAATTTATAAATGGCACACTTACAGAGAAGCATGTGAAAAGGCACAGATAGGTCAGTTATAATATTACTAAAAACTTTATACAAATTTAAATCTATATATTTTTATGGGACTTCTACTTAGCTTAGCATTACTGCAGTTAAGTGTAATGAAACAAAACTCGACATTAACTCTTTGAATTAACAATAGGTCTATTTATATCTAGACTAGCCAATAACTAGCCATACCTGATTAGCAGCAACAAATTTCTGGTCGAAAATTGACGGCCGAGGCTTGAATTTCTTCATCATGGGTTGTAGCTTCTGTTGCAGGTTCCAGTCAATGACTTGGGCCCTCTCCATCGCCGAAGCAAGGTCCAAGGATGAGATGTCCCAGCCATCCAAAACAATGTCCTCAGGTTTCAACATGGGCAGAAGCTGACCAATTGGACAATACACCTCCCGTCCATCTGCAGTGCTTCCCAGCTTTACAGTGGAAGCTTGAGTGATAGAACCAAACCTGACGAGCCAAACACAATTTAAAGTATAAATTTTAATAGGCTTGTAGGTTTTTATCAGTGTGAAGCTTATTAAATTTTTGCTCCTGAAGCTTTGTTTCGCTGCCAACATTTTATTGGATGAAGATTTTAATGTAAAAAACTAAAGTAAACAAGTATTTTCAAAGGATTTTGATCAATGTTTGAGTAATAACACTGAAACCAAAGATGAAATATTTTGAACATTAAGTTTAGACATATCATACCAGTTAGGTTGATGCTCTCCACCCTTGTTGTGCCAGGTGATGCCATGTCTGTTGGCCAGCAACCCAGCCGTGAATGTGGAGCCGTTGTTGCCGCCCCACCCCACCAGCATCAAGCCCACCCTTGGCACGCGGCGCGCTGTACGGATCTCTAGTTTGGTGGACACTGGTTGCACCTAATAACAGTTATTTATAATGTATTTTAAACTAAGTCATAAACGTTTTTTGATTTGATGGAATTTTATGCACATTCAACGATTTACTTTTTGATGTTCACAATTATTTTAATTTACTGACCACAATGCTAAATACACCCCGTCGCAGCAGACCTGCGTACTCAGCGAATTTCCTAATTAGTAATATTAATTTTGACCAGATAAACCTGTAAACCAAATGTCATCACATGCTCATAAATAGGGAAATAAATGTCTAGTCTCCTTATGATATAAATAGAAAAGAGTATGCAGGTATGCTGCCATGGGGAACACCAAAAGTAGGTTTTTAGCATAAAAACAATTTATTTCAACCATATAAAGCCATATACTAAGTTTCATCAATATCTGTCCATTGCTAAAGGATTTTGCCTATTTTCCATATGATTAACATGGGAAAAGAGTATGCAGGTTTGCTGCCATGATAAGCATAAAAACCAAGATTTTTTACCATAAATGGATGAATCTCAACCAAATAATGCGAAATACCAGGTTTCATCCAAAAATATTGGTTAATAAGTGAAATATTAACACATCCTTATTCTCCATAAGATTAACATTGGAGCTTCAAAATACAATGTACTGTCTTTAGACTTTTTAATATCTCGGTAACCAATGGAGATAGAGCAAAGCTTCAAAATACTAAATTGTGTGTTTTTTTGAGCTAAATCCAATGGTCAAAACAAAAATTAAAAATTTTTAAAATTACATATGAAAAATGCAAAAACCCCATTTTTGGGGTACAAAACCCCCCAAAACTACCCCTTCCGGTAGGTCGATATGTCTGGTTTACGAACTCATTTGAATAAACGTAGGATTACACATCTCTACCAAATTTGGTGTCGATCGGACCTTTTTTACGAGAGTTATCGTGCCTAGGGACACATACATATATATATATATATATATATATATATATTCACCCAGATCCCCCGTTTGTGGTCCAGGTATCAAACTACATTCAATTGTGGTCCACGGGTTTTTCTCATGTATTTTTAAAATGTAATGGTATATATGAATTTTTTTAGTGTATTCATGCTTAAAAAGACCTTTTTATTAATGTATATAGTTTTGATGTTTATATATTCATTTAATTTCTCATACTTTCGTCTGTCACTTCACATTCAATTGTAGTCCACCGCCATTGTATAAAGTCAGGCAGCAAAATACCACTGATTGTGGTCCAGTGCGTACATCATTTTCCACCGATTGTAGTCCAGTTTATATATTTTAATTGTGGTCCATTTGCAATGTTGCCATATTTCATAGCCCTCAAGACTGCAATTAACCTATGTGATAACGTATTATTATTTGTCTAGCTATTCAGTTCTGAGTTTGAATTTCAAACTTTTTTTGAATAAATTACTTTAGACTAGTTATTTTTTAATAACTTATAACATTTTTGTACGAAATGTTAATATTATTTTTTGTTTGGTAATTTGAATATAAAACAAAAATATTTATAAAAACGTTATTGTCAATGCATGGTAAATTTTATCATTAATTAATGATAATATTTAAATTTTTATGATAATTTTATAATATTTATAGCAACAGAGCCCGTTGTGGTTAAATACAACGGCCTCTGGAAAAATAGTACATACATGCTTTATTTCCTGTGAAATTCCTTAATGGTTATTTTATTGATTTTCAAGAAAGAAATTGTTTTAAAAAACTAATTTTCTAATGCAGCAAGATAATAAAAAAATTAAATTAAACGTATTTAATTACAGAGTATTTTTATAAAGAACATTTATTGAACAGGTAAATACTTTACCTGATTTTTTAAGTTTTTTATTATTTTACAATCTTCCTTTATATTTGCTAGGGATAGTTTTAATTGTAATGTTACAGTTTACTTTTGTCCCTTTCCTCATTATTAAAAAGTTATTTGCAAAAAGCTAAGCAAACTCCAAATTTATAGTGGTGAGAAAATACTGAATTAGAGATATTTCTATTAAACTTTATTATAGAACTAAATATACAGTTCTATTGGCCCGTTTTTATTAATTAATGGTTTGTTGGAAAGCTTTGTCCGTCTAGATGGCAAATAATTTTGAAAGTTAATATGAAATAATTAATATTATTTTTTTTTTAAGTTTTACTGTGTAAACACGAGTATTACCTAAGTAAGAAATACATAAAAATTGCTTCATTTTAAAAGTTAATTATACTTCTTTGCAATGGTTATAGTTCTTTGTAATTATACTTTTGGCTGTCTATTACCCGTATTTCATAGAACTTCATAGCAGTAATTTTTTTGGAAATTATATTCTCTTTCAGAATATAACCATGTACTTTAGTCGATTCCTTCATCAATTACATTTTTTTTGCTAAAAACTAAGCAACCTCAGATACATTTTTATTTAACTTTTTACAGTTTTAACTTCCTTACAGTTACAGTGTTAACAAAATCTACAGTTCCACTGGACCGATTTCATCAATAAATGGGTCGTTGAAAAGCTTCATCCGTCTATGTGTAAATAATTATGAAAGTTTGATATTTTAAATATCAAAGACATATTAAATATTTTGTAAATATTCATGGTGAAATAGTACAAACACATGTAGTATACAAGAAAAATATTCAAATTGGGGTTTCCACATTTATTTAATTGGAGGAAAGTATTTTTCTCCCGTTAGTGAGTGTTTCCAAGAATTTCATAATAACTTTTTCTGGGAAAATTAATTTTTTCCAGAATATTACCATCTACTTTAGTTATTCTCTCACTATTTAAAAGTTATTTGCTAAATACTAAGCAACCTTCGAGTTTATGCCTATGTTGATGAGAAAATAATGAGTTAAAGATATTTTTATCAAACTTTGTAAAACTAAATCTACAGTTATACTGGATAGATTTTAATTAATAAATGGGTCGTTGAAAAGCTTCATCCATGGAGAGGTGCGAATAATTATGAAAGTTTCATTTTTTAAAGATTTATGGTGCAAAAGTAAAATCACATGTTTGCTATAAGAAATATATTAAAATGGCTTTATTTTATAAGTGTATTATATTTATTGGCAAGTTTAGGCTTCGTTCCATAATAACTGTTTGTAGGAAATTTTATTCTGTTTCAGAATATCTCCATTCACTTTGATCAATTACCTCACACTTTAAAAGATATTAAAATAATAATTACAATAATAAGCAACGTCCAAAAAGTCGCTAATATCTGACTAATTTTATTGTAATTTATGATTGTTTTAATTCTTTTAATGTATTTCTGTAAACTTTGATCAAGTTACTTCCCTTTTAAAATCATACGTAACAAGCAGATACAATCTACCTATACATTTATATCTTTAAAACAGTTAAGTAATTGGTGTGCCGGTATGCATCATCTGTTCATTTTAACCTGTAGTACCAGGTTAACCGAGCCTTGCTCGTTGATTTTAATTCACTTTTGTTATAGTGTCATGGTAATCAAGCTATTAAATCTACACCAGACTCTTCACAGATAACAGCTGTTAAAAAACTGCTTAAAATTAATGTTCCTTTATTTATTTTTTTTTTTCTTTACTTTTAGTTGTTATTTTGTTACCAAAATAGCAACCCATAAGACCAATGTTAAAAATTACGATTTTTAAACTTAAATTTAGACCAAATTCGATTTTTCCTGGGATTGAGGCTGTTTCTAAACTTATTTTTGGGACAAAACACTCTTAAATGCAAAGTTTAAGCAAAATCCACCCGCTGGATTTCGAGATCGTGGAACACACATCCCTTCAGACATTGCTCGTATTATAGTATAGGATTAAAAGAAACTAGTGTATGTGTTGCTCGAATTCGATCAATTTATTTTAATACAGTAAATGTTACTTTAGCTCTAAATCAATGACATCCGACCAATCCAATAATGTGAATATCTGTTATCACCAATAACTACACGTGTTTACAGCTGATTATTAACAGATGTTTAAAATGCTTTATTCAATCCCAATGTTATTTTGATGGGAAATTTTGAGATTTCAATGGTAAATAGCGCCTTTATTTTCAGTCCGATTACATCAGTTTTTTGGCGGAAACAACTACAGACCAAGCCCTATCCAACGACACCAAAAAACTTGAAAATCATTTGAAAATTATTGGAGGAGTTCTCAACACAAATAAAAACCCTTAGCGTATTAAATAAGTGTTAATACCTGCTGTGTGGCTGGTAATTTAACAGCTGATTGTCGTATTGTCATTTCCTTACTCTATTTTTACTCTATTTACGTCCTCTCCCAAAATTGGGGTTTTGTGATTGCCAAGTTTTGTACAGGAAATCCCCTATTTTAATGTTGATTTTGGTATATTTCAAAATGTTAATAACTTTTTATTCCTTGGCATTTTTCAATCCCTACTACAATCAGTGATCGTCTCTCTGCCCTTCATTACCTGAGCCAATGAAAATTTTATTAGATCGTTTTATATCTGACATATGAAGTGAACGTTACAAACATATTCGTATATATTTTAATATTCTTTAGTATATTTTAATTTTAATATATTTTAAATATATATTTTAAGAAACCCCGTTTAGTTTTGTTATTATAATCAACTTAAATTTACATTTAAATAAATGACATAGGTTATGTTTCATTGTATACATTGGATATATGACTACCCTTTCGATCCATGTGAGATAGAAAATAACTTCAAATGTCGTTGTTCAAACTAAATGTCAGTTACACGATCATCACTGCCACCTTTTGGTTGAGAAGTATGGTGTAAGTATATGGATTAAAATCAGTACTATAAAACATCTATCTATCTTCTTATTTCTATAAGGGTTTCGTCTGTTACGTCCCTTATGCTCTTGACCTACTGAACCGATTTTTAAGTTTGAGGTGTCATTTTAAAGCTTAGGATATACCGCAGTGACGAATCGCAATTAAAAAGGTCATATTGTTTCGGGCTTCGCCCCCCTTGCCTTTGATTTATTTCTAGAGGGTGCTTTAAAATGTTGACCAACTTTTATTGCAAGTTCTTTCATGTGAATTGTAATTTAACAGCTCATTACCTTCAGATGAATTTTAAAAGCCAGGTAGTAAACAAAATAGATTTCTGTCACTTTATAATCAACATTCACGTACTGAAGGCGAGTTTCACTCATACTGTATCATAAAATGTGCAAATTTGCGCATAGGCCACCTCGTATTCATTAATTATTTACTTTGAAAATATATTAAATGCTCAAAATGTATTGTAGAGCAAGAATTTGATGATTATCATTAATATAACTGTTGATTCATTGATTATGAAATATGCACTCAAGACCAATGAACATTTTATTGATGAGTTTTGTACCTAGTTGTTAATAAAACTAACAGGTGAATCAAGTAGTAGGGTCTAAATGGAGAGTGATGAGAAGCCAATTTCATCGAGTTTTCTTATTTTAATCCTTTAGGCATTAAAATAGGAAAGCATTTTCCATTATTTCGAAAGCCACAAATAAATACTAGGTGAGTTTATTAAAGTGATCAAATAGTTAACTTTTTTATTCCATATGGGACAGTATATTTGTAATGGAGGAACCCCATTAATTTTTTAAGCAGCCTTCAGGTGTGTGTTTCAATTTTCGAAATTTTCCACCATTTATCCAATATGGCAAACAAATAATTTTTTTAAAATACGAACCCCTTATTTGTATGTCATTTTTGGGTTGAATAAATAGTTTTAGTTTTAAGAAATGTTTATGAATTGACATTAGTCTCTAAACACCGGGGCCGCCCTGAGGGCGGGACGATCGGTGCAGCCACCCCGGGCGCCACAATTAAGGGGGTGCAGCGGCCAAGGGGTCGCCGCGGCCATGGGGAAATCCTCGTTTTATAGGGCTCAAACACTTCACAAAAATTGTAAAAAAAAGGAAAACTTTAAATAATTAAAATGACGATACATATAAATTAGAATGACTGCTCATAGAATTAATATATTTGTTAATTTATTTGCCTTTGATAACACCATTTTATATTCACACTGCTGCGTTAGGCCTACTTGAACCTACTCAGAGATAACAATATTGTTATGGTTGCAATGATGACTCCAGTTAAACATTATTCTTGAATCACGACCCTTTTAGTAAAAATAATTATGCTGTTTTATAATGGTATTCAATCAACAGTTAGGATTTTTGAGGTGCAGGTTGTCTTTGGTTATAGCGTGTGACAGTCAACATAACCAGAATCAGACCGAGACATTAAGAATAACAAGGGCCAAACTTTCACTGCCTATATCTCAGAAACTTTTCAGTAAAATAAAAAATGCACATGAATATAAATGTTCTAAAATGATTATTTGGAAACATTTTGCTCATAACATTTTACACATAAAAAAATTATTTTCCATTGAAATATTGTCCAATGTTATTCTTATTAGACTAAAAGTGAACTTCAATTGCCCCTAGCTCTTTAACTGTATGAGGTTACAAGGCAAATATCAAATAATCAAAATATCTTAACATTATATCTAGGCTACAACCAAAAAATAACATAAAAAATTGGGCGTTCGAATTTAAAATTTTTTAGTTGGCCACTATATTGGAAAATTGGCGGAAAATTTTGAGAAATGGAATACACACACCTAAAAGCAATATGAAAAAGTAAATGGGACGGTGGCGACGTCCTTTAATCCCGCTACTTGGAGGTCACGAATTGTGGATAGTTATAAGCAATGGCTTGTGGATGCGATATTCCCTAGTGGGGATTTACGTCCGCACTAGTGAATACTAGTTCATCCATAAAGACCATCCTGATAATTAGACCAATTCGTATATGACGTTGAAATTGTGGTTCAGATCCCACGGTAAACTGTGGGTCCATAGATACCATTTCCTGTTGGGCTAAAAAACTCACTCATATACATATAAATACAAAATAATCTTACTATCATATTTCAAACACGTCATTACTTTATTACTATTATCTTTATTTCATTCATAAAAAATAATTTTTCGCACACTAATATTATGTAAAAAGAGCGTAAAACTCACAAGTCTATTGAGCGAACCCTACTACACTCTGGCTTTTTATTCTATGTAGGCTGGAGTGATCCTCACTAAATTTTGCTCGATCATGGTATTCATCAATGGAAAGTTATAAAACTGAAATAGTCCGAATTGGACATACGGCCTTTTAAAGTTATAATGTTATTTTAATAGGAGAAATATTTTATTTGGGTTTTTTACTGAGTGTTGATTGTACAGCTGTTATTAGGATCAAATTTAACTGCAGACTGTTACTATCAGTTGTTCGTAAATACAGTAGTTTTCTGTGAAATTGTTGTTTTGTTTATTTTAATGGGTTGTTTTGTTTACCTTCGTACGTGAATGAAATGCCACGTTTATGGAGAAGAGGTGCAAATCTTGGACGACGCACCATTTAATATCTAAACATATTAAAGAGAAAGCCCTCACTCATTCATTACTAATTCTCCTCAACTTACCGACTAGCTAGAGTGCTTAAATTTGTTATACTAATTCTTTAGGCCTAATATAGGAAAGTCTGACTATTTTCATATTAATATTCACAAATAGGGCTCCGCCTCACTCGTCTTCAAAGTTACAATATGTTATAATGGAAGCAATATTTTCATATTGGAACAAATTATTACGTTTAAGAATATTATTTCTATAAAAAAAAACAGCTGTTTTATTTAAAGTACTGAGGGGAGATTGGTAATTAGAGAATTATACAGGGTGAGTTCTCAATGCCACCCCCTGAATTTTTAACGCATTTCTTAAGATATCGACTCTCAACTACCACCGAACATTATTGATTAGCTTTTACTTCTTTTTGATGTGGTTCACATTTTTTTCCACTATCTTGGATCCGCCATATTGGAATGAACTTTTATTTTTCAAAGTAAAGGTAAGGTTGTGACCCATAATTTCAAAGTATTTTTTTGCGTTGAAAACAACGCCGCAATCCGTTTTCAACTATTTGTTTTCGTTCTTAAGATGTTAACAGTTTTTAATACCAAATTTCAAAATGAAAAAATTTGAAAATCTCTTGTTATATTAAATTTATTAAAGAATATCGACTTTTTATAAACATATATACCACATAAAAAAGTACTTCTTTTTAATGGGGTTTACATTTTTGGTCGCCATCTTGGATCCACCATATTGAAAAAACTTTTATTTTTCAAACGTAAAGGTAGGGTTATAACCCATCATTTCAAAGTAACTTTTTGCGTTGAACACAATGCCACAATCCGTTTTTAATTATCTGTTTTCTGTTTTTGAGATATTTCCAGTTTTGTGAATAAAAAATTAAAATTGAGTTAATATCTCGAGAACATAAACAGATAATTAGAAACGGACCACTGCATCGTGTTCAACGCAAAACGTTACTTTGAATTTATGGGTCACAACCCTACCTTTACATTTGAAAAATAAAAGTTCATTCCAATATGGCGAATCCAAGATGGCGGATAGAAATGTAAACCCCCCAAAAAAAGAAGTACTTCTTTTTCATGAGGGATATCTGATTATAACAAGTCGTCCTTTAAAATATTTAATAAAATAACGGATTTTTTAATTTTTTTTCATTTTGAAATTTGGTATTAAAAAACTGTTAATAACTCAAGAAAGAAAACAGATAATTAAAAATGAATTGAAGCGTTGTGTTTAACGCAAAAAACTACTTTGTAATGATGGGTCACAACCCTACCTTTACATTTAAAAATAAAAGATCATTCCAATATGGTGGATCCAAGATGGAGGCCAAAAATGTGAACCACATCAAATAGAAGCGAACGCTGATCAATAATGGTCGGTGGTGGTTGGGAGTCAATATCTTAAGAAATGCAAAAAATAAGGGGCGGACATTTAAAACCCACCCTGTAGAGTGAGCGCAGCGAACGAGATAAAACTGGTGACGAGTGTGTGCAGCGAATTAGCTGACCTAATAGGTGAGTGAGCGCAGCGAACGAATTAAACCTGATGGCGAGTGAGCGTAGCGAACGAGCTGACCAAAAAGGCGAGTTGAGCGCAGCGAATGAACTAAACCCTGACGGCGAGTGAGCGTAGCAAACGAGCTCACATGAATAACCTATAAAATATTTGCTATTATTGATTTTAAAAAATAGTCGCCCTGCTCAATATTACAAGCAAACAACTGTGTTGTATTCCTAGTTTTAAAACTCGGCTCAACCTTAATAATCACTACTCAAACACACCCACATTTAACTAAGAAAACAGAAACTTGACAACACTGCAAAAGGCATGCCAAAACTATAGCGACAGCACTGGACCACAATCAAATGTAGTTTGCTACCCCAATTGTAGTCCCCAATTGTGGTCCACGTGGACTACAATCACAGGTAATTTGATACCCCACTGGACCACAATCGAGGGGTCTAGAAAACTATATATATATATATATATATATATATATATATATATATATATATATATATATATATATATAAATTTTAATGACTATTATTTTTGGTCTCTGGGCACCTTAAAACGAAAAAGTAACATGGTCCCGGGCTTAGGTCTTACCATGAGACCTACGGTAATAGCTTATTCCCTATGGGAAATTTGCTAAAAGTAGACGACAAAATAAAAATACCCCCCGTCGCAGCAGACCTGCGTACTCAGCGAATTTCCAATGGAATTTTGGTAAATTTTCTATTTCCCCATTAAATCAATGGGGATTTAGGTATATTAGTATGTAGGTTTGCCGCCATATGGGTTTTGTTGGTAAATATAAGTTAAACCCTACCTAGTGATTGTACATACCAAATTTTATAATTCTATGGTGTTCTTTTTATTTTCCCCATAAACCCTATAGGGGTGAGTACTTAGGTTTGCTGCCATATGGGTTTTCTAAGCAAATATAAGTTAAACGCTTCTTAATGAATGTACATACCAAATTTTATCAATTTATGTCCATAAATAAGCAAGATAGAAGGTTTTGTTGATTTCCTATAAGCATAACATGGAAAACATAGTTTTTGGATTTTCTCCATAACCATTTAAGCTAGGTAAAAAATTCAAAATACTAGATTGTTTGTTTTTTTAAGCTCTTTTAAATGGTTTAAGTTAAAATTGTTGAATTTTCTAAATAAAAGTAAAAAAAGCCAAAAACCCATTTTTAACCCTTTTGAAACCCCATAAAACCCCGTTTCCATGGTCCGATCATTCTGGTTCGCGAACTCAACCTAGTAGACGCTGGCTTACACCCTTGTACCAAATTTCATCAAAATCGGAGGTTCCGTTCAAAAGTTATCGTGTTCACGGACACATAGATATATATATATATATATATATATATATATATATATATATATATATATATATATATATATATATATATATATATAGCTATATAGATATATATACATGTATATACATATATATCAATTTGAACGAACGGTGTTTTTGGTTTCTAGGGACCTCAAAACGAAAAAGTATCATGGTCCCATGCTTAGGTCTTACCGTGACTACTACCGTAATAAAACACTTTCGTAAAATAAAACAAAATAAAAACAAATGTTAACAGATTTTCATAAAAATAAAATCAATTGATAACATTACAGAAAATTATATATTTGTAAAAGGTATCATACATAAAAATTAGCCATGATTTTTTTAGTTTGACTTTGTGGAGAGTCGTGTCTATGGTTCAAAATGTCAACTTATATTGAGTATATAGAAAATTGTAATATATGGAGTATAAAAATAATGAATTTAATTTATGAAACACTAAACTTTAATGAAACAACAACTTGATTGAACTTTAACACAAGCAACATTCAAATCATTCGCCATTTGGTTTAAATTTTTACCTTTGTTAGTCTCTAATATGGACACTATTGGTCGTTACTAAAACGTTAAGTTGTCACAGATAGTGTCAAACGATAAGGAGTGGCGAAGTATAGAGAATCAAATCAAATCAAGGTTCTACTATGATTAGTTCATCTAATCCTTTCATAACCAATCCTCTCATCCAATCATTGATATAAAATGCAAATTTTTACTGTGTGTTGCATTTTTATCCCTGAGATAATTTTTAAACTGTATATGTTAGAATATTTAGTACAGAAACGATTATTGCCTGAATAAAAAGCAACACATGGTAACCAACTACATCACATGTTGATGTAATTATTTCTAACTAGAGATCGCCTCCTGATCGAAATTCGATCAAAATTTCAGTTGATCTGGACCCAAGAAGCTTAAAACTGTTTAGAACTAAAACATCTGTTCTTCCTAATTCTCTAGCAGTTGTTTTTACAACAGCTGTCTAACGATTCTTTCAATTCTCCTTTCTCCGTAAGATTAACATTGGAACTTTGAAAGCCTGTGGGGCTTAGCCCTTTTGTGCGATGTGAATTAGAATGTGATTCTGCTCATCTACAGGACTATACCTTTCTAACGGTATGCGCGGATTTCTCCTACAATGCACACAAGCTGAGAAAAAAGGAGGAAATGAAACATGCTTGCGTATTAATATATAGATAATACTTGCTACCAATCCCCACACATGTCAAAGTAATTATATGTAACACTTGCTAATCAGTAATCAGTATGATAACCATAAATTTTTTGACAAAATTGCAAATCATACCGCTTGCTGTAGATTAACTTATACTAGCAATTTAAAAACGCTGATACCGAAACATAAATTAAACCAATCGTCTTCGAAGATTATAACTGCACTGATTGTAAGAATTCCATAACGACCAAAAGTGAATCATGCTGTTCAAGAACAAGTGTTGAGATGTGTATACCGTACCGTTCTAACTATAAATGTTACTTCCAACAAATAAAGGTTTTATAAAACAAAATAGTTTCCTAATGTGGTCTTTTTGACCATCGTTAGTTATTACGTATGAAAACTGAACAAGTCAAAGCATGACTTATTTAGATTTAAAGTTTTTTCAAAACCTTCAGGTTGACATTAAATGTTACTTCAAAAGGCAACCTTAAACCCAGGTTGCAAGCCTGTCTTTTCAATAAGGTATAATATTTATAAAATTTATAAGAAATACAATCCGAGCTATTGTCATGTACTAATACCAATATTATAATAAGTTAGGCTATTATTTAAAAACATATAGGGCCTATATAATATTGTTTACCAACACAGTAGAGAGTCGAAAATCCGAACTAATTTGGACCAGGTGGTTGGTATAGTCAAACACGAAATCTGTTTGCCATTTGTAACCACTGAACACACCAATGATTGTAAAAAAAAACTTCTGAAACATAATCTATATGCTTTGGTTAAAAAAGAGATTAAAAATAGAAGAAGTATTTATTTCTTTGTATTTGCAGGCACTTGTCTTTTAGTTGTTTGTTTGCCTTTTTTACAGTACACTGAATTTAAGCATTCAGGGGTTCGGATAATTGAAGTTCGAATAATCAACTCTTTACTGTAATATATTCAAATAGGGGCAAAGGCCCCTATAACGATCCAAATGTTGATGTCTTATCTCCAAATAAGCACCTGATTTAGTTTTAATCTAATATAATTCTAATATAATTAAAATAACATTTTGACAATAAAACAAATAGGTATATTAAAAACAAGTAACTGAAAATAACAAAAGCAAGTAAATTTTAGCTAATATAAACCTGTAACATTATCAAATGACAACACAAAATAAACTAGGCTACATCCAAGTTTACTGTGTAGGCCTAGGTGTATCTTAATTGTGAGAAGAAGCAGACTTCCTTAGACCTAAAATGGCGTAGCAAAAATGCTGCCAAATACAAATCTGAAAGGTATTTTTTAGCTACGGTATTGTATTGTGGGAATGTGCCAATGCGTTTTAAATGTTTCCAAACACCATTGATTTTGTTGTTAAAAACATCCCTGTCAATAAAAGTGACGATTAACACAAACAATTACAACTATCGAATAATCGCAATATCAAAATTTCCACATCGATGATAACAGTGGAGTCGGATAACAAAGTTTCACGCAAACCTACATTCTCCCCCCGGGAACTTCTAAAATGTTGACCAGAAGAAAAACATGTTGACCGGGTACTTTTAAATGTCTGATCTGCACCAAATTCGGTATGAACATTCTAACAATGGTCCTACACAACCTATATAAATTTCATAAATATAAATTTTTATTAAGGGTGTTTGTATACAAAAAAACCTTGTTGACCAGCATAAAAACATGTTGACCGGGTACTTTTAAAAGTCTGATCTGCACCAAATTCGGTATGCACATTCTAATAATGGTCCTACACAACCTATATAAATTTCATAAATTTAAATTTTTATTAAGGGTGTTTGTATACAAAAAAACCTTGTTGACCAGCATAAAAACATGTTGACCGGGTACTTTAAAAGGTCAGATTTGCACCAAATTCGGTATGAACATTCAAATAATGGTCCTACACAACCTATATAAATTTCATAAAAATAAATTTTTATTAAGGGTGTTTGTATACAAAATAACCTTGTTGACCAGCATAAAAACATGTTGACCGGGTACTTTAAAATGTCTAATCTGCACCAAATTTGGTAAGAACATGCTTATAATGGTCCTACACAATATATATAAATTCCATAAAAATAAAATGTTATTAAGGGTGTTTGTATACAAAAAAAAACCTTGTTGACCAGCATAAAAACATGTTGACCGGGTACTTTTAAATGTCTGATCTGCACCAAATTCGGTATGAACATTCTAACAATGGTCCTACACAACCTATATAAATTTCATAAATATAAATTTTTATTAAGGGTGTTTGTATACAAAAAAACCTTGTTGACCAGCATAAAAACATGTTGACCGGGTACTTTTAAAAGTCTGATCTGCACCAAATTCGGTATGCACATTCTAATAATGGTCCTACACAACCTATATAAATTTCATAAATTTAAATTTTTATTAAGGGTGTTTGTATACAAAAAAACCTTGTTGACCAGCATAAAAACATGTTGACCGGGTACTTTAAAAGGTCAGATTTGCACCAAATTCGGTATGAACATTTAAATAATGGTCCTACACAACCTATATAAATTTCATAAAAATAAATTTTTATTAAGGGTGTTTGTATACAAAATAACCTTGTTGACCAGCATAAAAACATGTTGATTGGGTACTTTTAAAAGGCTGATCTGCACCAAATTTAGTAAGAACATTCTAATAATAGTCCTACACAATCTATATAAATTTAATAAAAATAAATTTTTATTAAAGGTGTTTGTATACAAAAACCTTGTGATCAGCACAAAAACATGTTGACCGGGTACTTTTAAAAGTCTGATCTGCACCAAATTCGGTATGAACATTCTAATAATGGTCCTACACAACCTATATAAATTTCATTAAAAAATTTTTATAAAGGGTGTTTGTATACAAAATAACCTTGTTGACCAGCATAAAAACATGTTGATTGGGTACTTTTAAAAGGCTGATCTGCACCAAATTTAGTAAGAACATTCTAATAATAGTCCTACACAATCTATATAAATTTCATAAAAATAAATTTTATACAATAAATATTTTATTAATTTAAAATTTAATTTTTAAATTTACAATAAAAATTTTATAAATAAATTATACAAAACCACGCAGGATAATAAAATAATTTAATAATATAAAGGGAAATAACATTGCTGGATGATCATTTGGGAACAAAAGTCTAATTTTTAAGTATTACACAACAAATATGGTCCAAATTACGGTCAACAGTTTTTTATACTGTTTAACAAAGTTATTATGTATACAATAACCTTATTGATAATTAAATTTTTATGAAATCCATACAGCTTGTGCAGAACCATTATAAAACTGTTCATAAGAAATTTTGTGGAAATCCAACTCTTAAAAGTACCTGGTGCAGATGTTTTGGTGCAGATCAGACTCTTTAAAGTACCCGGTCAACATGTTTCTATGCTGGTCAACAAGGTTTTCAACAAGGTTTTTTTTTTATTACAAACACCCTTGGTAAAATGTTTTTGTTTATGAAATTTTTATAGGTTGTGTAGGACCATTATTAGAATGTTCATACCGAATTTGGTGTAGATCAGGCATTTTAAAGTGCCCGGTCAACATGTTTTTATGCTGGTCAACAAGGTTTTTTTGTATACAAACACCCTTAATAAAAATAATTTTTAAGAAATTTATATAGGTTGTGTAGGATCATTATATGAATGTTCTTACCAAATTTGGTGTAGACCATACATTTCAAAGTACCTGGTCAACATGTTTTAATGCTGGTCAACAAGGTTATTTTGTATACAAACAAACTTAATAAAAATTAATTTTTATGAAATTTATATAGGTTGTGTAGGACCATTATTTAAATGTTCTTACCAAGTTTTTTGAAGATCAGACATTTTAAAGTATCCGGTCAACATGTTTTTATGCTGGTCAACAAGGTTATTTTTGTATACAAACCCCCTAATAAAAATTTTTTTTGGAATTTTTATAGGTTGTGTAGGACCATTATTTGAATGTTCATACCGAATTTGGTGCAAATCTGACCTTTTAAAGTACCCGGTCAACATGTTTTTATGCTGGTCAACAAGGTTTTTTTTGTATACAAACACCCTTAATAAAAATGAATTTATATCAAATTTATATAGGGGTTGTAGGACTATTATTTGAATGTTCTTACTAAATTTGGTGCAGATCAGACATTTTAATGTACCCAGTCAACATGTTTTTATGCTGGTCAACAAGGTTTTTTTGTATACAAACACTCTTAATAAAAATTTATTTTAATGAAATTTATATAGGTTGTGTAGGACCATTATTTGAATGTTCATACCAAATTTGGTGCAGATCAGACTTTTTAAAGTACTTGGTCAACATGTTTTTATGCTGGTCAACAAGGTTTTTCTGTATACAAACACCCTAAATAAAAATTTATTTTTATGAAATTTACATAGGTTGTGTAGGACCATTATTTGATTGTTCATACCGAATTTGGTGCAAATCTGACCTTTTAAAGTACCCGGTCAACATGTTTTTATGCTGGTCAACAAGGTTATTTTGTATACAAACACCCTTAATAAAAATTAATTTTTATGAAATTTATATAGGTTGTGTAGGACCATTATTTAAATGTTCTTACCAAGTTTTTTGAAGATCAGACATTTTAAAGTATCCGGTCAACATGTTTTTATGCTGGTCAACAAGGTTATTTTTGTATACAAACCCCCTAATAAAAATTTTTTTTGGAATTTTTATAGGTTGTGTAGGACCATTATTTGAATGTTCATACCGAATTTGGTGCAAATCTGACCTTTTAAAGTACCCGGTCAACATATTTTTATGCTGGTCAACAAGGTTATTTTTGTATACAAACCCCCTAATAAAAATTTTTTTTGGAATTTTTATAGGTTGTGTAGGACCATTATTTGAATGTTCATACCGAATTTGGTGCAAATCTGACCTTTTAAAGTACCCGGTCAACATGTTTTTATGCTGGTCAACAAGGTTTTTCTGTATACAAACACCCTTAATAAAAATTTATTTTATTGAAATTTACATAGGTTGTGTAGGACTATTATTTGATTGTTCATACCGAATTTGGTGCAAATCTGACCTTTTAAAGTACCCGGTCAACATGTTTTTATGCTGGTCAACAAGGGTTTTTTGTATACAAACACCCTTAATAAAAATTTATTTTTATGAAATTTTTATAGGTTGTGTAGGACCATTATAAGAATGTTCTTACCAAATTTGGTGCAGATCAGACTTTTTAAAGTACCCGGTCAACATGTTTTTATGCTGGTCAACAAGGTTTTTCTGTATACAAACACCCTTAATAAAAATTTATTTTTATGAAATTTATATAGGTTGTGTAGGATCATTATTTGAATGTTCATACCAAATTTGGTGCAGATCAGACTTTTTAAAGTACCCGGTCAACATGTTTTTATGCTGGTCAACAAGGTTTTTCTGTATACAAACACCCTTAATAAAAATTTATTTTTATGAAATTTATATAGGTTGTGTAGGACCATTATTTGAATGTTCATACCAAATTTGGTGCAGATCAGACTTTTTAAAGTACCCGGTCAACATTTTTTTATGCTGGTCAACAAGGTTTTTCTGTATACAAACACCCTTAATAAAAATTTATTTTTATGAAATTTATATAGGTTGTGTAGGACCATTATTTGAATGTTCATACCAAATTTGGTGCAGATCAGACTTTTTAAAGTACCCGGTCAACATGTTTTTATGCTGGTCAACATTTTAGGTAGACCCTTCTCCCCCCCCCCCCTCCTTAAGGGATTTAAGGGGAAAATTAAAAAGTGCTGAAAATTCACAATTTGAATTTTATTTTACCTAACCATTACATTTCCTAACAACTACGGTAAAATTTTTTAACAACATCCCATAGCAGTAAACCAACATACTAATTCCTATGGTGTTTATATAGTGGAGATACAAAAATTTCAAATTCTTTTGTGAAATTCATTGAGTAACTTACACATGTCTTCAAAGGCCTACAACGGGGGTATTTTTATTTTTTTTATTTATTAAATCAAAGGGGGAGCTGCAGCTCCCATAACTCCCCCCCCCCCTCCGCTTTAGTAATACCATTGACTAAGGATACCTAAATAGACGAACCAAGCTTATGACGAATTTGTGCCTGTTCGTGAAATTAGTTCATGTTCGTCACGCTAGAGAGCGCTGGCGCTGGTTTGTTTACATTTGTACTTGATCGCCGCCATATTAGAACTAACCTCATTTAGTAATTTAATAATTGAACATAACGTATTATTATTATTGTACAGCAGCACACAAGACATAAGTTATAATTTTACTTTTCACCCCCTTGAATTACTTTTGTCTTTATATAATACCACATTACAATTTATTTACTTCAGATATATTATTGAAATGAACTTCAATCACTAATTACTCTTTTATAAGTTAATCAAGGCATAGGCTTAGCTTAGGCTTTAGATTGAGTTTTGGAGCAAACCTGTAACAGCTTAGCTTTCAGGCAAATTAATAAAATATGTTGTGGTGACTCAAGCAGTAAAAAATATTTGTTGTAAATTTCTGCCTGGAAGGAAACGTTCAATAGCTGTGCTATGGCAGAGCCTGATCCAAGATGCAACAAACTTCAAGGTGAGTTGATAGTCCATTGATAGTCCTTACTTTCTATTGTGAAAGTCTTATTACATTATTTTATAGCTTGTACTACCTCTTATTGAACACTAGCCTATTACTATAACACTATTTACTTTAGAATACGGTAATGTTGTGTGTAGGATAGTAGGGCCTTAAACTTACGGAACTTGAGTTTCATATAGGCTACACACCGGTACATAGTACATCCTGCCTCACCTAGATTAACAACAAATTCAGCGGCTTAAGACCATTACTAAAAATTGTAGTTTTCCAGCCCATTCAATAGTGGATTAATTCTAATCCTATAGCCTAGTTGGATGATGACAATGTCCAGTGCATGATTGTAATACTTCACGACAATAAATATTGCTTACTAGTGCGGTGGTTGTCTTGGGATAAAGTAGCACACAAAGTGGTAGGCCAATTTAAACAAAAGTCATGCTGATTGGTTTTAATACGGTTATTTGATGTGGTTTGATTCCTACTTGTTTGGTGAGGTTAGGCCTCCTGATTCGCAAATAGGATGGAAGCTGCCAAAAGCTTCAAGTAATAGGCCTAAATAAAATTTTAATTCCATTTTGGGTTTATTTACATTGCAAGGATTTTGAGCTAGTTTAACTAGGAGCTTGAGGTTAATATATTCTGGTTTGTTCTCAAAGAGCTTTAAATCCTGTAAGCTAGAGGGATTAATTTATGTGTCTGTAGTAGCCTATATGAATGCTGATGAATCTTGGGGGAAATCTGTGATCCGTAACAGTAGGATTAAGGGAAATTTTAGGAGTCAATACATTTTCTGCACCCCTGTACGGTAGTTTTTTTAGAATAGAATAAATGTTTTTAAGCTAAATTTTGTATTTCACAGTAATTTTTTATCCCATTCAATCGAAATATCGATACATACTTTTATTCGACAGTTGTGTAGGCGCTAAGATATATGAAACTGTAGGCTACCTGAATTGATAACAGTAATGATTACGAATGTTCAAACGACTAGATAGGCTATGTGATGCGGTTGAATTGATTAAAGAATGAGACTGGACATGAGATCATGAAAAAATTCTATGTGACAAATTAAATACAAACAGATAATCTATGATCATTTGCGAGAAAAAATTTTGAAAGGCTTGGTACGGTACCGTACTGTAAAGATTGTTAATTTTGTAACGAGAAAAACAAGAATTTGAAGGATAACGTTTAGTCAAACACTTTTAGGCCTATACTATTTTATAAAACGATCCTATTTAGCCTATATGGATTCCCCTGACTTTCCTGATTTAATGCCAATATCTCTGACTTCTGTGTAGTAGACCAAATGCATTTTATTTTGCAATTCTTGTGAAAGATAGGCCTACATATGGAAGGAATTTACATGCCGTTGTTTATTAAGTTTTTATTGGAGCCTTTTCTAATCATTTTGTCTTTTGGAAAATTATAAAATTTGTTGTCAAACGGTGTAAAACAACACTGTAAAGATATGCTCTTTCTTGATTGGGCTATATTGTCAATGTGGTAGATGAATTCAATTTGAAAAATGGCGTTACACAGTTACAAGAAGTAGGCCTACCGAGAATGCAAATTAGAAAACAGGCAGAACTAGTTTATTCCCATCCCATGTAAACCCGCCTGATAGCTTACTGGCAGTCGAGACTCGGCACCCGTCATGAGCGCTCACGTTTTAATAAGAGTAGGCCTACAGTTTTTATTCGTCCGTATTAGTTGTCTGTGTTAGTGTTATGTGTATCTTTTAAACTGTGACGTGACCATCATAACGATGTGTTGAAACCAAGTTTTTGTGTGACCAGAAGATGATGTAATTTAAAATCAAAACGCGTAGTCCAGTCTTGGAGTCAGAGGATCACTGGCTGTATCAGGTATTTTAACCTTTTAGCAATATAAGTCAACGTGATTCAGAATAAACAACACACAATGAAACTACAATAGTAATGATTTATTGGTTCTTATATGAATTACAGCTTTAATTATTTTTTCAGCGGCAGGGAGCCTACCTTTAAAGAGACCAACAAAGGATGCTCAGAAGCAAAGAATTAGCTGAGACATATCATGAAGTTCTCTTGTGGCAAAAGGTCAGTAAAGCAAAGTTTAATTCTCTTTTCATTTCACACTAATTTTCTATACAGGAGGATTTTGGAGTTGTATTTCGTTGTAAAAACGATTGTTTAAGTTTTATTTAGTGAATTTTCCTATAGGGAATAGGCCTATGCTATGGTATAGTAAGATGCACGAAAATAGTCCGATGGAAATTTAAACAGATGAGTACCCCCTCACCCCCTCTCGCCCTGCAATGTTGTCATTTGTGGTTATGTTCACCATGTGTTATACAGTGTAAAAATGTGTTTCAGAATAAATTTGGCAACAATGTATCGACCCTCATCGGACTATTTTCGTGGATCCTACTATAGTAGTCGTGGTAAGACCTAAGCCAGGCACCAAGTTACTTTTTAGTTTTGAGGTTGTTAAGAAGGGTACTTATATTTGGGGGTAGGCCTATATTTTATTTTTGTTGAAAGAGACAAATAGGCTAATTTATTAATAATGCAGGTAGTTAGTAAAAATAAAAATATAATGTAGTTCTTTGTAAGCATAATTCATAACAAATAACTGTTGGGCATAAAGTATGTTAATCGGATTAATGGTTTGCCCTATAGGCCGTATTGTTGTACCAATGTTTAACAAACTGATTATTTTCCAAATTCGCAACCCCCATATTTTCCCCAGAATCACTTATAAACTGTATGTGAGGTGGAAAACCAGAAGGTGTCACCTCTTGTTGGCCCTGTGTTTGAAAGTTGATAATAGTTAATAATTGATAATAAAATTTTCCGAAAAAGTTTACGGGGTGTAAATCTCCAAAATCCTTCCGGTTAAAAAAAAGAATAATCCTGAAGCCATGTTAAGCTACAGTTCTAGCTACAGGCCTAGAAATATCCGTCATTCCTAATTATTATTCTGGGGCTATACAAAATGAATTTTAATTCCTATTTTTGCAAATTTTACGAGACCCACGTGAAGAACTAGATTTTTGGGTACTTTGAAAGCAAGGGACTGTTCTTTGAGGCCCAGCATGGGTTTTGAGGGGGAAGAGAGGGGGAGGAGATTTTCTCTGTGTGCGCCCTATCTCGCGAATATGCTCAGTGCGGAGCTTATTTCCCCATGAAACTTTCTTTGTTATAGGTTATAGTATGTGTGTATAAGTATGGTTTATGTATATTTGATTTATAATTATTATCAAATACATTTTGTCTGCATTGATTTTTAATTATACTAGCTTACCCGGCATACTTCGCAGTGCCAACTTGAGAAATTTGTTGCCGTTCAGGTAAGGTCGTTCGCTGCGCTCACTCCCCATCAGGCTTAGTTCGTTTGCTACGCTCACTCGCCGCAAGTCTATAATATCGTCTGGTTTTTTATTGCCAATCTTCCCTCAATAATATAAATGAGAAGAGCTGTTTATTAAATTAATGATCGCCAAAAATTAGTAATCATATGTTACAATACAAAAATGTTGCTTCCATAAGAATAACATGATAATTTTGAGGAGATCTAGGGCGTTGCCCATTGTAAATATTAATATGACAATAGTTAGACTTTCCTATTTTAAGCCTAAAGAATGAGTATACCAAATTTCAGCACTCTCTAGTCGGGAAGTTGGAGAATTAGTGATGAGTGAGTCAGTGGGTGAGTAATTGAGGGTTTTCTCTTTTATATTTTTAGATTAATGCAAAGAAAAATTCCTCATAATCCCTCTCATGTAACACAGTGATTTTAACTATTTTATATTATAAAATTACTTACAATGTTTGGTTGAAATATTAAACCTATTAAGTTAAACAATTAATGGTTCTAATGATGAAATGTGGTTCCTGATGAAGTTAGTCAACATTTAAATACAATATTTCGTCATAAAACACGTAAAATGGATTTAATTTGTGCAATTTACTGTTGCAGAGTAAAACTCCGCATGCACTCTCTGCCGTTTTACTGGTGAAGCGGCTGCTTGAGGGTTAACAGTATTTCTTAATTTATTGTAAACTATTTTTTATATCATGATTGCCCAAGCTGAACAATTTTGTCGAAAGTTTTAATTTATCACTTCACATTTTAAGGGAATGGCTTACTGATGACGTCTTGATTCTTATACCTAAGCATATAGCTACCGGTATGTCAATAGTACATTGGCCTTAGTAAAGACATAGTTAGATCCACAAACCCACCTTAATTTAAATAACCAAGTTAAATTGCTATAAAGCTTTGCATTTTAGGCTTCAAATAATGTTCTTGAAAAATATTAATATGGGGAAAGAATGTTTTTTTCTTTGTGTTGATACTAAATTGAATATCGTTTTCATATAAGGACCTTTTCTAAAATTTCAGTGCTAGAAAAATACCACCCAACTTTTGAAAAGTCCTGGGTTATTATCCATATATAACTTCCTGAAAGTGAAACTTTTTCCAAGCAGGTGGAGGAAAGAGCATGAGATAAAAATTTATAAATAATAAATTGTCGACAAAAAAATGCTAGAGAGCGATATTTTGGATCTCAATCATATACAGAATCTAAGTAAATCATCGGTGTTTTAAAATAACAATCGAGGCAACCGATATTCCCGATTAAGTCTGCCTTATTGACATCGGCGAGCCGATATATCGTTCCATCGCAATTTTTGGATGAAAAGCAAGTCACAATGTATCGATAATTAGTATTTTATGGGAAAACACGATAAATGATATGGTAGGCTATAGCATCAAAATGGTCAAGAACGGAACTTGTGAATTAGCCTATATTTATTTTGTGATTTTTTTCGTTGGCCTATTTATATCATACTTGTTTTTTTCCAGGATAAAAGAACAAGAAGAAGCTGATGATGTGTAAATCTTCGAATTGCAAATTTGTGTTTCAATCGGTGTTAGTGTCATATTTTCAACATTATTAAGCTATGGTGTTTTTTGTTCGTATTATCTTATTCATTTTTGTAAAATTGTTTTTATTCTTACAATGAACAATTCAACCTTATATATAACCAAATATGTGGAAATATTACCTATTCAAAGTTTAAATAAAATTAAAGTGTGATGTGTTGAATATTTTTCATCTTTTCCTTAATTCCACTCGAGTAAGTTGAGGTTTTTTTAGATCACTCGTTTTTTTTTTTTTTTAGAATATTTTTGAACATTCATTTTATTGAATGATAAAGTAGAGTCCTTAAAACCTAGAATTCTTGATAACTTGGGAACAGGGTGTCTACAACCTTGAAAAAACCTTGAAAACGCCTTTAATTTGAATTGGCCTTGAAAATTCCTTGAGACTTGAAAAAGCCAGTGTATCCTTGAATGTAGTTTGATTTAAAAAAAAAACGCGTCGCAGCAGACCTGAGTACTCCGTCAATTTCCATTGGTTATTTATTTATTTTTTATATATAAAAAATTTATAATAATCAAAGATTTTCACAAAAAAATAAATATTTAATAGCATTATATTTTTAAGTTGATTATTTTACTGTTATTTAGAAATAAATTTTTTGCCAACAGTTATAAACTCTTTTGTTTTTATTGAATACTATTTTAGTAATGAAATTTCACCTGGCGTAAAGGAAATTTTCCTTAGAGACGGGGAAAGTAGAGGAGGCAAGTTGATGGCTGCACGTACTTGCCTGTTGCACTTATTGCAAACTAACCTTGTCTATAGAAGTACTTTTCTCCTTAATTTAGGAAAATAGACGTAATGGACAGTATACTTGCAGCCAACTTGCCTTCTCTAAGCAACAAGATTCCTTTGATCTAACTAAATGAACTAAAAAGTTCATGTGAACATATATAGCACTAGCCACCATTTTCTTTATTACACCCAGTAATTTTTATTTCTGAAACTAATTGAAAATTTTTAGAATCTGATAACAAATTATTGCGATTTTTTTCTAATAAAATCACCTTAATTTTCAGGAAGTATAATTCAAAATCAATGTTTTCTGCAGTAAAATGGCAATAACTACGTTATTTGTTTTCAAATCCGTACAAATTTATATGGATAAAATTTCTTAACTGTTTGTGTCTTGTAAAATTCGATGAAATTTACAGGTTTAGAGATGTGTTCCATTGTAACTGAAATAACAAAAATTTAGATACACAAAAAAAAATAAAAAATCATACAAAATGGTTAGTAGACCAGAGACCAAATAATATTGCTTTGTTAAACTTTACCAAAATATGGTAGAACTTAAAGCAATGTTTATATTAAATTATGACATTCTTGCAATTAAAAGTTTCCATTATCCATAAATCCATTCAAGCCAGTCATAATTTTATTTTTTTTAACAAAAACAAAAACAAATTGGCAAGATATAGTACTTTTTAAAAAAGAAGTTAGTAAACTGTTAAAAAAATAAAATTAGGTTCATAAAATTCAGGTAAAAATAAAATTCAAATAAAATTCAGGTTTTTTTAAATGTAAATTACTTGATTTTCTTATATCTTATATTTGAAAATGTAAAATGTTTTGTGAATGTAACGTAAAACAAAGCAGACAATTTTTTAAGTGATGTGAATTTCGCAAGTAGCCTAAAAAATGTGAAAATTAAGTGAAAAGGTAAAATGTTGGTAATTTGAAAACGTGAATTTCACGTCTTTTTCACGTGAAATTAGCAAAAAAAATTGTAAAAATAATGCGAAATTCATGTGAAAATCGAGTAAAAAAGGGTGAAAATTCATTGATAAATTTGCGATAGAGTGAAATTTTGGTGAAATTAAAATTTGAATTTCACGTTTTATTTTCACGGGTTTTTGACGCGAAATTCAGTGCAATTTTTATGTCATTTGCGAAAATAACTTGATTTTCTCCTTTTTTTAACGTGAAAATGTTCAAAATGAAGCGTTATTTTTCACTTGAAAATAACGTTTTTGTGCTATCTGGGTAAGTGAAGAAGAACTTTGTTATTCAAAGTTTTGTCAGGAAGAGTCAACAAACTTGCATTTGCACTATTGGTCACCCATATATATTTCCACATATATTTATAAAAAGAATAAGTTAATTGGACGTCACAAGGAAAATAAACAAGTATTCAGAAAAATAGACCCTATAATATTTAATATAACATACTGTAGTAAGAGAAAAAAGCAAACACTACACTGCTTTATGAGTGCATTATGATAACATTTTAGAAGGATAATTTACGATTTTGAAAAAAGGTACTTAAATTAATAATACAAATTTACGGGCCACAACAATGGCGCAACATGAGAGAGACAGACAAACTATCGATAAAAAGGACAAATAATAATGAAATGTCAAACAGTATGTTAATATAGGCTACTCTTGTCTGTTATGGAGAAAAGCAAAATAATAATTATTTACAGATCATTCTTTGTAATTTAGATTTTAAGACGATAAGATGATTATAATCTTATAAATATACATACAGTTTACATCAAAATTAATAAGCAAAAAATATATTCATTTACTCATAAGGACCAGAGAATACAAACATAAATAGTTAATAACAATTTTCAATTTTAAATATCAACTAATAGTTGCAATTTTTTATGTAAAATCAAGATGGTTGTGTTTAATAGCACAATAATAATGATCAGCAACTAAGTGAATGAGAAACATAAGGCCTTTTCGCATCATGCAGACAGACACCATTATTACGTAGCCGGTCCGTTGTGGCACTCGTGCCAGTCCGCTCGCTGCGCCGCGCCGCGCCGGCCGGCTCATCGGTAGCGGTGAGGTGGGGTGAGGAGAGGAGCATTGCCAAACCAAAATATCTCGGCCGGGAAGCAGACGATGCCACGGCGCGCCGTTAGTTCCAGGGACGACCACGGAAGCAGCACTGCATTGGGAAAAAAACTCAGAGATTGGCTGAAAATCCAACAGGTTCGCTAGTCGCGCTCTCAAAAGCTTGGCTTCAAATTAAAGCATTGCTTGGCTATTCTATTTAGATGTATATTCAATGGTAATACCATTTACTGAATATAAATAGACAGGAGGAAACTTAAAATGATATACCCATACAGAAAGGTACAGGTGGTGGCAATGTTCAATGGAGTCTTAAATTAAATGTGGTAGGGTGTTTATCTCTTCTAGTTATATTTTCTATTAAAACATTCTAGAATAAAGCTTATCAGAACATCACAGTTAAAAAAAATAAAATAAAATAATACCTACTCTAAGTCTAAATTGTCAACTGAAGGTCTAAAAACACATTAGGGGAAATTGCTTTGTTATACCAAATGCTTGAATGAAAGGATTTCTACTTACAGTAATTGTGTTATTGCAGACTTCAACTTTATTTGAATGATAATCGTAGGTAGCCTCTATAAAATCAGAAGAATATTTCACGTTTGGACTTTTCACAAAAATTTCCATGGAAGGGTTCATTTGTCGACTGTAAAAGACAATAAGCGTAGTATGTTTGTTTGATTTTAGGTAATCTAATTTGTACAAGTCAACAGAACCTACCACGACGAACTACCATGTACCTACTCAGATGAAATGATGGAAATGAATGACAGAGACAGACTGACTGACTGACTAGACTTCAAAATGACGTTTTTGTGTTTGTGTTTGGCCTTTACTCTTTTCTTTACAGCTGCCGGCCAGCTGTGCTGTGGTACAGCTGGCCAACGAGCAAAGCGCAAGGCGCAAGGCTTTTTCTTTTTTTCCTTATTTGCTTTCGCAGGCTTGACTAAGTGTCATGACGCCTCATATTCTGTTTATATCTGGTTTCCCACCCAAGAGCCCAGTAGAAGGCAACAAGGCAAGGCTATTATCAAGTTAGCCAACAGTAAAACGAAAAATTGGGTAAAGATAGTTGAGATACAGTTTATGGGCGGTGTTTCATAGCAACTACTAATGTGGCATCGACAAAGTTGAATTAAAAACCATACATATAAACAAAACATCTGGATAGCCAACTGAGATGGTGGAATAGCGCTAAGAACGAGCCGGCTTCCCCCACCACTAGTTGGGGCTACCACCGCCCCCACGCCGCCCCTTATGCCAGCTGGCATCGTTATTATTGGTGCATCTGTTTTTTTTACATTCTTTTATTTCAGCTGAAATCGTAATTATTGGTGGATCCACTGCTTTATTTTTGTTTGTTTGCCTTCTTTTACTAAACGAATTAACCCCAACTAGTAGTGGTTGTAACATGGTAATGGCTCGTTTTCGCAGCACGGACATGGGCGGATTTAGGTCAAAATTTTGACGGTGCCAGCTATCCTAAAATATGAGTCTATGCTCATTTCAACACCGAAATCCTATTTAAAAGGCCCGTTTCAAGGCCTATCTCAAGTATGCCCCTGCTTTTTTTCATTTATTAGGGCCTATAACATAAATATTCCATTTTATTAATGTATCCATTTTAGTCGAGAAAACAACTGTCTTTCTACTATATAGCACACTTAGGGCCGGTTTCTCGAAGCAAGTTTAAACCTAAAATCAAGTTTAAACCAAAATTGTCCATATGATTAGCATTGAGTTAAACTAAGTTTAAGTTAAACGTGTTTGGAGAAACCGGCCCTTAGTACTTGATATGTATTAGATACATAACCAAGAAACCCAATCGATATGTATCACATAATACATATCAGATATGTCTCATTAATGTATTTTTAAGATACTACCAGTAATGTAACATTAGCAATGTATCTGATAGCTATCTGAGACGTCAGCCGACCTTTAAAATAAAGCTTTTTAGTGATAGTCATGGTAGGGGATGTAGAGATAGACTCAATAACCTATTGACGGAAGAAAGTGTGCACAGCGATGTGGTTCTTCCGGGAGCCCCACTGGCATCCGTTTTGGACGAGGTCAGCTGTGGTATTGATGATTTATTTATTTATTTATACACGGCAACGCCATTTTTACAGAGAGATTGAACATAATCATTACATTTATATGCAACATAATATCACACTATGCCACTACAGGAGATATTTCTAAAGACTAATGACAAAACTGATGATGTTGATATGGTGGTCATCCTTATTGGAGTGAATTATATCACCAAGCGCAGCCTTCATGAACTGGACACATTTATTGATGATTTGACCGGCCCCCTCCGGAACAAGGAAGTTCTTTGGGTAGAAGCTCCACTTAGGTTTGATATTGGTGAAAGTGGCAGGGAATTAATTCAAATACAAAATCGCCTAGTTTTAGAAAAGTGTCGCTTGAACAACTGGGGTTTTCTCAACATCAACACATTATTGAATATATCTGATTTCAATTCATTTGGGCTTCACCTCAACAATAAAGGGAAAAATTTAGTGTGCGGCTTGATTGCAACCTACATTAATAGGATCTGTGAGGTAATCGAAGAAACTTCAAAAAACTCAGTTCCAAATCCCGCAGGTTAATTTTTAGATTAAATAAGTTTAGAAAAAATTCAACCAAACGTAGTCATAAGTTTTTTTTTTTTTAAATTATCCATCGAAATGTACACGGTTTAGGCAATAAGACAGAAGTCATTGAGAATATAATTTTGGAGGAGAATCCAGATGTTTTCCTTATCAGTCAGACTCACTGCACTGAGGATGAGGTTCGGAATTTTTCCTTACATAATTTCTCTCTTCAATCATTTTTTTCCCGAAAGCATGCTTGAGGAGGAGTCGTTGCGATTTTTGTCAACAAAAACTCATCTTTACAAGAAGTTAAACCCTTAGAAATAGGGAACAGTCTCTCTCTCTCGAGTTGTTTTTCGAAGCAACTGAACTGCAATTCACAGTCGAAAATGAAATCTTCATCACATCCTGCATTTATAGAAGTCCCATTTCAAGTAACATTGTTTTTTCAACGAAATGTTAGATGAATATCTAAGTAGGCTAGGATGCATGTCAGACAACTTGATTGTTGGAGGTGACTTCAACATTGATCTGCTCAAGTCTGATAGGAGGAGCAAAATTTTCTTGGACGTAATGAAAGCCTTCAATTTAAAACCAACAATTAACGATCCGACAAGAGTCACAGCGACATCTTCCACCTGCATTGACAACATTTTCTCTAGCTATCCCATAAGTTCATCTGTTTTATTCACGCATATTTCCGACCATCATGCAGTTGTAGGAATCTTCCAAACTTCTTCCAACACCCTCAATAAAAGAATTCTGTCGAGAAAAATATCTCACTCAAATATCCAGGAGTTCAAGGCTCGTTTAAGGATGGAGGACTGGGGGGAGGCGTTGGGTGGCGATGATCTGGACCATGCTGTCAATCATGTCATGGATACCATTTCGTACCACTTCGGCGCCTCTTTTCCTTTGTCCACTTCCAAACTCAAGCCTAAAAAATCAACGAAACTGAGCCAGAAAAAGGTTTTTAGTCAGGAGGTGGTTTCTGCAAAAAGCATCATGGTTGAGTCCTTCAAAAAATTTTCTGAAAACAAAACTCCGGAAAATGAACAACACTAGGAATACGCTCCGATGTCCGTCCCGTACGACAATTTTTACTCACTTTTTGAGTTATTAGGTGACGCTTTTTATGATTTTTTTTTAGGGAGAGGTGAGAAATATGCATTACGCACACAGGTGGCAAGCCTGTAGTGTGGGGCTCAACTAAAAACGGGTTTACCCAATAAAAAAATCCTCTACTCTTTAGGATTCTAACCTGGAATTGTTTATAACATTACGTTAGGCTAGGCCTAAATTTGGCTTACGCCCGTGGGGCTCACTCCTTATCGAGCCACTCGATCAAGGGATCTGGGCCACTTCGCGGTCCAGATCGGGTTTCTTTTCCAGGAGGATGCCCCGGACGAACTGTGATAAACAATGCCAGTTGCCCTCATCCTCCAAGATCTTTTGGCAGACCGAGTCCACCGAAAATGCACCAAAAATTTGTGTGGCCTCCAGGCGGGGCCCTTCCCAACGGGGGCAGCGGAAGAATGTGTGTTCCGCATCGTCGGGAACGCCCGGGCAATAAATGCAGTCCGGTGAACCGGTCTTGCCCATCCGGTTCAGGTACGACCGAAAATAGCCGTGAAATGTCAAGAATTGGCCGCTGTTCCACCCATGGTTGAACGTGCTTGATAAGTCGCGCAGTCCATCGTCCTCGGGTGTCGTGCTCCCAGCTGTGTTGCCACTGCTGAAAGGTTCGGGAGCGCTCTCTGTTCTTGCCGTGTCCTTGCAAATCTCGCCTTGTTTATGATAAATTGCCTTCCTCTCTCCTGCCAAGAGCTTGACAGGGATAACTCCGGCGACCACCAGGACGGCAGGCTCGGACACTGTCCGGTAGGCGGAACACACCCCGAGCGCCGCTCGATGTTGAACCCGGGCGAGTCGCAACCTGTACTACTCTTTATCGAGAGCGTCTGCCCACACCTCTGCTCCATAAAGAAGCACGGACTGAACCGCGGACATCAACAGACGTCTTCTGCTGGATCGTGGAACCCCGACATTGGCCATCAGCCTACTAAGGTAAGTGACTACCTTAGCGGCCTTGTCCGCCTTACGGAATATCTGATCCCTCCAGCTTAACTTGGTGTCCACCATAATCCCGAAGTACTTAGCAGCACGAGTTGATTGGACCACCTCCCTTCCCACTCGGAACGGAACGACGGTGTCTATCCTCTTCTTCGTAAGGATCACAATCTCCGTCTAACGGAGAGCAAGCGAGAGACCGTGATCGGACATCCATGTGTTGACCACACGCATGACTCGGTTCAACTTTAGTTGGGCCAGCTCAACGTTGCGTGCGACAATGAGAGCTGCGACATCATCGGGGTACCCAACCAAAGTGGTTTCCTCAGGCATCTCCGACCTCAGGAGGCTGTCATAGGCAACGTTCCAGAGATCCTGGCCGAGTATTGAATCTTGCGCGGCACCAGAAGTGACTTCCATCGTCCACGTTCCATCCCTTGTGTCGTAAATCAGGCTTCGAGAGCGGAGATAATCCTCGATGAGTCGCAACAGATATGCAGGAACGCGAAAGGTGTTGCGAAGCGCATCCAACATATCGACCCATCTCGCCGAGTTAAAAGCATTCTTGACATAAGCGTAACAAGAAGCACTACTCAGCGAGAGAATTGTTGTGGCTCTCGGCTCTCTTCACAACTCTCTGGACTTCGGTGATAGCGTCAATCGTTGACCGTCCTTTCTGAAGCCGTACTGACGGGGGCATAAGTCCCCGGCAGCTTCCACGGCAGAGGTCAGGCGGGAACGGAATCATCTTCTCGAACAGCTTCCCAGCCGTGTCCAATATGCAGAAAGGCCTGTGTGACGACGGCAGCTCGGGATCACCTTTGCCCTTGCTGATGAGTACAAGTTTGGCGGTTTTCCAGGGAGCCGGAAACACCCCTTCTACCAAACAGGCGTTGTACTTTCTCAACAACAAGTCAGCATTAATTGAAAATACTTTCTTTTAAAGCCTCGCTGAGAATCCGGTCCGGGTCAGGAGCCTTGTTGCTCTTTAGGGAGAGAACGGAGGTTTCCACCTCCTCGAATGTGAAGAGAAGAGTGGAACGTCATCTAACCGTCCGAAGTCAACCGGCGTACATCCTAAGCCCAGCCTACAAATAAATACATACAAACAATGATTTTAGCTAAGACCTCAAATCAAGCAAGTAACTTAATAATAATTATGCTTATAATATTAAAGGTAAATAGATTGTAGAGCGAAAAAAAACAATACAATTTAAAATCCATGATTGCAAATTAATAAAAATCAAGTAATGTAAGTATTGTAGAATTACGCTTACTTAACACTTAATGCATATTTTGTTACCTGAGACATAGGCTACAATTTCACAACACATTCTAATTAGTTGTTCAATTTAAATCTTTCTCCCAAATAAATATTAGTTGTATCCCATAAATTAATTAATCGCATAATTCCGTACGACAGCAATTCATTCCACATCAACGTGCCTATCTTTTGGCATAATTTATAACTTCAACAAGTATACATCAGTGTTGATCTATTTAATTTAACAAATAGGTCTGTCAAAATATCAGTTAAATTTTATTTAAAAACGTAACATAACGGCGAGCAGATATAAACAAATCTGAAACGGTTATATTGTTTTCAGCATACAGCGACAACTCAGCTGCGATGGGGGAAAATAAACTGATCATAGCAACTACATTGGTCAAATCATGTAGCCTAAACAACTAAAATTCTGTAAAAACTTTCGGAAAATAAGCTTTTTTAATACTTGAAAATAATTGCTCGATTATAGTTTATTACCTAGTTTAAAATACTTAAAATCTAACCTGAGAATTTCATTGAAATCAAATTAGTAATAAAAAAGCCTTTTGGGGGTCTAAAATTCGCCTAAGTGAAATTTAAAGTCGATCGTAAAGAATTTTATACTCTATGTACATAGAGTAAAAATTCAATTATCGAAACACCAAAAAGGCGTTTAGGAAAGTCGTCAAACAACACAAAAAATTGAACTAAAAAACAGATTGTGGCAATCTGATTGCTTTTCAAAAGAATTATGGAAGATCATCAATGAGAATAGGCCGTCATCCAAAAGTGTAGGGCCTCACTGTCCCATCAGGGTGGATGGTCTGGAAATCTCTGATCCTGTTTCAGTTAGTAATAAATTCAACGAATTTTTTGCTTCAGTCACAACCAGAACGGTTCAACCTAACTTAACTCACACTTTTAATGCAGATACAATAGTTACTGACAGTATTCTCAATGACTTCACTCACGTTAATTTAAATAACATTGTAAAGCTTTTCAAACATTTCAAGTAAAAAAGTTCATTTGGTATTGATGGGGTGTCAATGAAAATCTTGAAAAACTGTGTAGATAAACTTGCTGTCCCTCTCATGCATTTGATCAACCTGTCATTGAAAAAAGGTATTTTTCCAGATAGATTCAAAACCTCAAAAATCAAGCCACTCTTCAAAAAAGGAGATCACAAAGACATGAACAAATTTTGTCCAATCTCTCTGCTTCCTTCAATCTCAAAATTTTTTTGAAAAAGTTGTATATGACCAGATCATGGCATATATGGAATCAAACAATCTCTTTTCTTCAAAACAGTTCGGTTTCCGTAAAGGCAAATCGACCAAGCTCGCTTTGGTTGAGTTTGTCTCTGAATGCATACGTGCTGTGGACAGGGGCGAATGTGCAATTGCATGTTTTGCTGATCTGTCAAAAAGCATTTGACTGCGTCGACATTGTGAGTCTTCTCAGGAAAATTCAAAACACGGGAATCACCGGAAAAATCTATGATTGGCTATGTTCTTACTTGGGAAATCGTTCCCAGGTAACGGAAATCATCTCAAACAATGAAATCTTTCGATCAGAGAAATCACCAGTCAAATTTGGGGTGCCTCAAGGATCAATTCTTGGGCCCCTACTTTTCCTGATCTATATGTGGATGACTTGGATGGTGTTGTCCCTAACGATGATCTTTTCATTTTTGCTGATGACACAACCATTCTGGTCAGTCACATGGACAGACAATCAGCCGAAATTGACGCAAACATCAAAATCAACAATGTTGCCCATTTTTTTCAGGAAAACAAACTCTCAGTCAACCCAAACAAAACAAACTTCAAGCAAATCCAGACAGTCCAGAGTTCAAACTTCAGTCAAACTTTTCATCCAAACCTCTTTATAGGTGATAACGATTTGAGTCATGCAGAGGTGGTTGACTTCCTTGGTGTCAGATTAGATTGTAATCTGACATGGGAGCATCAAATCGACAAAATTCATTCGAAGATTTCTTCTACAATTTTCATTCTCAGAAATTTTGCAAGATTAGGGATCAAGACTAGTTTACCATGGCCTCATTGGACCCACCTCAGGTACTCTGTTATACTCTGGGGAATGGCCAACAAAACGTTGGTCAATCGTCTTTTTGTTTTGCAGAAGAGGGCGGTGAGACTCATTGCTGGCCTCAAGGCTGGTGATCACTGCAGAGAGGCGTTCAAAAGACTCATAAATATTGACACTTCCCAGTCTTTACATTTTTGAAGTTGTTCTGTATGCTAAGGTCCACGGACATCCAATTGTCCGTGATCATTCACATAATACTAGATTTAAGAACAGTTTTACTATTTTCCATAATACAAAAATGTTTGAAAAGCAACCTTTTTATGTTGGAAACAAATTATTATATTCTCTTCCATCACATATTACCAACTGCAATAGCATAAGTACATTTAAGAACCAACTCGAAAAGTTTTTGATTGAAAAATCTGTGTATGAGGTGGATGAATTATGTAAGATCTAAAGTTAATCCCGTTTCAATGAAAGATAGAATTAAGTAGGCACAATTTATAATTCTGTCCTGACGTATCCCATGCCCTACACCGTTGACAAAGTCAATGATAATACTAATGAAAATGGCAGATATAAACTTATCGTAAAAAACATAATGTAGCCTTAAATATATTTAAGAGAGAAAAAAGAGCATTAGAGTAGCCTGGGCATTTTAAGGTGAAAGCAACCTTATCACAGTTTAACGAGAAATACTGTGATAAAGATAAAAATACCCCCGTCGCAGCAGACCTGCGTACTCAGCGAATTTCTAATGGAATTTTGGTATATTTTCTATTTCCCCATAAAATCCATGGGGATGAGAGTATGTAGGTTTGCCGCCATATGGGTTTTGTTGGTAAATATAAGTTAAACCCTACCTAGTGATTGTACATACCAAATTTTATAAGGCTATGGTGTTCTTTTTATTTTCCCCATAAACCCTATAGGGGTGAGTACGTAGGTTTGCCGCCAAATGGGTTTTCTAAGCAAATATAAGTTAAACGCTTCCTAATGAATGTACATACCAAATTTTATCAAGATATGTCAATAAATAAGCAAGTTAGAAGGTTTTGTTGATTTCCCATAAGAATAACATGAAAAACATACTTTTTGGATTTTCTCCATAACCATTTAAGCTGGGTAAAACATTCAAAATACTAGATTGTTTGTTTTTTTAAGCTCTTTTAAATGGTTTAAGTTAAAATTGTTGAATTTTCTAAATAAAAGTAAAAAAAGCCAAAAACCCATTTTTAACCCTTTTGAAACCCCATAAAACCCTATTCCCATGGTCCGATCATTCTGGTTCGCGAACTCAACCTAGTAGACGCTGGCTTACATCCCTGTACCAAATTTCATCAAAATCGGAGGTTCCGTTCAAAAGTTATCGTGTTAACGGACACATATATATATATATATATATATATATATATATATATATATATATATATATATATATATATATATATATATATATATATATATACATATATATCAATTTGAACGAACGGTGTTTTTGGCTTCTAGGGACCTCAAAACGAAAAAGTATCATGGTCCCGGGCTTAGGTCTTACCGTGACTACTACCGTAATAGCGTATTCCCTATAGGGAAATTCGCTAATATTAAATAATTAAAATCAGGAAAGGTTTGTATTTTAGTAGGCCTAAACTAAAAATGCATAAATTAGGCCTAAATAAGAAAAATATATTTTATTATATTTATTTTGATTGTTTTAAGCATTATTAAATTTATTTAACTGACTTTCTCTTGTTCCTTTGTTTTAGGTGTTTCATATATAACAGCATTATGGTACTTAAAAGCATCATTATGCTTTGGGGTAATTTTAGGGTAATTTTCCTCTTGTTTAGGGTAAAACCTTAGTTACGAGGTGGCAACACTGGTTACTTATTTTATTTTTCTCTTCTTGGTTTATTTTTAGGTTAATCTACCATCCAATCCAGCCTCGGGCCCAGTCTCCTTAAATAGTACTAGTACGGTAATTTTGGTAAATAATTCGCAATTATCGCTTGTTGAAAATATTTCCTTCGTGAAAGAGTCCGCTCAAAAATTACTAATTATGCTGGGTTAATAGGGTCGGAATTGTGTCAGCAATACCTGAAAATTAAGTGTAAGGTTTAGTGTAACCTAACCATGTCTGGCGATGTCCAACCAAGAAAAAGGAAAGACAAGCGGAAAAAGAAAGGTAAAAAAATCATCAATATATTGTCATTCTAACATTCATTAGAAAAAAATACTCAACAAATTTATAACTGTTAACAATACAGCAGAGTCTTGCAAACCTGGACTTAGGACCGGGTTTGTGAAAATTCTGAGTTATCAGGAAAGGAGTAAAACTTATACCTAGGCATAGGCCTACTTAACCCTCGAGAGGTCGCGCAAAATATATCACTTTAGAGGTCGCGCACGATGGATTCCACCGGGTTTATAAATAAATGCTAATGTACACATTCATATTTTATTGACTACAATTCAAAATATTACATAGAATATTAACTAATAAAACACTATATGAACTATAATACTATACTATGAACATATAGTATAAAAATTATACTATATGAAAACAAGTTAGCTACCTGTGGTTTCCACCATGCGCGACATCATATGTTATACAATGATGTCGCGCACGGTGGAAACCACAGGTAGCTAACTTGTTGCAATACAGCAGCCAACTGGCCGGTTGGAGGGGGTGAGGGAATGAGCGATAACGTAGCAGACGAGTCCATTTGAAGGTACTGGAGGGGGGGTAGCGCTAAGCTTCCACGCTGAGAAGTAAAAAAAAAATTACCTATCGCCCGGTGGAAAAGACAGCGGCGCGACCCCTCGCGGGTTAAAAAAAGTTCAAATTTAATTACATTATTCCCATAAAAAACATGTAAGCCTATTTATTGCATAATGTATCATAGTATGGTCTTGACTCGGTCACACACATCATGATGATTAATGAAGACACTTAAAACTCTAACCTCTCACATAATGGCTTGTTGCAATCGTTTATTAACACACTAAACACCTATTTTACAGTTTTATATAGGTTAGCGACTACACTACCATCGAACTAAAATCACCTACTGTCATACACAAAATTTATAGCTTGACAAAATTTATTCTAATCTAACTAACTAACATAACTTAAAGTAATCTTCATTAATATGAAGTACCACCTTATAGGGCTGTGCCCAGGAAAATTAAAATGTGAGAGTAGGCCTTAACCACATTTAAGTAGAACAGACTAGGCTACATAGGCCTACTATAGGTTATTGTTTTTCTTATATTGGGGCCTACATGTTATGTTGTTATTTTGTTTTGGCGAAACTTTGTTATCCGTCTCCACCATTAATATCGATGTGGAAATTTCTATATTGCGATAATATTACTATTAAATCGATGATACAATTACACGATACGATTACGATTTTATCACCTGATTTAGTTTCTCGTTCTAATATAATGAAATAAACCTTTTGACAAACCGGGTCGCTAACCGTTATGCCACCGACTTACCCTAAAAACTAAGTAACTTATATCATATGTTGATAAAGTTTAAATTTTGTTTGGTAGGCCTACATTATGTATTAAAATCATCTCTTTAATACAAATCTTTAACTTCAATATCCATTTATAAATTAAAATATTTTTATCTAAAACAAAATTATATTACTACCTAGATAGAAAATTTAATATCTTAAAAAATACAAAATGTGTACTGTTTGATTTGCCTGGTATTCCCAGGATTTTAATTCAGAGACACACGCATTGCGTTTTTCCTTATCTCTCCCATTGTACAGCAACGGCACCAAGGTACGTAACGGCTAGACGTGCCACTCTAGTGCAGGTGGGTGTCCGGTTTCATTTTAGCACGGTATATCGTTCCAATAGTGGACCACGTTCAATGTCGTTTATCCCAGAAGATTTAGGTTTTTTAGCCCCTCCTTGTCTCCGTCCTCTTGGGACACGCTTCTATGATCTGTGGAAGGTGAGGCTGGGTGCCGAGATGATGAAGGCGACTATCAGAGCTTGGTTTGTTGTCATTGTAGTCATTTGAGCTGTAGAGGAGTTATGTGTTGTTAGTTTTCACAGGCGCCAAGCATTTTTAGTTAGTGTTCTTGGTTGTACCAAGAAGTATTCATTAAAACCTGAGCGACATAGAGCCTGATTTCAACAAATCTTAAGTGTTATAATTAATGTTATGAGGCAATGTCAGGATCATCAAATTTTAATCAGCAATTTGAATTTGTGTTTTTGTCAGCTGATGATAAGAGAAACAAAAAGTGGAAGTGCTCTGGCTTTCTTTTCTTCTTATAGTTATGGCTTAAATTTTCAAAATAATGGACCCATAAACTCATTTATTCATCATATGAATTTTCTTTATCCTATACCGTACTATAATACGAGCAATGTCTGAAGGGATGTGTGTTCCACAATCTTGAAATCTAGCAGGTAGATTTTGCTTAAACTTTGCATTTATCAGTTTTTTGGCCCAAAAATAAGTTTAGAAACAGCCTCAATCCCAGGAATAATTGAATTTTGTCTAAATTTAAATTTAAAAACCGTAATTTTTTAACATTAGTCTTATGGGTTGCTATTTTGGCAACAAAATAACAATGAAGGGTTTATACAAAAATAAAGGAACAGTAATGTTAAGCAGATCTTTTGAAACAGCTGTTAACTGTGAAGAGGTGTAGTTGGTTGTTTGTGAAAATTAGGAGCTTTGTGGTAAATGCTTTAATACCATGACACTATATCAAAACTGAATTAAAACCAATGAGCAAAGCTCGATTAACCTGGTACTGATTTTAATCACAAAACATAGCTATATGTCTCTTTGTAATATCCGGATTATGGGAAATCATTTGATCACTTATGAGTTAATGTGCAGACTCACTCAATTATTAAACTAAAATCACTCAAATTAGAGTGCACAATTTATATAGGCCTATATGAAAATGTATACAAGACATTTTTTACATTTTAATTGTAGAGTTACATTACTTAATCGTGAGCCTGACAAGGTTTAGTTTCTGTAAATAGCAGCTCAGTAGTAGCTTGGCTGGCGTAGTTCTCGTTCAGTCGTCTGCTCCCTGGTGATTTGGCAACTTCTCCCACAGTTCATCTATTTTTAGCAATCAATGCCTCCTACCTCCTACTTTTTTTAATAGCCTTTTATGGTTCTATTTGTTTTAAACAGTCATTTAACAAAACTAATTGTATATTTTAAACTAATACACTACTTATATTAAAAAAAATTCTCTTTAAGAAAATAAACAAAATAAACCCCTTTTGAGTGGCCCGAACATTTGGCCTTGGGCTTAGCTTTGCAAACCATTCAATTAGCAAAATTACAAGCCATTCAGTTAATTAAAATATTATGACTAAAATTAACTCAAATAAACATACTGTCTGTTATATAAATACATTTTTTGGAGACCTATATAGTCTATTTTAAAATCATTAATAAATTAAGAATTAGTATATTTTAAAACAACCTTTTAGTGTCAAGGAGTTTGAGTCCTTTTAAAGAACTAGATCATAGTATTCTGTTTTGTTTCGTTAAGAACTAGGCGTATTAAAATATTTTTATTCTTTTGGGTCAAAAACCTTTAGACAAAAGTGAAACCATTGCATCAATCTTGAGTGACTTCTTAGTATGCTTGTTAGAAGTTATACTTGAGATGTATATTTTTTATTTAAAATAAAAAAAAGTATCTTTAGAAATGTATAAAAGCTTTATGCAGATAAATAAATCATCAAATCTAATGTTTTGACCTAAAATTAAATGATGGCCGCAAAGACTATAATTGATTAAATTCAATGTGAATTATGTACAAAACCAAAGTAAACCTTGTTTGAAAGGTAAAGAGCTTATTTCCCTAACCTAATTTATTTATCATAATTAATTTTATTTCAATAATCATAATTAATTTAAAACTAATCAAAGATTAAACCGAATTGCCACATAATTTAACATTGACAATTTATGAATTAGTGAGTAACACCTTAGTACCTAACATCATTCATTAATTAATAGCCCAATGGCAAATGGCAACTGGGTCCGGAATCGATCCTTTAAAAAGCTACTAACTTTTCTCAGGATCGAACTGGCAACCTTTGGATTCAAAGGCGAGCACTATAACCACTCAGCTACCCAGCCAGTATCATTAAAATGCCATTGGGCTGATTGAACGTTTCTTGCAGTGATGACTGCTGCCACATCATTGGTATATCTCATGAGGAACTTTACGGCATTTCCATGCGGAGTAAGCTGTCCTGAGGAACATTCCAAAGATACGGACAGAAGAAATTTTCTATACTATTTTGTCTATATTGACTGACCTTCTTAATTCTTTGCTATATTGTTGAAATAGCAATTGTATCTTCATAAGTTGTCGACTCTGATATGAATTATAATATTTGCTGAAAAACTTGATTGGTTAAAGATTATTTTTGTCCTCAAGATGTGACATATTCTTTTTCAGTAGAGATTTTATTTATAAAGTTTTCAAAGGTTTCCAACAAGTTTAGTAGAACCTCGATATCCTGTCACTCATAAAAAAAATTTGATACTTAATGGGTTTTAATTGACACCATGCCATAAGTGCCTATGCAAATGAATGTTATCTCAATGATCTTAAGTTAATATTAAAATGTAATTAATATCCACTTGTATAGGGTTTAGTATTGCCAAAACCTTAAAAATTTACTTACAATACAGATTTATAAGAAATTTTTACTAATCAATTCAATTAACCAGTATACCAGTTTTGGTCCCTAGGATGATGGTTTTAATGGAGATTTCACTGTACTTTCTGAGTTACTGGTCGTCTGTTTATACCTGTAATACTGTTGATGAAGCTTTTGACACCTTTTTAGCAGTTTTGCAAGGGGCAATTGATCAATCTAAGACAAGTAGACACAAAATTCCACGTAAATTGAAAAAATTGAAACCCTGGATTTCTGATGGACTCGTCAAAGCTATTAACTTGAGGGACAAAATGGCCTTGACTGTTAGAAAGTATCCGGAAAACTTAACATTGAAAAATAATTTTAAGAAATTAAAAACAAAAATTGAAAGATGGATTGTTGAAGCAAAATCGAGGTTTTATGACAACTTATTTAAAATCAACGAAAACAATTCTAAAAACCAATGGAAAATTATAAACGATTTGACAGGTAAATCGGCACAATCACGCAAAGACATCCAGCTACAGGATGAAGCACAATTGGTGTCCGATCAAAAGTTGGTTGCACAAAAGTTTAATTCCTTTTTTGTAAATGTTTCTAATGCTTTATCAAGCTCTTTGTCAAGTCTTCCTTCTGATCAATGTGAACAGTATAAACGTATTTATCCGTGTAAATCTAATTTAAATTCGATTTTTTGGAAACCTCAGAGTAATGATGAAGTTTTGAAATTAATAAATTCACTTCAAAATAATAAATCTCCTGGCCCAGATCAAATTTCATCTAGAATAGTAAAACAATATCAGTTAATCCTATCGCCAATTTTGGTCTTTATATTTAACTTATCTTTATCAAAGCGACAATTTCCGGAAGCCCTAAAGGTTGCAAAGGTTGTTCCTATCTTTTAGAGTGGATCGCCGTTGCAAGTTGGGAACTACAGACCAATATCTCTCCTTTCAGTTTTTTCTAAGCTTCTTGAAAAAATTGTAAAGTGGATCTTGGACGCCTTAAGACGTCCTTGGCAACAAAAGTGTTAAACCGGTTGCGCTCTATCCATTGGTGATAATTTCAATATACAGGGTGTACCAGAAGTAACCTAACCATACCGTAAGTCATTAATTTTAAATACGAGCCCCCACTTTTTATGGTATTTTTGGATTCTATACATAATTTTAAGACTACTTTATAATTTAATGTGGTTTCCCTAATCCTAACGGTTTGGGAGATAATGGAGGTTGAAGTTAGATTTTTTTCCCATATGAATAACATGGGGCTAAATGTCACATCCATTATCTCTGCAAATTTCCCTTTAAACTATAAAGGCCTAGCATAAAAATTCCTTAGCTTCTCCTTTTAAACACTTTACCATCATAAATTATTAATTTTGTCATAAATCATTTTATTTTTCTATGAATTTGTCCGTAAGGTGCAAATTATTTAAAATGTGTAGAAAACTAAAATTAGTTACGTGAAAATCGGTATTTTTTAATGAAATAGGCTATTATCTAAAAAGAAGGTGCAAGATATTTTTATGCTTGGACTGTTATGTTAAAGGTAAAATTTTCAGTTTTAATGGATGACAATTTGCTCTATGTTATTCTTATGAGAAAAAATCAAACTTCTTCCTCCATAATCTCCCAAACCGTTATGATGAGGGATACACATCAAATTGTAAAGTAGTCTTAAAATTATGTCTAGAATCCTAAAATACCATAAAAAATAAGGGGTTTGTATTTAAAATTAATGAGTTTCGGTCTGGTTAGGTTATTTCTGGTATACCCTGTACATTGAAATTATCATCAATGGATAGAGCGCAACCGGTTTACCTATAATGGCACAATTTGATTTTTAGAATATTTAATTTTGTACATTTTAAAAGGGGTGTACGGGTGGTCTGGGACACCAGGTATATATAGAAGATTTAAGATGGTTGACTTGTAATGAAGAAACTAAATTGATTCAGAATAAAGGGTTTTAATCTACAGAGAGCCCAGTTGTCCTACTATTCCTACTTTTTAGTTGGAAAGTAGGAATTTTCCTACTTTTATAAAATTTATTCTACTTTTCTACTTTTTCAGGCCTGTTTTAATATTTTTTAAAGTTTGTTTTTTCAAATAAAAAGTTGTTCTAAGTGCATGAAATTTTTTAAGTCCTTAAGGTTCTTAATACAAAGCCGTGAATCAAAATTTGCATTTTAATTTGACTACTATAATACAGGGTACTACAAATTTGGGACTGGCTTTACAGATGCACATTGCATGAAATTCCTCTTTAAATGTCCAATAAAGTCTTTGGCTTGTTTTGCTGCTTTCTGCTGTTGTTTTTACCCACAATTTTTAAAATATAGTTTTTAGTATATTTCTGATTGTTGTATTAAGCTTAGGTTTGTCATGAAGGAGTTAAAAAATGCGTATGTCTAATTCAAGAAAATACTGGCTTTTCCCAATGGGAGTTTAAACAAATTTGGCTTTTTTAAAACAAAACTAATCAAATTCAACCCAATTTTTCATACTAAAATAATGTTACAAAAATTGATTACATTGATACATTACCAATACTGGAAACACAAAAAAAATGGATAAAATTAAATTTTTCTTACAAAAATAGTACTGTATATGGAATGAACAATTAATCTATATGGAAATTTATATTGAATAAAATAGTATAGCCTATATTCATGGGTACAAAAAATTAGTTTTCTTCAAAAAATTTTATTAACTAAATTTTTCGTTGTCATATTTTTACAAGTTCTAAAATCTGCTGACAAGATAAGCAGCACAACTAACTTGCGGGGCCTTCAGAAACAACTCAATTATACCAAACTCAATTATACCAACTGCAAATAACATGAATTTCATAATCTCCTGTGGGTCCTTAGCGTCTTACCTTCAGTCATGATCTAATTATTAAGTGATTAGTTTTGATAACAATACTTTGGTTAAGCAGTTATTAATGCGGTCGCTCACCCAACTGGCTTGAGTTCAATAAAGTGCTTGGTAAGAGATTTTTAAAATTTTAGCCATGACAAAATACTGTCATGATGGTGCTGTGTCAGCCTGGGAGCATTTTTGTTCACAATGCCCCCACTGCCATTTTTGTTCAGGGATATCCACTCAAAGAATACTGGCTGTAATTTGCCCAAGTGATCGGTACATATGTGGCACTTGTGGAAGGGTGCTTGATCCATGGTTTGATGAGTTCACAGTGAATACTTTTGTCAAACTGCCTCCTTGATAGTGGCTTTTCGTCTTTAGAAATTGTATTGTAGATGTTGATTACGTTTATCATTATGTTATCATATCATAAAACACACAGAACGAGCACACACAGAAAAACCACATGCAAAAATCATGCCATCGGTAAGGTTTTGTTAATCTGACCACTCGCAACTATTGTCATGGAATAGTTATTGTAACTTAGCCTAAGAAATGAAAACAACACAAGATATCAAACACACAATTAATTAATAAAGTACTAACTACAAGGTCATCAGTCCAGATTATCTGGAGTCCAGATTTTGCCAATCTTTGTAACCAAGAATCTACCATACTTGCTTTGTTACTCTTTTCATAAGTCACACTTAAAAACTTCTTTAAATCTGAAATTTTTTCAAATAAATGTTTTTAGAAGCTTTTATTAAAGCTCTTGATGTCTTTTCTGCAAAGTTAAATTATTCTACTACTTTTTATCAATAGGTTCTTTGGATGCTCGCCGTACCGAGGAATACTTAGAAGAAAGTGCTTTATTTCGGCGGCAGAGCTCTGCACCCTCAGGTCAAACTTGTGTTTCTTGAGAGGTTTTCCCGTAGCTTCCCAATTATTCCTTTATCAACGTTTGTATGTTTTCATGGCAAACAATATAAATTTTAAAAACTACTCTTACCCAGTTTAGTTTAAAATATGTTTTAATTTGGAACAACCCCACTTGTAGTTTTGTATTTGATGCATGTTTGAACTGAGATTTTTTATTCTTTTATAATTCAATAACCAAAGCTCATTTCCTGACTAAACATTTGGTCCCCTGAGAAACATCTGGATCAGTATATAGCTAGAGTTACATACCCAGGTTTGGAAGCGTAGTAGTAAAATTACTTTTATTATTACTTCGCCAGCCATATACATTTATATTAATGAAACTGTAACTTTATGAAGAAGGCAGCACAGTTTTAAACTAAGACAAATATTTTAAAGTTTATAGTTCCATTTTGTTGGTTATAGCAAATTTCCCTATAGGGAATATTAGCAAATTTCCCTATAGGGAATACGCTATTTCGGTAGTAGTCACGGTAAGCCCGGGACCATGATACTTTTTTGTTTTGAGATCCTTAGAATCCAAAAACACCGTTCTTTCAAATTCATATATGTCTGTATATTAAAAAATGTCAACAAACCCATCATTTGTTACCTTATTTTTTTTAAGTACTTTTTCTGTTTATTTCACGAATAATGTTACACCACAGAAATATGACAACAATAAGTTACTCCGGCTGTCTTTGGGGTGGAGGTGTCAGCAGTTCTGCTGGTCGGTCGGCGGCTGCGCCTGGGTGCCCCCGCCTTGCTGGGCCGCGGCCTCCGTGTGGTGGCGACCGCGTCTCCTGCGGCGGCGCGAGGATCTTATGCGGCGCAGGCTGTGAATGGCTAAGTCCACCAGCGAGTCGTGACGCCGTCCACGGCGCCGCCTCCTGCTTCCCCTCCTTTGTCGGCGGGCTAGGGCTATTTCAAGGTCGTTCAAGATGTGTCTCCTACCCCTCTTACTTCGCCTGCCCCGACTTCTCCTTCCTCTTCGGGACGAAGTGAAGGCGAGGTCCTCTAGGACATGTCGCCGTCCCCTCCTACTTCTTCTGCCTCCACTTCCCCTTCTACGACGGGCTAGAGTGACAGAGAGGTCCTCGAGGACATGCCTCCTCCCTCTCCTCCTCCTTCTTGAGCTTCTCCTGCGTCTTCTCCTGGCCATCAAGAGATCCTGGAGAAGGTCTAGTTTATAACCCTTTCGTTGTCTGACGAGATCGGTTAACATGTCTCTCCTTCTCGATATTCTTCGTCTCCTTTTACGGAGCTCTAGAATGTCTCCGTCTAAATTTTGACTTCTTGACTAGTAAAACTTCTCGTTTTCAGTTCTCTACCTTTCAACGAGTTTCAACCTTTGATCCAGTTCACTTATAATTTTAATACAATTTTTAATTTAAATTACACTAAAAATTTTATGTCCTCATGAAAAATTTTGGGTTTGTACTAATTTGGTTGCTAAGAAACAAAATGTGTAACAACAATTGATTATTAAAAAGTGTCAACAAACCCATCTTGTTGACCTCTCTTTATATGTGAGGTGGAAAGGGAAAAGGGACCTCTTGTCGGCAAAGTAAAATTTTCAGTACGGCTAAATACAGCGATTTCGGTCCAAATCATCGATTTTCGGTTTTTTATAGATTATTAATCTATATTTTTTGTAGAAAAGGCGTATATTGGTTAAAAAGTCGAATCAAAGCTTAAAAAAGTCGATATAAATCATTTTGTTAGTCACTGCATGCCCTGAGAAAAGGTACCTCTTGTCGCTTATGGGAAAATAACATGGCCGACAAGAGGGCCCTTTTCAACAACACACTTCGTAAAGAAACATTGGTTCAAAAATGAGTCTCTCCTGAATTCTAGCGGACACTTAGAGAACTAGCACGAAGTTCTAGTGAAAGCAGAACATCGTCTGATTATTTTAATACGGACCCGACAAGAGGTACCTTTTCTATAACCGAGGTTTTGGTTACAAAACTTTGACTTTCCTATACAGTCCTTTAAACAGTGGACAGTTATTACGTTATTGTAATTAATTAATCAGTAATTATCAACTAACAATATTCTATCAATGATAAGCGGGATAGTTCAATAATGAACAGGGCATTTTTATTGTAAAGTACAAGGTTGGTAGCAATGGGTATCGTGGTTTCAACCATCAGCTGTTGCCCCAGCTACTGCCTCTGATTGGAGTATTGTGACACTGTCTTTGTTCAAGTGTTATCAGTTCGGCTTGAATTTAGTTGTTTATCAGTTCGGCTTATAGTTATTAGTTGATTTAATGATGAGTATTCAATTTAATAGCAGATCAAAAGCAAAATCTTTCAGCAATAGGTCCCACTTCGCTTTTCAATGGTTTACGTTCAAACTATCGATATTATTTTCTAATTAGGATGTTTATTTTGACTATATTAAACTAATTATTGGATAAAACATTTAAACAACAATGTGGCAGCAGTAAATGTTCAGCCTTGAAAAGGTATCTCTTGTCGTTATGGAGATATAACACTGGGCCGACAAGAGGTCCCTTTTCAGAAAATACCCTTGTGTACTACATGTTGCAATAAACACAGTATTAGCCTAAATTCTAGCGTTAGTTAAGGAAACTACTAGTGTTCTTCCTAAAGAGGACATTATAAGCTTTGCATTGATACCAACATCATCGCTTAAATACGAAAAATATAGATTCTGAATTTATTTAAACTGTTTAAGGGCGTTTTCCTGAAAATGCCCTTCACGCTTCGAGAAAGTTCAAACGTCCATAACTGAAACAAAAAAAATCGTAGAGACATGAAATTTGCACCAAACTGTTAGGAATTTTAAGGTGATAATAAAAATATCAATAACTCAAAATCGGAAATTGCCGACAAGAGGTCCCTTTTTGCTTTCCATCTCACATATATATATCCATGGGTCCATTTACACAATAACTTTTGAAAAAAAAAACTCAAATTTTCATGAAATTTAGTATGGAGGTGTAGGGCAGCGTTCTTCAGGTTAAGTTCCGAAAACCAGGGTTATCGGACCATGGGAACAGGGTTTTATGGGGTTTCAAAATACTAAAAAATGGGTTTTTGGTAATTTTTAAATTTCAACTGAAACTGTAAAAGAGCTCTAAAAAACAAACAATTTAGTATTTTGAATTGTTAACCTACACTTACTATTTACCTAGAGAAAGAAAATTTCCCATGTTATTTTTTATTTTAACAACAAAAGCTGTCTACTTACCATGTATGGTTTGCCTTTGGACAAAGTGTAACAAATATATCAAAGGGAATCACCTAAATTGAAAAGTTAATAAAGAAATTAATGTGTGCTAAATTTTTATTTGTAATTTTGATGCATATACTGTATACATGATATGTGTAGACATCTTTCAAATTTATTTCTTTGAAATTAACAATTTACAACTGATTTTGCTGAATAAGTGGTTTCTCAAAATTGCAACTGAATTTTTAAGAATTGATATTACTAATGTTTGTTCGACTGACTTAGAAATTTTGAAAGTTTTTCTAAAGAAAAATTCAAACCTCTCTATATCACCTACTAGCTGTTGCCCGTCACGGCTTCGCCCGTGATTGAGTTTATTTTTTAGGTAATAAAATCTCTTTAAAGAGCAACTGAATCTTTTTCAAATTCCATTGAACCATTGATGTAGTGTAGGCGGAGCCCAGAAAGAATTATGCAAAACCTTATCTTAATGAGCACCTATGAGTAAAGAGGAACGTCCATGTCAAATTTCAACCTGTATAGGCTAGAGTAATTTTTAAGTCCAGTGAGAGCCTTAAAGAACTTCAAAAACTATATTTACAAAGCCTTTTATTAGAAAGTACCTATTAGCAAAGAGGAACATCCACGATTAATTTCAATCCCGTAGGATTTATCATAATTTTTATATTCTGTTGGGCGGAACCGTAACGGAAATTTGCAAAACTGTTCCATAGTGAGCAACAATGAGATAAAGGAACGACGACTACAAAGTCTATAGTCCTATAGTTTCTGAGATCCGTCGTATCCTTGATTCGCATTCAAAATTGGCCACAAGGATGAATCATCAAAGTAATTTTGAAGTCCTGTGGGGTGGAGCCCTAAAGGATTTCAAAAACTATATGTGTAAAACCATTTCTTAGTAAGTACCTATGATGAGCAAAGAGGAACGACCCGACCGTGTAAAGTTTCAATCCAGCAGGCCATAGAGTAATTTTTAGTCCAGTGGAGCGGAGCCCTAAAGCTTAAAAAAATTATTTGAAAACACTTTTCTTATTAAAAAACTATTAGCAAAGAGGAGGCCTTGCCAAATTTCAACTCCTTAAGCTTTATAGTAATTTTGAGGTTCTGTGTGGGGCGGGGCCCTGAAAGAAATGTGCAAACAGTTTTTATTAAGCACCTATGGACAAAGAGATCACTCCAATTTTCAACCCCGCATTCCCTATATTTTAGGAGATGTGCCGTTTCCTTAATCTGTACTTAAATTGGCTATAAGGATAAAATTAAATATATGGCAATTTAAAAAGCCTTTAGAGCGGAGCACTGAAGGAATTTTGCAAAAGTGTTTCTTAAGTGAGCACCTACGAACAACAATACCATCCATGCCAAATTTTTAACGCCATAGGCCCAAAAGTATGTTTGAAGTCCTGTGGGGTGGAGCCCTAATTAGCTTTTCAAAAGCATCTTGTAGTGAGCACCTATGGGCAAAGTGGATCTTCCATGCCAACTATCGAATGAATACAGTAGGTCGTCTTTTTTATAATAATAATAATAATAATAATCTTTATTTCTCTTCAAATAGTACATAAATGTAACATGTAAGGCACTTCAATTATAAATAAAATAAAATAAACTTACAAATAACTTAAAGTTGGTACCAAACAAATTTAATTAATTGAAAAGAAATAATACGCACCCAAGAGAAGCGCAAAAACTTCTGTGTTAGGGTGGGAGTCTCCCCAGCAAATAATATTTTAACTATACATAATATACAAATACAAAAAATGCAAATATTCCTATGTGGTACTCATAATAATTATTGATTTTAAAAAAGGACTCAACTGAAAAAAAAACTAGATAAGTTAAAAACATCACTACCCTGCATGATAATACATCAAAAGAAATGTTAATAAGTCAATCAAAGTACAGACATATATAAAAAATCATTTAAAAACAAACTCTTTACAACTCAGTATACAATATTTCTATTTCCTCATAACTTTTTGTTAACAGCCACTTTTTCAAGGATTTTTTAAAACTATTTAGTGTTGTACAATTTTTTATATTGAGTGGAAGGTTATTATAAAATTTTAAGGATAAATAAACAAAAGACTTTTTAAACAATGTACAATTAGGTTTAGGTAAACGGAAAATATTATTTGACTGTTGTCTGGTGGCATAATGGTGAATATTGTCAACTATGGGCCCTGTGTTTCCACTCAAACTATAGAAAACAGAAAGCACCTTAAAAATGTATAAATATCTCAATGGTAAAATGTTGTGATTTCTAAACAAAGGAAGAGAATGGTCAAAAATGCCAGCATTAGATAATAATCTTATAAACTTTTTTTGCAAAATAATTAAAACATTTAAATTTGACACATATGTACTGCCATACAAAGAGATACCATATTGAAGTTTAGAGTCAATTAGTGAGTAATAGACTTGCTTCAAAGTAGCTAAAGGGCAAAGATATTTCAAATGAAAAAAGTTCTAAGCAAGTACCGTAGTGATTTTTTCAAATAAGCAACATGCAATTTCCATGTCAAATTCTCATCTATGTTTAAACCCAAATACTTAGTGCTGCTACATTGCCCTATATCATCACAGTCACAATTATATCTCAAACAGTCAACTTTGTGGAACTTAAGAGGATTTTGAAAATGACCTGTTTCAGATAAAGAAAAAATCATAAATATTGTTTTAGAAACATTCAAAGATAGCCTATTACAATTGAACCAGACAGAAATTTGATTTAAATCCTCTTGCATCTTATGCCTTAGTTCAACCAAGGAATCAGCTGAGTAGGATAATGCCGTATCATCAGCAAAAGCTGTGACACATCCATTAAAATTTCCATTACACAAGTCATTAACAAAAATTAAAAATAAGATAGGTCCAAGCACAGAGCCCTGTGGTACCCCATATTTAATATCTAATATCACACTATTGCTGTTTTTTATTTTAACTAATTGCTTTCTCCCCAAAAGGTAAGACTTAAACCAAGAAAGTGATAATCCCCTTATTCCCGCTGATTCTAATTTATCCAACAATAAATTATGACTAATGGTATCAAATGCCTTACTAATATCTAAAAATAAACCTGCCGTTTTATGGTTAGCATTTAAACCCTCATATATATTTGTTAAAAAATGTTGAAGGGCAATCTCTGTGCTTAGACCTTCTCTGAATCCAAATTGACCAGAAGAAAAAAAAGAATTTATCTCCAAGAACTGAATTAATCTCTTTTTTACTAATTTCTCTAACACTTTTGATAAAACAGGAAGCAATGATATAGGACGATAATTCACCTCCTTACATCGGTCGCCTTTTTTAAATATTGGTATGACTGTTGCAGTTTTTAAGATGTTAGGAAAGCAACCTGTTTCAATACTTAAATTAAACAGAAATGTTAAGATAGGGCAAATTTCATCAATAATATTACGAACTAAAGCTGCTGAAACAAAATGATCTCCCGTACTTTTATACTGAGAGAGATTCAAAACGGTTTTTTTAGTTTCATACTCTGTGACTGGACTAATGAACATAGAATTTAAGTTATGAAAGTTATGGAAGGATTGTGAATACGACAATTTACTTTGAGGTGAAGGATCTTGGCATAAGGCCGCTACATTTTCAGAGGCTTCAATAAAATAATTATTAAAAATATTTGCTATGTTCTTATCATCAGTAACAAGAGCGTCACCCTGTTTCAACAAAATATTTGTAAATTTATTTGAACCATCATTAATGATTCTGTTAATAACCTGCCACTGTTTCCTAGCATCTTTTACATTTTCTTGAAATAATCTACTGTAATAAGTTTGCTTGGCCACCTTAATCCACATAGTTATTTTATGTTGGTAATCTAAATATTTTTTTTTATTCCTTTCACATGGGTTTCTCTTATTAATGTTAAATAATCTATCTCTAATTCTTAGTGCGTTTAACAAACCTTTATTCATCCAAGGTTTTAAAAAAACATTTTTTTGCTCTTTAATGTGAGAATATTTGCATTCCTCAATCATTGGAATTAGTTTGGCATAAAAGTTTTCAAAACCAGAATTAACATTCAAACTTTCCATTACATCATTCCAATCAGCTGTAGTTATTTTAATTTTCAACATGTTGTAATCTATTAACTCTTTTTTTATATAATTCTTATTAAATTTATTACTAACATAATTCACTGAACAAGCTATTGAACGATGATCAGTTAAATTTGACTCAATCACAGAAACTTTATCAACTTTATAAAATCTGGATCTAAATAAAATATGATCAATTCGTGTGGAAGAAATACCCTGCACCCGAGTATCAATATCAATAAGTTGATCAAAACCCAGATTTGATATCATATTCAAGTACTCATCCGTAACACTGTCATCAATATTTACATTTATATTAAAGTCCCCAAGACATATAACATCTTTACATTTAATTTCTGACAAAATCACAGATAAATCTCGAATAACATTTTTTGCTGTTGATGAATGCCAACGATACAATCCTAATATTCTCCTAATATTATCCTAATATTATTCAGATTCGTTGTTGACCCTGGGTTATTTCACCTGTAAACTTGAAACTTTTTATATTCACTGCTTGTCCATATGTATTGCCAGTTAACAGTTTTATTATTAAACACTTCAAATTGTCATTGTTGATTTTGACCGTAATTTTTAACTCGAACGAAACTCTATAGATTCATCGAAATTCGAAAAATTCATGAAATTCGAGCTTGACATCGTAGATAGATAGGCCTACATATTCCCTCCTGTTTTGATAAGGCAGACACTCTCTTGTCATGAAATAAACGTGCATCAGAATGTCCCAGTTATCAGAGGCATGTTTGACGATTTCGGCTTGTGTATTGCGGCAATCTGCGATAGATCCTTTCATAGCAAAGGATAATGCAGATAAAAGACGGGCACCATCACCAGCCATAGTTCAAACCCTATGAGGGACGAGAGCACTGTAAGTTTCTAACAGTTCAAGGTTCGTCATCACCTTTTATTGTCTTAACTTAACTAATAAACATTTTACACCATCTAAATTGTTTACAAAGAGATGAAAACATAGCCATATGGCTATGACGTCTCTTAAATTTATTATTTCACTAACATCTGATAGCTTTGAATCTTCAACTGTAATTACATCAAATCTTTGAAGTTGTGTGGGGCGAAGCCCTGAAGGAATTTCGCAAAACCGTTTCTTAGTGAGCACCTATAGGCAAAGAGGATCCTCCATCCCAAATTTCAACCCTGTAGGTCTTATAGTTTTGGAGATTCGTTGTTTCCTAGGATAGTATTTTAAGTACTCCATAAGAATAACATTGTAACAAAATTTTGAAGTAGTGTGGGGCGGAGCCCTGCAGGAATTTCGTAAAACCGTTTCTTAGTGAGCACCAATGGGTAAAAAAGAACGTATATACAAAATTTCAATCCTGCATGTTCTATAGTTTTGGAGATTCGTTGTTGCCTTGATTTATATTAAAAATCCCCCATAAGAATAACATTGTAACGAAATTTTGAAGTCGTGTGGGGCGGAGCCCTGACGGAATTTTGCAAAACCGTTTCTTAGTGAGCGTTTTTGAGCAAAGATGAACGTCCATGCCAAGTTTTAACCCTCTAGGCCTTGTAGTTTTGGAGATTCTCTGATACGTGAGTGAGTGGTATTTGACAAATATATAGTAGATTTATTATTATAACTAATTAAAATTTTTCATGTACCTTCAAGAGGCATATATTAATTTATATTTGCTTAAAAAACGCCCATATAGCGGCAAATCTAAATACTCAGTAAAGTCATAACATGGGGGTTTTATAGAAAAAATGAAAAAATAAAAGGTTTCCATACAAATTGTTATTTACTTTTACAGGGTGTCTAGTAGTCTTGAAAATCTGGAAAGTCTTGAATTAGTATTGAATTTAACAATGGTCTTGAAAAGTCTGGAATTAGTCTTGAATTTGCCTTCTAGTCTTGAAATTTCTAAAAAAATTTTAATTATGGAGACGCTCGTGATCGCCGATTAAGCTTGCTAACTGGAGATGCTTATGATCTCCAATCAAAACGCTTGCGACTGTAGACAGTAAATGCTCGCGACCACCGTGCGGAGATGCTGGTATTGACTCTTGATTCAGTGTAGGCCTATGCTGAAAAATTTCCTAAAAATTATGTTAACTATCATTGGCCTACAAGCTAATGAAAAACAAGGAGAAGCAACATTTTAATTATTAACAAATATATGCAATTTTTATGTGTTCTATAAATTTGATATCACTATTGAATTTGTAGAATTATTTATATTATTTATTTTAATAATAAACTAAACAGCCCTACGAAAGACCGGCACACAGCTAGTATTTAATAAAAATAGAATAACACACTTGTGCATTAATTTAATTCAGACCATTTTAATTTCCAATGTTGTTGCAGAATTAATATTGCTTATTATTAATAAGTTAGAATTTTATGGTTTCATTTTAATAGTCTTGTTTTTGACAAAAATTATTAAGATTCATTGTATTAGCCGCTGATTTGCTTATGAAGACTAAAATTTACTAGCCGCTGAACTGCTATTGAAATAGTATACACATACCTTCTGTCGAGCAGCTCAAATTTGTTGTTACGGTATATATTATCACCACATGCTTTGCCGTGAATACAGCATTGTCAAGTGATATAAGAACATACTATCCATCGAAGGATTGGTCTTAAGGATTAAAATAGACAAAACATATCACAAACACAGTTCAGTTTGTCTACAGTAGACTCCCTCTTAACCGGCCACCTTTTAACCGGTCTCCGCTTTAACCGGCCTACCCTGACACAAAATAACATCTTTTTAACTGGCCATTTTTATCTCAACATCGCTTTAACCGGCCGTGTTTCGCCGGAAACGTAGTTTTCTTATCTAATGTATCATTCAATTCAACTTTATTTCATATTGACGTTCTCACCATGTAACGTCCTGGACGAAAGTGAATGCCACCAGAAGTCAATGCAATTGGACTTACTATCCAGCAATAGACCACAATAAAGAAACGAATTATTATTAGTGTAGGTTTGTGGTGGATTTCATGGGTAGCGGATGTTAGCTATAAATCATATACAAGAATGTATTTAATATTGTTTTTCAAGTGAAAATTATATTTAGGCCATATAAAATTGGAGGTTGGCGTTCCTAAATGAACATTGATTTAACCGGCCAAATCGTTATCCGGCTGCGGCCTGGTCCTGAGGTGGCCGGTTAAGAGGATGTCTACTGTATTTTGATTCTTGTCCAATCCTTAAATGGATAGTATGTTCTTGTATCACTTGACAATGTCGTATTCTCGGCAAAACATGTAGTGATTATATTCAACAATAAAATTTGAGCTGCTTGACGGAAGGTATGTGTATACTATTTAAAACAAATCTGTTAGCGGCAACAATACTGTATAAATAATTTTGTAAAATGTAAGATAGAAATTAATATGTCGAGTAGTGCAATAGTCTTAAAAAAACTAAAGAAGTCTTGAAAAAGTCTGGAATTAGTCTTGAATTTCTAAAGAGAAATAAACTAGACACCCTGTTTTACTAGGTGGTACTTAACCTATATTTGCTTATAAAAACCCTAAATGCAGCCAACCTACATACAGAACCCCATATAATGTTTATGGTTAAAATGATGAAATCACCAAATTTTACTGGAAATTCGCTTAGTACGCAGGTCTGCTGCAACAGGGGTACATTCATTAATGTCTTGCAGTTGGCAAACGTGACACTAAGTAATGCCTAATATGTAACGAAAAGACAACTAAATATGTTTTGGTAGCTTAGTTTATAGTGATTTCTAAAAATTTAAAATTTAAAGTCATTTTAATAGTATTTGTTATTCAGCATGTATTGAATGTTAGAAAACCTGGGCATATCACAAACATGAGAGTCACATTGTAGTTCAAACCTCTCTTTGATGGATCGAGTTTGGTAATGGATTTTTTTGTGATTATCGCTGAATAATAAAAAATATCATAAGAAAAATAAATCAGACTTTGCACTGAATTTTTAGGCTTATCATCTGAAGGTAGTTTCCTCACCTCGTAAGTATTTAGATGCCTGTTATGAATTATTTACCACTGTGAGCGCCTCCCCTTCCAATGAATGATGACAGAATATATTTCAAAAGAATCAAATCACTGTTAGTAAAAATTTTACTTTTTGTGTTCTCCCATCCGCATCTTCCAATTTCTTTATGCTTATAAAAATTGCCTGACTTAGTAATACAGTTGAGCCTCGCAAACCTGGACTCATGTGGACTGACTGAACGGTGTCCAGGTTTGACCAAATCCCGGGTTATTGAGAAAGGAGTAAATTTAAGAAAAGGAAAAAAAGATTTATGTTATTCCTATAAAACATTTTATTTATTGCATAATGTACATAATGAAGACTAAACTCATCCGTTAAAACAAACTTAAATAAATATTAAAGCACCACATCGTGGTCCGGCGTTTTCATTTCCCTCATAAACATGGGAATGAGTAGGCCTATATAGATTTGCTGCCTTGGGTGTGTTGTAAACAAATATAGTTTTACAGTAAGGTAGTAATGTACATACTCAATTGTATCAAGTTCTGGTACTTTTAGCGAATTTCCCGTAGGGAGGAAGCTATTAACGTAGGTCTGATGGTAAGACCTAAGCCAGGGTCCATGTTACTTTTTCGTTTTGAGGTGCCCTGAGACCAAAAATAATAGTCATTAAAATTTATATATATCCTTTGTATGTATGTATGTGTCCCTAGACACGATAACTCTTGTAAAAACGGTCCGATCGATATCAAATTTGGTAGAGATGTGTAATCCTACCTTTATTTGGATGAGTTCGTAAACCATATCGAACTACTGGAAAGGAGTAGTTTTGTTAGTTTTGTACCCCAAAATGGGTTTTTCGCATTTTTCATATGTAATTTTTAATAATTTTCAATATTAGCGAATTTTCCTATAGGGAATACACTGTATTACAGTAGTAGCTATGGTAAGACCTAAGCCGGGGACCATGTTACTTTTTCATTTTGAGGTCCCCAGAAGCCAAAAATACCATCTGTTCATTTTCATATTATATGTATATATATATGTCTGTGGTACTGATAACTTGGTGAAATTTTTTATGACGGTGTTAGACCAGGTTTTTTTCAAGAGTTCGCGAACGAGCATGATGATTATGGGAACAGGGTTTTATGGGGTTTCAAAGAGGTTTTATGGGTTTTTGGCATTTTTATACCTTAATTTTCAAAATTCAACAACTTTAAGTAAAACCATTTAAAAGAGCTTAAAAAACAAACAATTAAATATTTTGAATTTTTAACTTGGCGCAATTGGTTATGGAGAAAAGCCAACAATAGGATCCCCATGTTAATCTTATGGGAAATCAACAAAACTCTGTATCTCGCTTATTTATGGACTTAACTTAATAAAATTTGGTATATACATTCACTGGGTACGGTTTAACTGATATTTGCTTACAATACCCATATGGCGGCAAACCTACATACTCACCCCCATGGGGTTTATGGGGAAAATTAAAAAGTGCTGAATATTGCTACAATTTGATATTTACTCTACCTAACCATTACATTTCCTAACAACTAACATTTTCTAAAAATATTTCATGGCAGCAAAACCTACATACTCATTCCCATGGTGTTTAAGGTGAAAATACAAAACCTCAATCTCCTTTGGAAATTCGCTGAGTACATAGGTCTGCTGCGACGGGGGTATTGTACTTATCATGGCAGCAAACGTGCATACTCTTTTCCCATGTTAATCATATGGTGAGTAGGCAAACTCCTTTATTTACGGACAGATATTGATGAAACTTAGTATACGGCTTCATATGGTCAAAATACATTTTTTATGCTAAAAACCTACTTTTACTGTTCCCCAAGGCAGCATACCTGTACAATCTTTTCCTATATTTATCATTAGGAGAATAGATGATAAGTAGAATGAATTTGAATAATAAAGAAACAAACATTAAGATATGATTTTGGGCTATGCACAATTAGTTTGTTTTTACTAAAATTTTAAACATTCAATCAGAAATTAAATATATCAGATGTGTTGAGTCTCAATTAATCGTTAACCCTAGAAGCGTCCATTGCCGGATATCCATTGGGCCAACTGATAAATGTGCATTTGTGCAAAAATTGTCTATTGCTGCATTCCCGCAACATAGGTCATATAATTTTCAACTACTCATATCATATTTAAAACAATCTAGAAATGTAATAATATTGATACTATTTTAAAGAAGACATTTCAAACTTTAATTTTTATACATAATCAAACCTTGTATCATTAATAGATTGGCGTTATCCGTATTGTAATTTGAAAAAAATTAAGCGTGCGAAAAAATTCTGACTTGGTAACGGCAAAAGCCAAAAAACATATGTTTTTACAAAAATCACAGTTTTTGTTGTTTTTATCCAATTAGAGAGCTGTTGATATTATTGAAAAGAACACAATTTGTTCTTTCGTTTTCATTAGTAAACATTTGTCATATGAGTTAGTAAAGTAGGTAAAATAATTTTTTTAATCAGCTATAATGTGCAGTGCACAGTTTGGCCAATTTGCTGGAAATAGGGCAAACTATAAATCACCTATTAAAACAATGTGGCAAACATTTTGTTGCCAGGAAAAAGTTATACATATTAGTAGCGATTCCCTCCTCTATGGCGTGGCCAGTGGTCTTTGGAAGAAGATGGATATTGTATTGCTTGATCATTTTATCTATTGCCGGTGCGTGGGCCTAACCTATGTCAGATTGTTCAAGTGCGTACATCCGCTCAAATGCCTTTGAAACATTTTTTACTATACATTTCCTTAAACATATATATATTTTGTTATTTAGAAAGATCTGTACTACAAACATAAGTTCACAAATGATGATATTATAGAGTGTAGGAAATTCCATGAAGCATTGGGTAACTAAATTAGGGTTTTATGAAAATAAAAAATAAAAATTCAACACATACAAAGTGAAGAAAACAATTTTGTATGGTACAAAATCATATCACTTCCAATAAATATATTGTACAGTTTAGTAATGTAACACACACTAATAATTTTATATATTATTTACTTTATGTTTATGTTTGAAACGTACACAGCGTACGTTTGTAAATTTGTAAATTTTCTGTATTTTTCCTCATAAAGGAAGTAAAAATAAATTCCAGCATGCCAATCACATTTCCATTTAGGGACATAAACTGCCTACATTTTGTATTCATTCATTCATTCATTCAATGGGGTGGACCTAATCCCAAGGCGCGTCAGCCGCAAGGGCTTTTTGCGCTCCCCTAATGTAGTTTCAGAGCTCATCCCTGTTTAGAAACTTGATGAACTTCTGTATCCTGCAGACAAGCTCCTCTTGAGGAAGGAAAGCGCCCCTCCGTAGTCCTCCAAGGGCCCTCTCTCTAGCCTCTTCCAGCTCCCCACAGTCAAACAGCACGTGATCAGCAGTTTCTTCAGACTGCCCACACCTCCTGCATACCGGGTCACCATTGTAGAGACCCAAGCGCTGCAGGTGCTTCCTTAAAGAACAATGTCCTGTTATAAGCCCTGTTACCTGTTTAATTTGCCCCCTCTCCAGCTGCAGAATACTGGAGGCAATTTTCCGAGATGGAGAGTGAAGCATGAGCTTACTTACCCTCAATTGAGGAAGTCTGAACCAGGCCTTACGATGCTCCTCCCTCGCCCATGACATGACCGCTTGGCACGCATACTCACGAGAGACAGCACAGAAAGGCTCAGGACCAGTAAATTCTGAAGATGAAGCTGCATTGGCAAGGGCGTCCGCAGCCTCATTCCCAGGTATCCCTGTGTGACCAGGGACCCAGCAGAGCGTCATGCTGTTGCATCTACCTAGCGCAGATACTGTGGTGAAGCAGTCCCAGACGATCTTTGACCTGAACTCGCAGGAGTCCAGAGCCCTTAGAGCTGCCTGGCTATCTGAGAAAATAGAAATGCTCCTGTCCCTGACACCTTGCACCAGGTTTACTCTGGCGCACTCCATTATCGCAGCAACCTCCGCTTGGAACACCGTGGGATGCATCCCCATAGGGAGACGAATCCCTACCCCCGCTTGCACCCCATGTACTCCAGCTCCTGTTCCTCCTCTTACCTTGGACCCGTCTGTGAACCATTCCAGATCCGCAGGTGGAAGAGGGTTTCCTCCAGACAGCCAATCCTCCCTCGCTGGAAGAAGGACCCTAAATGACTTACCGAAGGCATATTTGACCGACATGTAGTCCGAGGGCATGTCCAAAACATTCCCCTGTACAGTCAGAATGATCCGAGAATGACCCCGGAATTCTCCAGTGTCTATCCAAAGATTCTCACATTTGAGTCGATGAGCAGCTTTCCTTGCCGTGGTCTTGATGAAAAGATCGATCGGCAACAAGTTGAGAAGACAGTCCAGGGAAGCCCCAGGACTGGAACTCAGGGCTCCTGTGATGAGGAGACAGGCGAGTCTTTGAACTCCCGCCAATCCCCTCATTGTATATCTTTTTATACATTTTATACATTTGTATACATTTTGTATATCTTCAATTGTCTGTATTACAATCAGTGTTTAAGTTCTAGTAGTCTACTTTAAAAAAAATTTGTTTTTTCACACTTTGTAAAATACATACCGACAGGGACTCCATTGAATTTAATTTATTAATAATCTACGTCTTTTTCCGAACAGAATGATTATGCACATTACTAGGTTATGATTAGTAGTCGCGACACTGTTAATTCTTAAAAAAAACGTCTGCAAAATGGCAGAAATTGACTGGCCGCTTAGTGCACACGCACTGATTTGGCCTGGCCGCTTCTAGGGTTAAGATATTAACTATCTCAGATTTAACCCAGAGAGAGCCTTGATCTAACCAACTGGTGTGCTAATTCAGAATTCCGTAATGCCAGTTGGTTACATTTTGCGTATATATATATATATAATCTGAGATAGTTAATATCTTAATGCCAGTTGGTTACATTTTGTGTATATATATATATATATATATATACACACACCTATATACACCGGTGTATATATATACATATATATACACACTATATATATATGTATATATATATATATATATATATATATATATATATATATATATATATATATATATATATATATATATATATATATATATATATATAGGTGTGTGTATGCGTGTGTATGCGTGTGTGTGTGTGTGTGTGTGTGTGTGTGTGTGTGTGTGTGTGTGTGTGTGTGTGTGTGTGTGTGTGTGTGTGTCCGTGAACGTGATAACTTTTGAACGGAACCTTTGATTTTGAAGAAATTTGGTATAGGGGTGTAAACCAGCATTTACTAGAACGAGTTCACAAACCAGAATGAACGGACTATGGGAACGGGGTTTAAAAATGGCCAAAAATGGGTTTTGAACATTTTTTTTGTTGACCTTAATTTTTTTAATCCAAATATTTTAACATAAACAATTTAAAGAGCTAAAAAATATACAATTTTGTATTTTGAATTTTTAACTTAGCTTAAATGGTTACGGAGAAAATCCATGTACATTAATTAGGAAGGGTTTAAGTAATATTTGCTAACAAAGCCCAAATGGCGGCAAACGTACGTACTCACTCACATGGGGTTTATAGGGAAAATGAAAAGAATCCCATAGCTTGATAAAATTTGGTAGGCCTATGTACATTGACAAGGTAGGGTTTAACTTATATTTACTTACAAAACCCAAATGGCGGTAAACCTACATACTCAACCCCTTGGTTTCTATGGGGAAATAGAAAAAATTCCATTGGAAATTCGCTGAGTACACAGGTCTGCTGCGACGGGAGTATTTGATCTGATATCTATCTGATCTTTAAAATCCTGGTAATAAGTGCTATATTTTTACAGATGAAGAAGAGTTTTCACATCATGGAACTGGAAGTTCAGATGAAGTGATTCATGTATATAAAGAAAACAAACTTGGAGGGAACTTATGTGCAAAAATTGTCTTTTTTGGACTCCTAGGAGCCCTTGGGCTCATGGTCGGTCTGATAATATTTGAGTATCATGGAACAAGTGATGGTAAGATTGCTTATTATATTAACTATTCTCTATACAGTAGACTCCCTCCTAACCAGCCACCTCAGGACCAGGTCGCGGCCGGATAATGAATTTTTTGTATTTTTTGCATTTTGTGTCTATCAACGCCAATGGCATTTTTTAACGTTTTGATGGGGAACGGTCCAAACCCCAGTCTTGTTACTATCTAACATTGACCAGTTGTTAGAAAGCATCATTAACTAATAGCCCAATGACAAATGGCAACTGGGTCCGGAATCGATCCTTTAAAAAGCTACTAACTTTCCTCAGGATCAAACCGGCAACCTTTGCATTCAAAGGCGAGCACTATAACCACTCAGCTACCCAGCCAGTTAAACCGATGTTCATTTAAGAACGCCAACCTACAATTTTATTAGGCCTAAATATAATTATTACTTGAAAAACAACCTTGAATACATTACTGTATATGTTTTATAGCTAACATCCACCACCCATGAAGTCCACAACAAACCTACACTAATGATAATTCGTTTCTTTATTGTGGTCTACTGGATAGTAGGTCCAAACGCATTGACTTCCGGTGGAATTCACTTCCGTCCGTTACATTTTAATTGGTTTGAGAACGTCAATATGAAATAAAGTTAAATTGAATGATACATTAGATAAGAAAACTACGTTTCTGGCGAAACCCGGCCGTTAAAGCGATGTTGAGATAAAAAATGGCCGGTTAAAAGATGTTATTTTGTGTCAGGGAAGGCTGGTTAACGCGGAGACCGGTTAAAAGGTTAAGAGGGTGTCTACTGTATATTTCTTTAATTCCAAATAAAAAAAAAATTAAATAGTTTTTTATCTGTGTGTTGTTTATTGACCAAGTGTTTACTAACCTAAGAAATCCTTGATTCCCTAACCTGGGAAAACCGGGAATTGTCCTTAAATTTCTTGTTGCCATAAAATGTTTGGGGACTGTCCTTAAATTTTTGGCAACATTGCAAGCGTTAGGTGAGGCTGCATTTAAATTTTTGGATGCACTTTAAAATGATAATACAATTATTTTATACGGTACTTTCATTTTTAACAATTTTTTTAAACACTTACTGGTACTTTATTTCTTTGATTTTCCGTTGTTATACAAAATATTCCTGTGCTGAACATCATTAAAAAATATTATAAATCGTCATTAAATATACGGGAGCTGTCCAGGAATTTATAGTTTTGAGTTCAATAGACATCCTGTAAAGGTTTCAATTTCCATAACTGTGTTTAGAATTTTTTTTCATCATCATCTTGAGGTCTAAATGGCAGTGCATGTTGTCATGCTTCACCTTATCCATCTCGCCTTATGAAGTTCTGGACACCTTACAAGCTTTTCCTCTGCACTCTATTGAAGTTTTTTTTCCTATTCAAATTTGGTATAAACCGTTATTTTTTTCCTTAGTCTTTTTGTAAGACAGGTTCGGTAAAATACGCAGGGTAGTGCTGTTCCTCCTTTTAAAGTTTTTATATCAACATTTTTTACCTAAAAAGGATACAAATTTCTTCAATATAAAAAAAAGGTAACAATAGACCTCAAAGAGTTTTTTAGCAGTTTATTTCTGTCTGGAAGACATTACTATTGTTTAATTGGTGACTGTTTGACAAACAGTAGATACAGCTTCGGCAGCCGACTCACCCTGGTCCTTGATGCTCGAGGGCTGGGTGGACAACTCCCCTGACGAGCATGAGGAGGAGCATGGCGGGGGCAACCACGGAGAGCATGACGACCATGACGAGCATGAAGACCATGACGACCACGACGACCACGACGATCACGGTAATTGCTAGGCAGCACCTCAGTAAACTGGCTACTTTCAAACAAAGTTAATTATACTCAGGCAAAATATGAATTGCATTGATTCAGTGCTCTCAATAAGGTCAGATTTGATGTTTATTGCCCTAAATGAATGTGAAAAATAATATAACAAAATATCTTCACAAAATTCAATTCTACAGTACAGTCTCCCCATTCCAAACCCGAAAATCTGCCCATTCCGAAACATTTGTTAGGATAATACTGATTTTTTTCTTTACTTAAAATTAAGAGTACTTCTTGTTACCTGATACAACTCTTTATATGTTATTATTTATGGTTCAATTGTCGTCGATTACCTTGTTGAATCGGTATTTGCTGCCATTTAAACATGGATTTATAACTAGTGACTGCTTTCCCTTCTTTCAATCGTCAATGGCTGTCGATATCTTGATCTGAATGTGTTGGCAAGGGACTAAAGTATTCAATGTGTTGCAGTATTCCACATGTTCCAAAATTTTGCTAATCCAAACTGTGTCCAGTCCCTATTAGTTCAGAAAAGCAAGACTCTACTGTTGAAGTGAAGTTTCATTTCACAGGATTGATATATCTTCCCAACTTAAAAATATAATCCGTATTAACAATGTTTTTTTTTAAATGAAAAAATAAATTATATTGGGACAAAATATTAAATAATTTCACTGCCTGAAAAATAAAAACTTCTAAAAACGAGCCTGGTGTAATACAAATAATAACAAAATTCTCCGTTGAAATCACTTGGCATTAGATAAACTCAATTTTTGTTTATCAAAATTTAAACGAGATATTTTGTTCCGTGGCTACTGGAATTACTAATACACTTAGTAAAAAATTCACTGTCTATCCAGCAATCTTTTTATTATTTAGATGTGAACAATTGTGGGGACATAGGGATAAAACAATTGTTTGCATCTATAGAACAAAAGGATGGTTGTATACACGGTGAGATTTTTCTAAGAGATATTTTTAATTGAAATTCCAATTGTATTAATTCAACCACACTCTTTGTGTGTCACACCTTCTTCCTAATAACAGCTCAAGAAGTTGTTTAAACACTACGATAGTCTTTTATGCAGTCCCAATCAGTGTTAAGACTCAAGTTAAGTATGTGCCATATACACAAAATATTGAGTACCTAGTTTTATTCATAAATATGGACACTTCATTTGTCAAAATAGAAATAGCAAAATAATAGTCTACCAGTCTTACTCTTGTTGGTCTTCGTGGTTTTGGAGCTGTATAAAAAAAAGAAAATTAAGTGCTCTTTATAAGTTGATCAGTGTTTCAAATATTTTTATTGTACAGATTTTTATGACTTTTTAGGGTAATTCAATCACACTTATTAAATTTTCTTTTCGAAAAATAGAGGCTTTATATATAACTCACAGTTTTAATTTGTTTTCTTTATTCTTTTTGAATTTTTCTTCTGCTCAATCCAACCCTTTAATACCTTTGTACTTCTCAAGATGGCGGCTGCTCAAAAACTGTGTTTTAATTTGACTTAAATTAGTCTTAGTAATTGTAACTAAACTAAAGTAAACTAACAATGCTATTGTATATTTTATGTGAATTATTTAGAATATAAATCTAATTTTAAATACTTGCGTTCTTTATCCGGCTACTAATTGTTTTCACAAACTCTAATTTGCTTTTTATTGCATACTATTGATAGGCAGAATTTAAAGAGAATTACAGGCCAAACCAATATTACTTTTTGTAATCCTCATAAAACTATCCTAGGCGAGTAGAAAAAATGACATTATTGTCATTAAATAAATGAAACAGTTTTAAAGTAAAACGATCTAAAAATTCATCATTTACATAACTTGACTGATATAGAACCTCAGCAATTCAAACATCACAACATTCTTTTATCTTCAAACCCTAGATCACAGATTAACTAATAAAATGCTTACTCTTAATCAGCCTACATTGGTAACTTACTCAGTGTTTATAAGTAAATAAAATTTGGATTCCATCATAAATGTGTAAGGCCTCAATGTCCTTTAAGTGTCAGATAGCTTGCTGGCAAAACACTCATGTGACGACGGCTCATCTGCCCATCTGCCAGCATCATTTGTTTATTACCACTTAGGGAGTACACGGCCAATTTTAGGGTTTTGTATCCGCGAGCTTACTCTAGCAGCGGGAGCGCTGATTCCCAGGTCACCGCTACGCTCTGCTGGTGTTGTGTTTTTCATCCTTTTTTATTATTAGGTGAACTGCGGGTGGCCTGCATTTGTCGCGCATTCGTTTTACACTTTTTTGTGGTTCAGTTCTCCTGGGAAAAGTAAATTGAATAAATCTGTAAATTTTGGAGATTTTATTTGCTATTTGTTGTCCTTTGAAATTACATAATTTCAAAATCAATTTCATTTAGATCCAAGCAGATAAAAAATAAATTTACAGTGGATATATTTAATTTAAAAAAAATTAAATTTATGGTAGGTTATGGAGATGAATTAATCCCATACACTAAATTTCAGCTCTAGAAGAAATGGTTTCTTGTAAGAATTGTACCAAAATACCCAAATTTCAGTACTTGTGACCTCAATAACGCTTAAAGTAATTGTCTAAAATAAAAAATAAAAATGTTACATCATAGTCACTTAAAAAATAGTTTAAGGCAAAAAACATTGGAAAAAAATATTTTGAAATATTTTGCACAACCTTAAAGACTACCTTGATTGTGAATAATATTGCCCTTCAATTTTGTCATTCCTTTTTCATATTCTTCAAAGTTCATTTATGCAAATGTTATTGCCCTGGCATACTAGCAGAAGAAAATCTGACTTGTTGAGATAAAAAACTTGACTATACGAAGTTAATTCCTATTTTAGACCATGGAAGCTTAAATTTAACTGAATAAAACCGAGTTTGCTCGCTTCAACTCAATAACCGATTGACCAATTAAAGCTCAAAATTGTCTTTCATTGGTGTATAGCTGGAACACAACAAGTACATGATTGTAACACCTACAGTATTCTGGGGTCAATTCTGAAGTAATTATTTTATTTGATATAATTAATTGCGTTTAATTGTTATCTTGAAGTAAAAGAGTAAAAGTAAAACTCCAGAACCATGACTAAAATTGTTTATGACCTTTCGGGCTCTACATGGTCTACATGGGGAGCTGGCATTCAAGTTTTGCGAACCACTGCTCTCTATATGATTCTACTCTACTGGAATCAGGAAAATGGAAATCCCCGTAAAACCCCACACAAGAATATCCTCCTAGCCTAAATAAGATGACCTCCTACCTAAATTTAAGCGTTTTTAAGTGTAGTGTTTGTGTTCCAAGGTTTACATCTCTACTATACTCTTTTTTGTAATTTGCAGATATTTTTCTTATAAAGATAAAAGAGTGCCTACCGTACTATAGTGGTGGTTGGTACTGTGGTAATTACAGCTTATAATAATGTGCATTGCTTACTGTTAACATGAACCAAAGACATTGTCACTTTTTTATCTAAGTGGGTTTGAATGCAGTTTTTAGTTGCTGTCATCTTGAATTTTATGGGTCATTGAGCCTTGGATAATAGAGTATTAAATATATTTGTGTGTTATTAAAATAAAAATATATTTGTATTACCATACACAGATTTGGAATTTATCAGTCGTGGGTCTTAGGCCTTTTTTTAAAATTATATTGTAGACCATGTTCTAAAACTTGCTCACTCTCAACTTGAACAATTCCTGATTTTTCAAAATATTTATTTGCAGAGTACAACGTGCCAAGTGATTTCTATCATGATTCAAGAAGTGCTTTACTCAGAGTCCCATTGCCATGTTCCAAAATTACACCCCTTATATGTATTAAAAACATAAATTTTTGGAAATTGCTTTTTCAGCATCATTTTTGTTATAAGTTTGATAATTTTAAAGGTTTTGTTTATGTTAGCTATTCATCAGCGACTACACTAGATATTTGGTAAATTATAGGATAGTAAACTTAAGACATACTAAAGATATTATAATGGGTTGAAAAATGTTATCTAGAGGTATTCATGGATTTGCTCACATAATTTTGCCATTTGATGCTAATTAATTTTCAGGTAAAGAATATGAAAGGGATTTACCTATACAGTCTTGATTCAACAAGACGATTCCGTCACTTTACAGATTTCAAAAGCTCTACCTGTTTAACTAATAAATCTCCAACCAATATCTTCTGCTCTAATTTTGAAGTGTTTGTTTCTAATATTGTCCATCTTATTGTTTTTTTTTAGATTTTTTACAACCATATTTTGCATATTATTAATTGCAAACTGAACTGTTTAGTGTAAAATTTGAATAATGGAATTTTTTAGGGTTTTAATCACTTGTTTAAATGTTGCACTATCCTTAAAACCTTCACTCATAGGGAATCTTAATCTGAAACTGAAAAGCCTTTCCTAGAAACATGATTTCCGTCAAAACAATTGTAGAGAAAAGGTCGGTTGACCTAATTTCTTCCACTGTATAAGTTTGTTTTGTACATTATTACAGAGTGTTGAAAGAACTTGGTAAAACATGTAACAAACTTTGGGGGCTGATAAAAAAAAAACAAAAAAAGTTATAAAAAAAAATTTTTTGTAAAAAACCAACATATACAAAAAATATGGTGGTTTTGCCGCATCAGCCAATTTGTTTTCTCGTCTTAATTTTTATAGTTTTTTTTAAAATAGACCGCATAAGCCAAATGAATTTTTACAACAAAATGTTTGAACACACATTTTTTTTCTGATGCTTATTTTAAAAATGGGACCATTTAAAATCTTTCAATAATTTTACAAAACACTTTACTATTTTTTTTTTTTTGCAAAATATCAGATAAGAACGTGGGTTTGGAATAACTCTCCCGAGATATTTAGTTTGCAAGGAAAAGAGGCTTAAAAAATAGAATAGAATAGAATAGAAATAATATTGGCTGTCCAATTTTTGCAATTTTAGAGTCCCACCTTTTTTTTTTTTTTTTTTTTGAAAGTTTGGTTATAACACATTAATATTATTAACATTATCCATAGGGTAGTTCAAGTTCAATTCTGTTCACCCCTCTTGAGGTGAGCTCTATAGCTCAAGTCTGTTTTTACTTCATTGTTGGTCGACTGCTCCATGAGTGGTCAAGAATTACTGCGCTCGCTCCAAAGACTTCGTTACACTTAACCTATTCATGAGATGAACAATACTTTATAGAGCTAACATTTTCAATTAGGTTTAATTTACGGGCTTAATTTATGTTAACGTGTAAATACATTGATATTATTCATTAAATTTACCTATTCTGAATGCGTTTCCAAATCAGTCTGGTACTATTATTGGTAAACAATACTGTACTATTATTTTGGCAGACATAATTGACAAATTTTTGTTTATAGAAAAAATTACTTTATTTTTTAAGATTAAAGAATAAAATTTTTTAAATAACCATCCATTTACAAATAAACATTCTAAAAAACGTACTTTTATGGAATTTTACATACTTGTTATAAATTTCCAAACCAAAATTTAATTTAAAACAGTAAAGTCCTGCTTATTTTTCAACACCACTATTCCAAAAATTTGCTTAAAAAAACACATTTCGTCCTAAAATTTTGGGAAAATTTGTTTACCTTTATTTATAAACTGAGGAAATCCCATTTGTCTATATTACATACAATTTATAGTCATTAAGCCTTCATCGCTTTAGCTGCTGCTTTTCTATGGTTCAATTTTCGTAAACAAACTATATCACGATTAACCATTGGTATTTGCTGCTATTTAACGCAGTTCCATCGCTCAGAATGCTTTATGCGGTCCAGTCCATGAGTACTGATATCTGACGCCCGGTTCACGTAAGCGTCAGGAGTGAACAAGTCAATATCTTTCATTATTTTTTAACTCTGTCAATTAGCAGGATTCTGCTTTAAAACAATCTATTAAAAAAATGAAAATATTTAAGTAAAATCAAAATGAAATATCATAAAAATGAACAAAAGTGTCAAGATAAGTGTTATAATACTTTTTTCAAACTTATAAATACTATCAGCTCTTAAATTTTGTTACATTGTTTTCTGAATACCTCATATGGTTGCTTCTCCTCCTTACTTTTATGACAAAAAAAGAACTGTCTAGTTTTAGTTCCTGAAACCTATAGAAACTTCTAAAAAAATAATGTTATACAAACATTGCATTGTGTTTTGATAAGTCGGATGTTGCAAGTGCGTTTTCGCTTTTAACCATACTAATAATGGTTTTATATTTTACTTATTAAATGCAAAATAAAAAACGTGTGGAATAAATTTTCATAATTTGTTTTACAGCTTTCTGGTTGATATTTTAATTACTTATGTCACTTTATTGTAACAGCCACTAAGTTCATCACGAATAGTTTAGAATTAACAATAATACGGTTTTTGAGCAGCCACTCTTGAAGAGGGTTGGTATAAAGAGCTCCTACTTTATATGTGTTTTTTTTTTGGTAAGACCAAGAGATAATGAAGTATTTTGTTCCATCCAATCAAAGAATTAATTGCTTATCGAAATACAGTTGAGTTGGGAGTGGAGGATTGATAACTCATGCTCCAATTGTACAGTTTTTTAATCAAATCTTGGGGTTATATTTTTTTACAAATCAACTAGATAAAATGGTATATCCAACCTATAGTGCATTTATACATTTATGCATTTATACAAAATTAAAAAAAAACTTAAGGTTGAATTTACTTTTTTCAAATATTTCATTAAATATACAAAGAATGAAATGGTCTTAAGTGCTTGAGTTTTTTCCTTTGTTGTGTTCATTCCCTCCTTAAACCGTTTTCAGCTGTTTAGTTATGCCTCTTTTATTTGTAAGGTAAGTGAAATAACAATAGATCACTTATAGATGTTGAAGAAGACAATGGAGATGAGTCAAACAAAATGAAAAGATTAAAGGAAAAATTAAAATTAGTTTTGAGTAAGAAAGGAAACCCCTTAAACAAACAAAATAGCAGAATTTTAAACAAAAACTATTTGACAAGGTTCCACAAAAAATATAGTAGGCAGAATCTTGAAGAAGAAGAAGACGATGATGATGATGAAGGGAAAGGAAATGACGATGAAGATGTTGATGAGGATGATATAGTAAAGAGAGAAGATGATGAGGAAGAGGACGAAGAAGATGAGAAAGAAGAGGAGGAGGAAGATGAGGCGGATGAAGAGGAGGAGGTGGAGGAAGAGGAGGAGGAGGAGGAAGAAGAGGATGAGGAGGAAGAAGAGGGTGAGGAGGAAGAAGAGGAGGAGGAGGAAGAAGAGGAGGAGGAGGAAGAAGAGGAGGAGGAGGAAGAAGAAGAAGAGGAGGAGGAGGAGGAGGAGGAAGAGGAGGAGGAAGAGGAGGAGGAAGAAGAGGAGGAGGAGGATGACGAAGAGGTGGAGGAAGAGGAGGAGGAGGAAGAGGAGGAATTGGAGGATGATGATGAGGAAGAAGAAGGAGAGGAAGGTGAAGAGCAGGAGGAAGTTGAGGAGGTTGAGGAGGAAGAGGAAGAAAAAGAAGATCGTGCTGAAGAAGATGTTGATGAACTACAAGATGAAGCAGATGATGATGAGGTGGAAGATGAAAAGAAACATAAATCACCAAGAAAAGTAAAATCTAAGAGTAAAAAGTCCAGTGAGGCGGATCCAAAAGCAGTGTTGAGAAAAAAATATTTATATGAATTGATGGAAAAGCTTAAAAAAGAGGATAAAATTGGAAAAAAAGGCAAATCTGGTAAGGAAATACTTTTTGGAACAGCGAATTTGCGTTTTGTTAATTGTGAGTAAAAATTCTAATATGCATGCTATTTAGTCTAAAGGCAACACATTAATAGTGAGCGTCATTAACGTTTTAGGCATTTGGTCCGCTAGCGGGACTAAACTGAAGTGTTCCCATAACCAAATAAATTGATTCAGGGTAAGTTCAGCGGTTATGTTGCTATTACCAAGCAAACCTTGCATCACTCAATAATCGGCCTTAGTGCGCATGGTAGTGTTTCTGATCCATTATTGCTCTTGTGTTTTTCTAACTGCTTTGTTTGAGAGTTTTTTTATGTTACTGTTTTTCTTATTGTTTTTTACGAACCCCCCCCCCCTCAATAGTATAAGGAGAAAGTATTGCTTTCATCAAAATTCAAGACTTTAGTAGTTGCTGGATATATTTGTTTTGGTGCCTTCCGAGTACCAAAAAGTTGTTTTCAGTGTGATGTCTACCGGTTAGGGACAATTTCAATGAAAGTTTATCTACATTTCCCAATCCAAGTAAATCCAGGCCATTCTCAATTTTATTACTATTTTCAATTAATGTTCACCCCTAAAACTCTTCCGTGAAAAATTCAAATTTTCCAAAAAAAATTGCTTTAACAATTTTTATTAATATTTGGTAGTTTGTCAGGTATTGAAAATTGAAAGCCAAATAAAGTGACACCACCTGCATTTCTGAGACAATTCACATTTAAAACTCATGGAACTTAACATATTCACTGCGTTACGAGATCTTAAGGCCTTGTAACAAAACCTAAATCTGCTATGGCATTGCAATTTTAACATTCCCCCTAGTTGGTAGAAGCCGCTGACCTGTCCTGAACTGTGACGTCACAGACTACCACAGGGCAGCGGCTTCTACTTAAAATAAAAGGGGTGTTCTCTTAGCTTTCCAAAGAAAAAAATTAAAATTTGGGTTAAATATGAAATTTGATATTTTATTATTTTTTTATTACGAGATGTACTATAAGATAAGTAGGTTAATAAAATAATATAGTGAATAACCCACTACTTGCATGACTCAGACCTAGTAGTGAGTCATATGTATTATCTGTAAAATGAGTCATCCCAAGATACCGAAATGACTAATTCAACCGGTGACTCATCTCATGAAATAATAGAAATGATCTGCTCCTATTCTGTTGGTTGATTTAAGTTTATACTTAATATTTGACTTTATTATATTATTTAGGTTTAATTACGATTATAGTTAACATTCCACTTCTATTAGTGGTTTGAAAGTTAATTTAAAAGCTATTAATAAAAAAATAGACATATTAATCTACTATTTATATTCAGTCTTTTAAACTTGGGTTTCCTTAGTATCAACAGCAAAAACCCCTCTTACGAATAATAATTCAGTTTATATGAGGGATAAAAAAGCTTATATTATACAAACATACCACCAAAGATCATTAACATGTAGTACATAAGATTTATATGTCATTAGATTCTATATATACCTTCATACAATCATTGGAAACCAAGTATTATTTGGTAATTACTAATTTTATTCTAAAGTTAATACAACCAATAGGGCAATAAGTTAAATAAAGGGGGGAGGATAGGGTAGAGGGTTTTAACTGAGTGACTTATAAGTTTATGATAATACTACAGTTGTTTACATGTTTATTATAATCGTGAGGTCGGAATTAATAACTAATATTACTTTCATTTGGTGTTGATACACCATCATGAGTAAGAGCCGATAGTCGGTAAACCAGATAGGATGTTTTTAAATGTCCCTAAACTCTATAAATAAGAGAAGGTGGTAGGTGTTATATTGAAAACATAATAAGTTGTATCTATATTATCAAGAAAATGTTGAGTTTTCAATGAATTTGTTGATAAATCGGCCAAAAATATCGAGGAAATGGTGAATTTTTGTGGATATTTCCATTTATTAAAATTCCCATTCATTATTAACATTTTAACCTATTATATACAACAAGTCCAACGATTATACATTTAAATCGTCAAGATATAATGAGTATGTAAGGTTAACACAGTAAATTCATTGAAAAAACCCGGAAACTTAACAATATTCTTCTCGCGGTATCGGTATTTCCCGTAATGTCCATAAATATATCAAGTAGGATGCAATCTTCAAGTATCACATGTAAACACCTTCTAGGTATCTATATACAACTGTATGAGTATATTTTGATAGGTTTTACTAAGTTATTAATGACATTACAATCTAGAATACGTTTCCCTAAAATACGCCGGAAATCGCTCTAGGAATCTCATATTTTACTGATTTTTAACATTTATATGCGTTGTAGACTTGAAAATTGATATGTTTCTCATCCCATACTATTAACAGTTTAGAAAAATTACTAGATTACAACTTCATGGCATCATGTGCACTTTTTAAAAGTGAAAATACGTGTCGAAAAGTATTATAGCCGAGGATAATAGGTATAAATACCATACGTGTAAGTATTGTGACATCTTTAAGTGCATAAATGTGATCCTAAAATGAACTAGAAGTAAGTATGGATGGTTTACAGCAATAAAAGTAATAGATTGTGATTAATTTCCTCAGATTATAAGTTAAAATGTTGAAAATTCCGACAAATCCCAGCGGTGACTATCACAAGTTCACATATATTTGTTGAAGGTAAGATATATATGTTACTTAAACGTTACAGACACCATCATAGATACAGATTACAAGTGATATACATATCATATACTATATAAAAGATGAATAAATACTATGGGTGTCCACCACAGTGGCGGAATAGTTACCGAGCGGAATTTCTGCGGCCCGCGATAAAACTACTATTATTCCAATATATGTTGATATAGACCCCTGCGGATACTTAAAAATAATCAATTCCCATACAATATAACCTAGTATAGGTCGTATTTCAAATCCACCATTCTTTATATAGCTGTGAGTCATCGCTGCCATGAATCATTCGTTTATCTTAGAATGACTAATTTTATCGCAACAGCTATGAGTCATTACATGACGTATACAACTCATGAGTCATACCTAAAACAATTAATTACTTTCATATAAATATTTTATTACCAGGAAAAATAAATAAAAAATAAAAATAATATAAATCTTAGATAAAAATTCGATTTTCCAAATTTTTTTTTTTTTTTTTTTGGAAAGCTGAGAGAACACCCCTTTTAACTTAAAGTAGAAGCCGCTGACCTGTGGTAGTCTGTGACGTCACAGTTCAGGACAGGTCAGCGGCTTCTACCAACAGAGGGGGGATTGTACATCTTTCACTTTGACGTAGAATCAGCGTAGAGTAATGGAATAAAAAGATATATAAAACTCTGGTATTTCTTTATCGTTTAGTAACCATAGGAACCACGAGATCTGTACCTACAGTAGAAGCCCTGTAGTCTGGCCTCGAATGGTTCAGCCGCCGGATAATCCGGCCGCGGCATTCCGGAATAAAATGTTCAGCCCCGGGCGAACATTTTACAGAAAAAAATAGACAAGACTTAACTTGTTCCATGTTATATCACTGAAATATATCTGTTCAATTGACGATTTCCGGACTATTTGGTTTCGGATGTCTTCTAAAACTTGGGTTAGTATTCAATTTTTTATCGTTTTTATTTTTTTATTATTATTTTTTTTTTTTTGGGTGTTTTGTGGCCCGATCACCAATGTAACACAGAAGTTGGGTCAATAGACAGATTCTGTCGCTTTTGCGGTCCCATTTATACGTTAGGGCCTTCGTTAACAAAAGACCAGTATTTTTGTCTATTAAAAACAGGTTAATCGCTTATATGTTTCCAATTGTCATTTCGGCGCTACAACGTCTGAGAGGGACAATCAATAATTTCAACAAATTTGATACATAGCATTGATTAGGCAAGTATGATACCTTTCATTATTAAATATACCCCAATAGTTCATTGTTTGAACACATATATAATACATGTCTCTGTTTAACCAGTTTAATAAAGCGCCGGTTGTTCCAGCCACTTTGAAATCCTGCTGGTGGTCCGGTCCCGAGGTGGCCGGATTTGAGGGCTTCTTCTGTAAAATAAAAAAGGTTTACTTATCTACAAAATGACCTCCCGAGGACTCGTATCACAATTTAGTAGTTTACATTTTGCAATTAACCTTTTACATTGTGTCCGTCTGTGTTTTTAGCTAAGTCCACTGCTGGTTTTTGTTTTGACCTCTAAAAGTTTACTTTGATATGTACCAACGTTTTTTCATTTTTTTTTTTTTAACTGTAAGCAAGTAATAATTTGCTTTAGTCCACATAGTCTTATTACAATGCATTTGTTTAGTCTCTTACAAAATTAACAGTCATAAACATATTTGGTTCATATTGATTTTACCTGTTAACTCGTCAATTTTAACATGTTGTAACTATATAATTTGGAAAAGATTAGACAGAACATTTGGAAAAGATTAGGCAGAATACCAACGTATCTTTTTTAACCAAAAGTAATATAAAAAGATATAAAAAAAGATAGCATTAAGATATAAAATAACTTCAATTAAGTGTTTTCTCTCAAATTATAATAATAAATAATCCATTAATTAATATATTGGACATTAATCTAGTTAAACACTAAAACATATCAGTTTTGTAGTAAAATACAATAGTAATTACAACATCATTATTTATGTATGGTACAAGATCTCGGAAACTCTTAGTAATACATCATTTTCAAAACAAAAATAATAATGTAAAGATGTAAAAATAACTCCTGTTAAGTTTTTTTCTTTTTTTCTAATGAATTCATCAAAACATCTTACATTTAAGATTTTCCTCTGACTCCTGGTGGGCCATTTCCCTGACATGACTAAAAATGTTTTATAACGTCAAACAAAAGGTAATTGTGTTAAGTTACTATCACCCCCCCCCCCAAATATTTGTTTATCCTAACAAATAAAAAAATTAAAGGGAGGGCGGCCTTTTTTTACACTCTGTATAAAAATTCCAAATCTTAATACACTCTCAAAAAAAAGCAAAATTGGCTAATTTCAAATACTTATTAGTTACATGTTTCCTTAAAGTTTTAAATTATTATTTACAGTGACTGGTATTACACAGGCGTTGCACTCAATGTTGTAATTATTCAGCTAGATTTTCACCTTAAAAATCTAAACCTTGTTAGATTTTCGCCGCAAAATTGCTTTATCACAATATAAATATAACCCTCAGTTATACAATCTTTAATCCTTGGTTATGAGGAGTGGTAACACTGATTTACGTAACATATGTCACTTGTACTTGTGTTCGCTGCGGAAGATTGTGCTACTGTAAATTGGTTTCAAACCGGCCTATGCTGTGAGAAATCTTTTTATGCTAGTTTATACAGTAATGTCTATGCTGTGAGAAATCTTTTTATGCTAGTTTATGCAGTAGTGTTCCCCGACCCTTTTTTTTGCATTTATTAAGATATCGTCTACCAACCACCCCCGAACATCAGTGATTAACTTGTACTTCTTTTTGATGTTCACACTTTTGGCCGCCATCTTTGCTTCGCCATATTGGAATGAACTTTTATTTTTTAAATCCAAAGGTAGGGTTGTGACCCATCATTTTAAAATAACTTTTTGTGTTGAACACGATGCCACCATCCGTTCTTTAATTATCTGTTTTCGTTCTCAAAATATTTACAGGTTTATAAAACAAAAATAAAATTATTTATAAATCCTGAGGTTTTTTCCACGCTATTTTTAATATCGACTTATTGACATCAGATATCCTATTTTAGTGGTTGCTAGTAGATTTTTTGTAAGTTAGAAATTTTAACTGTCATCATGGGTTCACCATATTGGATTGTGATGCTTGCTTACATCATCATGTGTCACATCATCACATTTAACTTAAAACAAGCTACCCCAGATGATAGTTAAAATCTCTAACTTAAAAAAATCTATTAGCAACTACTAAAATGGGATATCTGGTGATAAAAAGTTGATATTTAAAAAAATAGTGGAAAAAATCAAGGGATTTTTTAAAATTTGTAATTATTTCATAAAACTGCTATCCCGAGAACGAAAACGGATTATTATAAACCATTGCAGGCATTATGTTCAACGCAAAAAGTTACTTTGAAATAATGAGGCACAGCCCTACCTTTACATTTTAAAAAATAAAAGTTTTTGTAAATAATGTAATTTGTGACGCAATACAATGCTTATTACTATTATAAGTTTATGGAAACAAAGGAGTTTTTGATTTGAAGTTGCTGCTGAGTGCTTTCCCCGAAGGATTGACCGGTCTGCATAGCTCAAGTGTAGCTGGGCTGCAATGGCTTAGCGCCCTGGATTTACCTCTATAAAGAGAGATCAAATTTTTATTTTAGTGTTTAGTTTTTTACATATACTGACTCAGGTGCTCTGCACCCCAGAATTTATTTTCTTATTATTAAACCTTGGTGGCTTTCTAAATGAGCCATACGATATATATATGTGGCCAAAAATGTGAACCACATAAAAAAGAAGTGTTAGTTAAGCAATAATGTTTATCAGTGGTTGGGAGTCTATATCATAATAAATGCAAAAAATAAGGGGGGGGGGGGGCGGGACATTAAAAACTCATCCTATGTAGTCAATGGTATTACACACTAGGTTTTGGGTAATCAAGAGTGTAGAGAGGCAGACAAGTAAAACTTAAACCCCCTTCTTTCCACAAAAATCAAAACATTAAAACCCCGAAAATTACTAATTTTAATAAATCCATTCTTAGCAGATGCATATACTCATAAAAGAAAAGTTGCGAAATTCATTATTGTATTTTAATTAGTTTTGGTTGTGCAGTAATACATGATTGAGTGATGATAACCTTGTTTAGGTTAATGTTAGGTTGTAAGTATGCTGATTGATTTATTGATCGTAAATGTTTGTCAGCTGTCAGATGCCAAGGTCAATGCAGCAGAAGACTGTCTACAGATTTAAGGTATTAGACTCATCATATTTCTTCTCGCTTTGCAAAATTATTAGTCCAAGATGGAGGATGTAGATTCCCTTTGAATACACAAACTTATTTATTTATAACATGAAAACTAAAAAAAAGAATTTGTATTTACATTTAGAAAATAATTGTAAAAAAGTAAAATAACAGTAAAAAGTAAAAGTAAAACTCTTTGAATATGTGTTTTATTTTGAGACAATGAATATCATATCTGCGGTTTGAACAAATTTATAAACTTTACTAATAGTTTCTATTTATTATCTCGTAACTTTATAAATTAATATCTCAGTAATCTTCTCAACACTAGCCTACAGTAGTACATATAAAGATTAATTATGCCCGAATAATTTCTAAGAATTGATCAGTGTATCTGTTTTTAATAAAATTTAAATAAATGGTTTATACTTTTTTTAGCTTTTTCACCTTCTAAAAAGCGGTTAATGAAAGAAATTGATGAAATAGAGGGTGAGATAGAAGAAGATGAAAAAGATGATGATGATGATGATGACAAATCATATGGTGGTGAAAAAAAAGAGGTCTGTATACATATGTTAAAAATTTTTATGTTGACAGATCAGTTTTTCCCTTTTAAATTCTCTTCTGCCTAGATGGGTGTATCCACCTTTTGTACTAAACTGGCTTTTATACTTTTATACTAAACCTTGGTCCTAAACAAGTGATGATGGGCAGTTCAATAGTTAAGGAGATAACCTATAACAAATAAAAAAGAACTTTTCTTTACATTTATAAAGCTGAATCTATTGTTATAGAAATGAAAATATCCTTATGTCTCAGTTGTTTATCCGTGCAATCAAAACTGGACCAATTTAGCAGAAATTTTGTACAACTTTAGTCAAGATACATAGGAGAAAGATAAGCATATTCTTGTTCCTTAAATCATTTAGAGGCGGTTTGAGAGCTCGCGTTTAGCTTAATCCCGGGCGTAAATACCGGTTATAACCGGATTTTGCGCGTCAGCTTAAAAATCGGGTTCGGGAGCTCGGGTTTACGCGTGCCGCGGCGTAAAGATAACTTCTAGCTAAATCTGGAAAGGATAAACTGCGGCCGAACTATTCGGATTCGAGAGACATGGTTTAGGTAATCCGGGCGTAAAAGATAATCTTTGTGGGTTTGAGAGTCCGAGTTGTAGCGCAAATAAAATAAACTCGAGTATGAAAGGAGCGATTTTGGGCGGCAACTTAGACCTGCCCGGGGGCAGGTCTAACTGGAGCGTAACTTTATTATTACGTATTTAATGCTTGCTATTATCACTGAATTGATAATAATACTATATTTAAGTTAACCGTGACATTCTAAAACATATTTACGTCTAAAAATTAAAATTTTTTGTTTTTATTTCGTCTTTATATTTGTCTGTGATTTACGTTTAATACTATAGCTAACTATGACAAAATATTAATGCCAACAAAGTAGATAGGCCTAATATTTTTTTTTTTTATTCTTTACATTCATATAGATAACTCGGAATATCTTAGCGTTTGATGGCAGGCCAAACAATTGGAGTGAAGCGACGGAGGAAAATTAATAACTCCCACAAATGAATATTTAAAATTTTGATTGGGTAATAATAACATATTTATTTTCAACATTACTTTCTAAAACATACTAATGGTCATAAATTAATATTTTTACTTTTATTTCATATTTGTTTTTGTCCGTCATTACGTTTAATAAGCTATTCAAGCTACTGTACTATGAAATTCCAAAAAAATATGAATTCCAACAAAAAGGTATTCCGAATATAAAGTTATTGCTTATACGGTAAATTAATATGGTAAACGATAAATGGTATTTAATTTCTGGCGGATTTGTCCAGTTTTGTGATTGAATTTATGAAAAACTTGTTGCAATTAATCGAGTATAAACATTAAATAATATTCATACAGTTTAAAGTTACTGTACAACACACCGTACTATCCATAAACCTGTGAAAATAAAAATATGGTTTGTAGGTAGGCACACGTATAGATAACTTGGAATAACTTGGCCCTTGATGGCCATTACAGGTCAAACAATTGGAGTGGAGTGACGGACAAAACTTAATAAGTTCCACAAAGAATATTTTCTCAAGACTCGGGTTGTTTTAATTTTGATTTTTTATTTGATTTTCCTGCACCTAAACATGTAATTCCCAAAAATCTTAATGCCAGCAAATTAGGTGATATTTTACGTCGTTTATTTTTTAGGTCTGTAATCCGTTAAATAAAGTTGTATATGGAGGGAAAAATGAAATAAATGTGGGTCGAATTCGAATTATACAGAATATCCTAATTCAATAAACTTCCAAAACGCCAAAAAAATCATCACAAATGTTATCCTCAACTGAACCACGAGCACTTCCTAAATGCAAGACAATGTTTTGCTTTGTTAGGTGCGGGAAGACGCCACAACAACTACATTCCACTGATAACGAACGTGAACTGCGTGGGGAACCATTTACTCGACGTAAAGTTTTTCTAAATCCTTAATTGTATTTTTTTTGCTTATACCGGAATTACATTCGCCCCCTAATTATGTATAACACAAAAACATTTTATATAAAGTAGGTATTTAAATGTAGAGGGGTTTTGTCCTTATGCGTTGTCAGTGTCTATGGCGCATAGGCCTAAACATATTGTGAAGGTTTAAATTTAATGCCAGATAATTTTATTATACCAAGTATACGACCATTAACACCGGCACAGCGGAAATAGCAAAGAGCTTTTTTAAGAACTAGATCAACAACTGTTGAGAGAATGTTTGGTTTCCTTCAACACAGATTCAGGTAACAAGTAATACAATAAATTATTGATTTGTAGTGTTCAAGTAACAATATAGTTTTTCATACATTGTTGTAAACCACCCCACCTCCCTCACCGTATCGCCAATTCCATGGTTTGGGGTGGGCGAGACGGCCTTGTAGACAGCCGGGCGCCAGGGTTCCGGCTGGCCGTTGCCAACCTTCCGGCACAGATTCCGTGCGACTCCCTGCCCTTCAACCGTCAGCCAGAGTTGCGCGCGAACAAGGATAAACTCGAGCAGAAGAAGTTACGCGCGAGCTCTCGAACCCAATTTTTTACTCCTGACTAAGTTAACCCGCGCTTAGAGATATTCCCGGATTACCTAGGCGCGAGCTCTCAAATCGCCTCTTAGGGTTCTGCCTCAGTAGTGTTGCAAGTTCTAATGAACTTTGAACTTAGTTTGAATAATAAAATATATATACACCAGAATACAAAACTAATAAGGGGTGGTTTTTAGTAGATTGCATTTACATTTTTTCTTCAACTTGGGCCTGGTTCATATGAAGGTCAAATTATGTTGCTTGCATGCCGCGTTGATGCCGCGATGCTGCATTTGGTACATTTGTAGTGCTAGTTTGGGCTGGCCTCGGTGTATGCACAACATATGTTAACCCGCCGCTGCTCGTAACTAAAAAGTTACATTACTGGTAGATTAGTATTTTTCTGATCAAATTAAATTATTAGGCTTTGAAGCGCTTTTTTATTTTAATTACCTAAGAACGGCATAGTTTTCAAAGCCTAGATACCATTTAATAGCTTAGTTATTAATAAAATATTATATATATATATATATATATATGTATATATATATATATATATATATATATATATATATATATATATATATATATATATATATACAGGGTGTTTCAGAACTCCCTGACAATATTTTAGGGCATTGTTTCTGGGTTAGAAAGATATCTAAATATCATATTTAAATTGTCCGGAAGTCTTTAGTTACTCACACAGCCGCCATTTTGTTTTTTTCACATAATAATTTTTATTTCCGTAACAAATGGTTGTATTAAATTCATATTTGGCATGAATCTTTATTATACCAATGTACATTTCCAGGAAAAAAATTAATTTTTTCCGCTGTATATTTTCAAAATGGCGGCCATTTTAAATTTTCAAACGCAAATATCTCAAAATCGGAAGATTTTATAAAAATTTTACAAGACACAAAAAAGTTGACATATTAAATTATCTAACCAATGGTACCAAGTTTGTAATGATCTGACGAGAAATAACGGAGTTATTGTGATTTTTTGCCATGAAAACATTGATTTTGCTGTTAAATGGCCTTAATTTGCATTGATTTTTAAATGAAAAATCAATGTTTTCATGAAGAAAAATCGCAATAACTCCGTTATTTGTTGTCAGATCTTTACAAACTTGGTACCATTGGTTAGATAATTTAATATGTCAACTTTTTTGTGTCTTGTAAAATTTTTATAAAACCTTCCGATTTTGAGATATTGGCATTTGAAAATTTAAAATGGCTGCCATTTTGAAAATATACAGCGTAAAAAATTAATTTTTTTTCTGGAAATGTACATTGGTATAATAAAGATTCATGCCAAATATGAATTTAATACAACCATTCGTTACGGAAATAAAAATTATTATGTGAAAAAAACAAAATGGCGGCTGTGTGAGTAACTAAAGACTTCCGGACAATTTAAATATGATATTTAGATATGTTTCCAACCCAGAAACAATGCCCTAAAATATTGTCAGGGAGTTCTGAAACACCCTGTATATAAATCCATTCTTTTAATAAATTCATTCTTAGCATATGCATATACTCATAAAAGAAAAGTTGCGAAATTCATTATTGTATTTTAATTAGTTTTGGTTGTGCAGTAATACATGATTGAGTGATGATAATCTTGTTCAGGTTATTGTTAGGTTGACATTAACCTAACATCGGCGGGTTTAGGGGTCTTGTTATATATAAATAAATAAATTAATTAAATTAAAATGTCTTTATTTAACCAGCGATTTTCAGTAACAACTGTTTTTCAAAATAACTTTCGTACAATAAGTCTAACAAGTTCAAGCAAGTTACATAATTTAATATAACAAGAAAGTTTGCACTGTATCATAATGATATAGTTTTCAAATTAAGTAAAGTTGTAAAAATGCCATTAGGTATATTTTAAAATTTATTGATAGTGTAAATCAGTACATTTATCACATTACAGTAAGGCTGCACTGAATCTAATTTTATAAAACAATTATAAAACGTGGATGGTTGCACTGTACCAACTTCACCACACAGTTATAAAACAGGCCTGGTTACACATTATCAAAATGATTAAATGATCCATTTAAATAAATGGACGTCTAAATCGCCGCTGAATTGAAATAAATAGACGTCTTAATCACTGCTGACAAATTATGCTGTGTTTATGCATTTTCAAGATGCTCTGTGAACTCAGCATAGCCGATAGGAGTGGTACATAGACGCAGCAGCATTGCTGATGCAACACCGCCGTGATGCCTTACATGTGAACCGCTTCATTTGCGTTCATGCACTGCTCAATCACTAAAACATGCTGCATCGTCGCAGCGCAAGCCGCTTGTGTGTGCCTGACCTTAGTTTAGTTTAAATTAAAGGCTGTTTAAAAACATTTTTTATATAGAGTTAGTTTGGTAAATAACAACATTTAGTAAAATATGTAAATACAATAAAAACTTTACTGTTTGGTATCATGCGCCAGTTACACACCTCTGGGTGCACTAACAGAACAATGTCAAAGGTTAAACATATAACATTATAACATTTACCTAAAAAGGTTACTTAGATCCAATACAGTGGGTCTTTTCAAGTGGAAGGTGGATTCATCACTATCTAGCAGGTTTACTCTGAGGTAATTTGGATGATCATCTAGGTTATTTGTATAGTTTTTGCTGAATTTTGTGATTTTTTGCCACTTTGATTGGGTTTTGGTGTCATGGTGAGGACTTCATTGATCATACACTACGGTGCTTTTAGAATTTTCCTCATAATTTTCATCATCATGGATTAGTATCACTGAATGGTTTGGACATTTAAGTTAGCCACTGTTCCCTAAAGCTCAATGCCATTGGTCCAAATAGGTTTTTAATATAACTTCATTAGCCATTAATTTTTATAGAAAATTTTGAATGATGAAATTATGAAAGAAACTTTTTTTTATAATTATATTAAGTTAGATGGCCAGATTTAGTCACAAATGACCAGGCGATTAGATTTTTACCAACATTAAACATTGAGTGAAGTTTGGTTTTTTATGTAATTATGTTTAAAAATTACATGTTTAAACATTATATGTTTAAAATAACATGTTTAAGTTGGTAATTATGTTTAAAAAATATGTTTACTTCCTTGGGAGTTTTAATCCTTTTCCGAGTTGGCAGGGTTTTAAGTCTATTTTATTACACAATTCACCTTTAAACTTAAAAACATTAATTTCTCTTCAAGCCTTCAGTGAGTTTACATGATAAAATTATAATATTTATTTTAGTTAAAACTATAATTTTTAAATATTAATAATTATAAAAATATTTTTGTTTGCTATAATGCAACAATCTATTTCAATATTATGGAGATGGCAGCAATGTACTTAGAATCATATAAAATTAATTGCAGGACGATTTACAAGATGATGAATCAATTCCTGATGACTTTCAAGATGAGGAAGAAGATGAAACACCTGGAGGTATGTATGGGTACACCTAATTTTACCGGTTCTTTAAGTAGGCCTACTCTTCTATCTATTTACAAATTTTTGAATGCGGGGTGAAGCCAGATAGTTAAGGTTAGGAAAGCCGTCTATATAAGCAGAGTTTTTTTCGGTGTGTTGATCACCTATTCGGCTAAACTTTTAGGCATGAAATTATCAGATTAGGTTTCCTTGGTTTAGAGCTGTTGTACCTGACTTTCAGTTTCCTTTAAATCCCCATGGGAAATCCAAATTCCAATTTTAATGAAATGAGGCCATATGGTTACAGTTTTCTATAATATATCACTACGCCACTGACTCACCCGAACTTATCGTGTATCCTATAAGTCTACCTGCACTTATTTGATTTTCTCTCCAAATTTAATTTAGTTTAACGGATAACCTCAAAAATGAACAACATAAATTACCTATTAATTAGAACACTTTTTTTAATTTTTTGGCACATTTTATTTTTCTTTAAACTACAGACTGTGCGGTGTTGAACATATGAACATGTTTGACACTGCAGTCTGGACTTGTCGATGGCCGGCCACAACGTGATTAAATGTTTTTATTTTATTTTGTACGTTTGTTATGTCCGTGATGTGTGAAGTAAGTGTAATGTGTTTTGTTTTGTTTAATTTGATGAAAACTGACAGTGTTTTTTAACTTTTGGTGAAAGATTTGAAAATGGAAAGTACATCCCAAAACTAGTTATCTGAAGACAAATGTTTTGGATTGAATATGTAAAGGTATTGTAACCTATTATTATTTATTGTCATTATCAATCCAGGGGACAAACATTATTAAACATTGTTATTGCACTACAACTTGGACTCTCAAACCTGCAAAGATTGTCTTTTACGCCCAGATTACCCAAACCATGTCTCTTGAACCCAAATAGTTCAGTGGTAGTTTATGCCTCCCATATTTAGCTCACAGTTACCTTTACTCCGCGGCACGTGTAAACCAGAGCTCTCGAACCAGAATTTTTCCCTGGGATTCGGCTAAACGCGAGCTTTCAAACCGTCTCTCAGTGTAGGAACTGCAGGTTGTTTTTTTAATGTTCTCTACAGCATCACATTCAAACAACATTATTTTAAATCACACTCAGTCTTTGCTGCTAGCAAACATTCTTGTGGAAATGCTGAGTCTAAAGGTGTAGGACACTCATTCTTTCCTCGACAAATATTGTGTAGCCATTTTCGTTAAGGTTCATTATAATCTTCTAAAAAACAATAGAGATAAATTAAATATCCTTTGTAGTTTCTGGATGCATCACTCATAACGAGATTTAAAATGTTAAACCTGTTGACTAAATATACTTTTTTTATTGGTTTTACCGTTGTAGAGATGAGCAAGCGAAGACAGAGCTTGCTCTACTATTATTATTTTTAATTTCAATCTTTTTCTGACTAAACTTCCGTTGTGATGCACAGAGCATAGCAGCTAGTTGTGGAATAGGCTATTTCCTAGATGTCTGAGGTTCTGTAAACAGTAATGCTGGTTACACACTGGTGGTTTTTGCTGTGCCGGCAAAACTGCTGCCAAAACAGAAAAAAACCGACACATGTGTTTAAACGCCCTTTACCTCACATATGCCACTGTGTGGATAAAAGCATCAAACAGACCGCCTGCTGTAGTAGCAGAGACCATGTCGTGAGGCAAAACAGCCGCGTTTTGGTCCCTCTGTATGTAAGCTTCATTTTAAGTCTATACTCTACTGCCAAACAGGTGGCGATGCCCAATCGTGCCCAGGTCGTCTTTGGTGTAAGACAAGATAAAACTGTGTATTTTGTAATCTTCTGTATTTACTTATTGTCAAACCTATGTAGTTGTAAATCAATATGCTTGTTAAATTTAATGACTTCTTGATTAGCATTATACGTGCTGGTACTGATATTTGGGTTGAAATAATAAAACGTCTTCCAACACTACACGATATATTTACACTTATACTGTAATTGTTTACAAGATAGTAAATATATATAAAAGATCTTATAATGGCGATCGATTTCGACCAGTCACACCGGTCATCATCAGGCCCAATCCGAGACTCTGATTGGGTCTCCTCGGACTCCTGAGTCTCGGATTGGGCCTGATGATGACCGTTGTGACTGGTCGAAATCGATTGCCATTATAAGATCTTTTATATATATTTACCATCTTGTAAACAATTACAGTATAAGTGTAAATATATCGTGTAGTGTTGGAAGATGTTTTATTATTTCAACCCGAATAAATTTAATGCTACAGTAGAACCTCGATAGTTCGACACTTTGTGAACTTAGAGAGTGTCGAACTATCGAAATGTCGAACTATAGGGAGTATAAGGGAAATTTTAACACTGGGAATATAAAAATCATAATTTGAATTTAGGAAACACTAAATTTTAGTGAAACCATAACCTAATTGAACTTTAACATAAACAACATTCAAATCATTCACCAATTTGTTTACATTTCCACCTTTGTCAGTCTCCAATATGGACACTTTCGGTCATTATTAACATGTTAAGTTGTCATGGACCATGTCGAACTACAAGGAGTGTCGAACTATCGAGAGTCGAACTATCGAGAGTCGAACTATCGAGGTTCTACTGTAATTAAAATTTAATTTTTTATTATTTTTTATTGCCTTGTAATTTATTTTTCTATATTATTTGTAATGTTCTTTAATTGTCATTTTTATTTTATGATATTTATGTTATCAATAAATATATGTTTAAATAAAAACCTTTTTGCTGGAAATTCTGTAAAAATTAGAATTTAATTTGCTGAGTTTATTTATAAAACATGTTACGGTTTCATCTTTTCCAGTGGCATTGAAATTTGGTGTTGGAGTAGCATTAGTGTTCGTCGCACATGTTGTCCTGATAAGGAAATGGAGTGAAGGTGATTTATAACTAATTTTTGTTTGTCTTCTACTATTCCTACTAACAAGATAACCCACTGCTGTCCTAATAGGTTAGAAGCTTCCCAATATTCAAAAAGATTTGACTTTGTTATAAAAATTTACATAACATATGTTTTTAGTAAAATTTAATTTCCTTCTTTTCTTGGAGCATAAAATTTAGTGTTTATTATTTCACCAATTTTAAATTTAGTTAGTCAACGTATTATTTATTTTGCTTTGTTTATGTAAAACCCACATTTATTAAATGTTGTGGTTATGTTGATATCTCTAATTAGCACTGTGTTGTTTCCTAATTATTCACAAAAAAAATAAATAAAATCAATAAATACTAAGAAAATTTTTAACTTGTAATAAATTTACTGATGATAACTGCAGGTTATAATACTTTAGATGATTTTGTAGGAGGAAAAAACTGTATGGCATCAAATAAGTTGTACAATATAATCAACTAGATTAGATGTGCAAATAATGCAATCAATCATGAAATTTTTAAGGCACACAATGATGTCATATTTCATTGAACCTAAAAGCCAAGGGGTACTTTACAAAAAGTAACTTTTGATAAAAACAGTCATCAAAGTTGTAATCTAACACATACATAAATAAATAAATAAATAAAATATTCTTTATTGCTGGAGACAATACAGGTATTGTATAGCATGCGTCAAACAAATGCAATAGGTATATTTAACATTCATTGAGAGGTAAAAAAATATCATGTGATTGAAACAGTAATTAATATCGAAGAAGTAACATCCAGACACTCCAACAACCCAAACATCCAAAACCTCACTACCAGGAACCAAGCCGATGTATTCTCCCTGTGTAGTCCATGAACTCCCCCACCGAGTAAAACACATGCGACACTAAAAAGCGTCTTAATTTTGACTTGAATTTTGATTCATTGTTTTCAAACCGAATAGCCTCCGGAATTCTGTTAAGGATGCCAACCCCTGCTTGAGACGGTAGCCGAGATACACTAGCTAGCCTGTGCTGATCAATTCTGAAAACATCTCTGGATCGTGTGTTGTAGTTGTGTACATCAGCACCACGTATTAGACTGCTCTTAAATTTGCAATAATAAGCAGTTTCTAGGATGTAAAGCTCAGCTAGAGTTAGCAAACCCAACTCCCGGAAGGCTTCCCGACACGACTCTGTAAATTTGAGTTTTGAAATAATTCTAATGACTTTTTTCTGAAGGACAAAAAGGCGGTTGAAGTTTCTCTGCGAGCAACCACCCCACAGAGCGATGCCATATGAAAGGTGGCACTGAATTAGTCCATAGTAAGCCATTAGCAACAGCTCTTTAGGACACTGTTTAGATAGGATTCTCAGCAAATATACTGCGGAAGAGACCTTTTTACAATCACTATCCACATGATCTGACCACGTCAGCTCGTTATCCACGAGCATTCAGAGAAATTTGGTGAAGCCAACTTCTTCGATGACAGTGTCATCTATGACTGCCGTCGGTCGATGAGTATGCAGAGCGGTGCTGCCTCCGAATATCATGCAACTTGATTTTGATGGATTTACTTTGAAATTTTTGTTCTCAAAGTACTGAATACAACAATTTATCTCCTCAAAAGATTGGATTTCAATTTCATCTGTTTTGTTTGAATTGAAACAGAGAGTCGAATCGCCCCTCGACCCTGAGAGAGTCGAATCATCCCTCAAGTAACTTATTCTGGCGTTTTTCAAACATCGATAGGTAATCGTTATGACAGTTTTCCCATCCCGGTATTCCATATTAAACTTAAATAATAAGACATAACATAATAATTATAACCTAATAAGTCTATAATTAGTGTTTTTATGACAAACTGCTACTAAACAACCCTTAGTTAAAATAACTATGACCAGAATTTTTCATAAAATATGATACTGTTATTATATACTATAATTATAATTGTATATTAGTTAACTTAGTACCAAGAGCAAGCAGAACATTTGGGAGAAAATAAAGTTGTTGTTAATATATCCAGTAGACTCTGTAAATGAACATCGTCAACGAATCATCCCTCAAGTAACTTATTCTGGCGTTTTTCAAACATCGATATTTGTTATGACAGTTTTCCCATCCCGGTATTCCATACTAAACTTAAAAAATAAGACATAACATTTTTGCTACGTGTGGCCACTTTTCCGCTGTTGGATTGTCAAAAATTGACTATATATTACAATGTTGATCGGTATTTGAGAACGACAACCACACCTTAGACATGCCATTGTTGCTAATGTGGCCACTTTTCCGCTGTTGGATTTTCAAAGATTGACTTTATTACAATGTCGATTGGTATTTAAGAATGACAACCTCACCTTCCATTGCCAGCATCCACTTTTTGTAGCTTTACAATTGACGACCAATATCATCCAGTTAAAGAGGCGTGAGTACAGTCAGCTGGGATAAATGATGGATGGAACTCTCTCTTGAAAATAAATGTGTGCTGGAATTGGGCACAACTTTATCACAAGTTTCTGTGGGTTCTTAGCAACCTATCTGTATGCTTAACTCCAAATTGTTACCTTTTGTACCCCTTGGCTTAAAAGCCTTAAGGCTCGTTAATTTTTTTTTATGGTTGTAAAAAATTCATTTAGTTTCAACTATAGTTTATAACAAAAATTCAATATTGGATCAGGACAATAGAACAGTGAAACTAATTGAATGCTAATTGTAAATTCCACTGTAATATTACTTAATAGTAATTTTTATTTACTGGTATTATTGAACAATATAATTTTGTTTTCATAGATGTTACACAGGCTGTAGAAGAAGAAGAAATAGTTGAAAGTGCAGAAGTACCACCGACATATGTCGAGAGGCGGCAAACTTTGATTCCAGCCAGGGTCATGGAGGATATTCCTAGCACCACCCGGTCTGAGGGTAACATTTATCACATTGTTCCTTTGTTATGTGAGCAAATCCAATTCATTTAAATTTAGTCATATGTGAGCTATAACCTGTAATGTGATAATAAAAAAATGTTTTCTTTAAATATTTGTTGTTGGGTCTAGATAACGAGTATTCTGAAGGAGAACATGAACATGAAGAGGAGACGGAAGAGGAAACAGAGGACGAGGCTTACGTGAAAGAGACCTACGAGGAGTTACGAGCGGCTTACACGCAGGCCCCGGTGGATGAGGGAGAGAGCGATGCGGACATCACGGAGGAAAGTGTTGTCAAGGTATTTCACACAACATCCGCTTATTTATATTTACATTTAGCTATAATGTTGGTATTATATAATTATATATTGTTATCTTTCCAATTCAATTGTGGGGCGTCACTTTACTTTCTATGTATTTATAGCAAGCACTACTTAAGTAATTGCTTTTTTATTCATTGTAATTGTTGGCTACCAGGAATTGCTTTGATAAATATATGGTTTAACTCACCGTCTCCAGCAATCCAAAATTGTTTCAATTGTGAACAATTGTTTCGCCCTTATTTAACAAGGGCATCATCAGCACTGAATATCTTGAGGTTAAATCATCTTTATCTTCAGTGCTGATGATGCCCTTGTTAAATAAGGGCAAAACAATTGTTCACAATTGAAACAATTTTGGATTGCTGGAAACGGTGAGTTAAACCATATTATTGCTTTTTCATATATCTAGCTGTTATTCCATCTTAAATTATAGCTAATATGAATGATGAGTTTACACTAAGATCTCATAAATAACTCGTCTGTTTGAGAATCTTGACACTTTCGTTGCTGGATGTTTGAAATTTAAGGTGGTTTGATCTAACTAGGTTGTCTGATTTATAAATTTGTCCACAGGAGAAGATTTTTATTTAGCAATGATGCTGCTATAGTGAAAGGGTGTCTGATATAAAATGTCACCGTTAGTAAATGTGTTAAATTAGGTGTTGAGATAAATGACTTTGAGAAGTAAACAAATCAACCAAAAGATGTTGGGAAATTATTAGAAAAATTTATTGGAGCTAAAACAAGTTTTCTTTTTTATTCAACATTTTTCCTATCATCTAGAACAAAAAGAAATTTATTGATACTTAATCATCTTTGATATATCCATTAGTTTTTTTCAAGAGACACAAATACAATTTTCACTGTATGGTATATTTTTAAGGTATATCCTTAATGTACGTAAATTGTTTGCATGCTAGTCCACCGAGTATGGAACCACAGAGAGTGAGCCCGAGGCCAGTGAACCCGAGGAGGAAGAGGAGGAGCTGCAACAAGATGAACCCGTGCCTCAATGGAAGAGTCAGTATACTACGTGCATGTGTTGTGGACTAATGTAAAAAGACTTGTCTTACAGTATATTTGATTGCATTTGGCGATTTGGATTTGATTCTACTACCTACGGATAGAGTTACATCTAAAGTTAAAGTTACATAAAAGATAAAGTTAGGATCAAAAAGCGGCTGAAGTAACAATGAAATGCATGAAATTAAAGTATCTAGGTGAGGAATATTAACGAATAAGATTCAAACAACAGCCATACAACATATAGTAAGCTGTAAAGGACATGATCAAACTTTTGTTTGGTTTTTTTTTTTACAAAATTGTTTTATCAATTGTTTTTTAAACCTGTAAGTGTCAGCAAAATGTTTTCGCAAGTTCCGAAAAATTACGGGAAGCTACGCACATAACACTCCAAAAGTGAGCTGAGGTTTCCAAATGGGGTAAAGGCAAGCCCATGAGAAAAAAAATCATTGAAAAAAAATGTTTAACTGAAAAGTACTGAGCAACGATATTTTATATCTTGACCAACTAGAGAATTTAACGGAATATGAATAATCGGTGTTTCAAAATTACAATCGAGACAACCGATATCTCTGTTTGAGTCAGCAGGGTGGCGAAACAATATATCGTTCCAAAGCACTTTTCGGGTCAGGAATAAAAGCAACTTCACTGCAGGGCGCTCAATTGCAGATTTTATTTTATTTTTTATCTTGCTGTTGCAAAATTTATTATTATACTTTTTTTATATTAAGCCTAAAAGAGCACAAGCAACACTCTTACATGATTTAGGAAAGTGCTTTCAAACGCTTTCTAGGGATGTGGAAGTATTCGAGTATCAGGTTCATTATTCATTTTACCTGAGTTGGCACTAATCTACTGGACTAAAAGTTAAAAAATGTTCTAAATATGTGTAGAGTTTTCTTGCTGACTTATAAAGTGAAATTTAAACATATTTGTAAATGAGGAGTAAATTTAAACCATGGCCAAATTAAAATTCTTTTCTCTCTCATTTGTTGAAGAAAAACAGTGGGAATTTGTTATTATGATCAACTCATCTACTAAGACAGGGGGTCTACAAATATTGAAATTACTGGGAATACTGGAATTATACTGGAAATCTTTTTCCATACTGGAATTATACTGGAATTTAAAAATAGTTACTGGAATAATTAAATTTTATTCAAATCCAGAAGTTGTTGTTTTTAAAATGCATCAAATATAGATTTTGTCATATGATCCGTGATGTAAAAATATTTCATGGTTATCAAGTTTGTTTGCAAACCAAAATCAGAAAACAAATAATTAATTTAGCAATTACGAAATACTACCAGGTTAACCAAGCAAAAGTTTAAGCAAAATTTACCCGCTAGATTTTGAGATCGTGGAACACTCATCCCTTCAGACCCTCCTTGTATTATAGTAGAGGATAACCATTTGTGTAAAGATCGGGCTTAGAAAATGTTGGATTTTGTTCTAAAGATTTAGTTTTCTTTCTTAAATTTTATTCATGATGTGTGTATTTATTATTTTACTTTTAGTATTATTCTATTTCATTAATTTTTGCAGTTAACTATACTTTTTTATTTATTTATTTTTTTTTTTTTAATAAAAGTGGGCGGTTTGGACGGCTATATAAGGGAAGTTTAAATGGTCTAATAAAAAATTAATTTTAAAGTGTTATCATTGGAAAGTAAGTACTTATTAATAAAAATCGTAAGTATCTATATATTAATAGGCAAGCATGTTTATTTTCCTCCCTTTTTCTCAGCTTGTATGTGTATTAAGAGAAATCCGAGCATACTGTTAGAAAGGTTCATCCTGTAGATGAACAGAATGCCATTATAATTCACATCAGCCCCAGGGGTACACCCTACAGGCTTTCAAATTTTCAATGTTAATCTTATGGAAGAAGGGTAATTTATTAAATAAAGTAGAGTCCAAGTCAGGTGAATTTTTGGTTGATGTTTGACCAGTGGCTATCTCTTGGTACAAAAATTTTTGTTAATTTGTTTATATGTATAAAATTTCGTTATTGTTGCTCCATTTTCAGATTAATAGTACATAAGTGATACTGGCATTTAAAAAATGCACTGGAAATACTATAAATATACTGGAATTCCAAAATCAAATTATTTCCTTTTAAGGATCAAAAATAATTGAATAAAATAGTTAAAGTCCATGTAGACACCCTGTAAGAGAAAGAAGTTTTGTCTTATTATTTGATGTATGATATTGTAAGTTAAAATCAATTCTATAAAGAATATTTCTAAATTATTTATCAAACTATCCTAGAAGGTTAATACCCCCGTCGCAACAGATCTGCATACTCAGCAAATTTCCAATCGAATTTCAGATTTTTTACTTACCCAATAAAACACCATAGGATCGTTGTAGGTTTGCTGCCATGGGGTGTTGTTAGAAAATTTAGGTTAATCAATACATTAATTGGTGAAGGTAGACACAAAATTGAATCAAGATCTGGCACTCCCTATAAACCCCATGGAGTGAGTGAGTATGTAGGTTTGCTGCCATACCAGTGTCTTATCGTTTTTTATTTCATGAAAAAGTGAAACGAAAAAAAATTTTTAAGATAACAAAAAAAGTACTGTCTTTTGGTAGATTATATCCCGGGAAATATAAATGCTTGCATGTAGAATGAGTTGAAGTCACTGTTAAAGGTTATTATTAGTTAGTAAATGTGCTTATTTTTCTATGTTTAACATTGTTTCAACATTGCCCAGACTTGATAGATGAGAGTCTTAAGAGATGAGTTGTGACAGGTGAGAGTGGTCCTGATCTCTTAGCCGAGGAGGTGGAGGAGGTTCAGACGGGGTCGGAGACAGAAGAGGAGTCCGAGGAAGAAGCTGCGGCTTCCCCCACGGGCGGCCCCAAGTCTGCCGAGACCGAGGTGATGCAGCGTGTCCAAACCATGAAAACCCGAAAAATAGGAACTTGTATTGTAAAAATACATCATTTGTGTGTGATGCATTATTGAAAATCCATTAAAATTTCCATTTGGTTTCATTTGATTTATCAAATTGCGGTTTGATTGAACTGCATTGAAATAAACCTGCATTTGAAACTTGGACGATCGCTAATGTTGCTTGTTTGAAGGCAATTGCTGTTTAATGGTGTGATATTCAATTTGAGTTTATTATATTAATTTCTGTTTCAAAATTTGAGGTGGGTCAAATAGTTAAAAAGTCATTGTTAAAACCTTTTAATTAACCATTTTCATTCTATAAAGTATTTTAGGCCAAATATTTCATCACTGTGTGTAGACTGCATGAAAACTCCGCCACAATGCACCAATTTGAATAAAAAATCTTTTAATCAAATCAGCACATCAAATCTAAAAAAATTGGTGCATCGCACACCCCTAAATTTTTCAAAATATAACAGTAAGTGGTTTATATACTTCGTTTTAGTAAAGTATTCTTGTCAAAACCTTCAAGTAATTCTTTCTAACCAATTAAACATTTACTTTATAAAATATTAACTAACCAAATTGATTCTGTCGGGTAAAGAATGTAAATAATTTTTAATGAAGGCACTGAACATTAAATGGCATCAAAAATGGCTCGCAAGGAATGCCATTGCGAAAGGAGTTGAACAGTTGCAGCAAAAATTACACTATTGTTCAAAAATGACTTGTTTTTCAATCATCCCAAACCCAGCGATCTCTATAACTACAACTGGATCGCGCGCTGTAATGCTCAAAACTAGGCTCGTATCGGTCCGGCGCTCCCCCCACCACCTAACGGGTGAGCCGCGCCGCTGCGGCCATACAATTCATACGGGGCTATCGTGTTTTCATTGATATTAACTGACGTAACTTTGTTGATACTTACTTAATTTTAATGCGCGTTTTACCATTGTACCCGTCATGGAATAGCGGAGGTTTTGGCATATTTTTACGTTATTGCAAATACCACTGCACCAATACAAATGGAAGAAAAAGGTCTGACTTGGTATTTGTTCTAGTTTTTCTAACAAAAACACTCACTCAACCCTAGTGTCAGACAGTTACAGTATGCCCTAAGGAAGTTAATGTTTAGAAACAGCATTCAGGCTAGTGACAAATCAAATTGTTTAGATTTTGAGCCGTATGGCCAGGAGTCGACATTGACTTTAGTGGAGGTAAAGAACTTGTCAATGCAAAATGTCAATGATGACGAAGTGGACGATGAAGATTTAAACATAGGACTGTTTTCAACCACTTCTTACTACCAGGAAAATGTCCTGTACTCCATTTCTGGATTTATATATAAAAAAAATAATAAAATAAAAGAGAAAACCAAGTGTGAGGACTGTTTAAATTTTTTAATGAAACAAGATTCCTCAAAACTCCAGCCATACATGGATTTTATGGCTTCAGTAAATATTTGTTGTTTGTTTTACCCTTCAAAAGACTTATTTATCTTGGTTAAGCTTTTTCACTCCCATTTAAATGACAATACAACTAAGGAAGGAATGGTTGATCGTGTTAAGAATATGGCATGTCAGAACTTCGCCAAAACTGTTTTTAGAGGCCATAAAGATTTAATGCAGCTAGGAGAAACCCCGCACAAAGTAAAGTTAATCAAAATGATTGGATATTTGTTCTTTAAAATCAATCTACACCACCAATCAAAATTGAGAACATTAAATCAAAACCCAAGTTAGTGTATTTTATGCTTATGTTTTTTACCTATTCCAAGCCTTTCAGCGCTCATTTTATACTTGAACCAAACAAATATATTTAATCGCCAGGGTCACGCTTCTCGTACTATGTATTTTATTGGTATAATAATTACTATACCTTTTATAACTGAATAACCTAATTTTTATAGCTTCATACTCGAACCACTATGAACCACTATTGAACCACTTCATAGTGCAGAAGGTAAATTTAATCAATAAAATATAGCGAAGTTAGCAGCTTTCAAAATAAAAATAATAGGCTGTCGAATATAGTTTATAACCACATTATTTTGATACAAAATTTATATCATAATCTTCGCAGCTTCATGCAGATTGCAACGGTGTAAATTAGTTGAAAATCAAGCAACTATGAGCGAAGTTATAGCTGTTTTTGTGAGCGCGAACACGATAACACCGTAAGAGGTAATGCATAAGGGAGCGACAGTTCACCCGTTATGTGGTGGGGGGAGAGCCGAGCGGCCGGACCGAAAACCCAGCACAGAGCGCGCGATCCAGTTGTAGTTATAGAGATCGCTGCCCAAACCTCTTGTTGACTAATGGCGAACTTAAATTTTATTTGCATATCAACTTGTACTGTATTTACATTTAAGATTTCCTTCTGACTCCTCGGATCCCCAGGGAAGATTTGCATCTTCCCCCAGGGAAGATAGAAAATCTCTGAAGTGTGTTAAAATATTATTTTATATATTGTTTTTTTTAAAGGTTTTGTTGGTGTATCTTTATTAATAATTTAACTATAAAGTCTTCCCTTGACTTTGTGAACACATAGTACAATCAATGATGGGTGTAGATTATTTTAAATTGAAAGCTTGTATTTATTTGTTGTCCTGACAAAGTTCATTTATTTTGCAGGAAGAACAAGACAGACTAAATTTTGTTGATGAAACTATTCCAGAACCCGTTGTCAGCATCAATAATCCAGAGCAGCCTGAATCAGAAAATAAGGTAATCCTAAATATTTCGTTATTTACTAGGGATGGACGGGAATGCTTTTTTTATTCGGATGGGAATTTTTATTTCCCACTCATATTTTGGACGGGATTGCTCCTTGAAGCTATCGGGAAATATTCGTTTAGACTTTCTTAGTGTTGTATAAAGACAAATTAATGTTAAATATCAACTAGTTCTCCTTCCAACTTGTTCCACTTGTTTTTGTATAAGTTACAATGATGACAACTTTAAAACTGGTTTATACTAGTTGCGAAGTTGACATTGGGTACAGCAAACGAAGTTGTCATAACACTTTGGTAAGTCTTTTGGCTGTCCACTATGACAATTTCCCTTCCTTCAAACCCCATTCATGTTCAAGACAGGGGGGGTTAATGCGAACTGCATGGTTAATCCCTAGCGGGAATATATGTAGACGGCAGGAGGTGAGTAGAAATGCTATGGGCAGTGAAACCCCTAGTTGGAACATATGTTCAACACAGCAGGGGGAGAGGAGTGTGACGGGCATAGAAACCCCTAGCTGGAACATGATTGGATAGTCTGTCCCTTGCCTCACCCTTTCTCTTTCTTCAATATCCCATCCTTCCGGGGGCGTGCGCAAAATACCCATTTTGAGGCAGACGTGCTCAACATTTCGTCCAGGGTCTCCTTACCCACCAATAACAACAAGTTACGATGAATGTCCTTTTGTTTAAAAAATTAAAATGTATAGTTTTGTTATTTGCAGGATGCAATAAGATCATGGGAAAGTATAAATGTTATTGTAACCAAATAAATTTAAGTTGAATCACTAAACACACCTAAAGGAAAACTGTTGCCCATGTCTTATTTAATACAAGTTTTGTTTAATGAAATATTAAATGTTTGGTACGAAGAATGAAAGTAAACATTTGCACGGTACCGGTACGTAAAAAATATAGATTAAAACAATTGGAAAAATTGTGAAGAAAACATTACTAGGCTATATTACAATAAATAAGGCCTGCTCAGATAAAAAAGAACAAAAAACCACAAATTGAAATTAGAATAAATATTAACACTCAGAAAAGAAGTTGTTCAACAAGCCAATGCAATTTATAACCCTAAGAAATATTTTGCCAATTTTTTTTATATTCATCGATTTTACTGAGACAGTTTCTTACTTGAAGAATATAAATAAGAAAATTGAACTAAGAAATTATAAACTATTAGACATTATACTTTTATTGTTATTTATATGAATTCATATAACTATTTTTTGCTACATCAGAAAAAAAAATTAAGGAGTGTATGATGAAAAAATTATAAAAATGTAAATTTAAAGCTATAAACCCTAAATCTAATAAATATAAGCTACAGCTAAGCAGTGTTTTCCTCGTTAGCAAGATTGTTGGCCGTGACCGCCGTCCTTGTTAGCGAGATCGTCGCCTGCGATAGCCGTCCTCATTAGCGAGATCGTAGGCCACGACAGCCGTCCTCATTAGAGAGATTGTCGGCCGCGATTGCCGTCCTCGTTAGCGAGATTGTCGGCCGCGATTGTCGGCCGCCGTTTGGCAGTTCCCGTCCCGATAAATTCCCGAGTATAAAAAAATCCCGCCCGATGATCGGAACGAAAATTTTCGCGAAATTTCGGGACCCGACCATCCCTATTATTTACACAAATTGTGCAGAATAAGAAGTATTATGGTGGGGTTGGTTTATATTTAGTTGGAGGTCTAAAAGCCACCAGATTACTTAAAAGTTAGAGTAAAACCTTTTTCATCATACTGGATGCAGAACAGCCATTTTCTGGTGTTGTTTGTAGCCTTTTAAAAGTGCACTGAAAAGGCTTCGCTTTTTTTAGAATGATGAAATTAAAATAGAATTAAACAAGTTATTTTAAAATTATTTATTTTATTAGTATTGTTTGCTGAATAAAAAAACGTATTGTATGCCATTAGTATTGTATGCTGTATGCTACACAGTATGTATGCCAGTGGCGGCCGGTGGTTAGGGACGCTGGGGGGGCTCTTAGCATTATTTTATTTATATTTACGCCAGTGAAGATAAGTAATGTCTGCTTCAGGAAAAACGGTTATGTCTTATGTCAATAAATAATAGATACTCCATCAAACAGGTATAATTCACAAAGTTGAATTAAATTGCAATATAGCCTAAAAATCTTAATCACAATTGCTGACGAAAAGTCATCTCTGTTTTACATAACTGATAATCTGTTGTACTGCAGAGTATCAGTTATGTACAACAGAGATGACTTTTTAGGTCAATGAAATTGACCTAAAACAAGCAGTTGTTTTCCGTCAATTTTATTCAGTTGATATGAATCCGTTTAATGCTTAGGCCTACTTCTTTTTCGTGACATTTGTTTGAATTGAGGAAACAAATCAGACTGAAATAGTTTTGCCGCGGACAGGTGTGTTCTAAGAATTGAAAGCGGTCCGCTACCCCCGGATGTTAAGATGTCACACACTTCCTTTGCGACAATATATTTCCGGTCTTCAAACCATGTTTACGTCTGGGTTCATGTACGCTATTGTTCACACACTGGACTAATCGAGTTCACGGGAGTTTCTTTTTTTTGTACCGTACTTCATATATTTAAATTCTTTATCTTACTTGAAAGCTGTTTTTTTCTTCTTCAAGATGGCTACTAAGTAACAAACTAATATTGTGCTCCTAAATTTCAACTAAAGTTTAATACATAATAGTTGGTGTCGTGTTTTAAAAGTGTAATGAACATAACCTAAAACAAACAGTGAGTGCCTAGAACAATAAGGTTTAAATATTTCATGTGACATCTGCAATATATTTTGGTCTATATCAAATCAATTCTCAATAATCATACCACATTTCTGACTAATTTTGCATATATTCATGTCAAAACTTACCGATTAGCGCCAATTATCACGTCATTATTTTGTTTACACTATTAATTCACGTCCCATCGTCTGCTGCCGTAATTTTTTTAGTAACAACTGCACACAGTCCTCAGAGTTATAGCAGTGTTGCCAACCCATGTTTATAAGTTAGGATTTTCAGTTAATATATAACACAAGCATTTTGGGTAACTGATCACAGATTAATTCTTACAACCCAAATACATGTTATGGCACATATTAATGATAAACTAGCATCTATTGGATGGACAAGAAAAGAGTTTGTAAGAAAAAAGGGGGCAAGTAAAGGAAAGACAGATGTATATTTTTACTCACCAAGAGGTAAACTTATAAGATCCAGAAAACAAATGCAAGAGTATATTGAATTAAACCATTTGCTCGTTAGCATTGATGATTTTAATTTTAAGCCCTCAGTGGGATATTCCCATTCCAGTGAAATCATGGACGACAGATCAAAATCTCAATCAAGCTTAACAAGTGTTTGTCATGATACACTTGATGCATCTTTACCTCTTGATAGTGCCTTAAGCTCTTCCAACGAAACAAATAAAAGTTGTTCGTCAACAAATGAGGAATTGTACTGCAGTCAAAATGTGGAAGAAGAAATATCTACCTTTGAACTGAGCCAAAGTCTGATTCATCTGACTGAATCCATTTCCCAGCTGAAATTTGAGAAGGAGAATGCTGAAAAATCACTAATATCATTAGAAAATGAAGCTGAAAATAGAGAACTCCAACTACAAAATGATATTGAGGGTTTAAAAAAAGTAAATATCACCTTAAAAGAAGAATTAAAAAAGAAAAATGAAGAAGTCTCCTATCTGAAAAACTTGTGCAGCTCTGAAAATCATGCTGATATTGTTGAATTAAAAAATAAATCTAAAGCTGACAAGACAGAAATTTCTGAGAATAAAGAAAAAGTTAAACAACAACAAGTTTACATTTCACAGTTAGAAACAAAAATCAAAGACCTTAAAAAGCAAAATCTACAATTGATGGAGACAATCCAACCCTGCCCTGTGCCTGATTCTAAACTACTTAAAGAAATTGATTTCAAGGACGAGACCATTAAAGCAATGGAGACAAAGTACAAAAATGAATTGACAACAGCTGAAATTATCATAAGAGTGCTGTCTGAAGATCTTGACAAACTGACTGAAGAAATTGTTAACTTAAGAGAAGAAAATGCTAGATTGAAATATAATAGACTAAATTGTGAGAAAGAAACTGGTTTTCAGTGGATGGAAAGCAGAAAAAATGGTAAAAGTCCATGCAACTCATTTAACGATTCATCAATCTTGTTGGAAAATAGGTATGATTGTCTTAACCAGTCTGAAAATATATCTTTCCAGCAAGAATTGGAATCAATTCAAGACTCAATCAAATTCTCTACCAAATCTGCTCCAGATCATACAAATACTAAAGCTATTCAAACAAAAATCATAAAATATTTTGTGACAAGTAATAAAGCTGATAAAAATAGACCTTTAGAAAAGAATCCTGCACAATACAGTCCGTTGGCATTGTCGACTCACAACTCAGAGGTCAACCCCTTGACAAAATCGAGATTGCTGATCTTATCTGACAGCCATGGGAGACATCTTAGTAATCTTATTCAGCAAAGAAGCTCATCTATTAAGATTTGTTCTTATGTTAAACCAAACGCTAAATTTCATAATGTTACTGAAAACGTAAAGAAGTTGATTGAAGATTTTGGGAAGAATGACTACATATTAGTTATTGGAGGTACAAACAATCTGCAGTCTCTTGATTCAAATAGAATAGTTAATGATGTCAAGGAACTCATCTTAACCTCTAGCCATACAAATCTTATTCTGTCCACCCTGCCCATGAGATTTGACATGCCAGAGTTTGACTTGGAGATTGCTAAAATAAATACCGATCTTGAGAATATTGCTGTAAAGAATAAAAACGTTTCTCTCCTTCCCTTAAACCTCCTAGGCCGCTCAATGTTCACCTCTCATGGACTACATATGAACCGCAGAGGGAAGGCTAAGGTCGCTACGTCAGTGGTAAATTTAATACAAGGAAAAAGGCACGATGTTACCTTAAGCAGGCAAAAACTGACGGAGATGTACAAAGAAGGAACAATAAATATAATTGATAGGAATATGAAGTATATCATAAAACAAATGAGAGACGATACTTCTGTTGCATTTGCTCATTCCATCTCTTCTGATCTGGATGATGCAAAGCACATGTCGGCAGGGGTGGCGGTGAGTTTCAAAAATGAATTCGGGAGACCAACTCATTCGGACTATGTTTCCAGTAAATTAACCCGTCAAAACTTCACTGATGGAGCAACAGTGTATAGTCTGGTGACAAAGGCACAATATTCAGGAAAACCAACACTTAAAGACTACGACGAAGCCTTCTGTCAGCTTACAGAGGATTTCAAAACAAGAAAACTTACAACCCTCATTTGTTCTCCAATGGGGTGCGTAAGAGACTTAATAAATCCTGACCACTTTTCAAAAAATATTGTTCAATTGAAATATCAGACAGGAGCTACAATTTTCATAGTCTCGAACGATGAACAATCAAGAAGAATATTGCGTAATGGACTTTCCCATCATGATTTCATGCGAGCTTTGAGATGTGGCATCGAGAAGTGGGAGTCACTGATTAACAATGACCATCGGCATCAAGGTGAAACTTCTCCTGAAATAGACATTTCCACAACTGCACCACCGAATGTTTGTGATGAATCCCAGCCTACCAGCACGATCGAAATTCTACCAGACGAACCCGAGCCACCAGTGCGGAGTCTGCGACCCAGAAAGAATAGGACAACGGGCATCTCTAACAAATCCAAAGACTCTTACTCTAAAATTAGCAGTAAGTCAGGTACCGATCAAGACATTTTTTTAGAAAAAAAGTAGATTTAAAGGTATCATCAAATATCATTCAAACAGGTCAAACAGTTTCAAAACAAAATTCATTATTAAAGAAAAATTCACTTTCAAGTAAGGTAGGCAAAGAAAACTGGTTTTTACATTTAAATATAGAAGGCATAATTTCAAATACTTATAATAAATTCAATGATCTTGAAATTTTTATCAACACTACCCCCCAAAATATTTCTATCATTTCACTTAATGAACATTGGATTCCCTTATCAAACATTAATATTCTCAATAGCTTGAATGGTTTTACCATGGGTGATTACTTTGCCAGAGAGTCAATTGCAAGAGGGGGTTCATGTATTTTAGTGAGAAATGGGATTAAATTTATAAAAAGGCCAGATTTATCCAAGTTCAATGAAGAATTTGTTTTTGAGGGTTCATTCTTGGAAATCCCTGAATTTAACATGCTGATTGTGTCTATTTATAGAGTGCCTGAGTACTCGAATGCAAAAAAATTTCTCTTTAAACTTCAAGGACTATTAGATAAGCTAAAAAATGAGCCAAGAACTATGAAAATTTTAATTTCTGCTGACTTTAACTTTGATATTTTAAAACATGAACATCATTCTTTGATTTTTGTTGAGATAATGGAAAGTAATGGGTTTAAGTTGAATTTTAATACACCAACAAGAGTAACTGCAAACTCAAAAACATGTATAGACAATATAGCCACTAACCTTGTTTTTGATGTAGCTGAAACAATTAATGAAGATATTGGATTTTCTGATCATAACTGTTTAAAAATAAGTTTGCCTGACTGCTCAAAAAGCAATAATAAATTCACTTGTAGAAAACGCATTTTCAATCCAAGTTCAAATTTAAACTTTTCTCAAAGTATTTTAAGAATATCTGTTCAAGGGAGGACTGTAAATGATAAGTATGATAATTTTTTTCAAGAATTGACTTTAAGTTTTAATGAAGCATTTCCTTTGAAAACTTTTACAAAAAAGAAACATAGTTATAAGCAAAAGTGGATCACTTTAGGAATTAAAACTTCTGCTTTAAGGAAAAGGCAATTGCATGCTGAAGCAAAATTTAGCAATGACCAAAACTTCATTCTGTACGTAAAAGAATATAAAAGGGTTTTCAATAAAGTTGTAAAAGCCGCAAAACGATTGGCTAATAACAGTTTTGTAAACAAAGCTGATAACAAATCTAAAGCAACCTGGGCCATTGTAAAAGATCAGTTAGGGATTGCAGGTAAAAGCGAAAGCCCAATAGAACTCCTCGAGAAAAATGTAAAAATAACTGAACCTGGAGTTGTATGTAATATTTTTAGTCAATACTTTTCTTCTGTTGTTACCAACCTTAACTTGCCAGGTATTGACATTCAGACAGCCCTTGAAAATATCCCTGATCACAAATTTCCACACTTCCATATTCCACCTTTAAGTAATGAGTACATTTATAATGTAATACTTTCTCTGAAAAATAAGAACTCGGTTGGGTGGGATGGCATTCCTATAAAGGTTTTGAAAGAAAATGCACACATATTGGCTCCTATTTTTAATCAAATAATAGGTGATTCCTTGGAGCAGGGTGTCTTTCCTGAGAAACTTAAATACACTGAAATATTCCCAATCCACAAAAAAGAATCTAAACTAGAAGTAACTAACTACAGACCCATTGCTCTTATTTCTAATATCTCAAAAATTTTTGAAAGAGTATTCTGTGATTTTCTTACCAACTTTCTGGAAATAAATAATTTCTTCCATAAATCCCAATTCGGATTCAGGAAAAACATGAGTACAATAAAAGCACTAGCCAATTTTGTGAACAGTAACTTAATTGCTTTGGATGGTTCACAGAATACTGCTGCAGTGTTCTGTGATCTTTCCAAAGCGTTTGATTGTGTAAATCATGACTTGTTGATTGCTAAAATGGTTAAAATAGGTTTGAAGGGAAATTATATTGAATGGATCAAATCATACCTAACGGATCGGAAAATGAGGTCTGTTGTGGTTCAAAATGGCATAAAATATTATTCAGAATGGAAGAGTGTAGGAGTAGGAATCCCTCAAGGATCAATTTTGGGACCTCTATTGTTCTTAATCTACATAAATGATTTGCCAAATTTTTTTCAAACCAAATTAATTCTTTTTGCGGATGACACCACTGCTCTAGTGAAAGCCCAAAACTTAAATGACCTTCAAAATTCTGTTGCTGAGACTCTCGTTCAGTTGAATAAGTGGTTTTCCACAAACGGTCTATTATTAAATCATTCAAAAACTAAATCAATGATTTTCAAATCATCTTCAGAGGCCAGTGACTGCCAAACTCATAAGTTCCTTGGAGTGTATGTGGATAGTAAATTAAATTGGAATGACCAAATAGAATCTGTTTCAAAAAAATTGCGTTCGTTCTCATATGCTTTATTCGTTTTATCAAGTTGTTCTTCACTTGAAACCCGTAAGACAGTGTATTTTGCATATGTTGAATCAATTCTCCGATACGGAATAATATTATGGGGTGATGCCCCAAAAAGTAAACAAGTTTTTATCACTCAAAAAAGAATTATTAGGACTCTCTGTAATGTACCGTATAGAACATCATGTAAACCTCTTTTTAAAAATTTAAATATTCTAACTTTTCCTTCCCTTTATATTCTCGAGCTACTAATCTATGTTCATAACAACTACAGTGAATTTTCAGTTTTTCATCCACAACATAGCTACAACACTAGAAATAGACAAGTTTTAAACTACCCTATCCATAGAACCTCAGCTTTGGAAGGTAGTCCCTTTTACTCCGGTCTAAAGTATTATAATAAAATTCCAAACTCGTACAAATGTCTCAGCAGCAACAGCTTCAAAATCCAGATCAAAGAGAAACTTTTAAGTAAGGCGTACTATTCAACAACCGAGTTCTTCAAAGATAACAATTTCTAATATCCATATAGCTCAAATACATGGGATGTTATCTGATTTGAACAACAAGGAGTTTATTGTTATTGTTGTTTTTATTTTTATCATTATTATTAGGTTAACTTTATATTATGCTGACAAGACACCTGTTATTACCTGATGTGGTATTATGTAACGTTTTGTGTCAATAAACAATTTCATTTCATTTCATTTCATTTCATTTCATTTCATTTCATTTCAAAGCCTTAAAACAATCAATCGTTTTACTAACTGTAAAGGATACATCACAATGTGGGATTATTTTGCCATTGACTATGAATACATAGTCAATGATTTTGCTTAACGAAATCCATAAAAGAATAATAAAAATAAAATAAATAAATAAAAAATCTTCATCTCTCAAGACATTTTGTAGGCCTATAGTTGATAGGCCACTGTAGCAGTGGCTGGAGCAGTGGCGCGCGCAGCCTAGGGCGCCGGGCAGAGCGTTGCATTAGCAGCCGTTGGGTGTGCCTGTGTGAGTGAGCTGCGCGTATGCGCGTCCCCATTTGATTTTACAAGAGCGCTAGGACGCCATGGCCGGCGTCCGTCGCTTCGGCCCGAGCCGTCCGCGATAGAATTAGAGACACAATCGTCGTCGATTTTGGATTTATTTTGGTACGATCTGTTTCTATCTTCAACTTATGACCTATACAATTGTCATTCTGTTAAATATTCTCATAATAATATTTTTTTAGTTTATTTATTTTTATTTTTAATCAATTCTTTAGGAGGGGCGGCGTCCGGGAGTCCTTATGGGCGAGCCGCCACTGATGTATGCTGTTTAGTATTGTATGCTGTATGTAGTATTGTATGTTGTGTAGTATTGTATGCTATTAGTATTGTATGTTGTATTAGTATTGTATTAGTATTGTATGCTGACAAAAACGTTTTCATCACTTGGATTTTTCTGTGCGCAATCGTGTTTGCAGGGAAGACGAAGCGGAGTTTGGAAATGCTGTACAAAATGCCAAGCGAGAAAACTACCTTTCTGGCTAACAGCCAAGTGTATATTTGTTACAAAATATTTTCTTCACTTGCAGGATGATGGTACGGAATATGCCAATGCAGACATCACTAACCAAGCAGACTGGGAGATTGCAGAGGATCTGGATGATGCAGACAGGGACCTGGACGAGGGGGTGAGTATTACTGTAGAAAGATACTTTTGCTTTATTATTTGCCTTCCTTATAATACGTTGACTCTCAAATGAAACTGATCAATAAATCATACGGATGGACGGGAATGCTTTTTCGGTTCGGGACGAGACAGGACGGGAATTTTTATTTCCCGTTCAAATTCGGGATGGGATCAGGACTGGATTGCTCGTCTCGAAGCTATCGGGAAATATTCGTTTAGACTTTTAGCTGAGTGTTGTATAAAGACAAATTAATGTTAAATATCAACTGGTTCTGTTTCCAAATTGTTCCACTTGTTTTTGTATAAGTTACAATGAACCTCCTTTTGTTGAAAAGATTTAAAATATCTAATTTTTATATTTGCAGTACCGTATACAATGAGATAAGGATAAAGTATCAATTTTCTTGTAACCAAAGAAATTTAAATCAAACCATTAAACAATATACATATAAAAAAATTTCCATTAATAATTTTATAAAAGTTTTGTTGAATTAAATATTAAACATTTGGTACAAAGTAGTGATGTGTCGGTACCAAAATTTCAAAGTCGGTACCGGTACCGGTTCTTTTAAAGGATCGGTTCTCGGTTCTCGGTACCGGTACCAAGTACTCATTTTTTTATGAGGTTAATATAATAGGAAATATGAAAAAAATTTGTATATTGAAGTGATATTTCAAAAGAAGTGAGAATTTAGGGATTAAATTAAACAACACATGCAAGTAAAAGAATAAGGATTGAGTGACAATACGGTAATTAAGGAAGGGACAGTATTTGGGGTGTGTATGAGAAATCATCAAAAGTTTATTTGACTAAAAATGATTAAAAATAATAAAATGTTTGTTTTATAATAATTTTTTAATGTTCAGTAACATATCTAGGGGTCCGCAGGCCAACTTTTAACACTCACACTTCGGGTTGGGCCTGGTAAAAAATCATTACTCTTAGGTCTCAGACCAAAAACGAGTTGGGCTGATAAGTATTTTTATTTTTAATTGTTAATTCTCTAACTACTATCTGTTTAATTATAATGTATTTGTTATATTTCATTTTTGAAATTTAATTAATAGGGTTTGAATTTTTAGTTAAAAAATTATATTAAATTATAACAAGATGCTTTTCACATTATAAAACAGTATTTGTATTATAGAATGATTTAACAATGCTTTTCATTGACAACAATTTTTTTAGGATGATTAACAACAATGCTTTTCTAATTTTGAATGAAAAGTCACACAACTTTAGTTGACGCTTTATTTAATTTGTGAGAATTAGACGAATCAAACGAGCCATCTCTTAGCTTTCTATGGCAATTGGTTCAAAAAGTAGCAATTGGTACTAGGAGCAAAAAACACCCCTCATGAATAAATTACTGCCGGACGTCGAACAATAGATAAGCTGAACAATAATAGATCGTCTCCGGCGGCGGCCGGCGTCCCGGAATGTGCCGGGTATTTGCGTCGCGTTTTCCTTGTTAGCGAGATCGCCGGCCGCGTAAACAACTATTGTTCGGTATAAATGCATTTTGTTTAGATAATTGTTTTTAGTTTTAATTCAGTAAAATAATATTGAAACAAAATAATGAACTATTTTTCAACCAAAAATCATTGAACCTTGATTATATTTCTATCTATTTGTAAACATTAGATGAAAAAATTATCCATAATTTGTTTTTGTTGGACAAACAATTCAGTATATAGGCGATAAGGTAACTGTACTCTTATCTTATCAGTCAATTGTTGTGGCGGACCATCGCACGTTGGCCCCGGCTGCCCCCCTCCCCTCCCCGTCATCCATGCGCCGGACGGACAGAACAATAACTTATTGATAAGATAAGACATCGGAGTTTTTATCACGTTTTTATCAGTCTACCTGGTCGTCTCAAATTACAATCGCATTGTTAATTTCCAAGAAAACTGTGGACGGGCGCGTTTGGTTTCAGTTAATTTTATTGTAAACAGACCGAGGTACCGGTCCCGAGGTACCGAGATTTTGACATCGGTTCTCGGCACCGGTACTTTTGCCAAGAACCGGTGGTACCGAGAACCGACTTTAGGTACCGACACATCCATAGTACAAAGAATGAAAATAAAAATCATGTACATAAAAATATAGATTAAAACAATTGGAAAATTTTTAAAGAAAACAAAACTGTATTACATTAATAGGCCTAAGGTCTGCTCAGTTAAAAAAGAACAAAAAACAACAAATTGAAATTACAATAATTATTAACACTAAGGAATGATGTGGTTCAACAAAACAATGCCATTTATAACCCCAAGAAATGTTTATTTTTTGAATTTTTTATACTTATTCATTTAACTGAGACAGGTTCTTACTTAGAGATTACCATAAAAATTGAACTTTAAAAATATAAACTATTAGACATAATTATTTTTATTTGTATTTCTATATATTCATTCAGCTATTTTTTTGCTATATAAAAAAAGGAGTGTATGGTGAAAAAATCAATAAAAAACAATGTAAATATAAATTTATGAACCTCAAAATTTGTAATGTTTAGTTTTAAAAATATATTTAATGGGATTTGAAGTTTTTAATTAAAAAATTATACAGGGTGTCTACTGATACTGGAATTACTGTAAATACTGGAATTATACTGGAATTTCAAAATCAGATATCAGTAGACACCCTGTTATATTAAATTATAATAAGATGCTTTTAACATTATAAAACAGTATATTAAAGATTAATTAATTTAACAATACTTTGCCACTTTTCCTTTGATTGAAAAGTCACACAACTTTGGTTGAAGTTTTGATTAATGTGTAAGAATTAGAAGAATCAAACGAACCATCCCTTAGTTTTCTACGACAATTGGTTCAGAAAGTAGCAATTGGTACGAGATCGCTGGCCGTAGGACGTAAACAACTATTGTTCGGTAGTTCCCCTCCCGATAAATTCCCGAATAAAAAAAATCCCGCCCGATGATCGGGACAAATTCGCTCCCAAAAATTTTCCTGAAATTTCTCGACCTTCCCCTAATAAATTTTTAAACAACTGGTTAAAAAGTTAATTTATTCTACATATTTTAGTTTTAGCTCATACAAATTTTATTTGATCAGTGCTTCTCAAGAATTAGATCATCATAAGTCCAGTATTGATTTGTGCACCCAAGAAATTGTCACCTAAACACTATTGAATATTAATACAGAGTTGCCACAGACATAAAAAGTCAGGAATAGTTAGGGTTTTTTGGTTTTGGTCAGGAAAAGTCAGGAAATTTGCAGTGGCACAATCTTACCATCTCGATTTTCGATTACTCCCAAAAATCGGAAGTACTAATCAATGTGTAAAATGTATTAGTTTTATACATTAATTACCTATTAATTATTTAGTTAATGTCTATTGTGTTTTCAATGTTATAATGTTAGTTTTCGTTTTCACATTATTATTCTAACACTTTGTTTTATTTTTAGCAGTGACTCTTGAACATAGGCGTCATTTGGGGGGGCAAGGGGGGGCAGTTGCCCCCCCAATAATTTTGGTGATTTTTTTATTTTTTTTATTGGCAATTAAAATGTTAGGTTATGTAATATGGTGAAATATTTGTATACAAAAATTATAAACTTCTGAATCACACTTTAACAAAATGTCTACTTTGTATTATTTACACAAAGCTCTTAAATTGACTCATTCTGCAATCGTCATCTGTATCAGGAAGTCCTATCTCACGTCTGTTGAGTTGTTAGGCTCCGGTCTACCTGCACGAACGACGTTACCGAATGCCGCCTCTCGGCCGTAGTGCTAGGCGAATCCCGCTAGTTTGATGGCTGCAGAGGTTTACGGGAATCGTGTTTTAAAACTAACAAATTATGATAGAGATTGACTCTTAACTTTTTGTAAAAGTAGAAAGACGGATCACGTCTTCTCTGGTTTTAGAATTTTTTATAAAATTTATAATTTCAGTTATAACTGTCTAAAATCGTCTGTTTTTTCTAGGGGCAAGTTTTAAAGATGCAGAGGTTTACGGGGATCGTGTTTTAAAACTAACCAATTAAGATAGAGATTGGCTCTTAACTTTTCCTAAAAGTAAAAAGACGGATCTCGACGGCTCTGTTTTTAGAGTTTTTACATACAATTTCTAATTTTAGCTATAACTGTCTAAAATCATCTATTTTTCTCGATTTTTAACTTAAGTTTTCCATTAGTTTTGATAACACTACCAAAGTGAGATAACCAAAGTGTAAGAAAGGAAATTTAGCACCGTTATTCTTCTTTAATATGACACATTAGTTGTAGCTCTAGGCTGCATTTAGCAAAAGATAACAGAGTTCTAAAAACTCTTGCATTTGCATCGAGAAAAACAGATGATTTTAGACAGTTAGGCCTATAGCAGAAATTAAATTTTTTTTTTTTTTAATTCTAAAAACAGAGCTGAAGAGACCCATCACTTTAATTTTAGAAAAGTTAAGATCCAATCTTTATCTTAATTGGTTAGTTTTAAAACACGATCCCCGTAAACCTCTGCATCTATAAAACTTTTTGCCACTAAAAACAGATGATTTTAGACAGTTATAACTGAAACTAGAAATTGTATTTAAAAATTCTAAAACCAGAGAAGACGAGATCCGTCTCTCTACTTTTAGAAAAAGATAAGGGTCAATCTCTATCTTAATTAGTTAACTTTAAAACACGATTCCCGTAAACCTCTGCACTGTCTGCAGCCATCAAACTCGCCTAGCGCTACGGCCGCGAGGCGGCATTTGGTAACGTCGTTCGGGCTCAGGTAGACCGGAGCCTTGCCTTGGTTAAACATAACCTCTTTCGTGTGAAAAGGTAGATATGTCCGATGTTTACACTTTACTGTTGTTTACTTGAAAATCAATCTATTTCCTTACTGATGTTTAATCAAATGGGAAAATTATGCAAACTTTATGGACTTGTAGGTCCCCTCTTTTTAATGGACAATTTACCAATTCACTTTAGAAACAACTTCACGCCGAGCTCTATCCAATGGCACTAAAATCATTAAAATATATTGCAAATTGTGGGAGGAGTTTCTTGTACAAAAACCCGTATCACTTATTAAATGTGTATAGATGTTTTTGTAAATCATTATTTATCTTTTTTTAATCACTTAGTAATTTTTTACCTCTCTTGTTCTCAATAACAATTTATTTTTTTTTAGGTAATGTAATAGGCAATATACCGTAGCTGTACTGATCCTAACCAACAGTAGTTAAATGTTAAATGTTTTTTTGTCCCTTATACGGCAGACTGCAAAGGTGCTTTGTCAAAAACTAATTTTTGATAAAGATAAAACAATATGTTTTACCATACAAACCTATGGAGTTTTAGAGTTGTAAATATTATACAATAAAAATAACTAAATAGTTATAAAATGATGTTTTTTATTTTAACGATTTAGCATCCATTAGCCAATTAAATCCATTAAATTTCTTAAGGTGTTTTACATCACAGTAACCACTGGCAGTTCCAGAAGAATAATTACTTTCTACAAATAGAAACATGTTATATACTCAAATTTTACATGCATTAGGGTATGGTTTTATGGGTTTGTAAGATTATATTATAAGCTCACATTTTATGGACAGCTTAGTGTCACAATGTAAACTTAATTAGCTTTTATTGACAGTTTTTAACGAAATTTAAGATGTTTGGCATATTTGTGGGAAGGGGGAGGGGGTATGACCTTATGAAAATCTTGCCCCCCCAATCAGAATGCTGAAATGACGCCTATGCTTTTAAAAGAGACCTTTGATTTCATTGAAATTTGGTATGAAAGTGTAGGACAGCGTTATTCATGTTAAGTTCGAAAACCAGGTTGATCAGACTATGGGAACATGGTTTTTTTTTATTTTTTACTCTTAATTTTTTGAATTCATCAATTTCAAGAGACCATTTTAAAAAAAATTTTAAAAAATTTAGTATTTTGAATCATTTACTTAGCTTTACTGCATTTCTTGAATTTTTTCAAATTAATGTTTATATTTTGATTTTAGAAGCAGATCATTCACTTTGCACAATGCTCTAGCCATGCAAATTTTTTCTGAACAAATTAAATTAAATTTTAATGTCTATAGGCCTAATAAAAAAATAATAAAAATGAGTCTTATTTGTAAAACCCTGTGGTTCCAAAAAGTCAGGAAAAATCTCAGATTGGTCAGGGAAAGTCAGGAGAAAAAGCCACAAAAATTCTGTGGCAACCCTGCAATGTAATGGGCAAGCACGTTTTTTTTTAAGTCACAAAACTTTCTTAAACCTTGGAAAAAATGTATTTATTTATTTTATTTTTCCCATGATTTTCAAAACGACACCCTAGAGGTGTCTACAGTTTGAGCAACAGTGCATTTGATTGAAAATAAATTTATACAGTAGAAGCAGTCAAATCCGGCTACCTTGGGACCGGACCACCGGCCGGATTTCAAAATAGCCAGATTAACTGGCGGTTTATTAAATGAGTTAAACAGAAACCTATATTAAATATGTGTCATGTTTCCTTATATAATGAGTGTTCCAACAAAGAACTTTTAGGGTGTATTTAAGAATGAATGGTATCATACTTGCCCAATCAATGCTGTATAGCAACTTTGTATCAATCATGATTAATTTGCTCACTCATACGTAATGCAGGACAACGGACAAGTGGTCGCTACCGATGAAACTGATTAATGGACATAAAAGTCTTCTGTCAATGAATTCCTTAATGTATAAATGAGATAGTAATAGCGCCGAATCAGCCTAGTGACCCAACATCCATACAATACAAGTTCCATACAAGTTACATCAACATCGGGCCGCGAAATACCTAAAACAGATAACGACCGAAAATAGAACAAAAACACATTGTTTTAGAAGTCATCCAAAACCAAATAAGCCCGGAAACCGGCAATTGAACTGATATATTTTAATGATGAAAGATTGAAAAATTGACTGGTTGTCTATTTTGCCCGTGGGAATTGCCCGCAGTTCAAAATTTTACTTCCAGAAGACCGCGGCCGGATTATACGGCGGCCGAACCATCGAGGCCGGACTAGAGGGCTTCTACTCTAACATTATTGGAAAATAATATACAAAATGAGTCAAAGTTATAAAAACAAGAGTCTAAAGTTTGTAACGCACATAGGAAAGTTAAAGGTACGTGAAATATCAGTTGTAGCAAAGAAAACAAGATCCCGGAAAAAAATTAAAGCACAAATTTAAATGCTTCATCATTAAATTGCATTAATGTATTATGTTCCTGTTTTGAACCCTGAATTGTGCATTTTTGTATCACAATTCAGGTATCAAAATATTTGCGCTAATTGTTTCATAGCGACCACTTAACCGCGTTGTAATAAATAGGTTTGTGCTAGCACTACTGATGGCAGGCATTTCAAAAAATTGGTCAATAATTCCTAATTCAAGGCTTTTTAATTGAATCAAAACATTAGTTCAGTTTAGCGTTCTAAATGTTCATCTTTTTCTGTATGGCTTGCTCTAGTTGTACTACTAGAATACAAAACATTTATAAACATTTTTTGTTTAGCTTTCACATGTGGGTTTGATGTAAGTGAATTATGACTATTTAGTTTTATTTCATGTAAGATATCTTTCTAATAAATTAGAGATTATAATAAAATTAATAATTTAGGCCTAAAGGAATTTTAGTTATTATTGTAATTGGAATTTTTCTAGGGATGGACGGGATTAGGTATTTTGTTCGAACAGAATAATATTTCCCTCTCAAACTTGCATTAAATTAGGATAGAATAGCTTTTCCTGCAGCAATTGGGAAATTTTGTTCTGTTTTAAACTGTTTTTCATAAATACAGTGGAACCTCGATATATCAAACCTGAAGGGGAGTGTAAAAACTTCGTAATATCAAGGTCTTCGATGTACTGAGGTTCGTTATATCAAGGTTATTTTTACAAACTTCAATATACTGAGGTTCACGACCAACTCTTAATCTACTTATTTCCAATAGGCATAACAACTCAGGGATAAATACGGGTTTTACTGTGATTACATAACCAACAATTTGTTATTACACAAAAGAATATAACAGTCCACTGTAACATTATAAGTTGTTTATGAACCCTTTTTTTTATCACGAGCTGATCAGGACGAGGACAAAGACTATAAATGGTGACGCAAAAAACTAAACAATACTGCAAACACATAAAATTGATTTGAAACATCGATTGGGATTAGAAGACGTTTGTACTCTTATACATGCAGTAACCATAGGGTTGTTTAATTAGTACTCACAAGAATAATGTAGGGAAAATGCAATTAAACAAAATGCTTACGGCTACTTAACAGACACTTAGGATAATTAATGGAACAACACTAAAACAGTAAATTAACTGCAAATGCCGTAAACAAGAACAGCGCTGCAAACACAAAGCCTGGCAAAAGGCAACGTCTGTAGTGTGACAGGTTGCAACGTGAAAGAAAAAGGATGAGGTCAATGATTAAACTCATTGTTCTTCTTTTAACTTCGATATGTTGAGGTTTTTCAGTCAAAACTTTGATATGTAGAGGTGGTTCAGTCGTGCATCAGCCCTCCAAAAGTTCGTTATATTGAGGTTGTCCTCGCTAATATGTCGATATATATAGAGGTAGAAATAACATTAGATTGATAGGCAGGTTCAAGGGGAATGAGAAAACTTCGTTACATCAAGGATTTCGATATATTGAGGTTCGATATATCAAGGTTCCACTGTAAGTTGATGGTAACAATAACAAACAAGAGCATTTTTCACATAATAATTATTGATGGAATTGAATGTAGGTTTGTGCACAAGATTTATACTATGCATAAGGTGATGATAGATTTGTACTTATGTCTTTACTGAGCCATGCTAAATAATTACGATTAACTGTTTAAAAAGAAAGACTCAACAAATTGGGCATATTATGTGAGTCCCCGGCATACTCGTTATTGAGATGGACTATGAGTCAGGTATTTGAACAAACTACTTGAGTAATTGAAATTGAGCACAGAAGTTGATTGTGAAAAAATGTTAGTTGTTAGTAGTATTTAACAATCAATCATGGAGATGAGATCGTAATTGATCTTAAAATAGACAAATCATGAAATTAAATTATATTTGTCTGGTTATTCACCAACATAAATTTACATTTTGAAACACACTAAGAAATGACATTTTTTGTTAAAGATGAGCCAGCAACTCAAACTTTTTAATTTTTTGATTGCTCTTTTTGAATGTCTTCTGCATTAGAATAAATATATTTTTGAATATAAAACTAAAGTACATAAGCAAACTAAATGTAACCTAACCTTACGTAACATTATGAAACTAGCGAAAACAATACAATAGAGTCCCGCAAACCTGGACTTCGATAACCCGTAATTCTGGATAGCTCGGAAAACCTTCCAGAGCAATAAAGTGCACTTGGTTCCAAGGCCTTAAGCGTCATGGCATCGTCCAGAGCCTACAGAACAGTTTCAGTTTTTTTAGATAGTTTCTACAGAAGAGGTATTGGTTTAAGTTTTTATAGTAAGTACATTATGCAAAAATAAATATTTTTTATAGGAATATCGTAAATAATTCATACTTTTTCTTATGTTTACTACTTTGTTTTCACAAACCTGGACACCATTTAGTCCCGTTTACTCCGGATATGCGGTACTCTACTGTAAAAAATATTAACAAATGTAATAAATGAATAATACCGGATACAGAGGTCAAACAACTTGTGAAAGAATCAGAATCAGTTTCTTTGTTACAAAACGTTTTGTACAACTAGCACTGTTAGAAAACTGGCGACACTATCAAACCTATAATAAGGTCTGATTAAAGTATGTTACAATACTTAGTCAACTTAACTAATGTTCAATAAGCAAATAGAGCTTAAAATAAGTTACAAAATATGTTTTAAGAAGGAAAAAATAGGAATACACCACAGACTCATCCTGCCCAGGCACAGAGTGGCTTAGCGACCAGACAGCCTAACACCGTGGCTGCAGCGACAGCGACCACTTAACCACATTGTAACAATATACCACAGACTCACCCTGTCCAGACACAGACTGGCTTAGCGACCGGACGGCCTTACACGGTGGCTGCAGCGACAGCGACCACTTAACCACGTTGTAATAATACACCACAGACTCACCCTGCCCAGGCACAGAGTGGCTTAGCGACCGGACGGCCTTACACCATGGCTGCAGCGACAGCGACCACTTAACCACGTTGTAATAATACACCACAGACTCACCCTGCCCAGGCACAGACTGGCTTAGCGACCGGACGGCCTTACACCGTGGCTGCAGCGACAGCGACCACTTAACCACGTTGTAATAATACACCACAGACTCACCCCTCAGGCACAGAGTGGCTTAGCGACCGGACGGCCTTACACCGTGGCTGCAGCGACAGCGACCACTTAACCGCGTTGTAATAATACTATGTTATACTATTTAAACTAGTTAATTTTATGTCATATGGGTTAAAAAATAAATAAGTTTGGATTTTTAAATTGTTTAAAATTATTTAATTATATAAAGCAGCTGATAATTGGAAGGAAATAGCAGTTTAAAAAAGTACATTTTACACAAAGTTTCACTCCATCTGTCTAACGCTCCACTTACCGACTAGAGCTGTATCCTTCGAGTATCAACGGGCAACGGCTCATTTCTTGTCAATTTGGACATTTGTATTAGAAAAATGTAAATTTGGACATTTGTATTAGAAAGATCCATGCCATGAACTTAATGTAACCATTCGTTTCAGAAATAAAATTATTACGTGTAGAACAAAACAATGGATATCCGCTTAACGAATTCAAATACTAATTGTTAATGAACATTTTGATTTTTTTTATGAATAGATATGAGTATAAATAGGAATATCCTGTCTCATATTTTTGTTGTACCCTGTATATCCTGTTACTTTGGAAATCAACAAAATTTTAATATCTCGAACCTATCACATAGCAACTGGATCAAATTTGTTGTAAATGTATATACCGGGTACAACTCTAAACAATTCCTTAGTTTTAGGTACCCCTAAAATATTTGATAATTATTTTATTGATTTAGTTTTATTGATTTGATTTGATAATGATTTTAATTAATCTGAAACAAGCTTTTGTTTATTTCTAGGATTTCCTGACATAAATAAAGAACTATAGTATTCCTTCAACCCTCTCCACAGTTTAAATTTGTGATTAAAAAAGTTTTTAACTTTTGCATTATATTATTTTTTGTATAATTTTTAAGTTACTTCTTTAACAATTAATTTTTACCCCTGAAATGTTCATTAATTCTAACAGATTTCAGATCAGACTAACTACTCTGATATTTGCTACCCTGCTAATATTGTACTAATTATTCTTAATGTCATTTTTAAGGCTTTTTAATGATTTTAAAAACATACATAACAACCAATAATTACTTTCTTTGCTTGTTAAATACTGTTACTAACAACTAACACAAGAACATGGTTAGCAGTAAATAAATTTAATCTTTGCATTTATTTTATTATTAAAATGTTTAGCATTACAAGACCTGCCTGGTGATAAGAATGCATTTAGTGTCAGTATGTTGTCATGTGTCGGTTGCCATACAAGCACCCACAATAACAACTTACTTTCCCCAACCGAGCTTGATCCCGTACTGACACTAGCTTATATAGAGTTAGTGATGTGTGTGTTTTGTGTGACTAGAACCCTAGCTCCGCCCTCTCCAAGTTCTCCGCCCTTCTCTCAACCCATCCCCTCTCGCCCCGAGCTCTACACGGCAAGGCCCGAGCTCTCGATGCCTTAGCAGAAGCTCGACGCAGCAACTCGCTGCTGGAACAGGCTATCTCCGCGTACTCAGCAGCAGTTCGGGCCCCCGACATCCCGGAGAAGTTGCTGCTCATGGTCGCAAACCGCACCATTGATCGAATGAGATTCAAAGGTATCATGTACTCACTTGTATTTTCAACTCAAAGGATGGGTTCAAGAGTTTTTTTTTAAAGCATGTTGGATCTGTATTTGACCTCTAATGAGAGAAGGATCCCTTTGAAGTTATGAAGTACAAAATATGGAGTGCACTCTCAGTTATCAGTCCCGGACTTAGCCCTCCTGTTTATCCAGCCTGGTCATTGGGTATAAATTAATAATTAATTAACCAATGAAGTAAATGTGTCATAGCACCTTTGTCCTCTGTTGGATACAATAAAAGTAGGGTATCATAAGCTTTCACAGTTTTTAAGTGGTCATACACAACAGAGAAATAAACGGTATCAGATAACTGACACATACTTTCTCTCAACAATATAAAAAATGTGTTAAAAGCTTTAAACATTAATGTCTTGATGACTCAGTCCGATAGCTACCAGCTGAGCGGCGCGAGCTTGACCCTACGCGCGTCTGTGACTTTTAACAATGTACCGGTACTGCGTTTACCGCTAAACGAAAAATTGTATTTTCTCCGCAACCACTTGGCGCAGAGCAATAATTTAAAATACTGGATTATTTAGTTTTTTGAGCTTGATTTAGTGGTGATAAGTAAAATTTATTTTAAAATAACAGCTAAGTTATTTCAAAAATAAAAAAATTGATTTTTAAACACTTTTTACTGCATAACTTTTGAACGCCCATTTTCTGAAAATGCGAGTGGTGTCATTTTATTCAGTATTTTAATCTAAATAAGCTACAAAATTTTAATCAAAATTTTTAGAGAAATTTAGATTTTTTTATTTTTTTAGGGTTTTTGTTAGTAAACTACCCTTAAAAATCAAAAATTAAAAAAAAAATTTAAAAAAACACCTGGAATTATTGTGGATTTGGACCTTTATACCAAATTTCATTAAAATTGGACCATTAGGGTATTCTCTAGCTCTGTTTACATCCTGACGCACACACACAGACATCACTCTGAAAACCACTTTTTTGGACTCAGAGGGCACAAAAACGGATAAATTTACCAAAAACTCAAATTTTAAAATGTTTATGAAACCAATACTTTCCCCATATATACATTTATAGGGGGAAAGGGGGCTCAAAAATGGATATACACATCATCAAACTAATGCGAAAATTTTTCCAAAGACAATACTTTTTCAATATACTATGGTATAGGGGGAGAAAGTAAAAACATAAAATGTAACCTGTTTGAATAGCAGGGTGAAAACTGTATGCATAATGACTTTATACTTGGGAATTTGCATAACTACTGCACTTCATTAATGTAACCAAATTCTTTAAAAATGTCTTATAAAATTAGGTATTTTATAGACACTAAATTTTGAATTAATACTGTTATTTAATAATTTGGTCTTGGGATTGGACAATGTTATCAAGACTACAAGATCGCGCCACAATCATCCTACACTCATCTCTCATTCATGTTCAGGTTAAAATACCCACTATGTGAGATCCCTGTCTCAAGTTAGTGATATAGTGTTATAGTGATATCTTGCTTCCAGTTTATTTGGCTCAGTATTCTGCTCTTGCTTCAGCTATTTGGCTGGACTATGCAGTTCAGTTTGAAAGATTATTGTGATAGTATGATGCAGATTAAAATATTGAATAGGTCACTATAGTGTTGTCAATATTAAACCAAAAAGAACATTGCAAAGATGTATAAGCTCGATTTCATTATTTAACTGTAACTTTATGATTTGTATAAACAATTCAGGTGGTTTGAAGCATGTGAAAGAGATTTACCTTGCAAATAAACTCTCAACTATTGAGATTGATCAGATAGTCCCAAGAACACATTTCTCAACAAAGTAGACTTTTTGATAGTTTGTCAGATGGGGCCAGGATCCTGTTGGATTATAGCAGATTATGAATTACTGGAGGTATCATTATAAAAATGATAAATAACCTCTCAGAAAAGGGTAAAACTGTCTTAAAACTTAAGTGTGTTACAAAAAAAAACAAAAAAAAACTCTTTAGTACACAATTAATTATATTTGTTAAGTTATATAGAATCACAATTGAAATCTTGAGAATGTTATTTTCTAAGGGTATAGTAGCTCCTGTCGTATACTTGAAGCTTGATTTAGTCTCTTGCACTAAGGAGGGATAATGCCGCAGAGGCATTGTTGGGTGTGTCATACCAAAGAATGTTGAAATATTGAAAGTCTGTTATCTATATATATAATTCCGTAAGCGAATCGGTCCCCACGAAATATCTCGAGTTAGAAGAAAGATAGGGTAATGTATGATGGCTCATTTTAAAGCTTGAGGGCCAAGGACGCAAGGAAAAATACCAGAATTATCAAAAGTCACCTGGGCTTCGCCCCATTGGACCTTGAAGTTCCAATGTTAATCTAATGGGAAGAAGATTTTTAGATCTCCACGTGTGATTAAGCAGATGTTCCAGTGTTTTGTCATAAACTCAGCTGGTTATTGAGAAGATATTTTGAGTTAAGATAACCATATATTTGTAACTTTTTTAAATTTGACAATGCACTATAAAAAAGGAGAACACTAATAGTCATGAACAGATTTCTGATTTACAGGAGATTTCATCTTCGTAACCCCATCTATTTCATTAAGGAAAAAGGAGTAGAATGATTTTTTATGATTTTATTATGATTTTTTATATATTTTTTATAACAAAGTTAAAATTGGTTTAGAAGTGGCATTGTTTATAAAATGGTTAATTGTATTTACTCAGTGAATGTTGTTTACTTATTACGTTAATGCTTTATATATCGGCTATTTAGTAGTTAGGGTTGAAGAGTTAAATAGTTTTGTTGAGTTAGACTAAATTATTATATGCAAACTACTAACATTGGATAACCTCCATATGAGAAATATTTTGTTTTGGTTTTATCCATTGACTACAAGCAAAGCACGAGGGACGTCAGTGTGGCACGGAGGGTAAGGGGGCATGGTTGAAATAAGAGGCAAGGCGGGAGGGCACGGAGGTATGGGGAGGGACGGCGGAGATGGCGGCACGGGACCATGGGGAGCACAGGGATTTCGGGGATATGGGGGCACGAAGGGCACGAGGGGTGTCGGTGGCACTGTGTACAGGAGGTGGCATGAGGAGCGCGGTGGAGACATGGTGGACATAGTGGCACAGGGAAGAACGGCGAGCATGAGGGCACAGGAGCATGGAGGGGAGCATGGAGTACGGCGGTGCGGGGGCATAAAGGGCACTCTGGGGAGGCATGGGGATGCACTGCAGCAAGTGGTGGCGGGGGGTGTGGGGGCACAAGGGGTGCTAGGGGAATCGGTGGCAAAAGGGGTGGATGGGCATGGGTGGTATGGGGGTCACGGGGAGGAACGTTGGACATGGGAGCATGAGAGCATGGGGGCACGGGAGCATGTGACGGCGGGGGGTGCGAGGGCACAAGGAGTACTAGGGGCGTCGGTGGCAAGAGGGGTGAATGGGCATGGGGGTCACGGGGGCCACGGGAAGGAACTTTGGGCAGGGGGGGGGGGGGCACGGAAGCATGGGGATACCTGGTGGCGGGTGGGTGGGGGGTGGGAATGCACAATGTGTACTAGGGGCGTCGTTGGCACGGGGGCAGATGGGCATGGGTTCACGGGAGAGCCTTGGGGGGCATAGAGGGCATGGGGACTACAGGGAAGAACGGTGGGCATGTGGGCACGGGAGGACATGGGTGCGGGGGCATAATGCCACGAGTGTTTCGGGGGCACTGTGGTTGAGAGGGGTGTTTGCGGGCCAAGGTGGAGGCATAGCGATATCGGGGGCACAGGGAGGAATGGTGGACATGGGGGCACATGGGTATGGGGCATAAGGGGTACTAGAGACGTCGGTGGCACGGAACGTGGTTGGGCATGGGGGCACGGGAGAGGAATGTGGAATATTGAGGTCATGGGGGCCACGGGGAAGAACTATTGGCATGTGGGCACGCGAGAATAAGGGGCACAGAGGCATGGGGGGTACTTAGGCTCTGTAGGCGTAGGAGGTACAGTAAAAACGGGTCAGGAGAGGGTCAGGAAAGGTCAGTGGGCACGGGGAGGCATAGAATCACGGCGAGTGTGGGGAGAATGGGGGGCACAGGGGTCCAGGATGAAGGAGTTTACAGTATTAATGGGCTTAAATGTTGTATTGAACCATTTTATTTGTTTGAGTTACAAACTCGTGATAACATAGTTAAGGTTAAAACTATTACCACATCCGGTAGTATAATAGTGCAATAATCTTTCTTTTTTCCACAAAATAGACTACTGTCTACAGGAGACATTTTTGGTAAAGTACTGATTTGATACCGCCACAAACTTTCGTCAAGATTAGGAAATATTTTATTGGAAAATCCAAACGTGTAAATTCACACTACAGCTTGAGGAAAATACAATAATACTGCAAGGGGGTGATAGATTGAAACTTATTTGTGGAGACAACATCACCATTTTGATTATTAGGGGCCTTTGCCCCTACAAGCCACTAGTATCCTTATAAAGCTGAATGAGGTGTAGGTTATGACTTCTGCTTTTGTGTATGCCAATTTTGACAATATCCACTAACATTATGGGCTGGTAATACTCAAATGGAGGAACTCTTGTTCCTCTGAAAAAATATGAACACTAATCACTGTTCATTGGAACAGTATCCTAGCAGTGAAGAAAAATCAATTGTCGGTAGGTTAAACCCGCTAATTTTAACCAAAAATATTCAAGTGAAAATGAGACACTAATAATAAAAAACATGTACTTTTAGGATTGCACCTGAAAGCCGTTGAAGTTCACAATTCACTGATTGAGAATTTTCCATCCAACATCACCCATCACGTGGACCTGGCCATCACATATTTGATGATCAACAGGTAAGATAAAATACCTGGTTGGATAAAATACATCAATCGATAAACAATATTCATTCATAACTCATCCACACCGAATTTATTCATTGAGCAGCGTCATTTGGCATGAATACATACATTTATTCATTCATGTATTAGAGATGAAACTACAGTATAGCTGAAGTCTTAGAATGGGTGATTTTGTTATACAGTGACAGAACCAAGATATAAAGAACATAGCAAATGATGATAATAGAAACAAAAAGAGGGGGGGGGTGTGTGTGAGAGAGAGAGAGAGAGAGAGAGAGAGAGAGAGAGAGAGAGAGAGAGAGAGGGGGAGGAGCCTCATGAAAAAGTCTATTAAAATACATATTTTCCACATTATGACACAAAGCAAAATGCTAATGTTATGTATGTGTTTTGAAAATGTGGTAAATTGAGGAAAGGTACCTTATAGTTTATGTTTTGGTACATTTGAAGTTTTATTAACGGGTTGCCAATGAGTTATTAAATCAAAATGTTTACTATTAGCAACTGACATAATGGACATGTAGTGATGGTTGAAACCAGGGTTTTTAATTCTTGATTCCGAATCCCATTCTCAAAAAATCTATTCTTGAATCCTTCTAACATGCATCACTTTTTTAACCAGGCCTAACCAGTTCCGTCATTAGTTCAATTAATTAAGAAAATTTTGTCCATCGGAGGTAATTACAAATTATCATTTAAACTAATAAATAATATTTTATACTTTTATTTTAAGCCTTAAGTAATTTTTATAAGGTCCTTAGCCAAAAATCTACTAGCTTTGATCTGATTGCTGTTGAGAGCTCACTAGCATGCTTAGTGGTTGACGCCCGAGAGCTTCGCTCATGTACCCAGTACATTGGGGAAGGAACTTGACCAAAAAAGGCAAGAGGCTATTTTTATTGGTTACGCCCAAGATTCGAAAGCTTACAGACTTATTGATCCTAAAAATCCTTCAAAAATAAATAATTGTGTCTACTAATGTTGTCTCACAGAGAAAAAAGCAGTTGATGGGGGATTTAAGTGCAGATAAGAAATCTTACAAGATTTTGATCTGAAAAATGATGAGCCAAAACAATCTACTAAGGTTGCAGTGAACTTGGAAACTGTGGTTGATTCAGACTCTAGCTCAGCTAAATATGTTTCTAGTAGGCCTACTATGGAAGTTGAAACAGATACAGAAACTGGAAATATCCCCACTGAAGATGTTTCTCATCTTGAAGTTGAAACTGATACTGAAACTCAAAATAACAAAGTAACAAGTGAAATTAATAGAGAGTTTTTGCAACATACGGTAAATCTTACGGTAAACGCTAAACGCTATTTTTAATTTGGCAAATTTATGCATGTTACGTTACACAGGACAGTTCAACGGTATGAATGGTGTCTAATGGTTACTATTGATCAATTTTCAACGAGCTTTTGTACCTTCAAGCAGCAAAAGTACCTAAATCCGCCATTATTAAAATAGCGTTTAGCGTTTACCGTTTACCGTATTCATTTACCGTATGTGCAAAAACTCTCTAATAATGATGAAATTGAAGAGGCAAAAGGGAACTTAAACTTAAGGACATGGGACCATTCCAAGTTTACAGCGTGGTTCATGACCGACTAGGGTCTTTAAGCACTGAATGGAAAAGAAAAGGATTTTTGGGAAAAAGGTAATGTAATAAGAATATCTCTCATTCAAGGAAAATGACACTTGGACCTTAGTTGACTTACCAAATAATGTAAATGGTGTTCAAGATAATGAGCAGTGGCGAAGCGTGCGGTCATCTCTGGATTCGGCGATGACCAGGACAAATTAATAAATTTAACGTATCAGTAAATAACAATGATAAACATACAATTTATTCCTTGTTTGCATGAACGATTAATGAAAATTTCGTCAACGTCATTGTGGTAACGTTCAAATCCGCTTCAAACTCGCAGTTCACAATCAAGCTAAGCAAGCGCCAACGACTAGCGCTCGAGCGGAAGCGCTAACATCCTGCGTATCTCGTCCACCCCCCCCGCGCCCATCAAAGAGAGTTCCCTCCCCTCCCTCCCCTCAAACCTGCAACCAATCACAGCGCGTTTAGGCTCCCGCTCAACCACGCTAGATCGAGCGAGTCCGGCAATATTCGGCAGCTCTCGTGACTTCTCGGCAGCATCCGTGAAGTTTCGGCATTCCGGAATACGACAGTCGTTCAGCAGACGATGCGCAGTCTTATCGTTAACCTTACAATAGTATCACGAGAATAATAACATTAGAAGATGATTTTAGTCGCATTACATGATTTGATATACTCGTTGTGAATAAATTATAGTCTATTTAAAAATAATTTTCTGGGGTTTAATTTCATTGTAAATTTCCTCTCAGCCCCTATTAAACAAAAATTGGGTTTCTAAAAATAAGCATGCGATGACCGAGGAAAAATCTCACGCCTCGCCACTGATAATGAGAGATAATAACGGTGATTAAACAAAGTACAAAGCACAATTAATGGAGAAGGTAAGGATCAAATAGGCAATTTATTTCCTTATGTGGAAATAAGTTTAATTTTCCTCCACCTACAATCTAAAGCCGTATTTTACTCCTTGGAATAGAGTAGTAAAGTACTAATTTCTATCCCATGTGACTTGAATACTTAATTGTTCTACCTAGGGAAAACTCAAGTTTTTTCGTACCACGGTGCTAAAGTTAGTTACATAAGAATAACATTAAAAGAGAGATTAAAAAGAACATGAGCCACAGTCAGCTGTTGCCTGTATTTGTTTCGTTACTCATTGTTGACTAATAGCACCTGTAGCTGCTGCTCACCTGCTGACCATTCTGTCAGCAGTGGGTGAGCAGCATCTCTAGTACTAGAGATGGCCGTGGCAGTGTACGTGTTTGTTTACATTTCGCTTGAGTAGGCTATTAACCTAAGAAGTCCAAAACATAAGTGTAAAACTTTTGACTAGGCTTAAATTATATTTTGTTTTTTTTTTGTGTTCTTTAAAAATTATATAGCCTACCTTGTGTGTGTTTTTTTATGTTGATGTGACTGATCCAGCTTGACGGAGCAAGGGATCAAATGAAGGTAAAGTTAAATTATGTACGGTAGGCCTATTAGGCCTAAATGTTATTCGTGTAGGTGGAGGAAAAATGTTGTGTGCATCAAGGGACTAAAGTACTTTTCTCCCTCAGAGAAATTGTCGCCCTCGGCTTCGCCTTCGGGCGACAACACTTTCCCTTCAGGGAGAAAACATTGTACTTAGTCCGTAGACGCACAAATAACTATTGTTGGAAATATTTTTTACTCCCCTTATGGGGAAATATAAAGAAAATTGAACAAATTTACAATCGTGCGCTGTGTACGTTTGAAACATAAAAATAAAGTAAACAATACATAAACATAACAGTAAATGTGTTACATTACTAAACTGTACAGTATATTTATTGAAAATAGCGTTATTTTGTACCATAAAAATTTGTTTTCTTCACTTTATGTGTGTGTAATTTTCATTTTTATTTTCATAAAAACCTAATTCAGTTACTCAAAGCTTTATATAATTTTCCAACTACTTTATATCAATTTTACATATGTTTGTAGTACAGATCTTTCTGATGAAGAAAAAAATTTTATGTTTAAGGAAATGTATAATAAAAATGCTCCAAAGATATTTGAGTGGATGGAAGCACAGGTCACTTGAACAATCTGACATAGGTTAAGCCCACGCACCGGCAATAGGTAGAATGACCAAGCAATACAACTATTTCCGTCTTATCCACAGACCACGGGAGACGCTATAGAGGAAGGAATCGCCACTAATATGTATCACTTTTTCCTGGCAACAAAATGATATGATTTATAACACGCAAAACTCATTATTAATTGTTTTAATAAGTGATATATAATTTGATGTATTTCCGACAAATTGGCCAAACTGTGCACCCCACATTATAGCTGGTTTTAAAAATTATTTTACCTACTTTCCGAAGCCATATGACAAATGTTTATTTTCAGAAACGAAAGAAAACTCCTGTTCTTTTCAATGATACCATTGGCTTTCTGATTGAACAAAAATTAAAATACTACTATTTTATAAAAACATATGTTTTTTGCGTTTTGACGCTTTTGAGTAGGAAATTGTTGGTGCACTTAATTTTGTTCAAAATATAATACGAATATATTATGTTCCAAAATATACAAAATATATTGCGTCCATATATTAATGCCAAAAGGTTTCATTGTATTCCAAAATAAAAGTTTCTAATGTCTTCTTTAAAATGTATCAATATTTATTAAGTTTTTAGATTTTTTTTCAATGTGATTCATTTCAAGTAGTTGACAAAAATATGACCTATATTGCTGGTATCCGGCAATAGACAATTTTCGCACAATTGCAATTGCCGGTTATGTGGCAATGGCCGCTTTTAGGGTAAACCACAGTTGTTGACCTTACAGTTGATGAGATGTGGGGTAGTGTTGCAGACTAGAAAAGGCTCGCAGTGTGTTGGAGTCAGCCCACCGGAGGTGGCCACAGGATGTTTTGTGTCGAGGCTATCTCGGACTTACACTCAAGCTGCAAGGTAAATTGATTTGGATTTGCAGTATAGTCTGATAGCTTGTATTAGAAATGTCAATTTCCAGCCGAAGTTTACCAGAGGATATCAGTCACGTCAGACCATCCTCTCACAGTCAACAGCCACTTCTACTGCCACCTCAGAATACATGGTTGTGTTGGTCTACAGCAGTGTTTATGTTTGGTTGGCAGGTAACCACGAGCCTGCAGTTCCGCACCTGATGGCCGCAGTCACGTCGGACCATCCTCTCACAGTCAACAGCCACTTCTACTGTCACCTCATCCTACATGGTTGTGTTGGTCTACAGCAGTGTTTATTTTTGGTTGGCAGGTAACCACGAGCCTGCAGTTCCGCACCTGATGGCCGCAGTCACGTCGGACCATCCTCTCACAGTCAACAGCCACTTCTACTGCCACCTCAGCCAATATGGTTGTGTTGGTCTACAGCAGTGTTTATATTTGGTTGGCAGGTAACCACGAGCCTGCAGTTCTGCACCTGATGGCCGCAGTCACGTCGGACCATCCTCTCACAGTCAACAGCCACTTCTACTGCCACCTCAGCCAATATGGTTGTGTTGGTCTACAGCAGTGTTTATATTTGGTTGGCAGGTAACCACGAGCCTGCAGTTCTGCACCTGATGGCCGCAGTCACGTCGGACCATCCTCTCACAGTCAACAGCCACTTCTACTGCCACCTCAATCCTACATGGTTGTGTTGGTCTACAGCAGTGTTTATATTTGGTTGGCATGTAACCACGAGCCTGCAGTTCTGCACCTGATGGCCGCAGTCACGTCGGACCATCCTCTCACAGTCAACAGCCACTTCTACTGCCACCTCAGCCAATATGGTTGTGTTGGTCTACAGCAGTGTTTATATTTGGTTGGCAGGTAACCACGAGCCTGCAGTTCCGCACCTGATGGCCGCAGTTACGTGGAACCATCCTCTCACAGTCAACAGCCACATCTACTGCCACCTCAGCCAATATGGTTGTGTTGGTCTACAGCAGTGTTTACGTTTGGTTGGCAGGTAACCACGAGCCTGCAGTTTCGCACCTGATGGCCGCAGTCACGTCGGACCATCCTCTCACAGTCAACAGCCACTTCTACTGCCACCTCATCCTACATGGTTGTGTTGGTCTACAGCAGTGTTTATGTTTGGTTGGCAGGTAACCACGAGCCTGCAGTTCCGCACCTGATGGCCGCAGTTACGTGGAACCATCCTCTCACAGTCAACAGCCACTTCTACTGCCACCTCAGCCAATATGGTTGTGTTGGTCTACAGCAGTGTTTACGTTTGGTTGGCAGGTAACCACGAGCCTGCAGTTCCGCACCTGATGGCCGCAGTCACGTCGGACCATCCTCTCACAGTCAACAGCCACTTCTACTGCCACCTCAGAATACATGGTTGTGTTGGTCTACAGCAGTGTTTATGTTTGGTTGGCAGGTAACCACGAGCCTGCAGTTCTGCACCTGATGGCCGCAGTTACGTGGAACCATCCTCTCTCAGTCAACAGCCACTTCTACTGCCACCTCAGAATACATGGTTGTGTTGGTCTACAGCAGTGTTTATGTTTGGTTGGCAGGTAACCACGAGCCTGCAGTTCCGCACCTGATGGCCGCAGTTACGTGGAACCATCCTCTCACAGTCAACAGCCACTTCTACTGCCACCTCAGCCAATATGGTTGTGTTGGTCTACAGCAGTGTTTACGTTTGGTTGGCAGGTAACCACGAGCCTGCAGTTCCGCACCTGATGGCCGCAGTCACGTCGGACCATCCTCTCACAGTCAACAGCCACTTCTACTGCCACCTCAGAATACATGGTTGTGTTGGTCTACAGCAGTGTTTATGTTTGGTTGGCAGGTAACCACGAGCCTGCAGTTCTGCACCTGATGGCCGCAGTTACGTGGAACCATCCTCTCTCAGTCAACAGCCACTTCTACTGCCACCTCAGAATACATGGTTGTGTTGGTCTACAGCAGTGTTTACGTTTGGTTGGCAGGTAACCACGAGCCTGCAGTTTCGCACCTGATGGCCGCAGTCACGTCGGACCATCCTCTCACAGTCAACAGCCACTTCTACTTCCATCTCGGTGATATCCTCCAGCGCAAGGGTGACAACCACAATGCTATGAAGGTTTAAATATGGTCTTTCCCTAAGTAAAAATGAATATTCAAGCAATAAAATAATATTATACATAAATCAATCAGAAATTTGGTTTTTGAGTTTCAAAGAGTTTCATTGTTTGAAAGTGGTGGCCATTAAAAAATTTGAAAGGTTTGAAATTTGTTATCAATATCTTGAAAATTGTAAAATTTGACAAATTACAAAAAAGTTGTATTCAATGGAAGCTCTCTTAACTGACCTCGGATCAACCGCCCATCGGATTAACAGTCCATTTTCCAGGAATTACAAACTCCCGCGGTGAATTCAATGTTGCGATAATGATATAAAAATAACTTTAAGATTACAAGAGTTTGATCATACTTTACCGTAGGAAATAAAATTCAGTAAGTTTCTGTTAATATTTTTTGTGGAAGTGTTTACTGTTCTATGTTTGCTAATTTTGTTATTTATCAGTTTTTGAAACCATGACTGTGTGTTTATTTTATTTACTATTTATTGTGTTGGGAATTATTCAAACATTTTCTCTTGTTTTGTTGATTTTTTACGACCGTTGCAACAATGACTAATAATGATATTACGAGTAACATCATTAAGAAATACATTATTAAACAACATTTAAACTTGTTGCTTAATACTTTGAGTGCGGAAAAAATATTGGAAAGCTTTCTCTTGTTCCTGATTTTTTTTTTTATAAAACCTTTCCTTTTGTCTCTTGAAGTCAGGATCAAGGCCGCAAACTGAAGTTCTAGCATTTTTTAAAATGAAAAAATGGCGTCCAAAAGCGCTGGTCTCTGATGACCGGGCCCCCTAGGCGTAACGACTACAATACAGTTTTTTTGGTACCACACAATCACTGATTTTCATACTAAAAATGTTCAATAGCATTATAACTAACATTTACAATTATATACAGCACCTTCTTCCCTCCCATCCAGTGTTTATTTCACTCACAGTGCATCATGGAACTGCAGACAGTGATTCCATATGTAACTAAAGTAATTATTCATTTATAACCAAAATAATTCTGATAAAGTAAAATAATTCAATATAAAACATATTACGTGCCGTAGATCACACCACAACACAAAAGATATATTTCAAAATATGTGGAAAGTAATTGTTCATTTTCCGGTCTCAAGGGACCGGCGCTGGACTGCGGGAACGGCGGGCGATGCACACACAGAATAAGTCAGGTTACCCTAGCAACGCACGCGGCAACAACTCCGATCTCTTGCGCCAGACCATGCCACACTGACTGATTCATTTCACCAGGTCTTGGCCAGCGACACGAACCGAGCCAGCCGGCAGTCCGGTCCTCAGTTATCAAGCCGCACCCAAAGTGTTAATAGGGTTTAACGTACAGGTTTCAAATTAAAACACAGGTTATAGATCAATGAGAGTTGGGCATCTGATGAAGGTGGACCTGGTGTTTGAATAAAAAATTACGCAATTTGTACTTAAGCTAGTAATTCATCAAGCTAAATCGTAGTAATTCATTCCGTTACAATTCAGGATTTCGTTGCTTCGTGCGTCTATCCTCAAAATAGTGTGAACATGTGTGAATGAGATTGACAATTTAGCCAAGCAACATCCGTGTGGCTACGTTTTGGATGGATGGCCGTCCATAACCTATAAATTTTCAACATGTTTATTATAATAATTTACAGTAATTTGAAATTGTATGTTGGCATTAGATAAAGTAGGCAATGATTGTATTTAGCTTTTAAGCTACTCGTGAGGTATTTAGAAAATCTCATGGCTTAAAGGCTTCATAATAGTATCACATTTAAAGTATTGTAGGTACGGATTGAGTTTGCAATATTTTATATTACTTACGTCTATCAATCTTGTCTTATCTTCCATGTTTCAGCCTAGGCCATAGTCAGCTGGGCGTTCTGTTGATGATGACCTAGGCCGAAACGCGTCCGAGGGAAGGTTAGACAGGACGAATTGAAGAGTTCCTATACCCTCCCACAAGAAATGAGACATAGGATAGACTGCTCTTTTGTATTTTTTATTTTTTTATTTTCATTTATCTCTGGTTTTGTTTTACTGTTACACTACTTTAATTTAAGTTAGTTAAACTTATTTTAATGACATTTATCACCTGTTACTGTAGCAGAGCTACAATATTTGTAACGTTTTGTGATAATAAATGATTTTATTTGATTAAGTAATAGAATATAAAACATAATAGAATCGTTGCATAAACTCCTATTAACACATTTTTCCGGTATTATTCTATTTTAACTGACCTTTTTTGTTATCTGACCATAGTCCGGTCCCATTGAGGTTGGTTAAGAGAGCTTCTACTGTCATGAAAATTTTAAAGAGTAATATCAAGCTTCCAATGATTTCAAAAGAAACAAATTCTGCAAGCAGCTCAATGATGTTTGGCAGCTACTTCCCAAAATCACAAAACTTAAAGCTCCTTTCTTCTCAATGGTGGCCTTAGGCTTGGATTTCACCAAGCGGATTATCCTAATAGCTTACTTTCAGTTAGTGAAATTTTCAGATAAGAATTAATTTGACTTGTCTTAAGGAATCAAGCACAGCTTTAATAATTGGTTTATTTAAATACAGCGTTTTTTTTCATGTCCAAAGTGGTATTTTTTAAAGAAATCATGCAATTTGATGAAATGAGAGGATGTTTAAGACCTGGCCTTATAGTTTCATGAGTTGAAAACAAAGATGATAGGGTATTTGGAAATACAGTTGTGTGTTCAAATTTAAATTAATCTGAAATCAGCTTTTCCTTTATTCACAATATAATTTTTTCCTTTAGCCTATATAACATTTTTATCAAAACCTAAAAAAAGTTAAAATTAATATAATTTTTAATTGTGCTTTTTAATATCATCAATTATTTTTTACAAATCATCTTGTTGGGATTGACTAGTCTGTTCAAGAAATTTAGATTCTATCTACAAATGTCAGTTTCAAATCTTGATAGGTAGTGATATATTTTTTACAATAAATTTGTTTTCAGTGGAGAAATATTACTTTTAAATGGTTTCTTGACAATAGCATGAACAAAGAGATACATTATTTAGAATGGTAAGTAAGTTACGAAGTTTGAAGTGTTGTACCATATGAATATACCATTACTCTGACTTAAGTTTTTATTTTATCCTAGATATACAAGAAGGGAGTCGAGAGAGGTATTTTTCGCTCAGAGTATCAGCGTTCACTGTACAATGTCGACCGACTCAGAGCCCAGCCGTGGTGGACCCTGGACCAAACAACATACGCTTCCTTCTTTAGGTGAGTGACTAATTTTATCGCTGTAATAAGAAACAGGAAATAAAACAAAGGTTTTAGTCGGAGTATTTATATTTTTTTTCTTACCATGGGGGTCATAGCTCTTTTCAGGGAAATTCACTTGTATAGCTATTTTAACTCTCACATAATTTACCTAAAATTTGAGGAACAGATTTGCAAGCTTAAAATACAGTTTTTGAGAGAATTACTGAGAGTAAAATCCCTTATAGAGATAATTGCAGATTTTTGCTCAACGTATTAAGCATTTGTAAATAATAAGGATGGGTCAATTCCAAACGTCGATTCTCGATTCCACCGATTCTTACGGTCTGAGTCGGAATCGAGAATTGACCACCTAAAGTCGATTCCGATTCCGACAATTGTAGCCATAGATTGTCGATGCGGCCGTGCCGATCGCGATCGCTAGCAATGTCTGATAAAAACTCCTGTATCTCCTGAACTAATTGTTGTAGAAAACAAATGATGGCTTTTTTTTTTGTTTAATGTCCACAAATTGATAGAAAAGCTAATCAAAGTTGTGCGACTACATAAATATGTTAATTAATGTTATATATAATGTGTTTACAATGATGAAACTTTAAAAAAACAACATGCTCTATTACAACATTTACATATACGAATTATTTTAATGCTAATTAGGCTACACTATAATTTTACTTTATTATGTATGATTATTAGTTTTTATTATAATTTTTTATGTATTATATATGTTTTCATCAAACTTGCCATGAAAATTCACACTAAAACAATATTATCAAAACAAAATGTAATTATCTTACTAGAAATTCCTGTCCCCACAAAAAAAGGAAGAATACTGTAACATTGGTTATTGAACACTAAGTAACTGGTATGCAAAGTAATGGTAATACATTATTTTCTCTAAATAGATCTAATAATTTTGTTTGTTTGTTTTATTTCAATATTAAAATGAAATGGAGTTAACTTACTCATTGTTCTGTAATCCAATTGCAAGTTTATTTTTTTAAGTTTTTATGCCATGTAGGCCTATTATAGTTTTAAAATTGTTTTCAACTATGTCAGGTTGTGGCAAACTGTGTGTAAGACAGTTCTGTGTGAGTATTTTTTTTATTTCATGGTGCCAAGGATGTATTTCTTGTTCTTTAAAGTAATATAATTATTTAGACCTTACAATTCATTATGTTGAGTTACTTTGTTAACCTGTTTACTGTTAGGAATCGATGGAATCGGAATCGAGAATTGGGAATTGATTTGCAAGACTCAGGATCGGAATCGGAATTGATAAAAAGTGGAATCGACCCATCCCTAGTAAATAACATAATATTATTTTACTTATTTTTTTTCATCGCAATGACACTTGATTTTAGTCAACATTTCCTCTAAGCAGTGAACTTTTATTTTCTTATTTTTTTTATATTTTTTTCGGTATTGTAATTAAATGTAAATTTTTAGCATGTCATATTAGGGAATCATTTCCACTTCATATAATACTGTAACCATAATGATTAACCAATTACAATAACTTAAAATACAATCAGTTTCAGAGTTATATGATGGACTTAATCTAATTGCAGTTGTTTGTAGGAAACTGGAAACAAATTGGAAGATAATTCGTGATGAAGGTTTAAAAGCTTACAAAGAACGTAAAGGGTTTTTGGATGAAGCTGAAAGCCTACGTGATTCTGGTGATTGGAAGCAGTTTGAACTCTATGCTCGTGGTGGGTCATTTCACTTATTTATTATTTCAAAAGGTCATAATGTGATCTTTTTATGTTATTTTTTTGAAGTGAGGTTATTTAATGCAATTTTTGGAAAAATGGTGAAAACAACATACTACCAAGAGGAATCACTGTTACATTACCGTACTGTAGTTCTGTAATACTTTTGTATAATTCTTTTGGAACTTTTGGACAATTCCACATAACCTTGAAAATTTAGAATTGTCCAGTAAACATACTAGTAACGGGAAAAGAATGTATCAAATTCACTTCAGAAATAAGAAATTTATTAAATGCACTTTAAAAATAAAGAAACTCTACTCTAATCATTAGAACCTCTTTACATACTATTGACCATTTATTTTACTTGAAAATGTTCAGCAAATTATTTATTGTCACTGGTTGTTCGGTAACAACAAAATCTTTTCTTTTTTTGCATAGGCTTGGTCTTGAGGTGGCTGAATACAAGGGGGACCTATTGTATAATTATAAGTAAAATCAGATTTCAACTCGTGAGTATCTTGTTGATTGCAATGACAGCTTACTACCATTCAAAATATTCAACAGTTCAGATTTTAGCACATTTTATAACCGTCCAAAATAGGCCTATTAAACTACAGTTTAAAAATTCTTTTTTTACAGTGACTTATTTGATTTACATGCTTTCACACAGTAATAATACGAGTTACATTGAAGCACTTCACATTGTTGAAAATAGTAGTACATTGAGAAAGTGTCACTTTTTTCACTTCACCATATAATCTACAAAATAATTAAAAACTAAAAATGCTAAAAATAAATATTATGTTGGTATGAATAAACATTAAATTATAACAGAAAAACGTAATCAATAACAAATACATGGTGTATCAAAAAGAATCATCCGATTTTACAGGTTTATAATTTAAAAACTAATAATCATATGGACATGGGATTATTTTTATACTAAAGGATAACTAATAAAGTTTTTTACATACCATTTACCGGTGCTCAATATGGCCCCCTTTAGATACACAGCACGCGAGTCTAGGTATTACTCAAATTGGTCCCACAGCTTAGCAAGCATGCCTTGAGTAATGGATTCGACGGCTGCTCTGATGCGGTTCTTCGTTCAACCAATGTTGTTAGAAGAGTAGGGATATAAACAGTGTCTTTTACAAACCCACACAAAAGAAATCATGCGAGAGAGTTTTAAATGGTAGGCTTCTTCAAAAGATGGATCGGCCATACTGTACCTAGCGATTCTGCGTTAATCACTGACCACCAAGGGGACCAGACCTTACTGTTTGTGATTTATTTTTATGAGGGTTTGTAAAAGACACTATATGCCCTCTCTTCTAACAAAATTGGTTGAACTGAAGAACCAAATTAGAGCAACCATCGAATTCATCACTTAGGACATGCTATATAGCTAAGGTCTGAGACGAATTTGAGTATCGCATAGACTTCTGCTGTGCTTCTAAAGGGGGCAATATTGAGCACCTGTAAATGGCATGTAAAAAACTTTATTAGTTATCCTTTAGTATAAAAATAAACATATGTCCATATGATTATTAGTTTTGAAATTATAAACCTATAAAATCGGATGATTCTGTTTGATGCACCCTGTATATCCAATAACAGAATGGATAATGTCAATACAAATAACGAAACCAAATAAAATAACCCTCTTTTTATTCTAGGCACATAACATTTTTATCTAAACAATGTTTGTGAAAACAGGTCAATGTCAAATGCATATATGAGATAGGAGGCGAAAGGTAAAAAAAGCTTGAGGTATGTCCAAAAAATACCTTCCAGAAAAAACTAATTTGTAAGAAAGGATGGTTGTGTTGTGTAGGTCAGAAGTACGTGGCCAACTGCCGGCGGACACCGGTGACATGCGCACTGGTAGATGAGGCCGCTGTCGCGCGCTCGTGCCGCCGCGGGCAGGTCAAGTTCAGCATCATGACGGGAGGGACGCATGTGTGGCCGCACTGTGGGCCCACCAACTGTCGTCTGCGGGCGCACCTCGGCCTCGTCGTGCCAACCGGCCCCGCCATCCGCGTAGCCTCTGAGACCAGGTACACACCATCGCCATTAGCATCCATAGATACATTACCCTAGATTTTGTTGAAAAGGCCATCTACTTGTACCATAAAGTTTATTAGAACCTTGATTTTTTTACCTCAGAGTTCCAAAAAGTGTCCAAAAGTGTTCCAAAAGGTATCAAAAAAAGTACAATGATGCCATCCTCAACACAGTACAATGTCAATTATTACTCAACAATTTTTTTAAGAGGTTGTAAGCCTCTTTTTGCCTTACATGGCATTGGGCGCCTCGAACGTTCCTTTTGTAGATAACTATTGATCGGTAAGTGGACTTAATTAGGCAACGGAAGGTGAGCTGTCACAGTATAGGTAAATGGTACTGATAAATCTTCTTGTCAAAATGCGGAATCAAAGTCCGGCGCTATCTACTATGCTACTGACTCACCCGATTGTATCGGTCTTTTACAAAGCAATCATTGAGAAAGAAACATTCTGCATGCAGCTCACTGATGTTAGATAGCATCAAAACCAGCGCATTCATGTACAAGAGAAGCACGTGTTTTTTTGGGATCTATGTGGTTTTTGTAGCAGTTTTTCACGTTATCTGTGTTACTGATTTGTAAAAAATATTAAGATATAGATTCCTAATCTTTTTTGGACACTAATATATTTTCTTTTCATTGCTAAAGGCCTTTATGCAAGAACCCCTAAATTATTGTTTCTAGCCTATCAAATGTGATCTTGATTACAAGCAATTTATAAGTTTTGGATGCTTCAATAGTTGTCATTTTGTTTGTATAAACTATATCTTTAAAACACGTTCACTACCAGCTGCCTCATACATGCGCCAGTCAGGCCACACCCTCAGCCTACCAACAAAATTATGGACTTCCGTATGACCAAGAGCCACAGACCAAGCGCCGCACACATGCGGGGGACAATCCTGTAGACCATGCCTAAACCATATAACCTTTAAAATAGACTGTTCCGAAGAAATTTCGTATTTAGGATCATGGAACCATCGCCGAAGATGTGTGGCGGCAGTCTATTTTAATGAGCCCAGCCGCTCCCCAGCCCCTGCAGATCTGCGGTTGCAGTCTGTGGCTACAATTTTTTTTTTTTTTTAACTGTGGTAGGGAACGTGTTAAAGATTATAAAATCCTAAAATTTTGAACTTTGAAATAATTAAATCTGGATATGACAGTAATCATCTTTCAAAATATTTATACTAACAATATTGGGATCTCTTCTGGAAGTTAATTGTTCTCACCGGTACTTTTACCTGTGAGATGAACTTCGCAATTCATCTTGCATGTAATTCCTTCTCTAAGGTAAACTGATCATCTAAACTAACTAACTTAATATTGTAATTTTAAGTTTTACCATGGAGAAAGGTTACTGACGAGATAAGTTACCTCCCCGATGGCCTCCCACAATATTTGATTATCGTTATACAGGGTGAGGCAGACCACCAGCAATATCTAGCAGCTAAACAAAATGAAGTAAGTGCTTCGATGCAACTTAAACTCCTCCTTAATTGACTCAAAGAATTCGTAAGTTTGATTTTCAAATATTTTGCAAGCATCAAAAGGGTATTTTTGAGAGGGAGGGGGCCCGTTTTAAGAAATTTACAAATTTAAAGATAGGTCGAGTGATGAATCATTAAAAAAGACTGTAATACAAACATTTTTGGCTAAAACAAATTTGGTTATCTTCATCCATTTCAAAATGGTGGCCATTTTCCTGCCCAAAATCTAAATTTACTGAATACACTGTAATTTATTTATAATTTTTTTGTAAGTGACTTCTTATTCAAAATACTTATTTGAAATTAGTTAGCATTTCACAAAATCACATTTCTTAAAAAAATCAAAATTTCAAACATTTTCATTTTGCTAAACGTCAACATGACTCAAGGCAAAACTAAACTCAATATGTTGACTTTTCAAAAAAGCCAAATTTTTTAAGTTTGTTTTTTTTAATGGAGGTGATAATGTCATGTATCAATTTAAAGATGAACTGATTTCAAATAAGTATTTTGAATCAGACTTTTATTTATGACAAATAATGAATAAATTGCAGGGTAGCCTATTCCATAAATTTTGATTTTGGTTACAAAACTGGTCGCCTATTTTAAATGGATGAAAACAACCAAATTCTGTTTTCACCAAAATGTTTTTATTGAATAGACCTTTCAAATAACGTATTACTTGGCCTATCTTTAAATTTCCCAAAAATGACTCTCTCCTTTTAAAAACATTCTTTTGATGAGTGTAAGAGAAATGAAATAAAATAAACAAGTTCTTTGGGATCCATTAAGAAGGATCTAGTTAATTTTGTTTAGCCACCAGGCATTGTGTACGGGTGTCTGCCTCTCCCTGCATACCTAAGCTCTTAAGAGCTTTATTAAATCAATTAAGTTATTGAGTATCCATAATAACAAAAGACCAATTTTTTATAAAATACGTTTTATAAAAGGCCCTCACTTATCTATGAAATGTATTATATTATTTTACAATGTGATATTATTTGTTATAGCCTACCTAAACACTTTTGCTTCTCCCTGCTGGTTGTTCAGTACCACTTCTTTGTGTGGTAATTATTTATTTATTTGTTTACAGAACGTGGGAAGAAGGCAGAGTAATTGTGTTTGACGACAGTTTTGAACATGAAGTTTGGCACAACGGAACGTCACCCCGTCTAGTCCTCATTGTTGATGTTTGGCACCCAGAGCTGACTGCCACTGAGAGAGCAACGCTCAGCACCATTTAACCTTGTAAACATATCATTTATTTTATCACAATTTTAAGTAGTAAATTATCATAATCTATTATAATTATTTTTTTACTTGAAACATTGTACCAAAAACAACCAAATAATTAATTGTACTTAAGATTAGATTTTTCCGTATCTACAACTTTATTTCTTTGATGATCTAGTTATATTTTAGGCATTTTCTTCAAACTAAGTACTGGTAGTTGTTTCCTCTATTCTATGCAGAAATTCTACCAGAAATACTCAAGTGTCTCTCTTTTATATAAATAGAATCTCAAGGTGTAATACTCCCCATCTGACTTTAATTCTTGAACATATTTTGTTGTTCCTTTTTGTAATAAAATATTTTTGAATTGTTTCAAGTGTTATTTTTTCTTTTCCCTTCCAGAATGTGAATATTGTAACTCTTTTATCGCTTTACAAGCCAATAATAAATTTAGAACATAGCATATTACTTTTACATTACAGTGACCTTACTCTCTTTACTTTACTCTGTTACTTTGTCATATCAAGCACACGGATTTTCAGTTTCTCTTACAGCTATACGTATTTTTGGTTTGGCGTTGGAATTGCTTGATCGTTAATTGGTTATTACAGCTATATGCACTTTTGGGTTGATGAAGAGGAAGTCCTCGTTAACACATATCCGAATCGGATGTTACAGCTATTATAGGAATTTTTGGATTAACATAGACTGGAAGTCATCGTTAATCATGGCCGAATGAGATATTACAGATATATGCACTTTTGGGTTGACGAAGACTGGAAGTCCTTATTAACCCATTTACGACCGCTGTCGACATTTGTCTATAGGCAGAATTTCAATCTATGAAAATCCATGGAATTTTAGCTTTGACATGGTTAAAATTGGCATTTTGGAGTGGAAATATAGTTATCTTTCATATTTCAAGTAGAGGCACACACACATTAACAGTAGTAAAAAGTAGCAAAATCAGTGTTGACCAAGGTGGAACTCTCAAATCATCAACCCATCCAATCAACTTCGACGCAAGCCTGCCACCATTTATTTTATGTGGGCCCTCCCACCAACGTTGCCCAAGATTGGCTAGGACCCTTTTAAGAGTTGTACCACCAGGTCAGGTTTGGATGTGAGAGGGAATCGAACACAAGCCGTCGTAGACATCCTGGCCAAGGTGCCTATGACTTACAGCCATCTGAGCTATATCACGTTCGGCAGCCTGGACACACGTATTAAGGTTTTGAACGGTGCTCGCTCCTAGCGGGGAAAACTGTAGGCCTTTAGTTTATGAGTTTTTTACAAGAGCGCATCATTATTTAAGGGAAATAATTTCGGATAGTACGGGTTAATCATGGCCGAATCGGATGTTACATCTAAAAAAATTAAGAGGGGCTAAAAGGTCAGTCCTAGTGGACTTTGCTGAAACTAAAATGTGAATAAGTTTCACATTGTTTACAAGCATACTGAGGTAGAGAAACAATATCTAGTATTCGGTGTAAAACACTGCGGATAAAGAAGCGCTGCTACACTTCAGCACATGTGAGACCCAAGACTCACATGATGAAGGTGAGGAAGGAAATTTGGCAACGGAAAGTAGTCTTTTAATTAATACGTGCTATTTATTGAGTACGTTAAACTTTGATCCATTATAGCTTGATATGGATTCAAAATTTATAATAAATTAGAAACAACATCAAATAGCCCAAGTCTTTATCTTTCATTTAAAAGTACTCCCACTTTTATCGGACTTAAAATAAACTTAGAAAATTGGAGCAGGTGAAGCACTGCATGACATTCTGGGAGCAGCCCTTTAGCCCCCTCTTAACACATTCACGGCTAAGCACTTTTTTAAGACTCGTTGTTCCATCCTGAAATTAAATTTTTTTTATCCCTTTTTCCTGAGTATGAAATTATGCTACTAGTAAACTTCTGAATACTTCTACGTTGTTTCCGGTGGTAAAAAATTATGTCAGCTTCTGTGGATACAATTGATGCCTCCAGCACTGCAGTGAATTTTCACTTAAATATGAAAGGTATTATCTTGTATGTATTAAATTAAATGTATCTAGATAGATATATAATTTGACTATTCAATTAAGAAAAAATTTAAAAACAAAAAAGTTATTAATAAGTCACTTTCCTGCCACCAAAGTCATAATCTAATCGTCAGGGTCAGAATTTTTATAAAACCAGTAACGCTAAAACAACTTCTAAAACAAAATAATAGCTAAACCCATTAAAACACTACAAAAAAGCACAGATAAAAGTTAGGTTATCGTTTCGCATGCTAACTGACTTGCAACTGAGTCTTGGTTCCAAAATCCAGTTTAGGTAGCAGCACTGTCCGGTGGAGCCTATGTGGACAGGAAGTAGCGTATATATCTGTCTAGTGCTAGTGCTGTGCCAAGTTTCAAAGCCCTAGCTCTAATTATAACCTTCAAACGACAAAATTTGTATGGCAGTAGCACATGGCCACAAATATTGCCACCAGGACTACGATTGAAAAGATAATAACCCAGGTCTTAGAGGAAATGTGCACTAGGTGAATTTTCCCATCAATAATAAAGGGTATACTGTCATGGGTTTTTTTTAAGTATATTTTGATGATACTACCAAGTACTTAAAAATTCTAGCAATATATTAATTAAAAAAAAAAAATCAATTATGGAGTTTTGGTAATTTTCCCAAACATGAAAAACAAGTCTTCCGTTATTAGCTAAGTTGATGATTAATAATATGAAGCTTTTTATAGTTATTTTAAATACTTTTAGTTGAAATTATTGGCTAGTCGCAACACAGTTTCAAAGAGTTTTTTAATTAAACATTTTACTTTCAGCTTAAAAAATATATTTTTATTCTAGTATTCCTAATATTAAATGTGAAATTCAAGGATAGCAAACATCAGTTAGAACCTCAGGTTTTAGTCACCGTCAGCCATTACAAAATTGAAAAATAAAAACACAATAACATAGACAAACGGGTTTAGTTCTTGCCACGAGCTCTCCTATAATTGCTTACTCCTAGCTTACAGGGAAAATATACAAAACTGGAATGAGAGTGGGCTGCGATGGAAACATGTTATATACCGGAAAAATCGTTAAAATCGAGAACAGAATTATATTGTAAATTGACAGAGAGCACAAACAATCCTAGTTGTAACAGGAGTATTTCCTGTATATTACAATGTATGAAAACACATTAATTCTATGTTTTATCTGAAATTAGAGGCCAACAGTAAATTTTAAGAATCGCTGGTTTCTATGGAAATTATATTATAATTAGTCAGTAACTTTAGAACATTTAACAAAATTGCAAGTCAAAATTTGAGCCTGAAAAAAAATAATACACATCCATTCAAGTACTACACACACTGCAAACTTAAAGGGGCCCTCCCAGAGTCAACACTTCCGGAATGAACATGGACACTGCAATCTACAGGGGCCCCTCCCAGAGTCAACACTCCGAGATGAACATGGACACTGCAATCTACAGGGGCCCCTCCCAGAGTCAACACTCCGAGATGAACATGGACACTGCAATCTACAGGGGCCCCTCCAAGAGTCAACACTTCCGAGATGAACATGGACACTGCAATCTACAGGGGCCCCTCCCAGAGTCAACACTTCCGAGATGAACATGGACACTGCAATCTACAGGGGCCCCTCCAAGAGTCAACACTTCCGAGATGAACATGGACACTGCAATCTACAGGGGCCCCTCCAAGAGTCAACACTTCCGAGATGAACATGGACACTGCAATCTACAGGGGCCCCTCCAAGAGTCAACACTTCCGAGATGAACATGGACACTGCAATCTACAGGGGCCCCTCCAAGAGTCAACACTTCCGAGATGAACATGGACACTGCAATCTACAGGGGCCCCTCCAAGAGTCAACACTTCCGAGATGAACATGGACACTGCAATCTACAGGGGCCCCTCCAAGAGTCAACACTTCCGAGATGAACATGGACACTGCAATCTACAGGGGCCCCTCCAAGAGTCAACACTTCCGAGATGAACATGGACACTGCAATCTACAGGGGCCCCTCCAAGAGTCAACACTTCCGAGATGAACATGGACACTGCAATCTACAGGGGCCCCTCCAAGAGTCAACACTTCCGAGATGAACATGGACACTGCAATCTACAGGGGCCCCTCCAAGAGTCAACACTTCCGAGATGAACATGGACACTGCAATCTACAGGGGCCCCTCCCAGAGTCAACACTTCCGAGATGAACATGGACACTGCAATCTACAGGGGCCCCTCCCAGAGTCAACACTCCGAGATGAACATGGACACTGCAATCTACAGGGGCCCCTCCCAGAGTCAACACTCTGAGATGAACATGGACACTGCAATCTACAGGGGCCCCTCCAAGAGTCAACACTTCCCGAGATGAACATGGACACTGCAATCTACAGGGGCCCCTCCCAGAGTCAACACTCCGAGATGAACATGGACACTGCAATCTACAGGGGCCCCTCCAAGAGTCAACACTTCCCGAGATGAACATGGACACTGCAATCTACAGGGGCCCCTCCCAGAGTCAACACTCCGAGATGAACATGAACACTGCAATCTACAGGGGCCCCTCCCAGAGTCAACACTCCGAGATGAACATGGACAATGCAATCTACAGGGGCCCCTCCGAGATGAACATGGACAATGCAATCTACGACGTGCTTTCTACCATTCATCCACCGATGCAAGGGGATTGGATCCATCCTCTACCCACATGCAGTTTGATTGTATTCTACAGTATAGTTCTCGATAAAATTTTTTAATAAACAGAGTTTTCACAAAAAACTTTTATTGGTAATATTACAGTAAATCATTGTCATATTTTAAAATCTAATTTTCCTAAATATGAATATAGTAGAACCTTGATTATCCAAGGTAATCATGGGAAGGACGGTCACGGATAACTGAAAACCATGGTTGGTAATATAAACAAGGCAAGTACACCTGAACGCCAACAAAGACCACCTTCCCCTCTCCCATCCATATCCTTTCTGGCAAGAACAAGAAGAAATAAAAATTAAATGAATAAGAAGGCCGTTGTAAAAGATTTATCAACATATATCGTGGACAAGTCAAACAAAACCAACTGAAAACTATTTAAAAAAAGCATAATTGCATTGGGTAAGAATATACACCAATCAATTAATTATTAAGTACCAGGGGGACCGAGCGTAAGCTCGGTAAAATTATTACTTTTGTTCCCACACAAAGCTCGTTCCCTTCGCTCACTCACCATCTTCTATTTTAAAGACGAGCTTGTTCGCTTCGCTCACTCGCCAAGCCGAAGGGTGCTGCACTTTGGTATAATTTTCTTTAACTACAGGTTAAAGATGTAACACATTGGTTTATATCTAAAGTTAATAGCTGATTTTTGTTCAATTAATAAAATCTCCATAAGGATAACATGGGAACTTTGAAGGGCTCTAGCGCGAAAACCGGATTTTTCCCAGCTATGGGACCAACACCAATCGATTCCTGGTGGCCAAAACCCCCATATTCAATCAAAAAATCAAAAATCCTTGGTGCGAAAAAAAACTTTGCCCGTACAAACGGAGCTTGTTTTCGAGTATAAGATTTAAAAAAATCCAAACCGTTTATTGCCCAAATTAAGTTATAAATACTTAATAAAGACAGACACACTGCTGTAAAAGGCTATGTGATGTATTAGCGGTGCAAAATGGGGAAAGGAAAGGATTAACGCACAGGAAACTGCTGTTATCAGAGAATTGCTTTGTTTAAATTCTGTTACTCTTTGCACGAATGCGCATTTTGAATTATACAGATGCCTAGCAGCCAATTATTTCCAATAACAACCGGCGCCGACCAGTAGAGAGTGTTTGTGCTCCTTTCTATCACCCTTTCTTCCTTCCCATTGTACTCCCCCCCCTGCCTACACCTTTTGCGCCTATTTCTTCCTCTCTTTCTCTCTGTCATACTCCCTGCCCACTGTTGCACTGTGTGTCTAATGTGCACAGTTTGTCGTCAAATTTTCAAGATGTCCACTATCCATGTTCTTATTTATTTATTTATTTTTTTTAATGTCTTGTCCCCAGTTGATCCGCCCTGGAAATTCAAGTTTCTACTGTATAATGATAAACAAAGGAAAAATAAACTGTTAATATGTTTATGTTAATACATTTATTGTGTTAAATTGAGATTTAAAATGTTTTAAATGTACGTTGGTGCGATTTTTAAGTCTTTGAAAAACTCAAATTATTCATCATTTATAGATAACAATTTGTCATGAAATAATAAGGTAGGTATGGTTTAAAACAGAATCAAGACCATATTATGGTAATCGGACGTCATCTTCAAATGAAACAAAAATTGTATCAACCAAACTTAATCAATCAGAGCTTTTGAGCTCACAAAAAACTTAAGAAAAATAAAAGCTAAAAGTAGTTGAACAAGTTGGGGACTGAAATACAGGTCTCACTGTATAGCCAACATATACTAAACTATTGTGAAGACTACTTTACGAGAAGAAACCCAGATGGCAACAAGTTGTTGCTATGTAGCCATGAACGTATTAAATCACCTACAGCTACTTTTGGGTTGACATTGTAGACTGTATAATTCCTTCATGTTCTTGGTAGAATTTCTATACTGCTATATTGTATGGTACTCTTGTAATTATGAAATTTTGCAACTAACTTTTAATATCCTCAATTTTTTAAATTATGTTTTAAAAGAATGTTTAAATGTAAATTTTTGAGAAAGTGATTTGGGCTACTTACAGTATACTTCCTCTAATCCGGCATGTCTGGGACTTGACACATGCTGGATTACAAAATATTCTGGATTACAGGATGAATATCAGGTAAAGGTGCATTCAAGAAAGTATTAAATTAAATGTAGGCCTATTAAAAATATGATTTTCTACCAACATACTGTAATGAAAAATACTGTGACATGATTATGAAACTAAAATGAGAATTATACAATATCAGCCTATGTCGGATACATAGACTCGTCTCCCCTCCAAGCATTCCAAAGTGCTTTGTATGACTCAGTGTTGTTCCCTCGTAACATTTGAACTCACACAAACTTGAACATTCATTACTATTTTTATGCCCATTAATAAAAGTGTTTCTGAGAGTCATGCCGGCTAGTAGGTGCCAAATTAGAAGACGTTTACTGTACTGCTAAATTGGTAATAGGCTTTGAAAAGCTCAATGACATTACTAGTAAAGACACTATCTCAAGTTGATTTTTTTTTTTTTTTTTTGCAGATCTTGGTTTTTTATAGCCATTAAGCTACTGGCTTTAGCTGCAACCCTTATGCAGTCGATAACCAATACTGCATAAAATTGATGTAATAAAATCACATAAATTTAAATATTTGTTATGCTCAGTTTTGAGCTGAAGGGCTCAAGACTAACACACAAAGAAAATCAAGAATTAATATTACACACAAGAAAATAAAGAATACTTCATGGCATTATATTTTTATGTTGATTATTTTATATTTAAATATACAGTAGAACGTCGATGATTTGGAGGTCAAAAATCCAGACAGTCAATAATTGTATCTAGCAAGAAATAAATCATCGTATACGTATACCATCCATGCTCTTTACTGGAGGGTGGGCGGTGGGGGTATGGCACATAACAAGGGAGTAGGGGAGTGGTCGCAAGCATCGCAAAGGGAGGGGGCGACTTCAAGGTCACACAACCAATTCTACATCTTCTACGTGGACATCCAAAAGCAATAATGTTATACTCCTTGCCTATTGGTCGATTCTGGACCCATTTGTCATAGGGGAATTTAGTGATGCGACATAAAACAGGGAAACGTTGGATGGTAATAAGATCAGGATTAAGGATTTGGACTATTTCCTTTCAAAACATAAAAAAAATGCCACTGGTGTTGAAAGAAACAATAACTATAAGAATAAAAGAATAAGACTTTATATTTATTTCTAAAAATACAAATTTTCTTACTATAGAATGACATGGATATATATATAAACATAATGGCATTTATTCTGTATGGAAAATGATAATATACAAATAAATTTTCATATATAGTTTAAAATTAAATACAAATTGGTAACAATCCTCAGAACCTTATCGTTTCGTATAAATGTTACTGTGCAGCCTTACAGAATTAAACATTTAATAACATTAAAATAACACAAATAAAGATTAGTATCCAAGAGGGTTCTTTTGTGGGAAGCCTCCATTATCACAGATGTTCTTGGCAATAGTTCCCATCTTGCTGTACAGATCCTTGTGAGTGGGAGATGTTATAGCACCAAGATTTTGTGCAACTCTCTGTGCGGCCTGTAAAACCCATAAACTTATATTACAATATACTCAATGATAACTATAAAACAGTATTCAGGTTTAAATAATAAAACAGTATTGCCATAAAACTTGACAAATGTTAATTTATTTATATTTATATATAGCAGTGCCACACAAAATCCTGATTGAGCAAGAAAATTTTATGACCACGTATAAGAAAACTTTCATATCTGACTGAAAAATTAATTTATCATGATCAGCAGATTGGTTTTAATAGCAAGAACCAGATGGAAATCTTTTTGGAAGCTATCTTTTTTAGGGTAAACTAGTTGTAAAATTTTAAATTTGTGAAGTAGTTAAAAAAATTGAACTGTACCACAATGATAAGGTTCATGGTCCTAAAGTATGTGTTTCAAAACCCACTGTTTTACACGTATTATCTATAATAAAACTTGAACTCGAACGAAAAGCTTGACTTCTTACCAAACATTTTATTAACTAACTATAACATGCTAACAAGCAGCTGGCGACTAAAGAATACATGAATATTAATATAGGTTACAAACAAAAAAAACTTAAACCATGGATAACAAACAGGCTCATTATTTCCATCAGGAAGCGCGAGAAATTAAGTAAAACCGCTAAAAGACAACCATTTAATTTGATTTTAAATAACTATTATAAAAGGTATAGGAATAGGCTGGCCGATTTAATTAAATTGGCTAAACAGAATTACTACCAATCTCAGCTTGCTGACGCTCAAATAAATCGTAACTCAAAAGTATTGTGGAGAATTATTAATGAAATATCGGAAAGAAGTAACTCAAATACAGATTTCCCTCTACAATATTTTCTTCGCCTCAAGATTCGTCTGTCGAAAATCAGTCCAAGAGAGTCGCAAATGAATTCAATGATTTTTTCGCGAATGTAGGTGCTCGGCTTGCATCGTCGCTGCCTGCGTCGCACCTCCTGCAGTCTCTGACGCCCAACTCGCCACCGACGCCGCGCTGGAGCTGAGGCCTGTCACGTTAGACACGTTAACCAGAGTAGTCCAGGAACTCAGGGGGAACTCTGCACCGGGATATGATGGGTTTAATGCTACTGTAATCAAGCAAAACTTTGATAGTCTGGCTTATCCTTTATTACATATAATAAATCTCAGTATAAGTAGTGGTGTCTTTCCGACTCTTTTTAAAATTGGAAAAGTAATTCCTATATTTAAATCCAGTCAAAAAGACAACATGAGTAATTTCAGACCAATTACATTGTTAAATGTCTTCTCTAAGGTTCTAGAAAAGTGTGTTAAAATACAATTGTGTGATTTTTTTGGGAAATGCCAACATTTTAAGTAATAATCAGTTCGGTTTTACTAAAAATAAAAATACAACGGATGCTTTGTTTATGTACAGTAAAAATATATATAAGTCGATAGAATCTAATAATAAGCAATTAATTGTTTTTATTGATCTAGCCAAAGCCTTCGACTCAATTGATAGAAGTAAATTAATAGAGAAACTTGAATATTGTGGAGTAAAAGGAATAGCTTGAAACTGGTTTAAAAGCTATTTATCCCAAAGATTTCAATTTGTGGAGATCGTAGGGGTAAAGAGTGACAAAAAACCAACAGACTTTGGTGTCATTCAGGGCAGTACCTTAGGCCCTGTTCTCTTTCTAATGTACGTAAATAATTTATGTAGATTGACAATTGATGGGAGATTGATTCTATTCGCAGATGATACGGCAATAATGTTTGAGGGGCCCAGCTGGCAGGAAGTGTATAGGACTGCTACTCGTGACCTTGGTATTATTTATAACTGGTTTTGTTATAATGTTTTGTCTGTCAATGTGATGAAAACTAAATGCATGGCGATCGCACTGAGAGATGCTGTGGAGCCTCATCAGTTCGTATTAAAATTGCATACTTGTGGAGGGGGGTGGGGCTCTGCTTGCGGCTGTGTGGAGATCGAGCGTGTGTATAGTTATAAATATCTCGGTGTTATTGTTGACAGTAAACTACAATGGCAAGACCATGTATTGTATGTAAGAAACAGGTTACGTAAGCTTATGTATGCATTCTCTCAGCTGGGCACCATTTTAAATTCAAATGCTTATGTTCAGTCTGTGCTCCAGTATGGCGTGGTGGTGTGGGGGGCTGCTTCTCAGACAGTTATAAATACACTATCAATAGCACAAAAATCCATAATAAAAGTTGCTTTACGTAAACCTAGACGTTTTGCAACTGATGAATTATTTAATTTATTTAAAGTGTTTGATGTCCGCCAACTTTTTGTTAAAAATATATTATTTTTCATTTTTTTAAATAAAACATCAATTTTTTCTTTAACTGGTCATGATTATAGCACTAGACATCGTGAAAATGTCGGTATACAAGTTTTAAGACCAAAGAATACTTCTAGTATGTTTAATGCTTTTTATGTGGCTCACAGTGTTTTCAGAAATGTTCCTCGGGAAATCAGGGAATCAGGTGACTGCAGTGAGGCCGTGTACCGCGGTAGGGTAGTCAGGTGGCTGACCGATGTAGGCCGGTACGGCGCAGCAATTCTTATCTTCCCTCCTCATTAGTGAAATTCTTAGATAAACTTATTTTGTAAACCATTTCTTTGTTATTGTATCGTTTAAAACATTCTCAGACAAAATTAACTATCATGAATTGGCATTTTCACCAGGAATTTACAATGACATCCCAGTTTTTATTAGAAATATTTAATCGAAAATAGTTCAATCTTTACTTCTTTTATGTATTGTATGGAGTTATGTTCCGACATTCCTGCCATAGATGTGTTTATCCTGTTTTCCTTAGATATTTAAATAGTATTCTGGAAATAGTTTTCTTTTCTTCTTTTTGCAGATGTTCTATCTTTAAGATACTTTAAATTATAATATACATATGTAGCTCAGTTTTACTTATAATTTATTTTTTCCAAGAATTGTTACCGGTACTTTAGTTTTTATAATTATAATTAATTCCCCTCGCAAGATTAGATTTAAATGTTTTCCTCTTGTTGTAATTAGTTTTAAGTTATTTTGTTACGGAACAACGGCTCGTCCCCACACACAGGACGTCCTATGTGGGGACTAATTTCCATGTATTTATATTATGTATTATTGTAATAATTTGATTGGAAATAAAATAATTTGAATTTGAATAACAACATCGCAAACAAGACTTTTGAAACAACACTTGAATAGTTCAAGTTTATTAACAACCCTAAAAAAATGTGCATTTCTGTCGTGAGCTGTAGTCCTAGGGAGTGAATAATGGTGAGCTGTGGTAGTTACACAACACGGTGTTTGTTAGCTCTTTTTTCTAGGGAAGTTCACTTAAAACCATTGTAGCCCATACCTCTATTTCATTTACTCGAGTGTGAAAATCTGGAACAAATATTTTTCCAACTGCAAGTATGACTACGGTACATGTTTACTGACCTCAGAGCACCAGACTTGCGTGAGCAGCAGCTCGTGTTGAGCGGAGGGCAGTCCAAGCGTGAGTGACCGCGTGGCTCGGGAAAGCACAATGGCACTTGTGTACGTGTCGATGGCGGCGCTCGCCAGACGGTTCAGCAGGAATTGCTCGTCTACAATGCTTCGTCCGTATTTCACCAACAGTTTCTCCACTGTCTCGCCAAAGAGAAGAATATTCTGAAAATAGCAAATAAAAGTTTTACTGTTGGCCATCCTGTTCAATTTTTAGTTTTTGTTACTGGTGGAATAACAGTTTTAGGTTGTGATATGCTATCGCAACAAAGGTATACAAGTGCTAATAACTCTGCAAGGATCGGGAGTTTCATATGAGTTTGGCAGTGATATGGAAGAGTTCTTTCCTGAGCCATTAGTCTCGCAGCTTCGCTTCAACATTCTTTTTTAAATGTGCTTAATTTGGTATAAAACTTAATAGGTAATTAGCCATTTCAATGAGGCTGAGCTACAAGGAAGGAAAACAAACCTAAAATTTTTATATCTCAAAAATGATTTCAACCTCACTAGTAATGATCTTCATCTCTGGTAATGATTTGGCAAAATAACTGTTAAATGTATCGCACAAGTGTTTGTCTTTGTGCCATTTGATTAACTGTATAATTTAAATTTCACTGTACAGTAAACTTCCTCTAATACGGCATCCTATGATCCGGCGCGCTTGATAATCCAGCAAGACTTTCAAAAACATTTTTATTGATATAGTCAGTATATAAATAATAATGAGTGTTCAAGTTCGTTTGGGATCGGGAGTTTTGAGGGGACAACACTGTGCCATACAAAGTACTCTTGGAATATGTGGAGAGGAGACAAGTAGTATTCATCCGACATCGGCCGAAATCGTATTTTAGATTCATAATAATGTACGGTAATACTGTATGTAGTAAAGCATATTGTTAGTACTTTAAAAGTAAGTTTTTCTTGAGTTCACATATTCTTGACATTCATCCCATAATCCGGAATATTTTGTAATCCGGCATGTGTCAAGTCCCAGACATGCCGGATAAGGGGATATTTATTCTATTTAAAAGTCTCTGCGGATGTTTCAACTGATTTGATAATTGAATATTAAATCCCGAAACTAGTCATCTAGTGTATAACTATTAGGATTCACCATGGCATTAACCTTTTCCACTCTCATTTTCTGGACTGGCCTATTCCTATCCACTTGTATTTAATTGGAGGCAGAAAGGACAGCTGTTCACTTAATAATTTAATTTGTGTGTATTTTAATTTTGTAAAGCAGATTTTTGGGTTTTTATTTTACATTAGTTGATTAGGTATAAATACACAATATAATTTTAGAGAGAATTTTTTTTATTATATGTAATTAAAGTTAACATTTCATTTTTTAATCATAAAATTCTGGATGATAACTAATATGATGCCTAATATTAAAAATAAAAATACAACTTGTATATATTTTAAAAGTAGGGGTGTGCGAGTACTTGAGTGGTCGAATAGTAGCACTATTCAGCTCGGCTCGAGGTTATGCAAAACTATTCGAGTGGTCGAGCTGAAAATGGTTTCAGAAGCAACAATCCCGCCCAAAAAAATGCCTTAAGGAGAAAACTCTGTATTAACAGTTATTTGATTTATTAATTAATGCAAAAAAGCATAGAAACAAGGCAATTTATACTTGAGTGGTGTGATCGTCAGGGAGGTAAGGGATGGAGCGGGGTGGTGCGGGGTCTCACGACGACGCAATAGGAGCGGGGTAATGACCTTGACAGACGACACACGCACACACTATCACACGCACATACGCTCATACAATCACACACACACTCAAACACTCACACACTGGCACTGCTCGCTCGCCCGGCCAGGTGCGGGCTGTGACCCCCCTCACCCTCTCTTCACATCCCAGAACCCGGCTACCGGATTCCCATTAGCACAACAATAAAGAAGAGACCCTTATTAGTTTTTTGTCCACCTCAATGTCCAGTCAACTGGAATAGCTGTTTACTCATTCCATTGAAGTTTAATGGCTAAAACATGATGAATTTATAATTCACCCGGAAATCCTCATATTCCTAATTAAAACTTGTTTATTTCATGATATACTTTTAAAATTTTTTGATGGCCAAAAAATGGCCTTTTGGGCAGATAAAACAGAAAATCATCATATTCCTAATTAAAACTATTTTATTTAATGTTATACTTTTTAAATTTTTTAATGGCCCAAAAGTGTTCTAGGCAGATAGAAGGAGCTTCTATCTGCCTATACAGGGTGTTTCAGAACTCCCTACCAATATTTTAGGGCATTGTTCCTGGGTTAAAAACATATCTAAATATTATATTTAAATTGTCCGGAAGTCTTAAGTTACTCACACAGCCGCCATTTTGTTTTTTACACATAATAATTTTTATTTCCGATGGTTGTATTAAGACCATATTTGGTATAAATCTTTATCATACCAATGTACATTCCCAAGAAAATAATTAACTTTTTCCATTCTATATTTTCAAAATGGCGGCCATTTCAAATTTTCAAACTCAAATATCTCAAAATCGGTAAATTTTATAAAAATTTTACAAGACACAAAAAAGTTGCCAAATTAAATTACCTAACCAATGGTGCCAAGTTTGTAAGGATATGATAACAAATAACGGAGTTATTGCGATTTTATCCATGAAAAACATTGATTTTGCTGTTAAAATGGCCTTATTTGCATTAAATTCAATGCAAAATCCGCGTTTTTATGAAGAAAAATCTCAATAACTCCGTTATTTGTTGTTAGATCCTTACAAACTTGGCCCCATTGGTTAGGTAATTTAATTTGGCAACTTTTTTGTGTCTTGTAAAATTTTTATAAAATTTACCGATTTTGAGATATTTGAGTTGGAAAATTTAAAATGGCCGCCATTTTGAAAATATACAATGGAAAAAATTAATTTTTTTCTTGGGAATGTACATTGGTATGATAAAGATTTATACCAGGAAATAAAAATTATTATGTGTAAAAAACAAAATGGCGGCTGTGTGAGTAACTTAAGACTTCCGGACAATTTAAATATGATATTTAGATATGTTTTTTTAACCCAGGAACAATGCCCTAAAATATTGGTAGGGAGTTCTGAAACACCCTGTATATTCAAGGGCTTGGCTCGGCTCAGCTCGAAACTCGAGTATTTTATTACCAGCTCGGCTCGGCTCGGCTCGACCACAAAAATCACTATTCGCACACTCCTATTTAAAAGACAACTAATAAGGAATAGAAATCAGTATATATTACTTATTATATACATATTATATATATAATGTCAATTTTAGGCATTCTATATATATTACATATATAAGAAATCACTAGAATCCCTAAAATTGACATTTTTCATTGAGTTGTTGCCTAGCAACAAATAAATAAGTAAAAAATATATATCAGCAAATATAATATACATAAACATGCACATATCAAATATATATGGACCAACACATACATATACATGTACATAATGTATATAATCATATACATCATATAATCATATACATATACATAAACATATACATACACATAATATACATATGTACAGTATTTATGTTCACACATATATGTTTGTACATCTATGTATATTTATATGTAAAAATACATATATGTACAAACATATTGCATATAAAGTATATAATGTATATACAAGTGTTTGTTCGGTCAAGCCCAACATGCGACGTCGCTAAATGCAACGGGCGGGGCTGCCCCAACATACGAGCAGAAAGGGTTAAGGCATGTAACCTGCTCATCTATAATCTTATTAACTCAGCAAATTCGTTTATTGAAACTTTCACAGAAATAGAAATATGTAATACAAGGGTTTTACTTTCTGTTTTTACTATGCATACTGAACAGCCACCTGTCAAAAGACATTGAAATACTGTATGGGGAAACTCTTCTCATAAAACAAAACATTAAATTCTGAATTTATCTGGATTTGAGCTTAATTTAAAAAAGGAATTCAAGCTACTTGTATTTCACGAAGTCCAAATTCTGAAATTTTCCTATATATCCACATTTCATACATTTTTTTATATAGTAGATCTATCAGGCACCTTCAATCGCCCAATATTTATTATTCCTACAACACTAGAAAACTTTTCTGAAATTGAGCTTTTCATAGACTAGTAATTCAAGAAAAATTATCTCTATAAACTAGGGGAAAGGTATTTGACTATCTACCACATGACATAAATAACACAGGTAATTAAACAACTTGAATCAAATCCTGAAGGTGAAGAATTGCTGCATTTTACTTAATCCGACAAATTTTAGGGGTGTGCGATGCAGCAAATCGTTTCAATTCGATGCAACGATTCGATTCACAGAATTTCGATTCGAATCGATTCAAATTCGATGCGATGCAAAGTAACACGATTTCTTAAATTTATTTTTTTACCTATCTTGCAATTTACAAATCTTAGAGTTTCTCAATCCCACTAAAAATAAAACCATAAAATATCACCTTTAACCCTATATCTGGCGGAGCCATAACCTCTGTGGTGGCAGACCATTTTTTCAATTATTGCAGAGGTTATTTGTTTAGCCTATAACACTACTACCTGAAGTGAAAGTATATATAAAGTATATATATTCTTGATCAGCAAAGTCTATAGAATATTTTGATGGTGTTAGAACATTTTTAAATTTTTTTTCAAATTTGTGGTTGCAAAAAGTTTATTGAATTCGCATTTTTGAAAAATTGAAATTCCAAAAGCACCAACATTTTATGACCACTAAAATTTTTTTTACTTTCATGAAATTTACATAAAAGCTACATTTACTCATTCCCTACATAGAAATGTGGTTGGATTTGAAATGCTAAAAAAAAATAATAATAAAAAATTATTTATAAATATACTTTTTAAAAAAAAAAATCACTCAAAGTTTTTATGGAGCTGTGAAAAATAATAAAATGCAGAAATTGTACCCCAAAAAATGTTTTTATTATTCACAAACACATACACTTTTGTAAAATATAAACATTGTACAGGTTACAGTTACAAAAAAAAATACAACAGCATTCAAATCACAATTTTGACTTTTTGTAAAAAAAAAATGAACATTTTTTCTATTTTTCAAATCATTGACAAATTTTCAAAACAAGACATATCAAAATTCTAAGATATACAAAATGTAGCTTTTTTATTCTAGTTTTTAGAAACATAAACTTTATATATGATAGTTTGGGGGAAAAAAGGGACATAGCGTAAAATATAAAAAAGTGTACCGTTATTTTGAAAAAAATTATGAAATGCTATCCAGAACAATATCATTCAGTGGCTGTAATACCAAACTCTTTGGTTCAAAGTTGGTTTAATACCATGTGTAAAATGAAAATCTATGCTAAAATAAATATATTTCTACCATTTTGGAGAAAAAATCTAAAAAAAATAGCCGAGAAATGTCGTACGATACCGGAATATGGCATAGGCTGCATAGGCTGCTAGCAAAAAAATTGTTATTTTTTCACAAAAGTAACTATTATAAATGATTTTGATTACAAATTTTGGGGTATATAATAAGTCAATTTTAGTAGTTTCCATGGAAATACAAATGTTTATGATAAAATAATGAAATAAAAGTGTAAAAACCGAAATGGCAACAATTGTAATAACAAAATATATGAAATGAAAAATAACCTAAAATTAGTCAACACAATCCATATTGTCACTCACATGATCCTCCATTGAAGTAAAATAGGGTAGGCCTATTCTGAATCCGGAGAATCAGGATCATTCTCGGACTGTTGTGGGCGAGCACGATGTGCTCTACGCAGATAGTGATCCAACATATGAAAACACTCGCGGTGCACTCCCACATTGCAACCAGGACACCAATACCTGCTTTTGCTTCTCCTACCACTCACTCGACACACTTCACACAAACGGAGGGATGTGTAGCGGGTGAGGACATGTTCCCCCCCCCAAGGCTTGGGCCTCTGGCAAAGGACGCTCAGGATTATTTACTCGATCTCCAAGTGCCAATGATGTGATAACCTCATTGATGAATGCAAACATACTCATAGGCATCTGGGTGCAATGCTTATAAAGTATGTAGGCATTCAACAAAGCCATGTCAACATAATTGTACACAATTTTCTTCCAATATTTTTTCGTTTGGCGAGCGCAAGACACATGGTAAATACTCTTGTCTTTACTGTCAACACCACCCATGTGTTTGTTGTAACGATGTATTACCATGGGTTTCACGACTTGCCGGTTACCCCTCCTTACGACTTCGTTTTCTGCATGACAAGCCGTGGTGATCAGGTGAACAGGCTTACGGGTCGCCTTTTCCTTATATTTCACCAAAAGGACACGTTCGTTCCCTTTCCTGAAATATAAAGATTCCCCGACACCAAGCTTGGCCTGCAGAACAACTTTGGACAATTCTTTACTCCTCTTGTTCACTGTACCAGTCAAGTAGGTCTTGAGATCGTATAGTGAACGTGCAAGAGGCATCTTAGTGTAGTAGTTGTCCGTAAAGAGGTGGTAACGCTTATTCAACAGATCGCAGCGGGACAGCAGATGCATTACAACCTTTTCAGTGAAAGCATTAACACCTTCAGCTAAAAAGTCCCTACCAGAATACATTACACTATCCAACACATAGCCAGTTAGGGAATCGCAAAGTTCGAACTTTTTTATGCCAAAACGAGCATGTCGCTTGTTAGGCATGTATTGGATGAAAATGCACCTGTTTTTCATCCCAATCATGCTTTCATCAATGCAAATTTCTTGCTTTGGCACAAAAAAGTTTCGAAAACTTTCCGTCAATGGATCGACAAACTGACGAACCTTCACCCATGGGTCATACCCAGGTTGACCCCTGGGTGGACATTCGTTAGTCGTGACATGAAACATTGACAGAAGCAGCTGAAAGCGCCTGATCGACATGGTTTGCGAGTAAAAAGGCTGAAACAGATTGAACGCTGTGGACCAATATGTTTCAAGCCTTTTCCTTCGAGATAAACCCATGTTGAGAAGGATCGCCCAGAATTTCTTTATCTCACCGATGGTCAAGTCTACCCATTCATGTAGGCGCGAATTTGGCAGAAATGTCCCATCGGCCTGGCGTTCAGCAATCAATCTGTTTGCATACCTATTAGTAGCAGTCACCATAAGCATCCAAACAGCATTGGTCATAAAAAGAGAAAAAAAATCTATCGGTCTTACTGTCCCTTCAGGAATATTTCTGGGACCAACATTCCGCTGCCTAAATTTTCTCCTTACGTCCTTTGCCGGTTCAGGTGGATAAACCCGGATCCAGTTCCGGGCATCCTCAAGTACCCGCAGCGGTTGGGGTTCTGGGGGAGGAACAGGATGTTGAGGTGGGCCGGGAGGTTGTACATGGTCATGGTGTTCTGGTGGGCCGGGAGGTTGTACCTGGTCAGGGTGTCCAGGTGGGCCGGCTGGCTGGATCGCTCCCCGAGCTCCTCGTGGTCCCCGAGCTCCTCGTGGACGCCGAGCTCCCCGTTGTCCTCGAGCTGCTCGTCCTCTACTACGTACTGGTGGCAACATCTGGGGCAGGGCAGGTGGTGGTGGTGATTGTGGCAGCAGGGGTGGCAACACCTCTGGGGGCGGTGGGGGTGGCAACTCCTCTGGGTACGGCGGGGGTGGCAACTCCTCTGGGGACGGCGGGGGTGGCAACTCTTCTGCTGCTGGTGGGGGCGGCAACTCTTCTTCTGTTGGTGGGGGTGGCAGCTCGCCTGGTGATAGTGCCGGGGAGCCAGGTGGTGATGGCGACGGGGGTAAATCGAATGAAGGCGATGGGGGTCGCTTCAGTGAAGGTGGGTTTACCACTCGGGGCAACGTAGTTGATGTTGAGGGTACACCCTCATCCATTCCAAGAAGGTCGGCTACAGGTCTTCGTTTCGGCGTCGATGCGCTGACTGGAGCCCCCATATCAATGTCATCGCAGTGCCGGAGTTTGCGTCTTCGCTTTCTTTTTTTCCGTGGAGCATCATCGGAGTCAGACGAGTCAGCCCGCTCTAAGTCTCTCTTTGAGGGTACGTAGAAGTCATCACTTCCCGACGAAAAGTCACTTCGTGACTGGTCTGAATCGTATCTCCCATAGTTGTACTCCACCTCGTCAAAAAGTTCCTCTAAATCAATGTCGGAGGTGTCTGATGGACCTTGAGCCTCTTCATGTTCAGAATCAGGGACTGCATCTTCTGCAGGGGTTCCTAGGCCTAGGCTAAGCACCTCTTCATTTGCAGGGGTAATGTCATCATTTATATCCACATCACTAGCATCGCTGTCCTCTAAGAGGTTACGAATTTGTGAACTGTCTAAGTCACTCATAGTTGAAAATACTAGGCCTAGTTGAAATTAGGACTAAATAGGCCTAGGCCTAGGCCTAAAAATATAAAAAGTCATTCAATTCTTAGCCACACTAAAATAAATTGTCAATAAAACACTTACTTATCTTATTTACTAGTGTTTGTAATAATAATTTCACTCCAATACACACATTTTATCACAAATGTCACTAAAAGCAATGTCCTAAATAAAATATTAGTGATAACTGAGGTAAAAACACAACAGTAAACAACTACACGCTAAAATGGCGCTCCTTTGTTACTCAGCTGACTGTGCGTCATCAGGAGAAGATGAAGAAAGTTCGTACCAATCGCAAAAATAAAATACCCGACGTAAGCAATCCAAACTACCTTCAGTTTATAGACAATTCATTTCTCTTTCATTTGGTATAAAATATGTTGGTAAAATCGTAATAAAATAGCTGATGTGTCTTATTTGGCAAACGGCTCAAACGAGCCATTTGCATTTGCCATAAAAAGGGTTTACAAAATAAGTTATAGCGCCGAAACTATAAAAGATAGAAAAAAAGTCAAAACAGACGACAGACAGTACAGGAAATAAGCTTTACAGTGATACCAATCCGGGTCCTGTAGAGTCAAAATTAACCTCTGGACGATATCTTGAAAATAGTAAAAATTCCCGTCGGCAGTTCGTTTCGTCGCCTCCGTGACGAAGTCGAAAAGTATTGCTACTTTTCAAAAATTCCTCTTCAGATAATAGACGGCGTATAATTATGATTTATGTATGAAAATGTTAGTTTAGAATCTCGTCTTTACAATGGTACTAGTTTTATTGTGTTTGCTACGCAATAAAGTGTCACAATCTCGATCGGAAAGTAATGAAGCACTAACGGCTCAAACGAGCCGTTGCCACCCAGAGTAGGACTTTTATGCGGCTCAAACGAGCCGTTGCCAGATAGAGGGTTAAAATCACTTGAAATCTGATAAAATATATATATATATATATATATATATATATATATATTTATATATACCGTATATATATTACAATTAGGTATTTAGTTCTAACTATATTTATGTACCTCTTGTCTCAAGTTATCAGATATGTTACTTTAGTGTTATTAAAGTCATCACATGTAATTTGATTATGGTTATTTGTTATGAACCCTCTTGGTGACATTACTCGTTCTACATTAGTTAAAGTAGAATTTAATATTAAACCAGATAAGAAATAAACATTTATTTTTTTTATTTATATTCGTGTAGGGATGTGTCGGTACCTAAAGTAGGTTCTCGGTACCAACGGTTTTTGGCAAAAGTACCAGTACCGAGAACCGATGTCAAAATCTTGGTACGGTACCTCGGTCTTTTACAATAAAATAAACTAAAACCAAAGGCGCCAGTCCACAGTTTTCTCGGAAAATAACAATGCGATTGTATTTTCAGACGACCAGGTAGACTGATAAAAACGCGATAAAAACTCCCATGTCTTATCTTATCAAATCAAATCAAATACTCTTTATTCATATTTTTGTACATACATACAGGAATAGTGTCAAAAGGGTAGCACAGACATATAAAAACTAGCATTTCAAATGCAAGTAATATATACAATTTCAACTACACACAACTAAAACTAACAACTCAGAGTTGGATTAACATTTTGCAAGATATTCTTGAATTGAATACAATTTTAAATTTACTATATATTGTTTTAATTTCTTTTTAAAAGTATTGTGGTTTTGTTCATTCTTGATTGTGTTAGGTAATTTTGTAAAAAACTTATTTCCCATGAATGATGATTTTTGTTTAAACATTTCTAGTCTATGGTGCTCTCTAATTATTTCAGCTTTCTTTCGGGTATTATATGGGTGAGGTTCATCTAAATCTATATTATTAGTATTTAACTTTACAGACATAATTGTTTCAAAAATATACAAGCCATATACTGTAAATATTCCTAAATTGCTAAATTCATCTTTTACACTATCGTCATTTTTTAAATTCAGCATGATTCGTATAGCTTTTTTCTGTTTTTTTAATATTTTATCCATGTTTTTCTTACTTGTTGAACCATAAAGTATAATACCGAAAGAAATGTGAGACTGTATGTGAGCGTAGTAAATTGTTTTTAAAACCGAAAGGCTACATAAAAAAGACATTTGTTTTAAAGCATAGAGACCCGAGCTCAACTTTCTTAAAATGCTACTAACATGAATATCCCAACTTAAGAACTTATCAATTTTCATTCCCAGAAAGCTAGTCTCACGTACTTCTAAAATTTTATTTCCTGCAATTTGAATGTTTGGTGCAATAAATTATTTAAATCAAAATAAGAATTTAAATTTTCTATTTCTGAGGAAGCCTTTAACTCCAGCTCAGCAATAGTTTTCCCTGACACTTTGAGGTTTGTATCATCTGCATACAGAGACAATAGATTGTTTTGACTATCCATTAGGGAATTAGAGATGTCATTAACGTAGCATAAAAACAATAAAGGACCTAATATTGAACCCTGTGGAACCCCATATTTAATATTTAAAGAATTTGATTGAATTTTGTTGATTTCGCCCTTGTTTGAAATTTTTGTCACTTCAACAAACTGACACTGATTTGAAAGATATGATTTAAACCAATCCAGAGAAACTCCTCTCACGCCAATTTTAAATAGTTTTTTTTAAAGAATGTCATGATCCACACTGTCAAAGGCTTTTGATAGATCCATGAATATTCCTACAGGTGTGTCCCCTTTATCTATTGAATTGATAATAGAATCTAGAAATGTTGAAGTTGCTGAAACTACTGATTTTCCCTTTCTAAAACCATGCTGGATATCGGTAAATATTGATTGTTCCTCTAAATAATTATACAATCTATTATATAAAATTTTTTCAAATACTTTGGATATAGATGGTAGAATTGAAATAGGTCTATAGTTTGAACAATCACAAGTAATTCCAGACTTGTGCACCGGAATAATTTTGGAAATTTTTAATTTACTAGGAAATATTCCAGAGATAAAAGATGAATTTATCAAGTGACATAAAATTTTTGAAATCTCTTCTTTTGCTTCTTTTATAATCATGATTGGAATTTCATCAAAACCACAAGAAAAATTATTTTTTAAAGATTGAATTATGCTCAACACTTCTTTTTCATTAGTTGGTGATAGGCGAAAAATATCTTTAATGTTACTACTAACTGTTTCATCTTGACTGCTCTGATGTAGGGAAAATGCAACTACCCTATTTTTTATTATATTTTCAACTGAGCTAGTAAAATGATTGTTAAGAACATTGCTTACTTTCATCGGATCTGAATATATTGTATTGTTATCTTTTAGGATAATTTCTGGATTTTTTTGCTTAGAATTATTACCTACCTCAGAGTTTATCATGCTCCAAGTAGTTTTTTGTTTCATTTTCAGATCTTTGAATTTTATTATTAAAATAATCTTGTTTCGCTTTTGACATGTTAAACCTTAAAATTTTATTTCTGTTCCTCACTATATCAAACAACTCTTTATTTTGACTTAATATTGCCATCTTACTTAATGCAATCAGCTCAGACTTTTCCTGTTTAATATCATCTGTCATCCATTTACATTTTGTATTTGCTATTTTAACTTTTCTGCGGGTGAAAACAAAATCAAAATAGTACATTAAAATACTATGAAAAACATTATACTTTTCATTAACATCCGATAAATATACTTGATGCCAATTTTCTTTTTTTAATAAATTAACGAAAGTCTGAACATTTACTTTGGAAAAATCTCTTTTTGCTTGAACCTTAATTAGTTGCTTTGAAGTTTTGTTCTTCACATCTAATTTCACAATTTGACCATCATGATCAGAGTTATCACCCCTTCAACTTTGATCAGATTTGTTGGAATATTTGTCAAAACGTTATCTATTCCAGATTTTGAATTACCACATACCCTAGTCGGAACTAGGTATGATGTGATAATGTAACAATAACTTACATTATCAGTAAGTTATTGTTCTGTCCGTCCAGCGCAGGGAGGAGGGGGCCAACCGGACCGACGCGCGGGTCCACCACAACAATTGACTGATAAGAGTACAGTTACCATAACTCATATATCCAGAATTATTTGTCCAACCAAAACAAATCATGGAAATTTTTTTGTCTAATTTTTACAAATCAATAGAAATATAATCGATTTTTGGTTGAAAAAAGTTCATTATTTTGTTTTGATATTGAAACTTTAAAATAAAATATGAAACCATTAACTAACAAATGTTCTAAAAGAATATAGAATACGGTAATAAAAAAATCATAAACCAAAACATAAAATATTCTAGAGATGGTCGGGGCCCGACCATCCCTACAATATTTAAATAAATTAAATCCTGCACAAATTAAAACGTCAACTAAAGTTGTGTGACTTTTCATTCAAGTGTAAATTAGAAAAACATTGTTAAGTAAACCATTCTTTAGTACAATTACTGTTTTTCAATGTTCAAAACATCTTATTATAATTTAATAAATTTTTTTAATTTAAAACTTCAAATGCCATTAAATATATTTTTAAATAGAAATATAACAAATACATTTAGGCTATTAGTCAACTAATTTAATCAACTAGTAAGTTAAAAATTAATGAAAAAGTATAACATGAACTAAACGAGTTTTAATTAGGGATATGAGCATTTCCGGGTGAATTATAAATTCATTATTATTTAGCGACCAAACTTCAATGGAGGGAGTAAACAGCTCTTCTAGTTGATTGAACATTGAGGATGTGGATAAAAAACTGAAAGGGCTCTCTCTATTGTTAGGAACCTGGCACTGGGATGGGATCACAACAAACAAACAAAACCCCACCTGTTTTGGTTTCCATTTTTATAACATCCTTTGCCGGGCAAGCGAACAGTGTGAGTGTGTGTGTGTGTGTGTGTGTGTGTGTGTGTGTGTGTGTGTGAGAGAGAGAGAGAGAGTGTGTGTGTGTGTGTGCGTGGGCGCGTGAGCCAGTGAAGGTCATTACCCCGCTCCGCTATGCCATTGCTCAGACTCAGACCTCCCTGACCCCGCTCAATAATTTATGTAGTTAACGTGTTTATCTTTATTTGCATTAATAAATCAAATAACTATTATTTACAGTTTTATTCATAAACCAACAGAGATTTATTCTGAAGGCATTTTTTGTATCTTCTGAAATCATTTTCAAGTTAGGTGGTTTCACCTGCGAGAGAATACCTGTAGTTGTTACCAAATACCTGCGTCCATAAGATAATGCATGAATGATTTCCCCGTAGTTCCCACATGGTCCCAAAATATGGCACCAGATTTATGGCATCCACACAATCTAATTGTTTCTTTTATCGTACGTCTGGCAACACTGATCTGCCAAACCGAAAGAGTTACAATAGGGATATCCCTCCGCGCCGTGCCGTTGAGATGTTACTCGCGGAGGTAAATTAAATCTTTCTTGACACTTCAAAACAAATCAAATTTCGTAATAATGAGTTTTTAAGGGTCGATTGGTTTTCAAACTACAATTAATGCAAACAAGTTATGTTTTAATAACGGAACTATTTTTCAAATGAATGTTGAAAATTATTGCGCAGTATCCTTTCACCGCTTACCTTTTGTCGTCGTCAGCCATCACCGAAATTGCGTTGTTGTTGTTTTTGAGAACGAGTTTTGATTTAATATTAAATAAGTTAGCTGAAATTGTGATTAGGTTACAATGAAAATGAAACACAAACACAGAATACTTTTTTATGTATTTTAAATAACATGAAAATTCGGCACATTCGTTGCGCCTCTTGAGCCGCATCGAACGTACTCGATGCATCGTAATTTCGAATACCTCTGCATCGAATCGCGATTCGATGCATCGAATAGAATCGAATCAAAATTTCGATGCAATTTCGATGCATCGCACACCCCTACAAATTATTGAGGTTTCGTCAGCATTCTCATTAACAAGATAGTTGATTAAATCAGTAATAATGCTGATATATTGTGATGATTGTTTTCCTCTTTTAGTTATGTATTGTTGTATGGGTAATGAACATTTTTTTCCAGTAGTTATTTTGAGCAATTACCTTGGCCAGCAGTTCGGCGTGGTTCTTGAGCTGCGGGTCGACGTGGTTCTCTAGCTGTGGCATGGAGCCGAGCCCGACGGAGCGGAGGCCCCGCTTGGTCACCTCCTCCAGTATGAGGGTCAGGTGCGTTGCCGGGTGCTTGAAAGCATTCTGCAGCTCCCTCAGGTGGCTGCCGGCATACTGGATACCTGCACAACATCAAACATATCTTCAGACTAGATTATTTACGTAGCTCGAATTGTGATGACTTAACTCAACAGGAAATGTTTTAATGCGATTGTATCATCCTAATTTACATCCCCCAAGCAGAAAATTCATTTAAAATAGCTGGATATGATGTAGTTACAATGGAACCTCAATATATCAAACCAGAAGGGGCATATGAACACCTTTGTAATATCAAGGCAATTGTTGTCCATCTTCGATATACTGAGGTTCACCACAACCGTCCAAGAGGCTTAGCAAGTGAAGAATTAATATGGTTTTACTGTCATAGGATAACTTAAATTTTGCCATTGCACAAAAGAATAGCAATCCATTGTAAAACTTTAATGTACTGTATTATAAACCCTTCAATGGAGTTTTGTATCTTAAATGATCAGGCCAGACTATAAACGGTGATGCAGAAAACTAAACAGTGCTGCAAACAAGCATTGAGCGGGATTAGATGATGTCTGTTCTAGTAGTCTTATACATGTAGTATTGAAGTAAACAATGGTTTGTATGATTTAGAACTCGAGAATAATGTAAAATGCAATTGTAAAAATATGCAAACGGATGCTTAAAAATAATTTTGTAATTAATGGAACAAAACTAACTAAGCTCTGCAAACACAAAGGAGCATAGACGTAGATCGACAGGATGCAACACAAAAGAAAATGGATGAGTTCAACGCTTTACTTTGTTGTTCTTTTTAATTTCGATATGTTGAGGTTTTGCAATCAAAACTTCGATATGTAGAGGTTCTAGGTTGTGCATCAACGCTACAAAAGTTTGAAATATTTAGGTTATCCTGGATAACCTTTCGATATACTGAAGTAGAAACAACATTGGATTAATAGGAAGGCGAGTACTCGACTAATGAGTTATTACTCGAGTAGTTAGCACTACTTGGTATCGATTCGAGTAGTTTAAAATACTCGACCAAACGAGTCGAATAGTTGACAAATCCGCATCTATTGGCGAAATTGGCAAATCGCCAATTTTGTTGGTGTTACTGATATTTGACAAATAAATTAAAGAAAATAGCAATAATTGTAGTGAATTCATTTTCCATCCCTTTTTAATTTGTTTAATTTAAAAACGTACTTAACCTATCAGCAACCTGAACATGGCTTGAGTCATTCATTTTGGATTTAACTTCGGCAGACGATAAGGAGAAAGAACGACCAGCAGACGAAAGACAAATTACATTAAATTTATATATATTAATAATTAATTGTTATTCATTTTATTTCATTTTATTTTATTATCTTAAAAGACAGTTTTTGTTACAAAATAAAGTTTTTAACTAATTTTTTTTTTATTATCAGCAATTTAAAAACCAATATTTTTCCTTCACATAGTTTTTAAGCAAATTAAACTTTAAGTGATCTTTTGTAGGCCTAGTAGGATAGGCTGGTTATTTTGGCATAGTAGGCTAGTATATTTTTATATTTTAGTATAGGCTAGTTATTTTAAAGCAATTTTCAATATTTTTATGTTCACATATTACTTGACTCGACTCGAAACTCAAGTATTCTACTTACTACTGGACTCGTTCCAAAAATATGATACTCGCCCACCCCTAGGAAGGTTCAAGAGGAATAAGAAAACTTTGTTACACATCTTGTAACACAACGTGGAGTTTTATATATTGAGGTTCAATATATCAAGGTTCCACTGTATATTGAAACATAACTTGCTGAAAAAATATATAATCACTGATCTGCGGAGTAGTATATAGGTAATCAAGTCCTGCAAACCTAGCAAACAGTTTGGTATTTTCTAAATATTCCTTTAAGTTCATAACCATGACTGAGATTGGATTCATCTAGGTTGCCTGAGAAAATTAAAGATGAAAATACCAAATACTAATGATATTTATTGCAATTGGTGATACAATTTTACACATAGCAATTAGCAAAAGATACAACAATTAAGGAAACTTAAAATGCCCAAAATCTTTATAGTAAACATTCTTCTACTTGGTCAGGATATTTTTCAATTAAAATATTTTTTATTTTCTTCTTTATTTTTTTTGTGGTACCAAAATTTGCTAAAACTTTGTGTTAAATTATTAAATATTTTTATCTTCATTTGGATTAATGCTTTTTAGATTTTTAGAAAACTTACATAGTTTAGTCCAGTTTTTAATTTAATTTAAGTGTAATTCAATTATATATTGCTTATAACGGAGGCTGTGTTTGAATCAGATATTGAAATCAATTTTTTAAACATTTCTTATTAAGGATAAAATTTTAAGTGACATGTCAAATTCTGTTAATTTTTCTTACCTTCTAAAAATTTCTAATCAGTTAAAACATCAGTAAATTACACAGAATTTTTTTCTTTGATGTACTAGCAGAAACCTTCTTTATTTCCGTGATTGCACCGTAGTTGAAGTCAGTAATGCGGTTTTCTAACAAAGCAACCTTAAATGTTTCTTTTAATCAGTATTAGCATTCACATCCTACCTGTGAGTGCAACAAAGAGCCTAAGTATGTCGTTAGTTCCCTCGAATATCCTGAAGATCCTGAGGTCCCTCATGACACGTTCAAGACCACAGTCCTTCATGAAGCCCATTCCTCCCAGGATCTGAATAGCCTCATCCGTGACGTACCATGCTGATTCTGAGGCAAACACCTAAAAAATAAAATTGGATTATAAACACTTTTTTATGACATAAGTTAAGAAGGTATATATTATTAATGAAACGGCAAACAATTCCTGATGTAGATAAAATGTTGATTTCTTTAATGCTAAAATCACCTACGAGGCTTGGTCCTCATGAGAAAAAGCTCTGAGGCTAAACTGTGGTTCAGGACTTTGCTGAGGGGGGGGGGGGGGGAATGTGTTTTTACAAAGAGTGATAGAAAGTTAAAAAATAAATATAATTAGATTTGCAAAGCTTTTTGGAGGAAAACAGGCTTTACAATAACATTTATGTTTCTTAACTGTAAGGCCTACTGTACTTATTTCTTGGCAATGAGTGTTTTATTATCTAATACTAATGAATGGGCATAGGCAATTACATTTCTTTCAAACTAATGTGTAAAGGAATTTTAATGAATGAACTCTAACTAAAAAAAAAAAATAAATAGATACGCTGATAGTAAATTTGACTTTGTTCAATGTAAAACAATTATTTTTAATGGTTTTTCTAAGAGGGACCAATGACATCTTAATAAACCAAATTGGATGCCTCAGCTTGTAAAGTTTGAGAACTCCTGCATTACATATAATCATAAACATCGGAAAATTTATGCTGCCAAGCTGTAATTACATGTTTAAAAAAAATTTATGCTCATTCAGAAATCAAATTTTGTTAAATATTCATTATTTATACACAATGTGTTTACTTTTTTATAAAAAATATTGAGGGTTCCCAAGACATGTATGCCAGTATCATATAGTGATTTTCTAAACTACTGACGAAGTATATTTACTCCCTACTTGAAATTCTGTGATAAAACGTAGTATCTCTAATTAGACTAGTACTGTTGTACCTTGGATATGGCCGCCTCGAGATGGTAGTCGATGGAGCCACTGTCCATGTTGGCACTCAGCATGTAGGCAACGCTCTCAGTGACGTAGTGTAGCAGGGCCATGCGCGCTAGCTTCTCCTGTATGGCTCCGAACGAGTCTATACGGCGGCCGAACTGCACGCGTGTTGTGGCATGGTCCACCGCCTTCTTGGTGACTGCGCGCATCGTGCCCGACATCGCAGCTGCCATGCCAAACCTTCCATTGTTCAAGATGTTCATCGCCACCTGCAGTCCAGAAAAGACTTCTTTGGTAAGGCAGACTGCTTAATGTAAGACTTACAATACTCCGATGCGTAGGAAACGTGTTAATCTTTAAGTAGTACAGCAAACTTCATCTAATCCAGCATGTCTGGGACTTAACACATGCTGGACTACAAAATATTACTGGATGAATATCAGGCAAATGTGAATTCAAGAAAAAATTAAAACAAACAAATGTAGGTTTAGACCTATTAAAAATATGCTTTACGACCTACAGTATAAAACATTGCATAATATAATGTAAATAAAAATACCGCACATGGTTACATGAAACTAAAATGAGAATTACAATCTCACCTCACCTGATGTCGGATGAATATGACTCGTCTCCCCTACACGCATTCCACAGTCCTTTGTATGGCATACTGTTGTCCCCTCGCAACTTCTGATCACAAACGAATCTGAACTCTCATTACTATTTTTATATCTATAAATTTAAAATGTTCTGAAAGCATGCCGAATTGTAGGTTGCTGGATTAGAGGAAGTTTACTGTAAATATACTTCTAATACATATAGTCCCCTTTCTAATAAAAACTTGGACTAGTCCTACTATAATTTGATTAAAACTCTATTTGTATAGCCCCTGATCAGTAATATTATGCTGGAAACAAGTATTATATATTTTTAAGAAATTTGATTTTATTAATAAGATTAAAACTGTACTTAAGAAAGTACAAGAAGGATATTAATTAAATTCTTAAGAGGTAGCCTATAGCTGATTTTACCTTAAAACCTTGGCCAACACCGCCCAGCACATTTTCCGCTGGTACCTTGCAATCTTCAAAGTATACCTCCGCTGTGTTCGAAGCTTTGATTCCCATCTTCTTTTCTGGTGGACCATGGGTAACACCTCCAAAGCTACGTTCCACAATGAAGGCTGTCACTTTGTCTACCTCCTTGCCTTTAAATTAACAAAAATCTTTAATTGTTACAATCACAATTGTTAATAATTGATTGACATTTCACACAAACTCAGTTTTCAAAAGTTTAATTTATAAAAAACGACCCAAGGATTGATTTTTAATTCCATTCTGGAAAATATTAGTTTTACAAATAAAAAAAAATATATTACTATGAATAAACTCAAACAATTCAACATAATGACCGAATTTTAACACAGAGATTTATTTTTAATTTCTAATATGTCCATGATCAAATTGTTGAAATTTTGGGATCAATTATTGATCTTTTCCTTATTTTTTATGATTAATACTTTTAATTAATTAATTGATTTTAATTAATTGATTAATTTTTTTCAATGACCACTTTTATTTTACTCTTATTACTCCATATACCAGTTACTTCATTCTAATGCCATATTTATCGTAAGAAATTTAGTATTTCAAAGACACAAGATTTTTCAGAAAGTGAGAATTACATGTTCCTGCCCAAAGCCATAGCTTAACTGAAGGTTATTAGGCAAATGAAGCAAACACTGGTATGGAGAGAGGAGATTTTAAGGTACATAACAACCTAGAATTCAACATTGGTTGTTTGACAGGTTTTCTTATAAACAAATTAACCCCATTATTTTTCAGCCACACCCCATAAAGTTTTTAAATATCCACCGACAATTGTAGGGTTGCATCCAACAAGAATAAATTACCTGTTTTCTCGTCTTTAACTGGGGTCTGAGCGAAAACTGTAAATATCTCTGCTAATCCTCCATTACTGATCCAAATTTTGCTTCCATTCAATGTGTAGTATTTGCCATCTGGAGAAGGAACAGCTCTCGTTCTGTAAATCCCAAAATAGATCAAAACAACTCTAGTATAATTATCAGTCCAAGATTATATTGTCCTGCTTTTCACAAGTTTTAAAGTTAAACGAACGAAAAAATCAAAATTGTGTAAGAGAATTTATATGCCCTAATATACAAGGTGGAAAAAGTCTGGGAACCGTACAGTATCTTTAAAATGATGTAATTGACAAAACTAAAACTTTGCACACTGATTTTGAGTCAAAAATTCTACTTTTCAAAGTACTTATTGATCTTGAACCTCCATGGTACCACAAGCAGTCAGAGGAAAATCTTAAATGTAAGTATAGGTCAATATGTACATCAAATTAAAGGTCTGTAGTAAATAATAGATAAGAATGTCACAAACTTAGCCTTAAAAAGTTGACCGAGAACAAGATGATAGGCGATCAAACTTTGCAATAAAGGCATATTGCCAAAAAAAATTTAAAAAATAAAAAATAACTGACAATACACTTGACCTTTTTTAAGGTCGGGTTTGTGACGAATAGCTATGAATGCAAATCGGTTTAAAACTATTATCACATGACGTTGACCAATGAAGTTTTTCCAAGACTTCCTTTACCAAGAAGTCCCTCATGGAAGTTGTCAAGGGGAACTTCATTGGCCTAAATCATACTGTAATGGGGGATAGGAGTTATATTGTTTCATTTAATTATTAGTTAATGATTGCTGGTTTATAAATTGTTAATTTCAAGAAAATAATGTGAGGAGGAAGTATTTGAGCGTGTTGTATGAGTAGTCTGGAACTGTTATTAAACACTAACTTGTGCTGACCTATTGGTAGTTCTGTCTTCAATAAGTCAGCAGACTTAGATTCGAGATGGTTAAGTATGCGAGTGGTCTGTGAGCATTTGGTAGGTCTAGATTAGATGGGTTTTTCTAAATTGGAATTTGATCCATATTGATAATTTGTTTTAGGGTTAATTCAGCTTAACTCTTAATATTTAATTTGTTAAATGTTCTTTTCCAGTTTGTTGATCATTATTATTCTTCTGGTTAAGTTGTGATTGTATTTTGTTTGTAATATTAATTGCTTCTCTGTTAATTATATTTTAGTTTGATTCTCAACATGTCTCTTTTTAATTCTTTGAGCTAAAAAATGCAGTGTGGCTTCTCAGCCTGGCCAACTGAAAGGTCACACGCATGACAATATGATACATAACTATAAAAGGGTTTAGCTGCATTCTAAGCAATTTTCTACAAACCCGACTTCCAAGTCGGGTGTATCTGAAGTGTAGAGACATAAATTTTTATACAGAAATTGTAATTATTTAAGACACCAAAGACGGAAAACATGGATCAAAGGTCATAAAAAATACCTACCACTTGTTTAGAGTGTTTATTAAAATTATTTTCTGTGATTATTATTTAAGTATGCTATGTCTATAAGAAATCATTAGTCACATTTAGGGTACCTGATGGAACCGGCGTCACTGCCGGAGGAGGGCTCAGTCAAGCAGAAGCAGGCCATTTGCTTTTCCGTAGACACTCGTGGCAAGTATTTCTTCTTCTGTTCTGGAGTGCCGAACAATAAAATACCCTGTAGACATGCCATCATGAAAATAATGTTGCTGTAAAGAGAAGAATGTAAATTCTATTTCCTACAAGACAATCAAATACACCAATATTTTTCATTCGTCTATGAAAACCAAAAATTGTGAGAGTGTTGTCATTTTTACATGAGTGTTCACTGATTCATAATAACTTATCAGAAAAATTCGTCTGATTTTGCTCAATTGACCTTTTACACTGTAACGGACACATTTTGGGGACCGTTACGGTTTTAGTTTAGTTGTAAAAATCAATGTTGGGTCGGCAGATCGCGCCCACAGACTGTACATAGTCAGCTGATGCTATCAGCTGTTTCTAGGTTAGTTAGTTTGTAGAAAGGCCGCTAGGGGCGAAGGCAACGAGCCAGAGAGGCCCAAAATCAAATTCATTCGTTAGCTGAGCGTCGTGCTTGCTTCATCTAAAGCTCCTGAAGAGTTCCGAATATTGAGTCCTGACCTAGCGGTAGCTAAACCGTGGACTTTTAGAATTTGCGGTAGCAAATATTAGTTTCTATCATTGTAAGTAGTAAGCTGTTTTGATTTTAATTAGTTTCGTTTAAAGTTTATTATTATTTCACTTTCGGCGGAAGCCTAGGTTGTGTTTATTTTCCCTTTTGGACTTGACTTAGCACAGGCTTATAGTTGATTTGATTTAGAGCCAATTTATTTAGTTAAATTACCTGAGCATTCCGTTTGATTGTTATTTTCAGTGTAGAAATTAGTTCAGATTTATTAAATTGATTCGGACCATAACTCGTTTTGTTATTGCTAACTTATGGTCAGGTGTAGCTCGGAGTTGGGCTGCAAGTAGGGCCGGTACGTTAAGTCATTCCTTATTGTCGAGCGATTGCGCTATCCTTGTGAGTGCAGACATACGTCAGTAACCTAATTACCGTCGGTCTATGGTGATGTGCAGTTCGGAGTTGGACTGCTATTAGGGTGATAATTAGACACTTCCCGTCTCTGTTGAGCGATTGCTCTTAAATCTTAAGAATTGTGACCAAAAGTCACTAGGCCTATTGTTAGAGTTGGATCTAGTTGCAGTTCGGAGTTGGGCTGCAGGTTAGGTTAGGCCCGGTGATTTAAGACCTTACTGCTTTGTTAAGCGTTTGCTTTCATTTTAGTAATAGGCTCAGGCCTAAAAGTTAAATTAAATATAAGCAATCGGATTCGGTGAGATTGGCGACTTGTCAATCTGGATGATACGAAGTTGTGTCATCCTAAATAGGATAGGCCTGTAATAATTATCTCTACATTTCTTGTTGAGTTTCGCCAGTACGAAGTTGTGTTGGCTATTATTAAGTTAGGGCCTAATCAATTATAGTCCAAGTAGGATTAGGGCCTAACCCGCATTAACTACTATAGCCTATCTAACCGGTAGTTCAATTAACATTAGGCCCTAACTTTTCACACCAACTGTTAGAAACTTATTGCTACTTGCAGCCGGCGCCGAGTTGGCCTGTTAATTAATACATTTTTGTCTTGTCTTGTGTTTAGTTTGTTTCACAGGTCCATAGATTGCCAGGAGTTAACCCCGGATCCTACCTTCGACGCGGTGGTGATTGGTACCCACTCGTGCGGCAGCACTTCAGTCAGGTGGTGGTACTTACCTTAGGCTAGTGACAGGTATTAGTCATAGTAAGCCATTGTAATTGAATTGTTTGTATTAATCAGGTATTTATAAAATATTATTGGTATCGCCTTGAACGGTAGGGTCGGAGCGAAATTGTGCCGACAGTCTCTAACTTAGATTGCTTATTCAAAATTAACCATCTGAACATTAAAATCTGTAGGCTAGGTTTACAGTCTGAGCGAAATTGTTCAGACAAACCTGGTGTGCACGATGATGAGTGGAACCCGCCTCTGATTACCTATTCTGGTAAGGGTCATCACTGAGTGCTCACCGAACAAAATTGTAGTTTTCATTATCCCACTGATCCCTGGCTATAAGCTATCCGAGGCATAAACAGGTGCTTCTCTGTGACATACCCCACAGAATCACCCTTACAACACTTTTGACTTTTTTGAAGAGGAAATTTTATTGTTCTTAAAAAAAAGTAAAGTTTGAATAAGCAAGGTCTGATGTTGTGAGTTTTCGAGTCACATAAGTGCCTCTAACGAGACCTTAAGACTACTTTAGTAGCCAAGACCAACGGCCTTCTGAAGCACAGTAGCAGTATTATCAAATCTGGAGTATCAAATTTGTGGTAACCGTGGGAATCGAACCCGGAACTTTAGGGTGCTAGGCACATTACTACCCACTTAGCTGTGACTGCCACATTCTATCTATATACCTTAGAATAATAAAGCTATTACACTGAATCAACTATGTTGGACATGTTAAGACATTTTACATATTATGTCAGGCTTAGAAAACTTTAAACTTGACAGAAAACTTCTGTAAGTACTGTAAATGTTACCTTGAAGCCGATGGACTGATGCGCTCCCAGTGTTATTCCCACGCCCAGATCATGAGCTCCAACTATCTCCACCATTCGGGCATATTGTGTATTGCATAGGCCGAGGCCTCCCAACTCGTTTGGAACTTGCAATGCGAAAGCCCCCATCTCCCACAAACCCTCCATACTTGCTGGATCCACTTTTTCCATTGCGTCATTTTTGGCTGCATCATTTTGTTCCTAAAATATTTGGCATAATAATTCAATTGGGCATGCCCACTTAAGTGTGATTGTAAATTCATTTTCAGCACTTTTAATTACAATATTTAAAATTATAATATTTGATTTGATGTACCTCTTAACCTATACACTGTGGAAGGATAAGTGACATTTGTACTAATAATAATAATAATAATAATAATAATAATAATAATAATAATATTTTATTGCATTGGTATAAAATATATACATAGCAATAGTTTACATAGTCAACAAAAATTTTAAATATTACTCTAAGAAATCCAAAAGTTCTTCGATAAGCATTCTTCAATTTTATATGGTGATTTCTTAATTAATTGTTCAGTCAATTTTTTCTTTAATGATTTTTCTGTTATTTCCAACCAAGCAGTGGGCAATGTATTAAATAATTTAATTTCCATATATTCAATATTTCTTTGAGATTTATTATATTTGCAGTGATATGTCTTCAATTTAAAATTGTTTCTTGTTTCATGTGAATGTGTACTAAAATTTTGAGGCAGATTTTTCATTTGTTGTTTGACATTTAAAATAATTTGTAAAATGTAAATAGATGGTAACGTTAAAATTTTTAGTTTTTGAAAAAGTGGCTTGCAGTGTGTTCTTTTTTTAGCTCCACAAATAATTCTTATTGCCTGTTTTTGCTTTTTAAAAACCTTATCTGCTAAGGGAGCATTACCCCAGGCTGTAAATCCATACATGATATGGCATTGGAAGCAGCCATAAAATGCAGTAATTAGTACTTCTTCAGTAACATTTCCTCTGAGTCTTCTTATGATGTACAATCCTTTTGAAATTTTGCTTAAAACTTTATAAATTTGATATTGCCAATTAAGTTGAGAATCAATCATAACTCCCAAAAATTTTAATGAAGCCGTATTTTTATAGAGGAAAAATCTTTTGGAGAAACTTATTTCTAGATTTTGAGTTTTATTCACGTTTAATCTTAATTTATTTGATTGACACCAATTTGTTATGATTGACGTAGTATTATTTAAGTTTTGAATAAGTTCACTTTCAGAATTTCCACATGCATTAATTCCTAAGTCATCTGCATATAAAAAACAAGATGAACAAGAATTTTCAATGTTAAATGGTAGGTCATTAATGAAGATATTGAAAAGTAATGGTCCTAAGCATGACCCTTGTGGAACTCCAACTTTAACACTAAGACCTCCGGAATTTTCATTATTAAAATTTACATATTGAGTTCTTTCTTCTAGATATGATTTTATTAAGTTTAATGACTTTTTTTCAAATCCATAAAATTGTAACTTGTCTACTAAAATTTTGTGGTCAACAGTGTCAAAAGCTTTAGAGACATCAAAAGATCTGAAACATACAAGCCTGCCATTTTCAATTTTATTTACTGAATCTTTGATGAGATTATTGATAGCCTTATTTGAATTCAATCCTCTTCTAAAACCATATTGGCTTCCACTAAATAGTTCATTTTCTTCAAAAAAATCATAAATTTGATTAAACATTAATTTTTCTAATACTTTGGATATTGTTGGTACTATAGATATTGGCCTAAAATTAATATAGTCACTTGTGCCGCCTTTGTGTATTGGAATTACTTTAACTTGCTTACAAATTTTTGGAAATTTTTCTTCGTCAAGACATTTATTGAATAGAGTTGTTATTATTTCACATATTTCTTTGGATACAAGTTTTAACATTTTTGGACTTAATCCAAAAACATCTTGACAGTTACTAGATTTGAGATTTTCTATAATACTATAAACTTCTTCAACAGTTACATGTTGTAAATTAAATTTTATCTGCCTTTTCTTTTTGTAAGCTTCCAAGTAATTTTTAAAATGATACATTGAGTTTTGTTGAATGTTTTTAATTATGTTTTCAGCACTGCTTATAAATGTTTGGTTGAAACCTTCCGCATCTAGAGAATTAAGAGATACATAATCTATTTTATGTACATTTGACCCAGTAATCCTTTTTATTACATTCCATATGGCCTTTGTCTTGTTATTTTGATCATATTGAATTTCTTTGCTATTATATTCTATTTTGGCCAATTTTACATGTCTTTTGTATGACTTTAATAGATTAACATATGTATTCTTTATACACTCGGTGCCCTTTATTTTAAATTCATTATAGACCCTTAAACATTCTTCTTTTAATTTCCTTAGTTCTTTTGTATACCATTTATTTTTATTAGGTGTAATCTTTTTTACAGTCTGCAAAGGAAATGCCACATTCACTGCTTCAGTCATCTTCTCAAACAATATGTTAAATTTATCCTCTAAATTCTTGCTTGAATAAACTTGAAACCAATTCATTTCATACATAATTTTCTTAAAAGTAATCATGTTATATTGAGTCATATGTCTTACATATTGAATATTTGGTGTAATATTTGTCGGTAATGTCTTATTTTTGCTATGGGAATTAAATTTCAATGTCAAGGCACTATGGTCAGAGGTCAGTGTTCTTAATGTATTCACTTGAATCATTTCCAGAGCAAGACTCGTAAATATATTATCAATACAACTACCATCGTTAACTCTACCTGGCCTTGTGATATCATATATTGATCTATTAAGCCCATAGCTATTCATTATTCCCAATAATGTAGAAGAATCCCAATTTTGTTCATTTAAATTGATATTAAAATCACCAGCAATAAACAATACACTTTTTAATTTTATTGCTTCATCAAGAGTCTGAGTAAGTTTCGTAAAAAATCTTTTTAATTTTTCCATATTTTTTGTGTATGGTCGGTATATTGATAAAACTACTATATTATAATCAACAATTTTGATAGCTGCAACTTCAAAAATCATTTCCTCTGATAAATTATTTAGACTATCCAATCTTTTAAATGTTATGTTTTCCTTTAAAAAAATAAGACTTCCTCCTCTGATAAATTTTGTTCTACAATAAGCAGCTGCAGTGATATATCCTGGTATGAAAACATGTTCAAGATCTGATTTTTCAAACCAGTGTTCGGTCAGACATACAATGTCTGTATTTTCCTCATCTAATAAAATTTGTAATATGTCAATTTTCTTTATTAATCCCCTAATATTCCAACTAAACAACTTAAATGACCTCAAAAAATGTTCTTTTTCCCTAAAAAAGGATCATTAGATTGTGAATTAGTATTCACCGTATAATTATAAATTAGGTCTTTAATTAAATTTGAAAATCGAATTTTACCAATCTTGTTAAAGTGTAAACCATGTTGCGTATAAAATCTTCTATTCATGCCTTTAAGAGTTAAAAAATGAGCATGTTCAAACTTCTCGACAATTTTTCTCAAATTGTAATTTACATTTAATATTTTTTTATTTAAATGAGGATAATCATACCTAAAAGGAATGCTAGAAACAATTACATTAGTATTTATAGAACTTTCTAGTGTTTTAGAGAGATTTTCAATCATTACATCTAAATTTACATTTTCATCTATATCATTGGTACCTCCTAAAATAATTAAAAAGTCATTTTTTGTCATATTCTTTGTCTCAGACTGAGCATTTTGGGTAACATCATGAAGTCTTCCATTCGGTTTTATAAAACTTTTAACTTTATAGTTGGTAAACAATTTTTCATTCAGTAGGTCATTCAGACTTCTCCCATGGCTATCGCCAAAAATTTCAACTTTATGCGTGCACAAGTAGTTGGGTTGTAAGATTTCCTCATGAATTTCATGACATTTTGTTTCTGAAATTTTCAAATCTGCACCTATATTTCCGTTGGTTTCAGAATGACTGTCTTGTAAAGGTTGATTTAATGTATTATCATAATCAAGTCTTAAAAATGAATCAATATCATAAGAAGCACTGATCATGTGGTATTTCATTATGTCAAACAAAATTAGTCTGATATTCACTATCACATTAATTCCACATTCAAATCCATTTTGTTGTTGTACACATTCCAAGATTCTAACATTTTCTTTCTTAATATGTAACTTTTGTGCAACCGTATTAGCTGATTCCAAGTTTGTATTTGAAGCAGAGTCCAAATAAAAGGCATTTCTTTCCTTAGGTTGACAAACTAGTAGACTCCAGTGACTACCACTATAATCCACATCTGGATTTTCACTATCATTTATAGTCAGAAACACATATTTTTTATCAAAGTAGGATAGGCTTTCTAAGATTTCATCTACACAAGTCTGCTTTCCATGTTTAATAAGGTGTACTGTCATTGGATCAATTATTAAAATATCAGTTTGTCCCTCAATGCTTTTAGAAATAGAATTAAAGTAAGCCTGTAAGATATTGTCATCAAGCCATCTGCTAGTTGTATCGCTTTTATTTATTTTCAACGAATCCAAGTTATTTCTGACCATTTTATTCTCAGATTTTAGTTGTGCTATTTTCCTTTCTAGAATCTGATTTTTATTACTAACATCATTTAAAAGGGTTCTTAAATCAGAATTTTCCGACTTTAACTTAGTCATATCACGAGATGTCTTCCTTAATTCATCTTGTAATTTTGCAATAGTTACTTTTAGATCATCATTGCAAAGGTCTTGTTTGTTTACATAAGAAAGTAAAGGTGTTTTGATCAAAACGGGGGAATTTTCAAGGGTTAACTTTTTTTCAAGTATTGGCATACAATCCCGATGTGATCCTTTCAAATGGGATTCCAGTCTTTTGACTTTTTTGGAGCAATGAGGACAAATTTCACCTAACAGGTTTGCTTTGGTTCCTTTAAAGTCTGTTTTACTATTTTGTGGCCCGGGGTTCAGTTCTACATCTCCAGATAATAAAATCAAAATTATTAAAAAAAGTAGAATTTCCTTGGATATCCCTTTTGTTATGTTAGAATTACTCGTATTACTAAGGTGTTTCTTTCGTCTTGGTTGGTTGTTAATTCGTTTCAATTCAAAACTAACTGTACATATTTTCCATTTTGTCAATTGCAGTTCATAAAAAAGGTAGCTTATTAGAGGTTCATCCTGAGATACACAGTTTGGGGAGGTATAATCGATTTCACTACATATCAAAGTTGTCAGTCTAAGATAAAATAAAATTTTAAGAAATGTTGCAAAATATAGTGTTTTGTTTACCATTTTGAGATATAATGAAAGGTATGAATGAGGTTAAGTATGAAGATTTCTTGAAAAATAGTGTTAATGCTAATTAAATCTGATGGGTTACCATTTCCAAAAGAATTCTTGATGAGCAGAATGATACAGAAATCCTTAAAATGTAGATCACAAATAAATTATTACTAAATTAATGGATAATTTCAAGAGATATTTTTCAATGATGTTTTGTAGACAACAAGTCAGCTGTAATTTTTCAGCTGTAATAAATATCACCTTGATACAACAAACCTCAGTACATGGAATATATCTAGTTATTACGAAGTTTTTACATTCCCCTTCAGGTTTGATATATCAAGGTTCCATTGTACAAATAATAGCAAAAATTTTAATTTATTATGGTAAAAATAAATACCCATGTTTTCTGATTGAAATGTCACAAACGAAGGATGGGTACATATACACAACAGTACAAATCATAGTGAGCAATTAAGTATATAAATGTCATACTGGTTATGATCATAAAAAATTATTTCCTTCATTCAGGAAAATAGTCTAGGCCTCTATTTAATATAAATTAAAAGTAAAAATAGTATTTTAACATTTTTTTTTTACTCCAACCACTAAATGAGTCTGCGTACTGTGTAGGGCTTCGCCCACCAGCCCCCGCTTGGGAAGGGTTAAGAGGCTACTAAAAATTAGCAATAAATCCACATACAGAGGAATGCAACTGAATTCTATTAAGCCTTATTTATAAAAATAATAGGATAAAACTATTGAATAAAAAGCTTTTATATATATATATGCCTGCAAGAGAAAATTTAAATTAATTGTAGGCTAGCCTACTTTATATTGTATTTGGCACTGTTGGATTAACTAGACCTAGACTAATCTAGTACCTACAGAATGAAACTTTATGACAGCAGACTCACCTCAAAAAATTTAGTTGTTGGATCAACCAACATTTTTAATGTTTCATTTTGCTCCTCTGTTAAGACATCTGGATACGGAAAAACTTGTGAAGCCTGTAGAGTACCTCGAAACAGGTTCATAACAAAGGATTGGGATTCCTTCACTGCCTTTTTCTCAGATTCTTTATCATTGTCATCTTTCTGTTTAGTGGCAACAGATGGTGCAGCATAGTTTCTGTAACAATTATAAAATTCAGTTAGGCCTACAGCACTTCATGAAATCTAATATAACTTTTTTAGCCAATTTAGTACTAAGGGAGGGTTAGACTACGACCACCATAGAAGTTCAAAAACATGAGCCTCGAACAGTAGTCCTAGATGTTTATGATAGAGCTTAAGAAGTTCGTTGCTGATGACTTCAATCGGAGTCATCCCGTACTGGCACAAGGTGCGTACGACTCCGGTTGGAGTCACGGTAAAATTTTTGAATCATTAGTACGTGACCAGTTAAGTAATTATTTTGAAAATAATGAGATTTTTAGCGACTTGCAATCTGGTTTCAGGCATTGGTGATTGACTGTTCATGATGTTGACCGTCTTGTCAAAGATGTGATCAGCACATTTGAGGACGGGGGCTTTGCTCTAGACTGCCTCCTGTGACCTGAGCAAGCCCTTCCCGTGTGTAGATCATGAGATACTTTTAGCAAAGCTTCAATATTATGGTATCCAAGATTCACATCTAAAATTCTTTCAGTCTTATCTTGTAAATCGTTTCCGATTAGTTGAAACCGGTCTTGGGCAATCTGCACCACTTAAAGTCGATAATAGCGTGCCTCAAGGCTCGGTTTTGGGGCCACTTTTGTTTATAATATCTGTCAATGGCTTGCCTGTTAACAACAGTTCAGGATGTTACATGTTTGCCGATGACACAAAGCTCTTCTGTAGGAGTGGTAGCTTGGCTACCCTTTTGGCCTTGTTAAGAACACTTTAAGTGAGGCCTCAATTTAAGTAGCTGAATGGTTATAGTGCTTGCCTTTGAATCCAAAGGTTGTCGGTTCGATCCTGAGGAAAGTTAGTAACTTTTTAAAAGGATAGATTCCAGACCCAGTTGCCACTTGTCATTGGGCTATTAATTAATGATGCTTTCTAACAACTGGTCAATGTTAGATAGTAACCAGACTGGGGTTTGGGCTGTTCCCTTTCAAAACATTAAAAAATGCAACTGGCGTAGATAGACACAAATTTTAAAAATTTTGTTTAGAGCCAATAGCCTTTTACTTAATGAGTCAAAAACAAAAAATCTTATGTTTAGCCTCAGGAGGGTCACTGATTGTGCTCAGGATGCTACTGATAAGTGTTAAATTTCTGGGAATTAAAGTTGACACTCAACTCAGTTGGCATTCCCACATTAATTTTATTTCTTCCAAACTTTCAAAAATTATTTTTCTCTTCAGAAGATTGAAAAATCATGTTACTTTGGACTAGCCTACTTGTGAATTGTGTATTTTGCGTTTTCCCAGTCAATCTTGAATTATGGATAGATTTTATAGGGAAATTTAAATCAAATTTCTAACATTCTCATTCTTCAAAAAAGAATAATTCGTATAATGGCTAATGTTAGTTTTAGGTTTCATTGTAAACCTTTGTTTTAAAGAATTAAAAATTCTGACAGTTATTAATTTGTATATTTAGAAATAGTCAAGTATATCTCATAAGAATTACCTAGCACCAATTTGATAAGACATGTACATGAACATAATACTCAAAGTGTTTCAGTAACTATAGTTTTTTTTTTTAAGATTATCCAAATCACTACATGTCACTACTCCATAGGTTTAAAAATTTTTAAGAAAATTATTCATAAGTTAGAATTTAATCCAACCCCCCATACTATTAGTAAGAAACATTAAAATAACTATTTTAGTTGGCTCTTGGATAATCCTTTCTATTCGCTGGGGCAGGAGTTTCTATTTATACGAGATAAGTTAGCGTCTTAAGTTTTTAACCCTAGGGAGGTTGCACTTGATCATTTTGATACAAGCGCTTTTTTTATTGTCGCCATTTTGTATGCGCGATCTCAAAAACCAAATTTCCCTTGCCGAGATCTCAACCCTCCCCCATTACAGTACCGATCGGTGATGTCACAGGTTTCATCGTGCTGCTCTCAAGATCATTTTGTCACTTTTATAAAGAGCGACCATTCCCATTTTAAAACTGAGTTATTACCTCCTTCCATTTTACATACATAATTTTTTTATCTTTTTATGTGTAATTTTTCAATATTTGTCAAGTATATTATTAATAACTAGGTATCTAATTGCATTTAAAAAAATTTTTTTTAACTTTGTATCATTTTGATACAGTGCGACCTTTACCGTTTCATATGTGAGTTATCTACTTGTTACATTTTATAAACAATTTTTATGATTTTTATATATATTTTTCAATATGGCTCCAATATATTATTAATAACTAAGCTCATTAATAACTAAATGTATCTATTTTGTATTTCCGCTTATTTTTATAACTTTGTATCTTTCTGATTAAGTGCGACCTTTCCCGTTCTTGTAAGTGTGATCAACAGAGGGTTAACTGTAGGCTATGTTTTCAACTTTAAATTTTATGTACTTGTTAGATTATAATTTGTTATTTATTTTTCTGTTATCTATGATTGTTCTGTAATTATTTATAATTGTAAATTGAAGTCATGTGATTTTTTTTATCTTTCTTGCCGTTGTTTGTACATATAAATATAACACAGGTGCAATTTCACTTGTACCATATTATATCCAATTGTACTAAATGTACCTATAAAGGAATAAATTATTTGACTTTGACGGTGCGCAGCATTACACAGATTGATCAACTGTGACCTCCGCTTTTATCAGGGGTCAAAAAGACTATGTTAGTATGTTGTGATGGTCCCATACTTCATTTTAGTTGCGTCCGTTTTCAGTTCCCTTCCCTCGTGCCCCTGGCATCCGCAGAAGTTTAGGCTTTCAGTAGTTAAAGGTTGCCTTGTTACCGTATGACTTTTCAACAATGAATGTGTTAATAGTGTTGATTCTTTTTAGAGTTGAACCTAATGAAATTTAGGTTTGATAATTCCAACGGCAGTAAACCCAAGTTCAATCACTACTTGCATTGTACCCATACACTCGATTCAAATAATCTTCTTAACAGGAAAAATATTATCTAAAAATTAAGTGAACTGTCCATCAGATTTTCACTGTGTTGATGGTCTAATAAAATCATTTATAAATGTAATATCGGTTTAGATACAAATAAGCGTTGAGAAAAAAAATACCCCCCGTCGCAGCAGACCTGCGTACTCAGCGAATTTCCAAATTAGTTATATTAAGTTTGACCAGCTAAACCTGTAAACAAAATTTCATACCGTGCTCATAAATAGGGAAATAAATGTCTATTCTCCTTAAGATAAATATAGGGAAAGAGTATGCAGGTATGCTGTCATGGGGAACACTAAAAGTAAGTTTTTAGCATAAAAAAATGTATTTCGACCACATGAAGCCATACACTACGTTTCATCTACATCTGTCCATAAATAAACGAGTTTGCCTATTTTCCATATGAATAACATGGGAAAAGAGTATGCAGGTTTGCTGCCATGATAAGCACAAAAACCAAGATTTTTTACCATAAGTTAAATGGATGAATCACAACAAAATGAAGCTAAATACCAAGTTTCATCCAAAAATATTGCTTAATAAGTGGAATATTAACTTATCGTTATTCTCCATAAGATTAACATTGGAGCCCAAAAATACAATGTACTGTCTGTTAGACTTTTTAATATCTCGTAACCAATGGAGATAGAGCAAAGCTTAAAAATACTAAATTGTGTGTTTTTTTTAGCTAAATCCAATGGTGAAAATAAAAATTTAAAATTAAAAAAAAATTACATATGAAAAATGCAAAAAACCCATTTTTGGGGTACAAAACCCCCCAAAACTACCCCTTCCGGTAGGTCGATATGTCTGGTTTACGAACTCATCCGAATAAAAGTAGGATTACACATCTCTACCAAATTTGGTGTCGATCTTACTTGTATGTTACCTTGGAATTTTTATTAATAATATTGAATTAAAATGTATGCATAAAATTTCCTAAAAAATGAGCTTTGTTAACAAATAATTTTTCCTAACAACTATCGGTACCGATTGACATAATAACTTCTTATTTTGAATCTCTAATGATTTAAGAATATATTTAAACTCTTAAAATATTTTAAAAAATAAATGAGTAATAAATAAAAATATATATACAAAGTGGGGTACAACTGTACCCCATGCACATTTTGACATAATAAGCATTGTAGGTGCGCCTACTGGAGGGTTAACGAAGCATTTTAGGACATATATTTATATGATATTTTGTATTGTCTCAACCTAAGGAACAAAATACACAAAATATTTCCAGGTTGTTCGGAAACACCCTGTATAAGTGTGTGTGCGTGTGTGTCCGTGGTACCGATAACTTTTGAAAGGGACCTCCAATTTTGATGAAATTTGGCAGGAAGGTGTAACACCAGGTCTATTTTCATGAGTTCACGAACCAGCATGATCGGATTATAGGAACGGTGTTTTAAAGGGTTTTAAAGGGGTAAAAAATAATGGATTTTTGGCATTTTTTGACCTTAAATTTCAAAATTGAACAATTTTAACTTAAACCATTTAAAAGAGCTTAAAAAACAAACAATTTAGTATTTTAAATTTTTAACTTCGCTTATAGTCTAGTCATATTAGGGAAGTTAAAAGGAAAGTTTTGTCTCAGTTATGAAAAACCTTTTTATTTATGTTTTTTGGGTCGCTGAACACGAATATGAGGTTTGCTAACAGATATTTTGCCCGGAACATTGCCTTTTTTTGAAAATGTCTTGGTTTTTTAAATTAAAGTAGAGAAAATTTCCTACAAGTTTTGTATTTAAAACATTTTTTTATGACAAACCGTTGATCCGCTAGAGCGCGTTGAAAAAGAGCCGAAATTAAAAAAAAATCACAAAAACAACAAATCCTGCCTTTTAACATTTTATTTTCAAGGAAATGAGTAATGCTATGATGGAATTGACTGTTTAAGATACAAAATGTAATGAAATGCAAGTAAAAAGTAATAATAATAACTAAAAGCCATGAGGATTTTTTATTATGAACATTATTTACAAATTAATAATATTTTATAAAAACCAAATGAAAAAAATAAATGAATATAGTTAAATAAAAGAAAATTACTGAGATTACAGCTGGTCCTCTCCCTACCCCAATCTTTTGCTGGTTTATCGATCTCTATCCATTACTGCACTTGAAGTAATGCACTATAGTCCTGGACAGGCTTATTGGCGGGTGGCCGATCAGCTGTAACAACCATCGAAGTATATAATAAACTGGAACGCGCACTGGGTGAGCAGCAAACGGTCCGCCGGCCGCCCGGGCCGCCATCTTTGAAGTTGGCAAGAACCAGCAGCCGCACTGCACCAGCATAGCGTTTCGAGCTGGTTGTCGTTCAGAGCGTCAATTAATTAATTAAGTATGTTGATGTTGCAATTTATTAATTAATTTTTCATAGTTTTACTAACATAAACATAATGATTTTTATATTGTTCCTTTTACATTAATTACTGAAAATTAATGAACAAACCAAAATTCTTGTAATTTTAATTGTTCGCAAAAGTTTGTTTTAGTATTGACTCTAAATGATGTATTTTAAATTAGTGGTGTTAGTGTTACTATAGGCTGTGAGATATATATTATTTAATCCTATTTTTCTACGAAATATAATAAACTGATCTACGAAAAATAAACAGTGTCTTGGTGTGTAAAAATGTTCATGATTAAAAACATTATTTTCAGTTCTATTAGAATATTTTGTGTTATGAAACTGTAATGTACGTAGACGTTATTATAAAATATTTTGTGTCGATAGTGGAGTACTGTTCCCTATATACTATAATGTAAGATATGAAGAAGGAACGCATATAAAAACTAGCCTATATCATTGCATTTTAAAGTTTTTTTTTATTACAGGAACACATTAACAGAATATAAACTAAACATTACTGAATAAAACTATCTTGTTCAGCTTTTGTCTAACTCCTATCTTACCTTTCATGGTTGAAGTTGTTTTTTGTCTAGCCAACTATTTTATACTCTATTTTTCCAATACAGCGACAAAAAAAATTTTCAAAGCATAATGAACACCCCCCCCCCCCAAAGTAACTGTAGGTTAATTTTTAATTGTGTAGATTATTTTAAGAAATTTTTAATTCGTTGTCATTTTTAACTAACAATTAGTAAGCTAGAGGCAATTGAAGTTAATTTTTAGTGTCGTAAGATTAACATGGGGAAAACTTTTACTGTCTGAATCTAAGAAACCATTAAGCAAATAGCGCTAAAGATAAAAAAAACTAAATAATTAAATTACGTTTCATAAACATTTGGCAACATTTCGAAATAGTTATCTGTTACGCATTAATAAACTTATATTTTCCAATATGGTGGACAAGTAAATCTATGGAATTTTATGTCGTTATAAAGAAATGTTCTTTATGTGTAATTTAAGACATTTTTTAGTATTAAAAATTTTATGTTACCAAATTGTTTCGTAGATACATGATATGAAAGTTTAACCCATGCGAATCTTTGGGGCTAAAGATAAACTTCAATTAATTGACCTTAGCAAAAATTGTTTACTTGGTTTTTAAATAGTTATGAGACCGTTCATTTTGTGTATGTCTAACTAAAAAATTAAATATAAGATTTCATAGTAAAAACCCTCTAGATTAACAGAATACACATTCCATAAACAGTGCAGATGACATACGTAAACCTTTTTAAGACTGCAGAATGGATATAAATTTATCATTTAATAATTTAGTGACAATGACGCCATTTATCATCATTTATAAAAAAAACATATTGTCAATTCAATGTAATTAAACAAAAGAAGAAAGCTAAAACTAATGAAAAAATTCAACCAAATTTTAAACTGACTCTATTGTGCCGTACAATACTATAGAAAATTTCGTAAAAATATGCTTACCTTGCGTTCAGTACAGTAACTCTAACTTATATTCACTCAAGTTGACAGTACAAAGGTCTATCAGTTAATAGGATACCTTATGAAGGCTAGTTAAAACAAAGTATAAAAATGGGCTAAATAAAGTATTTTTAGTTTATAGTAATACAACTATTGCAATTGTTTAAAATTATACCATAGGCCTAAACAATAGGTAGTTACTGTATGTAAATTGATTTAAAAAGATCATATTACTTCACCAAAAGAGATATCAATAGTCATATACAGGGCCGTATTTCTAAATAGGCTGAAAAGGCTGGAGCCTATAGCGGTAAAATTTTAGGGGCGGCACTTTGGCAATTTGCAAAAAAATTGAAAATATTTTACTGATTATTCTGATTGGAAGTGAATTCATTTGAGGAATTGGAAATTAATTTATTCTTTTAATATGAATTTACTTCTCATAATTTTGTAACACATTTTTCATGAAGGGTAATTAACGACCATCGCAGTTTGTATAGGCCCAGAAAGATGGAACTACACTAGCTCTCCCAGTGTCTACATTCGCAACTAGTGATTTCCTTTTTAAAACATTTTAATGAATTAACGAATGGATTGGCCACAAAATAGAGCAAAGTATTGTTTTGATTCATAAAATAAACTCCCCATGAAAAAAGTAATTGTTTTTATGAACGGAACGAAAAATTTAACTACTTGCCAGGTGCAGCTGTTCCGCCAAACAACCAAACTTTCGCCAACATTATTATCAACAGTAAACAAATGTAGTTGCGAGTTTACATACCAGAGACCACCAGCTTCATCTACCAGAGACTTTTCACATTTCACGTTAGAGAGTCACAACTGATGATGTTAGGTAGGTATGCTTACTCTTATGCTAGCAGTACACTCTTGCCGAGGCGCCTCGCCGGGACGTTCGGCGAGGATTTTCTCGACGAGGACCCTACAAAGTACACTCTCGCCGAGGGGCTCTCGGGTGAGTTCGCGGTCGCTCGGGCCCTTTGACTCGTACCAAAAACCGCTCCCAGACCGAGCGCAGGCGAGGCCGAGACATGGCGAGACGAGGCAGAGCGAGACATGCCGAGCGCACCGTGTACACTCTTGCCCTCGCCTGCTCTCGTCCTGTCTCGGCGAGAGTGTACTGCTAGCATTAAGATGTTAGACTGTGACGCTGTTACAAGAAACCTTTCAAACTTATACTGGTTTTAATTCGGTAAAAAATGTGTCAATTGGTGACAGGGGCAGCTCTAGGATAAAAATATTGGATACGTAACTTTGGAGTCTTAATTTATTTTAAAACAAAATTCGTCATGGCGGCGTCGCGCTGTTGCCAATTCTTTAGCTTTGTCAAGTGGTGAATGTATTTGTTACGATTAGAGTCCTATTATTGATTGTTTCGTAAGTTTTAAGTTTACTTACACAGAAAAGTGCAGTCCTACGTAAATTTATTAATTAATGAAAATGAACTCACTTTTCACTAATTAAAATTTGAATTTAATTTAAAGTCGTCCGAACTATGTTTTGTAGCTTGTGACAAAACCAACATTATTATTGGGCTGATGACAGTAAAGTTGCGTCTACACTGCCTTGCCTGATGTCCGCTGTTCTAGCTGCTCCTGTGAAGTTACTTTTTTATCATTTGTGTTATGATTCCTGGTTTAAATAATTATTCAATTAAGAATACACAGATCATAAAAGGTTTTGGTACTTGTCATAGTTTTTGGTATATTGAGACATAGATTTAAGATTTAATCCGTGGCGTACTTTTAGGTGAATATGCTCCTATAAGTGACAGTAAAAACTATTTATGTGTCTGTCCCTAAGTAGTTGGAGGGGGAGGGGGCGGCAGAAAATGGATAGCCTACAGGCGGCAAAATCCTAAATCCGGCCCTGGTCATATATTTGTAACAATTAGTAAAAAAAAAAAAGATTGACTCATCGCTGGAAGTGTATCAGCCATCGCATCATCGGCAGCATTATGCCGGACGCCCGACGCTTTCGCATATTCGTAGAAACGCTCAATAAAAATAAGATTGTAAAAAACGGAATGCCCTACAGAAGATATTTTTAATGCAAAATAAAATTCAGAATGTCCTTTACATTTCATTCGCTGGAAGTTTTTGCCTGACCAAATAATAAAAAACTTTCTCGCTTACACTTTTTTCACTACATTATCAAATTAAATCAAAGTAATCTTTAAAAATATATTATTATAACTTAATTTTTTTTTTTTTTTTGCTGAAACCATTACTGATCTGTTCGATATTTAAAGTAAAACGTCGTATAAATTTAAAATACATTGCGTTGCATTTAATGTTTTAAACATTGATCTAAGTGAAACGGTGCATTGTCGTCGGTGCTGGTTACCGTCAACTTCAAAGATGGCGGCCGGACCGATTCGGTGCCGGGTAAGGCACCTGAGAGCGCGTTCCAGTTTATTATATACTTCGATGGTAACAACCTATTTCCTTCGTTAACTGTTTCTAGAAGGTAACAGTAGCTGCTTCAACCAGAATCAAAAAGTAACAGTTACAAATATATAATTCAATTTTAATGTCAGCTGTTACGTATGAAAATACAACCTTCTTTCCAACGTCTGTATATTCTAATTGCCTTGTTGTTAAACCATTATACATTTTTTCATACATTTTTACAAGCAGTATCTTTTACACTTATATAGTTTATCAAAAACATTCAATTTAACTAACGTATTTTGGTTAGTTCATCTTTAATGTTGCACCTTACGTATCATGCGTAGATGTAAGAGGAAGGCATTTCATGTAGGCTTACGAGAAGTGTGAACAAGCCTCATAATTTTCTATTCTATTTACACCTTGCCTACGAATAATATCTATTATGATTTATAGAAGAGCTACTAAAAATTACACTGACGAGAAATATACTGTTTTTGAAAACCAGAGTTGAGTTTGAATAGTGATTTTCGAAACCGTTTTTACACTGATACAATGTAAATCCATAGTGTATAGATCTCCTTCACGCCACACCCTTAAACTATAAAAATATTCGTGTTTGTGTTGTGGTCTGTTGTCAGTTTTAGTGAAAAATTAAAATTACAACATTTTTTTATAGGTTAGGTAATAGGTTTTATAAGTTTTAGGTTAGGATGTTTTTAAAGGTTTTATACGTTACATTCATTTATACAACTTATAATACGTTTCCTCACAATATTACGTTTCCTATAGCCTAGATAAATGTTTTCCTTAACCGTTTGTTTGCGGTAAGATAATAATTAATCTGCCAATATATAATCATTCTATCTGTTTCACTCGATAAACAAGAAATAATTTATCAAATTAACCGTTTGAAGAAAGATAATAATTAATCTGCCAATATATAATCATTCTATCTGTTTCACTCGATAAAAAAGAATTAATTTATCAAATTAATCGATCACTAGGCAAAAATATGTGCAAGAAAATAACGGTAAAAGTGTATAGTTACAAAAAGTTACGTTATGATTCCAATAAAAAACAGTTACTGTTACCAGTTACAGTTACTGGAAACAGTTTACTAAGGTAATAGGTTGGAACAGCTGGTCGCCCACCCGCCAATAAGCCTGACCACGACTATAGTAAACCCTGTAACTGTGCTGGGTTGATGCTGCAGCTAATAATGGTAAAAGCTCAGCTTGATGGAGCTTTAAATGCTGCATTCTTATAGTTTAGGAAGCGTGGTTGGTTCAAAGATGTCGCGGTCTTCCTTATTTACGGTTGTAGCCTTACACTTTCAATAAGAATCCTTCTCCAGCTTCTGCTACGCTTTGGTTAGAGGATTCACTGTTTTTTAAATCCCTAAGAACACTACTAAGGTCAGGAGTTTTTGTGAGTGCTTTCACAAAATTTAATTTACCTAGGTTGAATGGTGTAGAGCTCATGTCACATCCACTCATTGTACGTAAACACAGAATATTTTCTGCAACGATTTTGTCCTTGACAGCAAGGAGTAGGCAGAAGGTTGTTTGTGGAAACCAGCCCTAATAATAAGAGGTTTTTTTCTTTGTTAACTAATAAGCTGAGCATGCAATGAATTACTTAGAAACTAGCAACCGAAGACGCAGACTCATTGATAGTAACAGAAGCTCTATCATTAGCTAAGTATTGTGAGAAAGTAGTTGTTGGCGAAGATGTTGACCTGTTGGTTTTTAAATTTTTTTTATTGGTCTGTGTAAGAAAAAAGTTTTCTTTTTAAAGCCAGGGAAAGTCAAGATCCCACAAACAGCATTCTCCCCACTCGTTGCTGTCAAGGACAAAATTGTTTCAGAAAATATTCTGTGTTTACATGCAATGAGTGGATGTGACACGACCTCTGCACCATTCAACTAAAGAAAATTAAATTTTGTGAAAGCACTCACAAAAACTCCTGAACTTAGTGGTGTTCTCAGTGTTTTCAAAAACAGTGAAGCCTCTTTCCGAAGCATAGCAGCAGCTGATGAAAGGTTACTTTTGGAAGTGTAATGCTACAACGGGAAAACCGCGACCTCTTTGAACCAACTACGCTTCGTATACTGAAGGCAGCATTTAGAGCTTCATCAAATATAACTGTGCTTCCACCCTCAGCGGCCCCAGCAACCCAGCACAGTTACAGGGTTTACTAAAGTGCAGTAATGGATGGAGATCGCTAAACAAGCAGAAGATTGGGGTTGGAAGAGGACCACCTGCAACCTCAGTAATTTTTTTTATTCATCTATAGGGCCTATCCATTTATTTCTTACATCTGGTTTTAATTAAATATTACTAATTTGTAAATAATGTTAATAATCAAAAGTCCTCATGGTTTTTCGTTATCATTATTACTTTTTATTTGAATTTCATTACATTTTGTATCTTAAACAATAAAATCCATCATAACATTACTTGTTTCCATGAAAATAAAACGTTAAAGGGCAGGATTTGGCGTTTTTTGTGATTTTTTTTATTTTGGCTCTTTTTCAGCGCGCTCTAGCGGATCAACGGTTTGTCATAGAAAAATGTTTTACAACATACAGTAGAAATAAGTTTTTTACGACTGAGACAAAACTTTTCCTTAACTACCCTTTTTTGTTCTGAATTTAATAGCCTATTAACAGATAACAGAGAAAAGCTAAAAACATAGGGAAATCAATAGAACCCTGCATCTCACTTATTTATACATAACTTGGTTTATTTTGGTATGTACCTTCATGAGGTTCATGGGGAAAATTTTAAAAATGCCGAATATTGATAGGCCTACAATTTTATATTTACCTTACCTAATCATTATATTTCCTTACAACTAACATTTTCTAACAATATCCCATGGCAGCAAACATACATAGGCCCTACTACTCAGGGATTACCTACTCATTCCCATGTTGTTTATCAAAATACAAAGTCTCAAATTTCTATGGAAATTCGCTGAGTACGCAGGTTGGCTGCGACGGGGGGTATTTTAAATACCTACTGTACAATCTAGGCCTAGTAGGCCTGCACACTTTGGTAGGCCTAATTTTGAATAGGCCCCTAAGTTTACATGTATTAAAAATTAGTGTATTAACACAAAACTATTTTAACTGTTTATAGGTATGGCCATCTTGTGGCAGCAAGATATTTTTACTGAACTACACGGAGTAATACTAGACTTGGGGCTGGGCCGTACGCAAGCGTGGGCTCAAGGTGGGTCAGCTGCAGCAACATCCTTGCTTGTGTGACATTGGCCACAGTGAACTGCCATGTGAACTGACACAATTAATTAAATAATACTATGTAGTAGGTTTTCACGCTCTTACTAAGTATGAGTATGCTACATGCAGTGTGAGATGGTCTTGAGGCTTTTTCGCAACCTGGTACGAAACGAGTTAGGAAAGGTCTAATTAGGCCTAGTATTCAAAAACATTTCCAACCTTGTTCAACCAAACCTAATTAAACGTAACCCTAACCATATCAAGCTTAAACGGACTTAAACTAATCAAACCAAACCTTAGTAGGCCTAGATGTAGTGAATCGGCTCCCAATTGGCATTCAGTTGGCCTGCGTTGCCATTAACATTAGCTTACAACTGCTTGGCCATTCCAACACATGGCGTTTTTTACAGTTTTAATATCAGTGGTTAGTAAGTTATAACTTGACCCTCAGGTTAGTCAGGTGACATCAGGTTAAAAATATTGTTAGCTGGCCTAGATTTACTAAATAATTAAACATTAACCCATTAAACATTTGAAACACTGAAACATTAAACATAAGTTAGTGTAGCTTAGTACAAGTTTGAACAATGAAGCTTACCTTTTAAAATGATTGAATCTAAAATACTGCTCTACTTTGGTTTGCTCTCTGAAGACTCGGCAAAGAGATGAACGAAACATTTTGTTACCTTAAACTCGAATAATTGACGAATGACAATGTTTGGTTAATGCAATCTTAAATTTAAGCCTATCACAAATTTTACAATATACTATACGGTAGGGCCAATGTCTACATCAATTAATTATGTCACTACACCAACAATTTTGCAAGGAGACCAAATTATCACGAAGCACCTCAATGTTGCATAGAATGAGTTATTATTGTTCTTTAACCTTGCAAAGATCTGGATTAAAATAAGGAAGCAGGAAGTTTTAATAAAGACTTTAACCTTTGATAAATTAATCACGAAATGTTACATAAATGAATCAGAGCCAGCTGTGAGACTTAGCAACTACGTGACATGACAAGACAACGACAGACAACTGACCAGACCAGTGTCTCCACCACATCAACATAATTTTACCCTAAAGATCCTGAAAAATTACCTTGAATTACCAAAACAAATTTTCGAACTACCCTAGCCTTAAAGATTACCATAATCACGGCCATAGCATTGACTATTATTGATACTACGTCAATCTAAGTCATAGTACCATTGACTTTAGATGCTATAGATACGTAGTATCAATAGTCAATGATAGTACTAGAGATGGCCGTGCCATAAATCTTAAAAACCAGTACCGGTTACATACTTCAATTGCTCATATTGAGTTGTTAAGGTTATTTATTTAATAATTTATTCAGGTTCTACAGTGTAAAAATCATTTATTTTTTGGCTAAAACAAATCTTTATTTCTTTTTTTGTGTCTCGAGGGCGAAAGTTGGGTTTTCCACTCCATTGTAAGTTATTATTAATGCTTATTATTTTGATTTTTAAAAATCTATTTTGTGATTTAATATTTATTTTATGTATAGTAAAAACATAGTTATTTATATGATTTTACAAATGAGTTAAGGGTCTTTATACTGTGTGCCTAAATTCATTACATACCTTTGTAATGTAACGAAGTATACCTTATTATATATATTGTAAACTTTGTATTCAGACTTTGTTATATAACAAACTATATCTTTGTTATAACAAACTATAAATTTGTTATAAAACAAACTATACCTTTGTTATATACAAACTATACCTTTGTTATATAACAAACTATGCCTTTGTTATATAACAAAGGTATATAGCCTTTGTTGTAAAACTTGACTTTATGCAACTAAATTTCCCTCGGATGGATAGTAAACAGTTGTGAAACAATTTTAGTGTGCAAAACACGCCCTTTTATAGAGTAGGGTGACCAAACGTCCCGTAAAACCGGGATGTTCCCGGTTTTTTGTAATGGCATGCGATGTCCCGAAAAATTGTATCGGGACTCCTGAAAGTCCCGGAATTCTGTTTTTTAAAGAGATTAAAAAATATTGAGACATAAATATAGGCGAATTTAAATTTTGACTAACGGAACAGAGTGGAAGTGTACTTGCTAGAAGCAATCCTCCACAGATTCTTTAAAATTAGAAATGTGACTGTGTGCAATGTTATTACTTTTAAATAAGAATATGAATCACTTTATTGTCCTTAAATTTCGTTCTTACAATGCTAGCAGAGCTAGCACAGAACATAAGACATTGTCAAAAACTTAAACACAAGACAATAAAACAATAAACCTTACAACTAACTTCACGTAAATTACTCAACACATTTTTCCTAAACACAAATTGAAATAAAATAATAGTAACAATAAAAGCATCTTTCTAAACAAAAAATTCCCCAACTGAATATAACATTTTATTTATTAAAAATGATTTCAATTCTCTTTTAAACTTTTCTTCAATAATTATTGTTTTCAATGTGCTTGGCAAATGGTTAAAAAGCTTCCTTCCCATATACAGCGGGGTTTTTTGAAATAGGGTTAAGCGGTGTCTTGGATACTGGAAATCCTTGCAAAACCGTGTATTATAGCCATGTTCATGTTGGGTATTTTCCAGGCTTTCCAAATTATTTCTCAAGAACATCAAACATTTAAATATATATAGTGAGGGAACAGTTAACAAACCAAAATCTTTAAAAAAAGATTTACAAGATTTTCTTTTTGAAGAAAACGTCATAATTCGAATGAACTTTTTTTGCATTTTAAATACCTGATCTAAAAGAGAAGATGCCCCCCATAATTCAATGCCATAACTTATAACAGGAAAAAAAAGACCATAATAAACCATAAATTTTGTTGGAGTATCAATTACTTCACGTAGAATAACCATTTGAAAACAAATTGAATTTAACCTTTTAATTATTTTACTAACACAGGCTCTCCAACTTAAATTTGAATCAATTTCTAATCCTAAAAAGTTGACAGAGTTTTCAGTTGAGAAAGAACTTCCTTTAAACGAAAATTTGTATTCAGAGCTATCCCTACTTTGAGCAGTTTGAAATTTAACTATTTGAGTTTTAGAATTGTTGAGCAATAACCCATTCACTGAGAACCAATTATGTAATTCTTTAAATGCATGTTGAAATATAAATTTTAAATCATGGGTTGAGTTTGCATTCAAAATTGCTGAGGTGTCATCTGCGTAAAGAACAAGTTTTGGCGATACATTATCCGGTAAATCATTTATGTACAACAAAAATAGTAGTGGACCTAAAATTGAACCCTGAGGTACTCCAAATTTTATTTCACACCAATCTGAAATATATTTCAAGTTTTCCTTATACACTATTGTCCTTTGATAACGGGATGACAAATATGATTTGATCCAAGACACCACTGAGTCACTAAAATTATAGTATTTAAGTTTCTCACAAAGTATATCATGTTGAACACAATCAAAAGCCTTTGGTTAGATCGCAGAACACCCCTAAAGTGCTCTGCGATCTATCCAAGGCAGCGGCAACCTGATCTACAAAATCAGCAATAGCCGAAACAGAATTTTGTCCTCTTCGAAAGCCAAATTGTTCCTTTACAAAAAATTTATTTTCTTCCAAAAAATTAATAATTTGATTTGATGCAATTTTCTCAAAGACTTTTGAAAAACAAGGTAATATTGATAGAGGACGATAGTTATAAAATATATCCTTTCTCCCCTTTTTGTACAATGGTTTTACTTCAGCATATTTTAGTTTAGACGGAAACAATCCACAATCAAAAGACTGATTTATAATGGAAGTAAATGGCCTACAGATCGATTCAGTACTAATTTTCATTATATTTTGAGGAATTTCATCCCAACCTGCACATTTTTTATTCTTCAAAGAATTTATAACACTCTTAACTTCAACAGCAGAAACTAAGGAAAAAGAAAACTCTTTTCCGCACTGAATTTTATTTTGCATTAAATTTAAAGCATGAGAATTTGAAGGGAGCAATTTTAATAATTGTGGTATATTCGAGAATTTTTTATTGAAACCATTAGATATTTCTTTACCATCAGAAATCACTTTATTTTCTCCACAAAAATCAGGAAAAATTTGAATTCTTTTCTTTAATCCTAGCTCATTATTAACAATCGACCAGGCCGCCTTGGTCTTGTTCTCTGATTTCCTTATTATATCACAATTATACAACTTCTTTGCTTTTTTACAAACTGCCTTAAAATTTTTTTATAAGAACTGACATAGGATAAGAAACCCAAATCATTTGACTCCCTAGCCATTTTGCCAAGCACTCTCTTTTTTGCACTAGACACTCAGGACTGGGGAAAACTGCTGTAATGTAAATGTTCTCCGCAGTCCTGCTAGACACTTTTATTCCAGTAGTTACCCAACAATTGTTTTTTCCATTAACAGATTTCTTAGAATGAAACTTTAAAGGAAAACAACTATCAAAAATTTGTTTATAATTTTGCAAAAAACAGTCATAATTAGCATCCAAATTAATGCAGGGTTTTACATTCCAAATTGTATACTTAAACTATCCAGAAAAAAGTTTACATTCCTCTTTGAAAAAACTCTACTTTTATTAACAACCTTAGACTTTACATGAGGGACTAAATATGTGCTTAATTATAAGAAAAGTGATCTGTGGTCAGATAAACCTAACTCTAAATTCATTTTTGAATGTATTGGCCCAGTTCTAAATTTATTGGTTATTACATTATCAATACATGTCTTGGTGTTTAAAGTTATTCTAGTCGGTGATGTAAAATTTATAGTAAGTCCATACATTTCAAGTAAATTTAAATCATTTCCTTTTGGTTTGGAGTTTTACTGATATCCATTATGTCAATATTGAAATCTCCTGATAAATAAACTGACTTAGACTTAATTTCATTATTTAATAAGATTAAAAAAGATTCAAATTTATCAAGAAACATATCAAAATTACTCTTACCATGCAATTCCGGAGTTGTATAAAATAGTTCTATAAAAAGAACCTATTATGCTATTTAAAGTAGGAATTTCAATACACGAGGCTTCAAAAATTGCATTCTCATTATAAATACACAGATCCTTTCTTTCAACAAAATTCAAATGATCTTTTACTATAATACAAGAGCCGCCATGAATTAACAAATCTCTGGAATAATATGAAGCCAGTGTATAACCAGGAATATAGTGTTAAATAAATATATGTTGTCTTCTGTAAGCCAGTGCTCATTAAAGCATGCAATTAAAATATTTGAATTCATTAATAATACATTAAGTTCATCAATTTTACCTACAACACCCCCCTGAATATTAATATGCATAAGCCAATTAATTTCTTTATTATTAAATGCTTCCCTACACACAGGCCACTTAAAATCCAAGTTTTTATCTGTCAAATTGTGATCAGTATTGCAGATTATACAATTATATTCTAAATTTATAGCATGCTTACTGTTAATTACACCAAGTGAATTGTTCAACCTATTGCTATTTATAGTTGCATCAGTAGTATTAGTATAAGGACTATCTATAAATACCCCACTACTTAAACTGTCATGAGGAATGCTAACCTGCTCGTTATAATCTTTAACTAATTTTGTAGTTGCAAATCTAGTGTGCTCATTAAAAAAGAATTTTGTTCAACATTTTCACTCAAACTAGAAGCATTTAATTCCTTATTGGAATCTACACTTAAACTATCCTGCACATGAGTTAAACTACTATTATTTACAATATGATTAGTAGAGTACCAGGGGGACCGAGCTTAAGCTCGGTAAAATTATTACTTTCGTTTCTCACACAAAGCTCGTTCGCTCCGCTCACTCGCCAGGCGGAAGGTTTGCTGCACATTGGTATGATTTTCCTAAAACCACAGGTTAAAGATGTAACACATTGGTTTATTTTATCTACAGTTATCAGCTGATTTTTGTTCAGTTAAAAAATTTCCATAAGGATAACATGGGATCTTTGAAGGGCTCTAGCGCGAAAACCGGATTTTTCCAGCTATGGGACCAGCTCCAATCGATTTCTGGTGGCCAAAACCCCCATATTCCAAAATTTGAAGGAAATCGTCGGAGCCGTTTTTGAGATAATTGTGCAAGCAAACAAACAAGCAAACATTGCTCGTATAAGAGTATAGGATATCGGGACTTCAACAGTGACAAAATCTGACACAGCACCACTCTCACTGCTCTGCTTTTCACAAACACTTCCCTTTATCTTGACCACATCACTGAATTGCATATGACCAGGAACCACTGGTAGGTTGGTGGGAGTACATGGACAGGTGGCGCTACTGTTATTCATCAGCTGTAGTGAATTCCCTCCTTCGTTAGTTTGACTAGGCGATTCTCTTCTGGGCGACAAATCAGATGTTGAGGCACCAACGATTAAACGTGAAGTATAAGTTAGATTGGGAGGATGAACTTGAGTTGTAGGCAGACTTTTACTTATTTCCAATTGTAAAGATTTATTCAACATTATTTTAAATTTTTGGTGATCCAGTCCACTAAACAGAGTCCTTCTTGATTGCTGGTCATAAGTTACTATATTTACAATCGCCTTGGTCTCCACTTGGAATTTTACAACATTTTTAACAAAAGTTTCAATCTGAATGTTGTCCCTGACACATCCCATCGGGGAACAGATTAAATAACGAAAATTTCTCTGTTTGAAATCAGCTGTGAGCTGGTGAAAAGCTTTCTCATAATCCGCAATTTTTGGTTTGCCGTTGAAATTTAATTTTGTTATTAGGCTATATATGCCCGCTCCACTATCAGCCTTTTGGAATGCTAGATGACTAGAAACACAGTCCCATACTGAAGGTTTACCGAACTCTTTCTTAAATTTAGTTGCCACACCGGCAGTCATCTGCCTGTCATGCCCAAAATCTCCAGATATGCAATGTGCAAAAGCCACATTGCTATCACAGCGGCGATCTCTCAAAACTTTGCCCATATCCTGATCAATGACTGTTATTAAATCACAACTATACTGGTCGTTTGTACTAGGTGTCTTCCTTAAGATAGGACTGTCTCTTTGGTTTCCAATCATGCATTTAATTTCTTTTGCGATCAAAATTTTACCTTTTCTATTCAAATGGTATCCATGTCGGGTATGGTGAAATCGTTCCAGCAAATGAAAGTCCAAAAGGTGAATATCAGAGTTATTGTTAACTAAATGTCTAATTCTGTTGTTGATTTCCGTGACAAGTTTATGTTTTTCATCACCACTAGGTAGATCATAACGACAAGGAATGGTGGCTAGCACAAGATTTGTCCCTTTATATTTCATTATTAGACTCTTCAGTGCATTGATTATGGGTTCTGAGATCTTATCAAGGTCCTTCATTGTATGATTTTTATCAATATTATTTGAGTCTCCTATCAGAATTAAGCAATCTTTTTCCCCAAAAGATTTCAAATGTACACTAGATATTGCAGTGTTAACAATCTGTTCAAATTTCGCTCCGTTAATAGTATGTCCAAATACATCGTGAGCATTGCAAGTCATGTTATTCAAATAGAAAGCCACATCTTTTCCCTGACTGTCAGCCAAAATTTTCACACGGTGCGGTTTTTTTACACTTGTAGATAAGGTTTGTTTCCCATTTAACTTCTTCTTTTGATCTTTATTATTTGAATGAAGGGTTACATTGTTAACTGGTGATGTGTTAGTTGTGTTAGAAGAGGGTTTGGGATAATTATTATTGGGATCAGAATCTGATACACTCAATAAAACATCAAAATGATTTTTTGTCTTGATGTTCTCTTCCACGCTCACGCTTCCGTCAATGACCTTTTCTGGTGTATTTTTTCGCCCTTTTTTACCAACCAAAGTCCACGAATTAACATTTACTTTGGGGGTCAAGTTGTCATCCTGGTCTTTAGAAATTTTACTGTCTTCATTGACGGGCTCGATGGGATCTTCAAGTAGTTGGTACTTAGTCACATTGGGGACCTTGTAAGATTTGTTAAGCATGAAATCTATAAAAAAATCAGTACTCATCCTAAAGTGATTGCTCAAAGTATAAGCTAAATTTGACCTCTTACAAACCAAATCAGATTCATCTAAAATAACGTTTTTTAGAAACTCCAAGTTGATGGTGCCATGTGGTTATGATGTCATAAACCATTGCCTCGATAAGCCAACACACACACACACACACACACACCACAGTCATATGAGTTGGGCTGTTGAGGTCCTTTTAGTTCAATGAAATCAGTGTCTATTGTTTTTACTCCTAAATAATCTGAGATTTTTCTGGCAACTTTCTTGGCTGAGTTGAGATTGTAGTTATTACTCGAGTCAAAATAGTGGAATTTATTTAGAGTCTTACTGTAAACTAGAAGGCTCCAGTGAGTTCCTGCTGTCTTATTGCCCTTAGCAGTTATTTGATCGGAGTCATTAACAACCATGATTAGCAAGTTTTTACTTTTAATGTCTAAGGAGTCCAGTAAATAATGGTAGTCTTGACAGTTCTTAACTCCATTGATAATGAGAGGATTTATCACAGTACAATCTTTATGTCGCAGAAATCTGTCATCCAAAATATTTAGGTAAGGTACGAGTGAGTCATCTGAAAGCCAGTTTTTACTCAGCAGCTCCTCACAAATCTTATTTAAATTTTCCAAAATAATATCTTCTGAGGTCTCTGAGGATTTGTCACATGTAATACTCACACTGCATAGAGAAGTGTCAGAAGCATAAGACGTTGTTGAGGTTTTCTCAGAGAAAGTAACTTAATCGACACTATTAGTAGCATTCTGTACTGTATTTAAAATATCATATACGTGCCAATATTCAAAACCGGAGACCGAAGCAACTTTTCAAATTACCGGCCAATTGCCATATTGCCAGTGCTATGAAAATTTTTGAAGGTCTTGTGTTAGATGGCCTAAGTTTTGACCTCGCCGGGAACGACATATTGTGCCGGAACAACATGGCTTCAAGAAAGGAAGATCGACATCAACAAACTTAGCAGTGTTCCAGAACTACAGGTTTCAGCGTTTTCCAAAGGCTGCCAGATCGACTGCATCTATCTAGATTGCTCAAAAGCTTTCTACATAAAAAAAATCATAGAGCTTTCAAAAAAAGTGAGCCCTCCACATTTTATAGCAAAGTTGGAAGCCAGTGGGGTTCCTGGGGCTATCTTAAATTTTCTGGAAAATTATCTAACAGATCGTTCACTTGTTGTAAGATACGCTTCTTCACTCTCAAACCCAGTACCAGTGACATCGGGGGTACCACAAGGATCCCTCCTTGGACCTTTTTTTGTTTAATATCTTTGTGAATGGCATTACTGACACACCCACAGTGAAATCTTTGCTTTTTGCGGATGATCTTAAACTTTTCCATAAGATAAGCACAGAACGAGATGTTATTCTTTTGCAACAAAACCTTGATAATCTCTGCTACTGGTGCTTTGTTAACTTAATGGATCATAGGGAGAAATGTGTAGTCGTGCTATCATTTGCAAGAACTCAAACCAAGATCCATTCAACATACAACATATCATCAATATGTTCTCAACAGTGTTGTCAAAATCAAAGATTTGGAGGTTGTCTTCACTTCCGATCCCCATCTTGGCCAACATATTCACCACATGTGTGCAAAAGATAACTCGGCGTTGGGCTTCATAATACCGTTTACGAGATGAGGACCGTTCTCCCTAAAAACAATATTGACTTTATATACTACACTAGTGTGGTCCCTTTTGGAGTAATGCTCACCTGCCTGGTCTCCTTATCAGCTGGGCTTGATTGCTGATCTAGAATAAAGAGTTCATTCATGTTTCATCCGCTTTGCTGGCATGAACATGGCCACTCTATATCTGAGGTACCAATGACAGAGGTCTCGAGTTATCTAAGACTGCTGCCTCTGGCTCATAGAAGAACACTTCTAGACTCCATACTGTTGTTCAAGATCATTAATGGAACGGTTGACTGCCCTGTCCTACTTGAAGAACTTGATTTTCATAAGCCTCGTCAATCAAGACGTCATCAGCAAGTTTTTTTTCAAAACAACACTACTCCACCCCTTATCATAGCAGCAGAGATTCATCAAATGGCTGATGCAAACTTGGATCTTAATGTTTAGCAGTGTCATCAACATGTTTGGAGTGAGTGCAGCACAGTTCAAGAGCGAAGCTAAATCCTTTCTAGTCAGCATGTTAGATTAGAATCGCTTGAGCTGTATTGATTTAAATTAATAGGCTACTATTTAGCTTTGGTTGTCAACATTCCTGTATTCTCATTCACTGCCACATTTATTCTCATATTTAGGTGTAGACTTATGCTCTATATCTTATGTTCTACGTTATGATTATGTTCTATGTTGCGATTGTTAGCCACTTTTAGGTGTTATTTCATAAATTAGTTTAAAATTTCATTTGATATTCATATGTATTCATTTTTTTAAAATGGCTTATGCCGTGGAGAAATAAATAAATAACAAAGACATGATCAAGAACGCCGAAAGCAGTGACAAAAATATCATTTTCTGCAAGGCCGATCATTACCATCACTACAACCATATCAGTGCTGAGTAATATAAAATGTAATATTTAATTTTTTGAACTCTGATATGTATTTTATCATAAATACCTCAACATTATGTAGTCATGTTATCAATTATTGAGAGTGTTCAAGCACCCACCGCAAAGAGATTTGTTTATATTTTTGCCTACCACGTGACAAATCCCACAAAAAGTATCTGGAATTTGTCACGTGAAAGGCACATACTTAACGCTCCTTTCACACATCACGGGTTTGCCCGTCCGATTAAAAATCGCACTGCGGACATTCCAATAGAATCTTGTGAGCCCTTTCACACAAGCATGGTGACGGTTTTTAACCGGCTGCCAATTACTTGTATACGGTGTGACAATTACTTGGACGGTTTTTAAATCGTGCGGGAAAAAACCGCACGATTTAAAAACCGACCAAAACACCGTACAAGTAATTGTCAGCTGGTTAAAAACCGTAAACGTGCTTGTGTGAAAGGTCTCATAAGATTCTATTGAAATGTACGCCATGCGATTTTTAATCGTACGGGCAAAACCGTGATGTGTGAAAGGAGCGTAAGTTTCATCAATATCTGTCCATAAATGAAAGATTTTGCCTATTCTCCATATAATTAACATTTGAAAAGAGCATGCAGGTTTATTGCTGCCATGATAAGTACAAAAACCAATATTTTCTAACACAAACCAAATGAATCTCAGCTAAATTGCCTACCAAGTTTCATCCAAATATATTGCTTAATAATTGAAACTAGAGATCGCCTCCTGGTTGAAATTCAACCAACATTATTTTAGTTCATCTAGACTGTATTGACCAAATTAGTTAAAACAAAACATATGTTATAGCTAAAACATTTGTTCTTCCTGATTTGCTACCAATTGTTATTACAACAGCTGTCTAATGATTCAATCCATTATCCTTCTCCCATAAGATTAACATTGAAACTTTGAAAGCCTATAGGGCGGAGCCCTGGAGTCCGATGTAAATTAAAATATGATTCTGCTCATCTACAGCACAATTCCTTTCTAACGGTATGGGCGGATTTCTCCTACGATGTACACGAGCTGAGAAAAAAGGAGGAAACGAAACATGCTTGCCTATTAATATATAGATATTAACACATCTTTATTCTCCATAAGATTAACATCGGAGCCCCAAAATACAATACTGTATTTAGACTTTTTAATATCTAGGTAACCAATGGATATAGAGCAAAGCTTCAAAAACTATATTGTGTAAATTTTTAGCTAAATCCAGTTGTGAAAATCAAAATTAAAAAAATTGCATATGAAAAATGAAAAAAACAACATTTTTCTAGTACAAAACTACCCTTCGGGTAGGTCGAAATATCTGGTTTATGAACTCATCCAAATAAAGGTAGTCTTTATATTCTCTACCACCTTTTTCTAATGGATGCGAATATATAAGCCTGTTTCTGTGTCTTTCTACGCCAGTAGCATTTTTTAATGTTTTGACGGGGAACCTTTCAAACCCCAGTCTGTATACTATCTAACATCGACCATCTGTTAGAAAGCATCATTAACTAATAACCCAATTACAAAAGGCAACTGGGTCCGGAATTGAACCTTTAAAAAACGACTAACTTTTCTCAGGATAGAACCGGCAACCTTTGGATTCAAAGGCGAGCACTGTACCCACTCAGCTATCCAGCGAATCCACAGTATCTAGAATATATGCTAATCAAAGTAAGTCAGGTGTATTGTCATTGACTATAGATACTCATAGTAGTAGCCAATGGGAAATTTTATTTGGCAAAAAGTGGTTGTCAATACTGAAAGGTCAGTGTGTCGACTGCTCAACTGCTGTTTTAGTGTTTTGATTGGTTGTTGGTCCCCAGTTGGTGTGAGGTTTGATAATTTATTTTAAGTAACTAATTTTTAGTTGTAGCCAAAGAAACAAATTTGTTGAGTTATTAGCAGTTTTGTATTTTCATAGCCTCTTTAAAATGGTAGGCTGGAGTTCCTTGAATCGCGCTTTAAGCACTAAGCATAACAATGGTAAGTTGTACATTATTTTAGTTTTGTCCATTTCAGAGGTTTAGTACTGCTACAGTCAGGCGAAGGATTGGAAGGTCTTGTTTGAGGACAGTGCGTAACTTCGCGTGTTGAGATATTAATGTTATATTTATTTAATTTAAATTTGTGTTAGCACTCAGAACAACGATGGATTCATCATCTGATGAAGAAGATAGACTTAAAATTTTACAGGCTATTGACAAAACGTTCACCAATGACTGTTTGTACAAAGGTGGTCTTGTGGAAAGGGAAAATAAGTTCGTAAAACCCATTCCTTCTCTGAGGTATCATGATACAAATGATAGTGAAAAGTGTAATTTCAATGGATGCAATGTTACTCCAGAGTTTCAGACTTATGTTTCTAAACACCTTTCTAATTTGTTGGATCAACAATTGAAAGAAGTCAACCGAAAAAGTAAGCTATTAAAAAGGAAACAAAACAAATCTAAAGATACTGGGATCAGACTTCTTTCCTCTTCTTCAAAAAATATTTCTTGTGAAGAACCGGTTGACTCAAGTGCAGCTCACAATACCAAGAGGGAACGTTATGCTAAAGTTGAAGTGGATAGCGAAGAAGAAAATAATAAGGTTTTAGAATCAGTAGTTAGTTCAGAATGGATATTGAGTGGAGATGCAATCAAGGGTTGGGTTAAAAATACAAGAGGTGAAATAATAACGGGGTTCAAAGAAAGAGATACTGCCAATCAAAGTCAAAAGAAAAAGAAGAAGCGAATTACAAGTGAACGCAAGAGAGTGAACATTTGAGTCTTACCAGACATCCTAGTTGAGACCTAATAATGATAAATGAATATCTGAAGTGGAAAAACAAACACTCATAAGTTAAAGCCTATCACTTACGTGACCTTTTTATTGTATTTTTTTGCTGTAGCCTAATTAAATTTTTTTGTAAAAAGTTGGTTGTACTAAGAAGTTATTGCTCCTGTTGTGCTCCTGTTGTAATGAATTGGATTGTTGGTTCAGGCCTAGGCTATAGCCAATGAATATAAATAAATAAATGCCATTCCTTATGGACAAAATGGTTAAAAAAGTTTCGGATGTAGTAGGGCATATTCCACCATTAGAGCGTGCATGGAACAGTAACCTATTAGCCTACTATAGTAGGGTTACTATAGGCTATAATTTTGAGCCAACCCACGACATTTTTGTACCTTTGACATAGGCCTACCATACTCCCAGATGCTCTTAACCAAGCGCTTAGGGAAAATAATATGTTTTAAAGCTATAGAATTTCTACACACATTTTACAATGTATATTGTAGGCCTATGTAACAGCCAGTTTCAGTTTTCTAGCTATACTTGCATTGAGTTGAACACATTAAGCTTATATAAAAAACTAACAGAATTCACTGAAAATTGTTAGGAATACATTACATTAAAAAATATACTCTTAAAATTTCCTGCATTAAATATGCACGTGGAAAATATTTTGAGCAAAATTATGAGCGTTTCACAAATTTTTAGAATTAACTGAGTGGTCTCAAAGTAAAGGTTTTGGCCAAAGAGACTCTGGGAAAATAACGACATGTCCTAAAAGCTATGAGGAAATGAAAAATACCATATAATGTACTCCAGAAGAAAAGTATGGAGATAAAGAACATCACATTCACATCACAATGTCTCTTATGGTTTGATTTTAAAATGATAACCAAATGACGCCAATGAGTGAAGACGATCTTTTCACCAATTTTTTTTGTGTTGCTGTAGAAGCGCCATTGTTTGTTCAGTTTATAATTGATTAATTATATGCCTGATTGGCTAATCAAGAAAATTGAATAGTTTTATGTGCTGAACTGTATTGAAAGAAGTTTGATTGTGATATATGGGTGCTGGTTGCTGGACACATTATCTGCGTCATTGTCATTAAAATGGCTATATTAATAAATTATTCTCACTCAAATTATGATACAATGATTTTTACCGTTTAAAACTTATGTTTTCACTTTGAGATTCGGAAGTAAGTGGTTGAGGCCAATAATTTCACAATAGGGTATGTTAAAATTGATATTAAAATGAATTAGGGCGATACATAGGCATTCCGTTAGAACAAATTCTTAATATTTGATTCAAATTGAATGATCATAAAGGCAGCTGACTAGGGATTTCGGTAGGTACAGTAAGGCACTATGTAGTCTATTTAAGCTAAGGGAAACACCTAGGTCATCTTAGTATAAATTACAAAGTGTATGCAAGCCTACTAAAAGTTGTTATAGAAAGTGAAAATTTCCCCGTTAAAGTAAATTAAATTTTTTACTGGTATGGAAACTAAATTGCTCGATTTCGAGCAACATGTACACTAACTTAGTTTGCAATAAAATTATTTGTAGAGTATAATTTTTTTTATTTTTCAGTTTCTGTGATTCTGCAACGTTTTATGAGTGAACACCGGAGGTTAGAGATACAGCCATCTAGATGGCAATGGCAAAAGACAAAAGATATGCTTCACATGTACACTCTTGTTGGTTTAATTCCTGCATTACTTGTTGCGGGTTACTGCAACATCTTTATTGGTCCTGCTAAACTTGTTGAAATACCTGAAGGTTATACACCAAAACATTGGGAATATCATTCAGTAAGTAATAAATATATGAATGAAAGTAATTTATGATATTATAAGAAGAATTAGAACCAACTATTATGGTTTGATCTGTTACAATGTCATAAATATATAGAAATGTTGGTAAATGCAAATGGTAGCCTATGGTATTGTAAATTTTTGAGAAAGTGAGAAAGAAAGTGAATTTGCTATAATTTTTCAAAATTTTAGTATAATTAGTACATTTACTGTGAGTTAATATTGCATTTTTTGTATGCATACTACGCCTGAGGAATTTCATAGAATAAATATGTGGGTAATTGTGAACTGGAGGAATTGTGAACAGCTGTAATTTCTTAGTTTATTGTTAATTTAAGTAGAAAACAAATGTTTTATGTAAATTTGGTTTTCTTATCTATAAAAATTTTAACAGTTAAGGACCACTTAAAGTTTTTTTATAGGTGAAAAACCCTGCATTTTCGTTGATGAACAAGTCTAATAGACTTACACAAATATTTTGTGGGATAAAAGAATTAGTCTTATTGACATGAAAACCAGTAAATTTTACGGAACGTAAAAAGTGGAATACAGTATACAGATTTTTATCCTTCCTGTAAATTATCTAATTTTTTGTTTTCAAGTTCTCAATCATCTACAATATTTCACTACATTTCTACAACATTTCAAAGCTGTTCACAATTACTCTTCCTGAAATAACACAATATAAAAATAGACAATAGATTTTTCCTGGGTCTGTTTCTGTTTAATGAGATGTAGGTGGGTAGTAGCGCTTTAGGAAAATCGCGTTTGCACAGTTATTTTTTGTCACATGCCAATGAAAGTGGGTAATTTGTAAATAGCTTGAATTAGACTTTATTCACAATTATTCTCCTCCCTTGCTTTAGTATGTCTAATATACCTACTCTTTTTGTAAATTGCGATTATCTAAAAAAAGTTGTCATTTGTTTTCACAACTACGCCCAAGTAGATACTATAGATTTGATGGGAAACGGTCTAAACCCCAGTCTTGTTACCATCTTACGTCGACCTGTTGTTAGATAGCATCATTAATAAATAGAACTATAAGAAATAGCAAGTGGGTCCAATCTGAAAGTTTAAAAAGCTACTTACTTTTCTCAGGATCAAATCGTTGAGAATATCTAGACTGGAAAAACATTATAAGTAAGTTTCCCTAGTCTAGGTACTTTTTATGTTATTGAAAGGTCGATTTAAAAGCCATTTCTAGAGGTTGAATTGGAGGGCAATAGGGCAAGTGCTTTTGGTCTCCTTGGGTATGGTATAAAAAACTTTGCACCAATGTAAGATTGTTCATTTTCAAATGTGTTGCTTTTTGGTGTGGCTGTAAATTTAAGTCTTTTGTCCACCTTATGTGTTATCAGGGGGTAGATTTTTCGTGGAAGCATATGTAATAACCTCCTGTAAATATATATTTTATTACTCTTATAATTGCATAGTTTTAAAAATGCGTCCACAACTGGACCTTATTTCCAAGTCATACAATTCTAGTTATTTTTTTATAACAAGGACACGATTCAGGTATAGTCAGATGTCCCCTTGAAAAATCCGATTTTGCCTTTGAAGAGTGATAGATTTGTAATTTTAACAACGTCAAAAATACTAACGGATTTTGCTAATCTAAGTGCAATATGATACTATTTAGTGTCCTACAAAGATTATCCAAATGGTTTTTCTTACTTTAACTTCTATATAATAAGGTCCCTCAGATGTATAGTGGTATCTATCAATTTGATATTCCGATACTTGTTTGTTATACAGATGCCATTGTAGATTTAAGGGTTATTTTTGTACTATAGTCTTTAAAAACGCATAAATCAGAAGGGGAGTATTTAATTACCACTGTGTGCAATGCAGTTTTATGTTGAACGGTTTTGAGTTCTAATTCCTATAAGGCAGCAATGTCTACAAGAATCTCTGTAAACGCATCTACACTGTGACCGCGACAACAGAACTCCCATGTCCTAGGTTAGTTAACAGCGATGGTAGATTGAACACATTGAAAGTGGGGTACGTTAATTAACGTAGTGCAACAGTGGTGCGGACTACGTTATTTTACGTAGCACTCCCGCCTGAAACATATTGGTTTAGTATGGGTTTAGCCATTGCTGGGAGAGGTTGTTTTGTTGTGCCAGTCCAAGAGTTCAGTTTGGTATATAGAATAGTTCGTTTACCAGTCCCGCCACTTTTGTTGGAGTACGTAGAGCACAAAGTGATAAGTGTTATCTATAATAGCAGTCGGTAGGATTGTAGATGTTTTCACAGACATTTAATTCTTTTCCTAAATATTTTTGTTATAAGGCATTAGAAAAAAAATCAAGTAAACTTATTTTCTTCATAAGCATAGGTACATTTTTGAGTTGATGTGGTATGTAACATTTTTTGTCAAACAAATTTTCTGAATTTTATAACAATAAGTAATAAAATAAAAACAAGTTCTACTGTTGTAAGTAACAAGTGGGCCAAAAAAACTGACTACTGAAAACCATTACTAAGTGACGATTACTGGAGAACTACTTTATTTAACCTAGAGGTGTTCGATATATTTGTACCGGTTACTTTGTAACTAATACTAACTCGTCACCAGTACAACCGGTGACAGAAAGTGGAAAATTCCAGCTCCAGTTGCTTTCAGCTATTGCACAATTAATTTTGTAATGTTCAGATTATCATGTACACTAACTGAATGATCTGTGAACCAATAAAAAGCTGGATTCAGATTTCACGTAAAACACAATATAAAAGTACTATTAGTGAAAACTGTCACTGGCACTGGCACTTAATGGCGCAGCAGCCTCGAATTGTGCACGGTTATTGGTGTATGAGGCACTGGAACCGATTCGGAAGTAGCTAAACACAGTTCTATTCTCTGGTTGGTTGTACTGGCCCTGTAACTGGTAGTATAGTAACCAAACATATTCTCCAGTCTGATTGGTTCTAATGTCGCTGGTACTAAAGTCACCGAACTCAAGGATGTTCCCTGATTAGCTCTCTTGTCGCTGTCTGCTCTTGAACACTGGATGTGGCGCGCCAAGCGGAGTTATGTGTAAATATCTGCAGCTCCTGTCCTGTCACTAAAATTTGGTCACCGATCCTTGTAGTTGCCTACCATTGGCCTAGATGGTGCTGGCGCTGGATTTAGCGCGGCACATAGTTGGTAGCTGAAAGCGTGTAACCGGGCCAGAAAGTCACCGGTTAAAGTCACTAGTTTACGCTTGGCGCTGTCACTAAAATCACCGATCCGGTAAAGTAACTGGATCGAACACCTCTAATTTAACCTATCGTAAATGACAATGTGAAATTGGACAGAAAACAGACACCTGACGACTTTTAGCAAGATAAAAGCAATTACCTGATAAGTAAACAAAACATACTAGGTTTACACAAAGTTATGCCCTGATTGCCTAGCATTGCTGTAAGGACACCATTATAGCCACTTGCATCTTACATATCTTGTTTTCAAGGGAATTTAATATAATTTTTCCTCATTAATTTGATAATACCTAAGCTCAGCTGATTGATCTCAATACAGTTTACTTAAAATTCTGTACAAAAACAAATTGTAATGGCCTGACTAAATAGCCACCTCGTTCACGACACTTGACCTCCCTGGATTTCTTTATGCAGGGGTATGTCAAAGACTTTCTCTTATTCTTCCCCAGTTCTGAATTAGAAACTCTAAAAGAGAGAATAATAATAAATGCAGGACCATCTTGACAAATGTTAGAAAAGGAGAGGTCTCTGTCTAATGTGACGCCAAGAGTTTTTAGGCTCTCGTTTATCAAGAGTACATCACCATTTAACATGATGGTCAAGCCTCTTTCGTTTAGGGACTGCACAAGATCATATGGGCTTATATATAGATTGCATTGAATTTATTTATTTACATTCAGTTTCAGGCCATTTTCAACAGACCAACATGAAATATTTTATAGGTCGTCATTTATGCAGGCAATAACAATGTCGACCGCCTCAGGGCAGTAGGATAGCTGTAGTTGTCAATGATCTGCATACATGTGGACTGTGCAGTACTGCACACATACAGGTTGAATAAATTAGGTCTAAGAAAGTTGCCTTGAGGTAACCTCGATCCTTTAAAGCAAATCGGATGTCTCAATTCCCAATCTGGTAACCTGTGCTCTGTGATTCCTGTATGACATTAAACCAATTAACTCTGCCAAAACCATAGTAGTGCATTTTTGGAAGTAAAAGTTCATGATTTAGAGAGGCGAAAGCTTGTGAATAGTCCAGCATGACTATTATACTGTATTTACTCTCATCTTTGGCTTTGATCAATTCATCCAACATGTTCATTAAAGCAGTACTTGTATGGTGGTTTTTTTCTAATCCCAGGCTGTAATTTTGGCAAAATACAAGTAGAACTCAAAGAAGGCATCCAATACAGTAGAGTCCCGCTAGTCAACAAATCCGCTTAATCCTGAACACCTCCCGTTGGAAAAATACCGATTTTTCCTTTTACTTTTAAAAGAGGAAAAATCAATAAAATGCTGATTTTTTTGTGATAAAACAATAATTCATTGTCACACAAAAATTTAATTAGATCTCGTTTGATGATAATAAATATTTTTAAGCATAAACTAGCATAAACGTTGCTTATTGGACATTGTTAATGTTGATATGTTGTCAACCTAATGTATAAAATAGAAGAAATAAATATAAGGTTAAATTACCTCAATTCCGTCATGGGTCCAAATTGGTATCCTTTATGGCTACCACGTGGTTTCGGAACTTCAAAGTTCCATCAACGGGCCTACAAGAACGTTTTCTTCCATGTAGAAGTCGTCATAGTTTAAAATGTTACACAAATACACAACACGATACACGATATACGGACACGCACACATACATTTAATTTGGCCAAAAACAATACTGACAAACGACACGGCACGGGCGATGTACTTGTCATGACTGAGGCTCCAGGTGACCTTGGCCCTACCCGTTATCAGTGACGTGTCGGTTGTTTCCTTGTCGTTCTTTAATTCTAGATAACTTGATTGCTGCGTCGTATATTAAATTTGACTTAAAAGATTTTTGTTCGTTTAGCACATTTTGGGGTTCTGTTTTTGTAGCCTTGTAAATTTCAAACTCTTCTAAGCAGTCTAGATATCGGCCTTATTTATTATTTACATGCAAAATTTCTAAATTTTTCTCAAAGCTTGTGTAGTTGTGATTGTTATCGGCTAAGTGTGCAGCGTAAGTGGACTTCAAATTGGATGGTCTCGATGGAATGTGCTCCTTGAATCTCTTTTCAAATGATCTAATTGTCTGGCCAATATAATATTTTGGGCAATCATCACAAGCAATTTTATATACACCAGTCTTATCTCTGTTATCACTTCTGATTCGTGTTTGTTTTTCTTTTAGCAACATCCCTAGTTTATTATCGGTTCGAAACGAAACTGTGACATTATTTTTTGCCATTTGGTTTTTGAGTGTGTGGTTTAGAGATGATCCGTAAACTGCTGAGACGTAACTTATACGGTTTTATTTTCAGTTCGAATACTTTTGTTTTTATTTTTGTGCTTAAAAATCAGTTGGTCAATTAAGGAGCTTGTGAATCCGTTAGCGACAGCAATATGTTTAATGGTAATCACTTCTTCTTCATAATCTGCAGGGGAAAGCGGGAGTGAGATTAATCTATGGACCAGGCTATTGTATGCTGCGATTTTATGATTGTAGGGGTGGTGGGAAGTAAAATTTATTGTTTGGTCTGTTGTAGTTGGTTTCCTATATACGCTGAAAGTTAACTTGGAATTTACTTTTGTGATTTTCAGGTCAAGGAAATTAATTGAATTATTTGTCTCTTCTTCTAATGTGAACTGTAAATTTTTGTGGATCTTATTGAGGCGGTTATTTAACAGTTTGAGCTGACGACTATTGCCATTAAAAACAACTATTGTATCATCCACATATCGGTGATAAAGTATGATTTTTTCTTTGTATGGGTTTTGTTCTGAAAAGATGTATTGGTTTTCCATGCTGTTCAAAAATAGTTCTGCTAGTATTCCTGATAAGGGACAACCCATGGCGAGACCGTTTTTCTGGTGATAAAATTCTGCATTGAATTGGAAATAATTCTGACCCAAAATTGTATTTACAAGGCTCATGAGTTCGCTTATGGCTGCTGCTGTAAGTTTTGAATTTTTCTTTAAATTATTCTCTAAAATGTTGACTGTTTCGGTAACTGGTACATTCGTATACAGATTTACAATATCAAAGGAGACAAGGAAACAACCGACACGTCACTGATAACGGGTAGGGCCAAGGTCACCTGGAGCCTCAGTCATGACAAGTACATCGCCCGTGCCGTGTCGTTCGTCAGTATTGTTTTTGGCCAAATTAAATGTATGTGTGCGTGTCCGTATATCGTGTATCGTGTTGTGTATTTGTGTAACATTTTAAACTATGACGACTTCTACATGGAAGAAAACGTTCTTGTAGGCCCGTTGATGGAACTTTGAAGTTCCGAAACCACGTGGTAGCCATAAAGGATACCAATTTGGACCCATGACGGAATTGAGGTAATTTAACCTTATATTTATTTCTGAAATTCAGTGGTCCTGAGCCTCAACAACAAACATGAAGTATAAAATAGGTTACAGTACATAAACACAAATTAAACAAGGGATAGTTAATTCGTACAGTCGACACTCAATAATAATAAATCAGCGCGAAAAAATCATAAAGCTAACAAAATTAAACTCCACAATCCTGGCTTACTCTAAAACACTGATTGTCAACACAGCGCAAAGTTTGATGACCCAATGACTCATATTTGGAAATGTGGGAAAGTGTGGGGCGGGCAGGGGGTGTCTATTTATAACTCTATATTTGAGTCAGTGGTAGATGGACAATGGACTTCCTTCCTGCTGTCTGTGCAACTGTTCGCGAAACAATATACTACCTGAGAATTGGCATTAGCAGATGTCTTCACGATTAATTTTTAGGTATTCCGAATGCTTTATTGCCAAAATATACGCTGTGTATTAATGACAAAACTACATTAAATAATAACTAAAGTCAACAAAATATTCTCGTTACATTTAATATAAGTAATTTATTTATTATAATTTGTTAATTATATACATAGTATCCGCTTAATCTGAAAATTCGCCGAACCAAACAGGGTCCTGTCCCAATTTAGTTCGGATTAGCAGGACTCTACTGTACTGTATTTTTGTAAACGTTGCCAGTATCGATATGGGTCTTGGTTGTTGTACACTTTTTGTATCCACAGTTTTAGGAAGTGGATGCTTCAATACTATTTTTTCCAATTCTTAGGAAATCTCCTTTCCCTCAGTGACTCAATTACAAGGTGTTTAATGGCCGAGATTGCAAATGGACTCACGTTTGGATCAGATCCACTTTCCCTTCATGCCTCCTGAATTTTGAAAAATCCCTGCTAAATTACAAAATTTCCCCTCAAATTTTGGCGTGACAGAGCAAAAAGTGCTATGTGGTAAGCCCATGTGGGCACCCTGCCTTTATCTTATACCGTGTTCTTGGTGCAACAAATTCACTACTCAATCATAGTTATGCTCCAAGATTGTGTTCTCGTTCCATTTTGTATTCTATTAGAAATGTATTTATTTTTCAGCATCCTATCACAAGGTTTATTTCACGATACTTTCATACCAGCTTTCAACAGGAATATGAGAAGTATATGCACTACATGTACGAAGAAGATGAAAAGGCAAAATTGAGGTAAAGATAATATTAATTTTTTCTTTTCAGAATTTCTATAACTCTTTCAGGTACTATATGGATCTGTTTTTTTGCATCTTTTTTTCACAAATGATATGTTACGGACACATTTATAGGTTTTTATTAATTGTGGGCATTATTATTTTAGTTATAAATCATAACTAATAATCGTGAATTGTCTAGTGAAGCATTTTTAACATGTATTTTCGGGTTGCCATTTTGCCTTACCGTGGCAAGTTGGAAAGATGTCCATAGTTTTTTAAGTTTATTTTTCTTGAACCTTAAATGAAATGCGAATGGCTTTTGAGTTACGATTCCCAAAAGGCAGCCATGTCTGCCAGGGAATTGACAAGGGCATCTCCGCCCATGGCTGTGACATCAGCCCACTACACATAGGGTGAATGTCACTTAGAGCCGATGAAAAGGCAGTGGCGAGTAAGCTGATAGATCTGGGGAGTCGTTCCCGCTGGAACAATCTCATTTTTAGGGGTCTCTCCAGTGGGGTGAAAATACAAGAGACTTATAAATCAGTAGTGACAAATTTTTTCAAACAAGTTTTAGGTGCGCAGGACAATATCTGGGTTAATCGAGCTCACCCACTCAGTAGAGAAGGTAAAGCAATCATTGCCCACTTTCCTGTGGAAGCGGACTTTCCATCAGAAATTAGGCAGACACGTGCTTGTCTCATAGTGTGAGGGCCGAGATAAACCGGGTAGTTGGGAGGCAGAAAATACTGCTGATCTTCGATCACATTATCATAGACGTGTGCCGGTTTACATGGGAGGATGGCCAACATAGAGCGGGTTGGCAGGATGGGGCTGAAAAATTGAAGAGTAACTACCTCCACGACTTCAAAGGTTTTTTAATGGCTCTCGGCCATCAAATGCCACAAGGCAGAGGGAACACCGCAGCTGATCCAGCGATCACCGGTGGGGCGGCGACCACAGAAGCAACCGAGGGAACCGACTCGGCGGCGGTGGCTTCACAGCGACCGAGCGGAGTGTGAGGTGTGGACTCCAATCCCCCAGGGAGTGGACAACGAGCAAGCAAAAAGAACACTGTTGATAAAATAAGTTTGAAAATTTTAAAGTATATTTTTAGCTAGCCACTAAAAGGTATAATTTTGGCAGACATATTGGTGGCATGGTTACTAAACAAATCATCTAGTTATTATAATCATGTAGAGTTCATGGGATTGGTCATAGCAAATGTGGTTAAAGGAAGTCAATGTATTTTTTGTTTGCCAGTTTATTTGAATTTCTCAGATTGGGATGCAGATTATTATAAGTTAATAAATTTCTTTGCAAACAACACATTTAAAAATATTGTTATTATTGGTGACTTAAATGGACGCATCGGCTTGGAACAAAATTATACAGAGGGGGCTATAAAATGGAAAATTAACAAACCAAACAATTGGAGAATCTCTAAAGATACCGAGTTAAATAACCAAGGTAAACAAATTTTGGAACTCATGGGGTATAACAGTTTAACGGTTTCAAATGGGAGGTCTTTGAGCGATTTGGAAGGGCATTATACATTTATCGGGGGTAGAGGCTCTTCAGTAATTGATTTAGCCGCAATATCGGCCGATTGCTTTCACCTAGCTGACGATTTTAAAGTATTAAAACATCCGGGCTCTGATAATTCACCCATCAAGGTTAGTTTCAGTGTTGGTAGCCCTGCTGCAGCGGTCGTGGTGGAGGGGTGGGGAGGGGGAGACCCGATTCTATTGTTGCCGAAATTAAACTGGGCGACTCAAGATTGTGCGGAATATAAAGGAAAATTAAATAGCTTTATTCCTCAGTTTGAAGTTGACGAAGACAATCAAAATAATGTTTATGGATTAGTAAAAATGGTTACTTGTGCAGCTAGAAAAAAATTGTCCTACTAAGAACCTCCCTCAAAACAAAGAAGCTTGGTTCGATCACAAATGCTTTTTGGTAAAAAAAAGGCTTTTAGTCTTTTAAACTTTGTTTCTTAAAGCAAGCTCTAAGATAAATAAGGTTACAGTATGTAAAAAACCAAAAGCTGTTCAAACAAATTTTAAAAACAAAAAAGCTGATTATAATGTATAACTTGTTGTCAACTTGAGTGACAGTGGGAGTGACGCTGGTGCAGTGGGTTAACATAGACAGGGAATATAGATAGAACTGAAGGGTGGATAACTTAGTCCATGTGCCAGGTCCCAAAAAGGTATAATTTTGTGATCGCAATGAAACTTATACATCTGAATCGGACAGCTATGGGGGTGGTAAAAATGCATATTATTCGAAAAAATATTTTCTGTTTTTAAGACGGCGGCCGTTTAAAGATGGCGGATGCATGTTAATAATAGACAGGTTATATATCGGTTATTTGTCATCCGATTTCAATAAATATTTTTTCATATTGAAGATAACTAAATTTGCAGGATTTAATCTATTTACATTACTATACATTACTATTACTAAGTTTTGCTTTGTTTCCGAGGTATTTATCAAAATATATCTGATTGTTGTGCAAGCTTTACCTTTAAGTCTTATTTACTCTTAGACCTTACATTTTACTCAAATATTGTTTATCACAAAAAAGATAGATAATTTTATAAGCTTTACAATGATATATAACACAATTTACTTTATGCAACCCATAGTGATATGAGAACTAAATACTTGGCTCGTATTTAGCCAAGTACGAGCTTGGCTAAATACAAGGTATAGAATGTACTTTTAATAAAGTACATTCTACGAGAGTCAGCAATAATAAACTTTTAACTAATTGCAGGGGATGTGAAAGCAACTGTTGGCTAACGATAATATTTTTATTAATGTTATAATTTTATATAACTAACCTTTATATAACTATGTATTAAACACAATATCAAATTGGAAGTCCAATGATAAATGAAATTAAGTTATATGAATAATAAACGGTATCAGATAACTGACACATACTTTCTCCCGCAAGAATATGAAAAGGTGTTAAAAGCCTCAAAACATTAATGTCTTGATGGCTCAGTCAGATAGCCACCAGGTGAGCAGCACGAATTTTTGCAAATCCAAAAATTGAGTTTTTTTAACACATTTTGCTCCATAACTTTTGAATGCGCATTTTCCCGGAGATGCGGGTGGTGTCATTTTATTCAGCATTTTAATCTTAATAAACCACAAAATTTTAATCAAAATCGTTAAAGCCGTTTTTGAGGAATTTTGATTTTTCACGTGTTTTGGGGGTTTTGGGGGGTAAACTACCCTTAAAAATCAAAAATTCAAAAAAAAAAAGAAAAAAACGCCTGGAATTACAGTGGATTTGGACCTTTGTACCAAATTTCATTAAAATCGGACCATTAGGGCGTTCTCTAGCTCTGTTTAAATCCTGACACACACACACACACACACACACACACACATACACACAGACATCACTCTGAAACCCCCTTTTTTGGACTCAGAGGGCACCAAAACGGATAAATTTACCAACGACTCAAATTTTAAAATGTTGACGAAACCAATACTTTCTCAATATATACATTTATAGGGGGATAGGGAGCTCCAAAATGGATATATACATCATCAAACTAATGCGAAAATTTTTATGAAAACAATACTTTCTCCATATACTATGGTATAGGGGGAGAAAGTAAAAACTATAAACTACAGGGTGGCTGAAAAGTCACTGACGATTTTGTTTTTTGTTCTATGGAAACTATACATGTTACATAAATAAACGAAATATCAATAGAGAGGTAATTTAATACCATTAAGGCCTGTTTCACATATACCCGGCTGTCGTGTGCCGGCAGTCGTTTAGATTCAATAATTTTTATTGGTCTTTAAGCATCTTTACAGAGTTTAACCGGCTGTTGGGTGAAGCAGCATATGGGGCCGTTCATATTTGCACAACACTTGCCCGACTAGTGTCGTGGTCGGTTAATCACTACCCGGCTGCCGTGGTCTAGTCGAGGGATGCCGGGCGCCCCCTCAGCAAAGGCCGGCTGCCGGTGTCGGGTAAACGGCGAAGGCTTCAGTAGTGGGGATAGCGGTCAGTGTGACTGTTCACATACAACCGGCACCTGTCGTCTGTCGTCCGCCTACGATTTGTTTACTTTTGGTTTGGAAGTGCGCAAAGTTGTTATTAAGACGGAAGTAGACCTTGAAATAATAATTAGTTTAGTACAAGAGCATCCAGTTTTATGGGACAAGACATTATTCTAAAGTTATTAAAGAATTTTTCACTATAATTTCTTAGATCATCGAAAATAATACAAAAAGCCCCAACTTCGTTTCTTCTCGCGTTTAAAGGGTGTACCCAGTAGACTCGATTCTTCCTTCTTCTTCGTTTCAACCGTCTATACAAAAGTAACATTGCAATTAATTGCTTGTTCACGATCCATTGCTTCTCCTTGCTGGAGTGCCGGTGTCAGCGCAATGTGAACAGTGCACCCGTGCAGATGCCGGCCAGAAATCGGGTTAACGGCATGTCGGGTATATGTGAAACGAGCCTAATGATGGTTAGTTTTGTTGAAACATTAGGCAACATTTGGAGTTGGTAGACTGATGATAAGCTGTTGATGCAAAATCTGATATTTGGGGGGTATGGGCGAAAATTGCATCAGTACAAGAGGATTAAAATAAGTTTTAAGCTATGAATGATTGGGGATCATAAAATGGGTCATCATTGCTCTATTGGTAATCAATTTATGATCTCCATCATCATTCATAGAGCAAAACTTATTTTAATCCTCTTGTACTGGTGCAATTTCGCCCATACCCCCAAATACCAGATTTTGCATCCACTGCTTATCATCAGTCTACCAACTCCAAATGTTGCCTGATGTTTCAACAAAACTAACCATCATTGATGGTTTAAAATTACCTCTCTATTGCTATTTCGTTTATTTATGTAACATGTATAGTTTCCATAGAATAACAAAAACAAATTCGTCAGTGACTTTTCAGCCACCCTGTATGTAATTTAGGCCGCCTAGGTATTCTCAAATAATGTATGTTTTAACAGGAAATTAGATGCTTTATTGAACATTATCAGAGAACTACTATCATTAGAAAGCTTAAATACGTTTTAAAAATAATAATGTACTTTTATTTTGTGCAGTAAATTTATAGTTTTATTGTTTGTATTTTGTCTTAGCAAATTATATTTAATTTTACAGAATAGTAATATAAAGCTGAATAAAAAAGAAAGATCCATTTCTATCAAAGTTCCTCCTTTATTTACGTACGAAAAGAATTTATACTGTAACACACGTGTTAGTACAGAAAGGTAGAATACTTTTATTTAAACTTTAACTTAGGCTATACATTGACGAAACAAATATAGTACCGTATACGTTTATTATAATTTAGAAGTATATATTAATTTTTAACTATATTATACACTAACTAATAATCTTTAACAACATATTTTGTTTCTTTCAGAACTATGGATAAGTCTAATATAATATAACTTGTTTCTTAAAATATCCTAAAATTGATTCAAGAGACCAACTATGCTCAATGCTTAATGATAACAAAGGTAATTAAGCAAATATGTCTATAGTAATAATACGTGGCTATATGTTCTTTTTACATAGCTATTAATTTTCTTTTTGAGTAGAATAGTAGCAATCTAACACAATAAATACTGTTTTATAAAAATTACAAAATAAAAACTTTTCTACATGCGTCTTCTTTGCGCACACACAGGTTTGTTATAAACCACAATATTTGGCGTTAAAAATGTAACCTAAAAATGTTTAATCAAATAAGCAAATTTGGTACCTGTGAATATATTAATGTTATTGAAGCAAAAAATATCATCCAGTTAAGAAAAATATAAAGCAAGTCCTCTTGGACTTCAGGCGAGTCAGCCCTGCGGGCCGGCCGGGTCCACTCATCGTCACTATCGCGCCGAACCCTGACACGAGCCAAGCTTTTAGTTCTCATAACGCTATGGGTTGCATAAAGTAAATCGTATTATATATCATTGTAAAGCTTATAACATTATCTATTTTTTTTTGTAATAAACAATATTCGAATAAAATGTAAGGTCTACGAGTAATTAAGACTTAAAGGTAAAGATTGCACAATAATCAGATATATTTTGATAAATACCTCGGAAACAAAGCAAAATTTGTATAGTAATGTAAATTATTATTAACTATATTGTAGAATAAATCTGTTACACTTAAGGCAGGCATGTAATATTTATATTTAAACGGTATGTATTTATCCTGACACTGTTCAAATGTTGTACTCTGTACTTCTTTATGAATAAAGATATTTGAATTTGAATTTGAATTAAATATATTGAATTTCATGATGGAATGTTAGCCTCCGGATTACCAATGAATACAATTAATGGTGTAAATACCTGATTAATGGTAACCCTTTTGTTGCGACAGCAACTAGTTTTGACTCACGTCGGAGTCATCATCGGGCTTGAACAAAGATGTGAATAATTCTCTTCATATGAAGGTCGTCAAAATGATAAAAAGTTTAATAAATACACACGGACACATATTACACAGAACAAACGACACGACGGACACGAACACAGGCATACAAGAAAAACAGTTAACAACGACGCAATCCCGGCGGCGGTAGAGTCTAGACTGGCCGGGGACAGGTGGTCGGTGCGTCGTTCACACTGTTGTCTCTTATCAGCCCGGGTTGCATTCATTGTGTCCTCCCCCTCCCAGTACCTTGATAGCAGTATCGTAGATATAATTAGATGAAAATGAAAGTTTGTCATTCAAAACATTCTGTTGGTCGGATCTCACTGCTTTGTATATTTCAAATTCTTCCAATGTACTTATCTTAAAATTATCCTTCGAAAAAAAAAATATCCATGTTACAATTGATGCTATTGTAATTATGGTTAGATGAAACGAGATATTCGACAAAGGTGGAAGTTTGAGATGAAGTTGTTTTCTTTGGTATGTGTTCTTTGAAACGCTTTGTAAAAGAACGGGTAGTCTGGCCGATGTAATATTTAGTACAATCAGTACAATTAATCTTATAGACACCAGATTTTTCATAATCTGGCGTCGCCATTTGTGGCCGCTCTTTCAGCAGAGACCCAAGGTCGTTCACAGTTTTGAAAGCGACGGTGATTTGTTCTTTAGCCAATGTATTTTTCAATTTATTGCTTAAAAATGTGCCGTATTCTGCAGGTATGGATGTCTTTGGTTCTTTATTTTCAACTAAATTTTTATTTTTGTGTTTCGTTATTAGTTTGTCTATTAATGAACTTTTGAAACCATTTGAGACCACAATGTGTTTGATGATGTCAACTTCTGTATCATAATCATTTTTGTCCATCGGTGCAGTTAAAAGCCTATGTATTAAACTGTTGTATGCTGCAACTTTTTGTGAATATGGATGGTGTGAATCATAATGAATGGTTCGATCGTTATATGGTTATATGGTTCGATCGTTGAATGGTCTCTTCATATGAAGAGAATTATTCACATCTTTGTTCAAGCCCAATGATGACTCCGACGTGAGTCGAAACTAGTTGCTGTCGCAACAAAAGGATTACCATTAATCAGGTATTTACACCATTAATAGATTAAATCTTGAAAATTTAATTATCTTCCAAACGAAAAAAGATTTATTGAAATCGGATGACAAATAACCGAGATACAACCCATCTATTCTTAACATGCATCCACCATTTTAAATGGCCGCCATCTTGAAAACCGAAAATATTTTTTCGAATAATATCCATTTTTACCACCCCCATAGCTGTCTAATTCAGATGTATAAGTTTCATCGCGATCACAAAATTATACCTTTTTGGGACCTGGCACATGGACTAACTGGGACACTGATGCATTTGCCTGGTGATATCACTGACCTTTAGTTCGAGTCCATCTTCTATGGTACAATGTTGTTTGAAATGTATGTTAATTATGTATGTTTGAAATGTGCAATGTATGTTAAGTGAGTTGATTTGTAGGAAATAATATACAGGATATGATTGATTTAATTGTGTCAGCTGTTTTATTTGAAAACTGTAAGTGACATTGAAAAAAGTTAAATTGACACACTGTGGACTTTTGGTTCTGCATTTTATGGTGATTTAAATATTTTAAAAAAAATTGCCATTTTTCTAATATGGTGGCCAACTCAATAATACTAAATTTGAAACTCTACATACAAAAAAAGACTTTTTTATTCTTTGAAATTTTTCTCTAAACTTAACGGTTAGGGATCTACAGGAAATCGAAGTTAATTTGTTGTCCCATAGTAATAACATGGGGCAAATTTTAATTGCCTATATCTCTGAAACCATTCTGTAAAATAAAATATACTCAAGAATTAAAATATCTTAAAATTATGTTTTAAGAACATTTTACTCATTCTGATAAGCAGCAATTACTAAATGACATCAATGACTAACAGCTGTGGCATGGTTTGTTATAACAGCTGACCTTAAATTGCTACTTGATTTAGCATGTGGGAATGAATATTGCCGCTGTAGAGCAGGAATGAAATGGAAACTGGAAATGAACTGGTTTGCGTATAGTTTAAAGGTGCGGCAATGTGATTATTTCCATGCAGTGGTATTAAAAATATATTCATGTTGTCTAAATGACTAATGATTTTCAGGAAGTTAACCCAAGCCATCAAGGAAAAGATGCAGGAGAGACATGATTATCAGGCCTGGTACTACGTTCCTGTGACTGCCAAGTACTTCCGCGAGACCAAGGCCATAGCCGATGAAACTGTCCAGGTCTGGGGGGAGAACAACTAATCAGAATAGGGCACACCTCTGAATCTGTACAGTGATAACCATCATTAGATTAAAATACATTGTTATTAGTTGATGTTTTATTGAGAATAAATTATGCTTGACTGGCCTTCACCCAGTTTTGGATGAGTTTTTTTTTACTCAATCCTTTTTTGAGATCTTTGTGTGGGAAAGAGTCAGAGCGAGTCAATTTTTTCATCATTCAGCTGATCATTTTATATCACTACTTTTAATGAGCTAGTCTGGCAAACACTATTTTACACAATGCCATGTAGGGATGAACAAATTGAGCAAAGTTAAAAGAAGGATAAATCACTCATGTCCACTTGGTTGAATAATACATACACAATCAAACCATTATACTTTAAAATTAATCATTAATATTTTTTGAAGTTTTTTTTCCTACTGATATGGGCCTGGTAAAAATTGTGCATGTTTTGTTTTTATGACAATTAATTAACACTTGAGATGGGAGTGGCACCTCATTACGTCTACCTGATCACTTACCATACCACAGCAGGACAGTGCGTGGTATGCATAGTGCATACCATTGCCTATGCACATTGCTTCCGTCTTTTGGTAAAAATATAATCTTCTTATCTATCAGTGGCATTGGAGCTGCTTGCATTATAACAATTTGTCATATGAAGAAGCGGACTGATGGTCTATTTTAAGTCTGCAGTTATTTTTACTTTCTCCCCCTATACCATAGTATAATGGAGAAAGTCTTGTTTTCGTCAAAATTTTCAAATTTGAGTTGATGGTGGATTTATTTGTTTTTTTGCCCCCTGAGTCTAAAAAACTGGTTTTCAGAGTGATGTCTGTCTGGGAATAACCAGGGAGCTTACGGTAAGTAGCTTCCGTTTTTTATCAGACATGGTTCGAGTACATCCTAAAACACAGGTGAACTAAACTGTACTTTTCACTAACTGTAATAAATAAATAATTTTACCTTCTGATAATATTTTACACAATCTCATTAATATTTTACTAACCACACCAAATGTCACTGCTCCACTGACCGAAATACACATTGAAAAAGTATAATTGTCATCGGCAGGAGCCTACAAGAACGAAGTGATGCACTGGAAATGAAAACAAACATCAATTATACAAATAAAAAATGTCTTATGAAACCTGTAGATATTTCCTACATGCTTCTAGACGGGCTTAAGAAAACATACACTCATCACAGAGGGTTAAAATAGCAACACGAGACATTAATATTATTTCTTTATTCTAATCAAGGCCAAACCACATTGGTGCACAATATGTGAAAAATAATGGAATGCAAAATCGAGTGACAACTGGCTGTCAGATGCACGACACACTGCAGCAGAATGATCTTCACAATCGGTGAACTGGCCCAGACTAAAATCAGGCATGGCTTCGGTGCTAATGTGTGGGTAGAATATCTGTTCAACTGAGTATGTTACATTTGTTTTGAATGCTAACATCTGAAACTCTGCTAGCCGACTTGTTGGTAATGCCAAATACACAAGATACTTGAGTCTCTTCTCTTGCCATGTCAGTTCTGAGGCTTCTAAAACAGCTTTTGCTTTCAGCGTGGCATTCTCCACACTTTCTGAAAGTCCCATTTCATAAGTCAAAAAGTCCCTGGCTGTCTGGTATCTGTAAAGAAATAAAACTTTGACAAACCGAAACTATAATAACATAGTCAAACAATTAAAAGAAAGACACAATAGAAAATAAAGTGTCATAAAGGCTGTAAATTGAGGTAAACTCAGTTATTAATAACCAACATTTCATCACTGGGACCTACCGGAATTTTTCAAGTGATAGGCAATGGTTGTGGTGGACCATTGTTTTTTTATTTAATCAATTTTAGCGAAATTTTCTATAGGACATACGCTATGGTAGTAGCCATGGTAAGACTGGGAGCATGTAAAGATATATGTCTAGTATATACAGAGTGTTTGGTAATAAGTGTTAAAAAAATTATGTGTCAAACTACATGGTGATTAAATGACGCCCTTTTGAGGTTCCCAACTCCCACAGTATGGAAATAAAAGATAAACTAAGAATTTTTCAAAATAACGGTTCTTATTATGAAAAAACTGAAAGTACAATGTCATAACATAAATTTTTGTTATCTTCAGTATCATTTTTGGAACCCTCATAAAATTTACAATAAGGAAAATTTGTAGATATTGAGAAATTAGATAAAATTCCACGTTATTTCAATCGTAGGAGTTAAAATTTTTAATTTATTAAAAACTTATATAATATTTAGAGTTTTATTACGATGTTGCAAAGTTTTGCTAAAGGTGTCAAAAACTATTAAAAACTTTCTCATTAAATAAGCTTTAGAATGATGTATAAAACCTCCAACTATTATCAGGTTTCCCTATCAAATAAAAGCATAAATGTGAAAAAACATTAGGTTAGGCTAAAAACTTGCTTAGTTAAAAATGGTAGTTTTTACTCACTATTTCAAACGTTTATTCATAAATAAAACATAACTCACTTAAATTCAACTCAGATACATGTTTTGGTGGGACACAACACAATGAATGAGAAATACTTGGTCCTAGGAACAACCTTTAGACATGAATCACAGTTTTGGTTCAAAATGTCTCCCATTATCCTGCAAGCAGGCCCTTGCTCGTTTGCGCATTGCGCCGACTGTCACCTTAAATGTTAATTTTTGTCTCTTTTTCTTTGCAGTCACCAAAATTCTTTCTCGTAACTTAATTTCAGAGTTTATAACAAAGGAGTAAACATCATTTCCTCATATCCCCACACAAAGAGATCCAATGGACTTCAGAATGCAATGCAAGTCAGGTAACCGAGGAGGCTATGAAACACTTTGTTATTCAGTATAAAAACTGTTATTCCAGGAGTTCATTAAAAACATATCTACACTAAAGATACAACTCAAACAATAGACGGTCACCCAACCTTATCAAAATAAAACACCTTATTACTTTTTGTTGTAAATTTACCAATCTGTAATCAAGTGTTATATGTAAATAAGAAATTTGAATGCTTATTTAAAACTTTTCCTTATTATTTTTAATTTAATTGATTTTTTCATAAAAATAATGAATAAATAAATAAATAAGAATGCCTTTATTTTCAAGCGTTTCTCTGATACATCAGCTTTTCAGAACAACTATCGTCAAACATTTTCAACAATTATAACTAAACATTTTCAACGCATGACATTTTCAACAACATTCATGAATAATAATATCCCCGTCGCAGGAGACCTGCGTACTAGGGTGGGTCGAAAAAAAATTTTATTTTATTTTCGGAACACTTTAGTGCAGAATAGTTGCCTACTACAATAAGGATAAAAAGTGCATATAAAATATTTAAATCGGTTAACATCTTCCGTTCGCGCATCGGACTTATAGTTTATGAAAATTTCCAAAAACTCGTTATTTTTAGAGATTTTTAAAAGTTATTAAACCTTAAAAATTAAAGAAGCTCCATGTTTTTATGCTTATTTTAGCATGTAAAGAGTGTAAATCAATTATATTCTGTTCAAAAATCCAATAATTACCCTTCGCGCAACGCCTCAAAAAAAATACAATTTAACCAATTTTAACGATTTTACTGTGCAACTTTTGTAAGCAGACTGAACTGTTTTGAACAAGAGTGCACTGGTTTGAGATGGATTGAACTAGATTGAGTCGTGGTATATCCCCTCCTTGCTCTAACCCCTTCCCCCTCACCATCAAAATCGGCCTTGTACTCGCCGCCATCACGTGTTTTCCTCTTCAGTCAGTCGCTGTGCCGCGCTCTGTCTAGAATAGTTGGAAGTTGCTTTAATGCCGTGTGTGACTTGTGTGATGTGAGCTACTCCCTATTGTGCATTGTTTTATGTTATTTCCTTGACGTATGTCTTGCTGATGATGAATGAATTACAAGCTATTCTCACTAGGAGTGTGATTGCCGACTCCAGACAGGAGTTTTCTGCTGTCCTATTTTTGGCGAACCAAGAGGATTCCTGCAAAATAAACTGCCCACATATGAATGTGGTCTTAGATGCTCTAATGAAGATAGATACAATCTTTCCCTCGTAAGAAACAATAAAAATGTGAATTTTGCTAAAGTAGGCTCTACGGTTGCGAAACAAATCAAATGTTTGTATTAAAAAGCATCCATTCCGTCGTTGTCTGACTGCCGAAGTGTAAAGCTCATTGAAGTGTATCACGATTCTTATATTAAGATAAGGAAATCGTATAAACGTGATAAAGACAAGCCTGTATTTAAATGTATTCTATACGATTTAAAGCCTATTCGTCTAGCCTACAAACAAGGCTTTAAAGTATTTAAATCGTCTAGCCTACATTTAAATATAGGCTTGTCTTGATCACGTTTATACGACTTCCCTATCGCTATCTTAATATAAGAATCGTGATACACTTCAATGAGCTTTACAATTCGGCAGTCAGACAACGACGGAATGGATGCTTTATCATACAAATATTCGATTTGTTTCGCTACCGTAGAGGCTACTTTGGCGAAACTTACATTTTTATTGTTTCTTATGGGGGAAAGATTGTATCTCTCTTCATTACAGCATCTTAGAACACATTCATATGTGGGCAGTTTATTTTGCAGGAATCCTCTTGGTTCGCCAAAAATAGGACATTAAAACTCCTGTCTGGAGTTGGCAATCACACTCCTAGTGAGAATAGCTTGTGATTCATTCACCATCAGCAAATGTTTTTAAGACATATGTCGAAGAAATAACACAAAACAATGCACAATAGGAAGTAGTTCACATCACGCAAGTCTCACATGGCACCAAAGCAATTTCCACCTGTTCTAAATAGAGCGCGGCACAGCGACTGACTGAAGAGGAAAACACGTGATGGCGGCGAGTACAAGGTCGATTTTGATGGTGAGGGGGAAGGGGTTAGAGCAAGGAGGGGATATACCACGACTCAATCTAGTTTAACCATCTCAAACCAGTGCACTCTTGTTCAAAACAGTTCAGCCTGCTTACAAAAGTTGCACAGTAAAATCGCTAAAAGTGGTTAATTTCTATTTTTTCTGAGGCGTTGCGCGAACGGTAATTATTGGATTTTTTAACAGAATATAATTGATTTACACTCTTTACATGCTAAAATAAGCATAAAAACGTAGAGCTTCTTTAATTTTTAAGGTTTAATAACTTTTAAAAATCTCTAAAAATAACGAGTTTTTGGAAATTTTCATAAACTATAAGTCCGATGCGCGAACGGAAGATGTTAACCGATTTAAATATTTTATATGCACTTTTTATCCTTATTGTAGTAGGCAACTTTTCTGCACTAAAGTGTTCCGAAAATAAAATAAAATTTTTTTTCGACCCACCCTACTGCGTATTCAGTGAATTTCCAATGGAATTTTAGTATATTTTCTATTTCCCCATAAAATAAATGAAGATGAGAGTATGTAGGTTTGCCGCCATATGGGTTTTGTTGGTAAATATAAGTTAAACCCTACCTAGTGAATCTACATACCAAGTTTTATCAGGTTATGGTGTTCTTTTTATTTTCCCCATAAACCCCATAGGCGTGAGTTTGTAGATTTGTTGCCATAAGGGGTTTGTAAGCAAATATAAGTTTAGCGCTTCCTAATGAATGTACATATCAAATTTTATAAAAATATGTCAATAAATCAGCAAGATAGAAGGTTTTGTTGATTTCCCCTAAGAATAACATGGAAAACATAGTTTTTTTTTTATTTTCTCCAACACCATTTATGCTATGTAAAAAATTCAAAATACTAGATTGTTTGTTTTTAAGCTCAAAAGTATCATGGTCCCGGGCTTAGGTCTTACCGTGACTACTACCGTAATAGCGTATTCCCTATAGGGAAATTTGCTAAAATTGAAAATGTAGAGTGCTCCATAAGAAATTTTAAAGTTGGCCGCCATATTGGAAAAAGGCGGGAAATTTTTGAAAAGAGAAATACATACCTGAAAGTAACATAAAAAAGTAAAGGGGGTCCCCCATAAGAAGTATACTGTCAGGTCAGATATAGAATAAAAAAGTTAGCTATTGGATCACTTTAAGGAACCCACCCTGTATTTAAACGGCAGCTCCCGTGAAAACGACGGAATAGCTTTATTCCAAAGGAAATTCGCTTTGAATATCTTGGTAACCAGTGGACTTGGAGCAATAATTCAACATACCAAATTGTTTGTTTTTCGAGCTGAATCTAATGGTGTAAACGAAAAGGTAAGCAAATAAAAATATCTATGTGAAAAATGGCAAAAACCCACGTTACGGGGGTAAAATCCCCCACTTTCCCTACTGAAGTTGGGCCAATCTTATTGGTTCACGAACTCATCCAAGAGAATCCAACTTTACATGCCTGTACGGTACCAAATTTCATGATGATCAGACAATTTTTGCTTTAGTTATCGTGGTCATAAACACTCAAAATTGAAAATTCTATTTCTCATAATTATAAGCCCATGTTAAATTTTTTAGTACTGTAAATCGTTATTTGCGCAGTTTTAAATGTGTTTCCGACAAAAACCACTACCTATCCAGAAAGTACACATAAAAAGCTACAAGTTCATATAAAAAATTATGTAATCGCAGAGGTGGCCATAAACTATATAAACGGCAGCTCCCGTGACAAACGACGGTAATAGCTTTATTCCAAAGGAAATTCGCTAAAAGGACTATAATAGAATCAAGAATACAATTAAAATAACTAGCAGAATTTCATCAAATTTTTCAATATCTACGACTTTTCCTTACTGGAAATTTTATGAGGGTTCTAAAAATGATACTGACGATCACAAAAAATTATATCTTCAGTTTTTCTATAATAAGAACCGTTATTTAAAAAAAACTTTTAGTTTATCTTTTATACCCATACTGGGCGTAATTTATTCACTATTACCATGTAGTTTGACACATATTTTTTTAAACATTTATTACCAAACACACACTGTATATGTGTCCATACTGATAACTTTTGACGGGGACCTTCGCTTTTGATGAAATTTGGTATGAAGGTGTAGGACCAGGTCTATTTGCACAATCGGATTATGTGCCAGCAAATGATCAGGTTATGGGAACGGGGTTTTATGGCATTTCAAAAAGGTCAAAAATAGGTTTTAGCCATTTTTGGACCTAAATTTTCAAAATTCAACATTTTAATCTGAAACCACTTAAAAGAGCTTAAAAAAAATTAAGTATTTTGAATTTTAACTTGGCTTAACACGTTGGCTACCGACGGTCGGAAATTCGGGTCGTCGGGAGTTCCCAGCAGACCGATTCTAGTACTCGATACTCTCACCACAGACCGAGTCATTGTGACAAACACTAACCCAGAGACCAAAAATTTTGTATCGCTATTTTTATATAATTTGATGTGTATAATATATATTTGCTGATAAAAGTTGGTAAAAAAATGTATTTCAGTACTGTTTCAGCATTTTTATTGCGTCACATATGTGTGACGTTGGTCTATAGTAATATTTTGTATTATGTTTGTTTGCTATAGACCGACTGTCTCACATATGTGTCATTAGTTGGATGACTGGGAAATAAATGAAAAATAGTTTTACTACACTAAAAAATACTAAAATATACAGGACAATGTGTCACGCAATAAAAAACGCCATCTGGAATGTGTAGTAAACAAACACTAATGGCAGCATGTGAGCAGACAAGATGGTCAACTTTGAAAATCTGTAAAAAATAATAATTGAGGTCGTACCCAGAGACCAAGCGACACATATGTGTGTCACACATTCCTATAGACCGATAAACAGGTTTTAGATCGATTCAGTGGGCCAAATGGGTGTGGCGAGTCATTTAACTGAACCGTGACTGCGTCACATATATGTGTCGTCGGTACACTGGATTTGACCTGAGCGTCCCATATGTGTGTCGTCGATACACTGGAAACACCTTGAGCGACACATATATGTGACGCTGGTCTATATTTAAGGTTTTCTTTTAACATTACGTCACATATGTGTAGCCAACGTGTTAACAGGTTACGGAGAAAATCCAAAAATAGGTTTTCCATGTTATTCTTATGGGGAAATAACAAAACCCTGTCTCTCACATATTTATTGATGTACATTCACTAGGTAGGGTTTAACTTATATTCACTTACAGCACAAATATGGTGGCAAACCTACCTACTCACCCCTGGGTTTATGGAGAAAATTAAAAATACCAGAATTTTATGCAATTTAGTATTCACGTGCACTGGGAAGGAATTTTCCTATATCCTATATATGGGTTGAGTATGCACTGAATGTGTAATAAAATTTGACTTTTGATTATTGTTTTGGGACATCTAGAAGATGAAGAAAATCTATGTTGCCACCTTTCGAACTTGTTCACCTTGTTTAACTTGTGACATATTTGACCTTTCTAGGTCGAGTTTGTGGCATTTTTCTCTACATTCCAAAGACCTTTAACCCTAAATAGATGTCGCAACAAAGTTTTCATTTGGGCGCTTTTTATTTTACAGAAAAATATGCGTTGTCGGCAGTCGCAGGAGTTACTGTATCTCACACTGCTCTTTCCAGGAACCAGCATGACTTCATTATGCTCTCCAAAACCCCGCCGCACTACCCCTTCTATATAGTTGAAGCCTAAAAGTCACACAGTATGGAGGCTGCTACTGTGTGTCACCAGGCGCACTACTGGGTTCCCGGTGTTGTTTTCGTTATTTTTTCCATCTTGTCAATTAAGTTTTTATTGCCTTAACTAACACTTTATTGATTATAAGGTTTTTTGTTAAAATTAAACTGTCTATTTTTTCAACACCTGGGAAAAACTCCTCGTGTTTTGAAATTAATGACACACAGTAAGGGTTAACTCATTCGCTGCTGAAGACCTGAGATGTGTAGGTCATTAGGATGCTAAGAATTTTTAAAATCTGATTTTGAAGTTTTGCATCAGAAATAAAAGTTTTTAGCAGTAAAAGAAAATTTTAAACATAGCCGTTATTTCGTCTCCAATCAGAGATGGCAGCAACTTGCCAGCGTGTGATTAGTTTTAGTACTGGATTTTTGTTGTTTTATCATGTGATTCAGTAAGTTTTGGTATATAAATATGAAATTACATTAATAAAAATTAATTTTGAACTTAAAGAACAAAAAGGTTGGCCACTATTATGTCTCCTCGATGGACATAATTGAAAATGGGGTCTAACCTCACCCACACGAGAATTAACATGCAACCCCTAGACACAGCAACCCTCAACTTGAGTTCTTTGTACAACGCTGGTGGAGAGGTGAACATTTCCGAATAGCATTAACTAACGCCTCTGATCTTCGACGGACCTAACCAAGTAGCACTCCGCCCGTCTTCAATCGAAGGTAGCATCAAACATGATATTATTATACCGGTAACATGACATAGGCTACAACAGTTTCCTCTAAGGGGAGTCCCCCGTGTTGTGCCCCCGCTGGAAAGGTGGCAATTTTGATTTTATTCATCTATTATATCGTCGCCTAAGAAACCACATCGCCTAAGTGACAAAATGCAAACTTTTCAGCCAAAAAACTCACAGGGGAGGCGGTGTTGTATTACATAAAGAGTAGAATATAACTCCATCTATCTAAAATAAACACTTTAAGCTATTAATTTGACACTTAAAATGTTTATTATATAACCAAGAGAATAACTAACACTATCTAAGATCTTTTAAAACCAATGGAAATCAATCAAAGCGGTAAATAAGTTTCACCTTATGCAGAATGACATCCATTTCTTGTTGACTATCATGCTAGAACTGGTGGACAATGGCAGTGTTTTTTTAGTCAGTGAGATAGGCGGTGTTTGAAGAAATACGATAGCAGCGAATTCTGTTGGATTTTCACTAAAGTACATCGCGAGGACGTGTAAAATGCATATGTTTCCATAGAGATACAAAAATCTCAACTCTGCCAAAAATGTCTCTTAAGCGGTGTTGTTTCTTGAGTGACGATATAAGATTTAAAAATAAAATTTCCTTAGACTTTTAGTGCATGTTCATCCTCTTTAGCGCCAGGATCTAAGTTGATGAAATTAATCTTTATACCCCCAAAACTTAAAAAACATTAATTTTGTTATCAGCCAATAACATATATATATATATATATATATATATATATATATATATATATATGTGTGTGTGTGTGTGTGTGTGTGTATAATTGTTTCAAACCTTTTTCCAGTCTTGTGGTCAACAGCGGTTACTCGACTCTGTTTCAACGTCAGCAGGGATACCGGCAATGGGTAGACAAAGCTTGTGACTAGATATACAGCTGTCAGTCTTGGCTTCTCTCTCATAACAACGGAGGAATGGTCCATGAGCGGATAAACTCCAGCTTGGTGGACAAATCCGTACACCAGAACCATTACCATATTAATCAAGTACCACAGAGTGAGGATTTTGTCTTTGTACCCATGCACAATGTCTTTTCTCACAAACACTTTCACTCCTTTATCTTGTTTTTCACTAATCTGCTGGAGTTCATTCACATTGCGAATCCTCTGAGAATGAAGGAACACCAATGGCAGTGTGATGGGGATCAAGAACCTTGGCTCCTGGTGAGGAAAGATGGAGAGGAGAGCTATTGGGGCAATGTACGCGGATGTCATCAGCCCAATGATGCTCTGTATGCGAGGCAGTTCACTCCAGCGCCTTCTGACAACTCTGTAAAACAACACTGATGCTAGACTTAACTCTTAACCCTATATTAGTATATTAACCCTTTGTTCAATAAGATAATTGTACGGAAAACTAATAAGGACGTTCCAGAACATTTTTGGGTATTCAATTTTTTTAAGCATTTATTTAACACAAATGTAATAAGAATCACTACAAAAGAAGTTTAATAAAAAATAACCTACTATTTAACCTGCTGAAAGGATTTATTAGTGTAATTATTATGAGATAGGCATGGGACGTGCTTGCAAGTAGGGTTTTGTTGAGCAAATAGATGAGTGGCCTAATAGTGCTCTATGCAACACCACTCCCACCAACTGCCATGCTAGTGTAGTAGTTTCTACTAGCGTGACCTACATTGCAAGAATGAAGGCTGGAACCACATTAGCATTATGTAACATGACCCTTTGCGTAAATAAAAAAATAAAATATATATGCAAGGTGTCCCATAACCACCAACCCACACTTCACTAGTTAGTTATTCTTTATGTTAATAAATAACCAAATTAATCAATGGTGTTTAGTTGCCAATCTTACTTTATTTTTCACTTATTCTAAATGTTTTAAATCAATGTATTTGCTGTCGTTAATTTTAAAATCTTTTTCTTATTTTTGATATCAATATCTCCCTTGTAGGTTAAGATATCAAATTCATTCCAATTTGAATATATTATTTATAAATTATATTATTATATATATTATTAAATATATTATGAATATATTATTATTATAAATATATTATTTATAAATACTTAAAAAATTATATCACTTCCAGTTTTTAAATTGTGGCTTTTCAAAATAAAAAAATTCAACTTCAACAAGCATTGTAAAAATGGTAATTTTTGAAAAAACTCAAAAAATCTTTAATTTTAATTGGAAACCACAATAATTCAAGAGTTTGAACCATAATAATGGAGTTATTGACCTTGTTTGACATGAACAAACCAATTTGCTGGCAGTAACTGGCTTAAATTAGGTGTGTTTGGGTTGTACCTGTGAAGCAGACTGAGGACTGCAGAGAAGGCTGCCAAGGCCAGCACATTGTACAGCAGAGGCATGTTGAGCAACAAATGAGTGACCCGCGGATGTAGTCCATGGTTTGCCAAGTTGCTCGTGTACATGTTGTATTGGATGAAGTTGTAAGGTGTTATCACAAAATTATTTTCCAAACTGACTTTCTTTTGCAAAATCTCATTCCAAGTCAAATAGCCAAAATAGAACGAGTCCACAAGTATCAAGATGATGGTGATGGGCAAAGCACACAGACCTGTAACAATTTTTTTCTCCAAGTAGTTCTACAATCATGAATAAGAATAAGAATATCTTTATTACCATAAATACATTCTTTTTACAACCAGCGTAGCAGGTACAGAACAGATGGTATTGTCATGATATTAAAAACTAAAACCAAACTTAAAATATCCGTCTTAAAAACTATTAAGACAAAAAGTATGTTGAGAACATACTTTATAAGTTAGTGTCCAAGTAGTTCTACAATCATGAATAAGAATAAGAATATCTTTATTACCATAAATACATTCTTTTTACAACCAGCAAAGGAGGTACAGAACAGATGGTATTGTCATGATATTAAAAACTAAAACTAAACTTAAAATATTTGTCTTAAAAACTATTAAGACAAAAAGTATGTTGAGAATAAATAATTGGAGCATTTCTGCTATTACTTAGAAAAATAAAAATAAAAAACAAGTTATTCACCCAAAATAGTGGTTTTCATCACTAGGAGCAAAAGTGGGTTCACTCGGCTGCGCCTCGTTTTTAAAACACGATTACGCACCAAAAAGACACTTTTGCTCCGAGTGATGAACAATGTTTTTTATCATAATGCGAAATTAGACTTTTGATCATTAAAAATATTAACTATAAAGATGTATTTTCGAGGTTATATTTACAAAGTTAGTAATATGCAGTGTTTACATTTATATTATTTACAAACAATGCTCTTTATAACGTTTGAATTTCAAAATTCTGCTCCTCAACATTAATAAATGAATAATAATATACATAGCAAACAGCTGACTTTTCAGTACTAGGACCTAAAAAATTCTCCAGATGATTTTTCAGTCCTAGGACAATAAAGAATCGGTTTTGGTACAGTTGAGAGAACAAAAAACAGGCTGATTTCGTGCAGAATGATAAAAACTCATTTATTGAGTAATATGATTGTTCTAAAAGAAATTTTTTCAAGCTATTTTTGAAACTGTCTTCCATTATACTTTCTTTTAAAAATACTGGTAACTTATTAAAAAGTTTTTCCCCATATATTGAGGGGTCTTTTCAACAAGTGTTAAGCCGTGTCTTGGATACTGAAAGTCATTATTAAATCGTGTCATGTACCTATGTTGATGTTGTAGTTGAACTAGATTTAAAAAATTATTTTTAACAAACAAAAGGCACCTAAATATGTAAAGAGATGGAACAGTTAAAATACCATATTCCTTAAAAAAAGGTTTACATGATTTTCTTTTTGATGAAAATGTCATTATTCTGATATATATATTTTTTTGTATTTTAAATATTGATTTGGAGTTTGAGGATGCACCCCAAAATTCAATTCCATAAGTTATAATCGATTGAAAAAGTCCGTAGTATATCATAAGTCTCGTTTTAAAATCTAATATGTCACGAAGGACAATCATTTGAAAACAGGTAGAATTTAATCTTTTACATATTTTTTGTACACAAGTTTTCCAATTAAGGCAATCTAGAGACAAATTTATATCGGCAAGAACACAGGAACATCAGCAAACCTACCAAACATGGCATCAGAGCCGAGAGCTGGAGAGCCACGGTCGACAAACTGCAAGACTCATAAAGCAGGACCAACCCTGAGTGGAACAGCGGTATGGTGAGGTGAAATACTTCCCGACTCAATTCTTGTCAGGTCATGGTTATTTTCAGTCGTATCTGACCTAATATATATCTGACGGTAATGTATACCGGTTCACCTGACTGCATTTATTACTTAGGTCTTAGGTGTTACTCACAATGCGGAACACACATTCTTCCATTGTCCATGCTGGGAACAGCTATGCCTGGAGGCCACACAACATCATGGAGTAATGTGGGTGGACTCGTTCTCCATAGAACATGTTGAAGGGTGAGGTCAACTGGGGTAGCTTGTCGCATTTTGTCTAGAAAGTCCTCCGATCCAAGAAAACCAAATAAGACAAGAATGCTGTCTAGATCTTTGGAAAAATTAAAAGATGGATTCAGAGTCAGTCCTTTCAGTTATGATGTAATGTGATAAGTAATTCCGAAAGAGGAGTTTTTTAGTCGGTATTCTACCAGATTTTGTTGAAGGATTTCCACAGTATAGGGTGGCCTGTATTTTCCTCCTTTCACTAATAAAAAAAAAAAAAAAAAAAAAAAAAAAAAAACAGGGCCGGCCTTAGCCTGTGCGGGGCCCAGTGCAAACCTCCAGTGCGGGACTCCCCAAAACTACCCCCTACCCTCGTATGCAACTTTTTTTCTTCCTCTCCAAAGCCCCAAACGTAATCCATCATTCAAAAGAAGTAATCAACATTAGGCTTAGGCCTAATAATGAAGGTTGTGACTAAAAACCTTTCCGTTTATGAGTTTTCATATGTTTATTAACTTGTAGCACAAGTTGAAAAACACGTTGTTTAACTGTATAAAATATTATAAAAATCTATACAATCTCATACGCAATTTGTTTGAAATGAACAGTAGAATTTTAAAATAGCAAAAGAACAATACAGTAGACTCCCTCTTAACCGGCCACCTTTTAACCGGTCTCCGCTTTAACCGGCCTACCCTGACACAAAATAACATCTTTTTAACCAGCCATTTTTTATCTCAACATCGCTTTAACCGGCCGCGTTTCGGCGGAAACGTAGTTTTCTTATCTAATGTATCATTCAATTCAACTTTATTTCATATTGACGTTCTCAAACCAATTAAACTGTAACGTCCTGGACGGAAGTGACTGCCACCGGAAGTCAATGCGTTTGGACCTATATCCAGTAGACCACAATAAAGAAACAAATTATTATTAGTGTAGGTTTGTTGTGAATTTCATGGGTGGTGGATGTTAGCTATAAATCATATACAGTAATGTATTTAAGGTTGTTTTTCAAGTAATAATTATATTTAGGCCATATAAAATTGTGGGTTGGCGTTATTAAATGAACATCGGTTTAACCGGCCAATTCATTATCCGGCCGCGACCTGGTCCCGAGGTGGCTGGTTAAGAGGGAGTCTACTGTAGCATACTTAAAAGTTATTTATTAAAAGTTTATTTTGAGATAGACATAAAAAATTGGAATTTATTTTTGCAAAATTTTACAACCGGCCTTGGTAAAAATTTATTATTCTACACAATTTTATTCCTTACCCAAAATATAATAATAAATGGGGAGACAATTTATATGTAGTTATAATGTACGAGTGTCCCTATGAAAAATTGTAGAAATAAATCTACAAATGGTAACATATAAACCTAGTTTGGCAATAAAAATGAAGTATGTAAACTACTAGTAATAAATTCATGTATTATTTTACTTATAAGAATTCAAATAAAATACATTAAAATAGTATATTATAATTATAATAAATTTATGAATGCTATAAACTGTAAAAATTTTTTTCACACATCTATAGTTTTTTCACTTCAAAATGACAATTCATTCTACTAGTAATAATGATATAAACTACATCAAATGACGATTTTAGCAACCGGCCGTCTGTTGGCCATTTGTTAGAGCTCTCAAAATCACCTGTTTTCAAAGATATGTGTATTCTAACCTATGAGAATTTACAACTTAATTGATACTTAAAAACAGGAGTTCTTGACAAACCAGTGGTGCTAAATTCAAATTTATGCGATGGAAATTACCTGAGCTAGGTATGTTAAAAAAAGTCTTGTTTTGAAATTTCAAATGTGGTGGCTACTTGTATTGATGTCACGTTAAAAATGTATAAATATTTTAAGCGTTATTACGTTTTTTTTTTTTTTTTTTTTTTTTTTGAGGGAGAGGCGGAAAAATGCATTACGCACACAGGTGGCCAGCCTGTAGTGTGGGGCTCCCCTAAAAACGAGTTTACCCACTAAAAAACCTCCTCTACTCTTTAGGAATCTAACCTGGAATTGTTTGTCACATTACGTCAGGCTAGGCCTAAATTTGGCTTACGCCCGTGGGGCTCGCTCCTTATCCAGCCGCTCGATCAAGGGATCTGGGCCACTTCACGGTCCAGATCGGTTTTCTTTTCCAGGAGGATGCCCCGGACGAACTGTGACAAACAATCCCAGTTGCCCTCATCCTCCAAAATCTTTTGGCAGACCGAGTCCACCGAAAATGCACCAAAGATTTGTGTGGCCTCCAGGCGGGGCCCTTCCCAACGGGGACAGCGGAAGAATGTGTGTTCCGCATCGTCGGGAACACCCGGGCAATAAATGCAGTCCGGTGAACCGGTCTTTCCCATACGGTTCAGGTACGACCGAAAATAGCCGTGACCTGTCAAAAATTGGGTCAGGTAGTAGTCCACCTCCCCATGCCGCCGTTCCACCCATGGTTGGACCTGCTTGATAAGTCGCGCAGTCCATCGTCCTCGGGTGTCGTGCTCCCAGCTGTGTTGCCACTGCTGGTAGGTTCGGGAGCGCTCTTCTGTTCTTGCCGTGTCCTTGCCGATCTCGCCTTGTCTCTGATAAATCGCTTTCCTCTCCCCTGCCAAGAGCTTGACAGGGATGACTCCGGCGACCACCAGGACGGCAGGCTCGGACACTGTCCGGTAGGCGGAACACACCCGGAGCGCAGCTTGACGCTGAACCCGGGCGAGTCGCAACCTGTAGCACTCCTTATCTAGAGCGCCTGCCCACACCTCTGCCCCGTAAAGAAGCACGGACTGGACCGCGGACATCAACAAGCGTTATTACGTTGTAACACAACTAATTAACGATTATCTCTTACTATGATAAGAAAGTTCAGAATGTTAGCTTTCGAATGACTTATGATGCTCTTTCGAGTTGTTTTTCACCACTTTTTTACCAGTAAAATAAGTTTAGACCCAGATGGCTGTCTCCCGGCTGTAGAAACTTTTACTTTAATGCACAACTAAAAACGCCCATCTCCCACTGCTGTAATTAAATTTTGTATATTTATTTATTTTGCGTGGGGCCTTTATAAGCACGGGGCCCGGTGCGGTTGCACCGCTCGCACCGCCCTAAGGCCGACCCTGATATAAACAAATAATAATAGTGAACCAGCCTAATCAATTACAACTCATTTCAAATTCCTAGTTGATTATGAGGCAAAATTAAACATTATTTTACTAAGGAGAGTGCACGAATATCTCAGTAACAATACAAAAAATCGAATGAAAACTCAATTCTCTTTTCTATTACCTGGATGTAGTAGATATTTTTAATTTTAAATGTGATGAAGACCCAGTTCCCAATATAAATGTTGCTTAAAAGTGCTATAAAGGGTGCTTTAAGGAGGGAGTCTGTTTTATATATTGTGTATAGTGCAATGAAATGTAACCAATCTCTTGAAAAAAGTAACAACAAAAAAATTTACTACATTAAATAAGGAATAATAAAATATTTTTAAATTGTTTACAAGTAATTTTATCCCTGAAATTTCCAATTTCCATAACTAATTACCGAGGAGAAGTATCCTAAGATGAAACTCCCACAGGCCGACACTCTTGGAGCCAAGGCCTCGGTGGAGCCAGAAGAAGACAGGAGTGAAAGCGAAGGCGAGGAAGGTCGGGCGGTTGAAGACTCCGAGGACGGTGAGTGCAGCGACGATGGCACAGCTGCGGAACGAGTGGCCAGGCAGCGACCGGCGCAAACGGCTCAGCCGCACGCGCTCCCGCATGCTCTCTGTCTGACGATAGCACTCCTGTAGGTACTCATCCTGGCTTATCACCTGTGACAACACAACCACTGCAGTGGACTTGGAGATATGCAAACACAGTCAACTCTCGGTATCTCAAATTGATTATTTTAAATCGCCTCAAAGAAATCTGCCTAAGTTGAATTAAGAAAATCATACCTAACTCGAAACAATCTTACACTTATGTTTTACCTCTAAAAGTAAAACAGGTACATAAATTACCTCTATAACTCGAAGTTCAGTGGATAAGACAAATTAGAAGCTGTAATTTATTTCATCAAGTCAACTCATCAAGACAATCTTATGATCAATAAGCTATTCTCTAAGGACGTCTTTAAGTCAAAACACAGACACACAGGTTGCAACAAGTCAGTGACATACCTGGTACAGTGTTTGTCTGCTTTCACAAGATTTTATGTTTGTAAGTTGAATTTAACGAAATTACCCCTACAACTCAAACTATTTCTAAATCACTAGAAGTAACACGAAGAAGAATCGTAGTCCTATGAATTAAGAGTTAGCAAACTGCATATGAATAAGATAGTTGTTATAAAGATAATAACATAATTATAATTGTAATAAAGATAATAACATAATTTTCACTATATTACCTTAAATACAAAATTAAAGCCAACATAGAACATTTAGAAGATATAAATTTATTAGAAAATGAGAAAATTCAATAAAATATTTTGAACACAGTAGAGTTTTGCTATTCCGAACTAATTAGGAACAAAAACTGTTCGGTTGAGAGAATTTTTTATTTGGAGTGATGTTATGCGCAATTAAACAATTCCAGCCAAAAAATTAAATTTTGTTTTTATCAGAGTTTATCAAATTAAGAGACTTGATATTACCTCACCTGATCAGATCTATACATACAACCAGCGACAAAGTATATCAACACTGAAGTAAGGGCCATTTCAATAGAATTAGAAAATGTGTGTGTCCCATAAACCAATATTACATATGAGCTTGCAAGAGTGAGAAGACGTGCTCGGTAGTTCTGGCCATACAGGATACAAATTCTGAAAAATTATGACAACAATTATGACAGGGTTTTATATAATTATGATTCTTACTGAAACCAAATTGTAAGAAATCAAACAATTTTATTTAAATATAAATTTTACCGGTATAAGGCTAAAGCATTGGTAGTACTGCATGTGATGTGCCTTCTATAAATTTTCAAACTGAGTATATTTTTGTTTGAAAAAAACATAATGAAGAAAAAATAATAGTCACTTAACAAATTTATCTATTAGTTGTTAACCACTGAACACAAAAACCAAAAACAACAGGAGTCTAAAAAGCCCTCAACTGCTTGTACCCATCGGCCAATAAGTTTGTGCAATGATACATAGGCAGCAAGGTACCTTGACGACACTTGTAAGTCATAGTCAAGCTCGAGGCTTGTATTTGTTTGTGCATGTATTTACGTTGCCCAAGATATCAACAGGGTAGTTTCTGGTGTCAAAGTTACCACATTCATTAAATAAGTTACAGTTCAGTCGATTCTTTGTCATGATGATACATGCTCTCTCTTGTTAACAGGCTCAACCAAATCAGGTGAAATATTATCTGTACAATAGAATGTCGACAATCCGGGTTATTGAAATTACCTTAAAAATGGCCAGTATTCACTATTTCAGTGACAAACTTGTTAAAATTTAATATTTTTCTCTTTTATAGTAAAGGTTATTGAAGTGAGATGAACTCAAAACATTGTTTAATGTTCAAGTACTATATTGTATTTTATTTATAGGCCTAGCAAGATGTGTAACGACATCAGACATTATTTGACCTTTTTAAAAACTGTGAGATGGGCTTTTGAACTGTGGTAGTGGTTAGTTTTTTGTAGCTCCTTAACTGTAATTTAACACTTAACAGAAACGTTACTCAGTGTGTTATAATGAATGCACAGAGGTCCACTTAGGGTCAGTGCGACTAGAGGCCGCAGCGGAGGGACAGTTGCCATATGGCAGGATTCAGAATTGGCTGTATGACCTTGAAGGGGAGGGGGGGGGCCCCTCCCCCTTCTGCAACCACTCCCCTACTCCTTACTATGCACTACTCCCCTATTGCACACTCTCCTCTGTAAAGAGCTTAGCGTATTGGCAGACAGACAGGGGACGACATTTTATTTCTTGCTAAATACTAATTTGGATTTTTGACATCTGAGTTATCGGCGTTCTACTGTAGTTTGGTAAGCTTGTCTATTTCTTTAATTCATTGTAATTGTTGGCTACCAGGAATTGTTTTGATGCAATAAAGTCAAGTAAGGTTTTTTTTTTAATTTTGACTCTCATATGGTTTCACCGTCTTCAGCAATCCAAATGCAAATTGTTTCAATTAGTGAACAATTGTTTCGCCCTCATTACCCAAGGGCATAATCAGCACTGAATACTTGAGGTTAGATCATGTACCGGTATTAAAAAAAGAAAAAGATAAGTAGGGTTAGACTGCAGTCTATGTTTTTGTTTAAAATGTGCTGTGTTTTATTTAATGTTTTATGTATTGAAACAAGTTTGGATTGCTGAAGACAAGGAGTTAAACCATATATTCTTTTATTCATTACAATTATATGTTAATCTGGATTATTTGTTCATTTTTAAATGGTCTAATGATAATGTTTACAAATAAATAAAACATCATGTTAAACTGTGCTTGAAGGCTCAATTTATTTAGATACAATATGTACTCACTCCTCATGAATAGTTAGTTAAATAATTTTTACAGTGGATTCTTGTCATTTTTGGCAAAGGGCCATATAAAAAGTATAAGCTAATTCATTGCTATAAGGTTGCAAAACTTAAGTTTCCCTGATTTTTTAATTACTAGAAATACCAGTGAATAGAAAATAAAATAAATATAAGAATGGTGTCAGATATACGTTCCTTTCAAAAGTTGTTCCTTTTGTTGTTGCTAATTTCTAAATTGCTAAATTTCTAACTAAGCATTTAGAGACAAGTTTGCTACCAGCATGCAAAACATTTTCACAAACGGCAGCCCAGCTGGTTCCTATACTTGAGTTGGTGTTTCAACACTTAACTAAGAATTAAATTTGTGAGATACAGTATACTCTCGTTCATACATTATTCTAGGTATGTTGAAGAATACCTGGAGCGAAGAAGTCAACCTAACTGATGAAACTGAAATATTGACGCCATTACTGTACTCTACATATATGTAAATAAAGATAATTTTGTCTTTGTCCATCCAACTCAGTGACATCAGATCTCAGAGTCATCAGCACTGATGATCTTGATGTTATTACATTTTTTTTTCTTACAAAAAATAGTTGTTTCATTTTAGTGCCTTCCATAAATCCATATCTCTACCTAATTTGTTTTACTCACACTAGTATACGTGTTGCTCGAAATCGAGCAATTTATTTTAATAACAACACAGATTTTACTTTTAGATCTAAATCAATGACATTCGACCAATCCAATATTGTGAGTATCTGTAATCACCAAAACAACACGTGTTTACAGCTGATTATTAGCACATGTTTAAAATGCTTTATTCAATCCCAATGTTATTTAAATGGGAAATTTTGAGATTTCAATGGTGGATAGCGCCTTTATTTTCAGTCCAATTCTCCTCAGTTTTTGGCGGAAACAACTACAGACCAAGCCCTATCCAACGACACCAAAAACTTGAAAATCGGTTGAAAATTGTAGGAGGAGTTCTCAAGACAAAAAAACCCTTAGCGTATTAAATAAGTATAGATTATAGTAATGTATCACATTTTGCATCACTTGTCAACAGTCAACAAGCACTTTTCATAACCTGCATCCCTAGATTTGATTGCCAAAACCATGTAAGGATTCATACAGAAAGAGGAAGAGTGGGGGGGGGGGGGGGGGGGGACAGAAAGTAAACCGCTTCTTAAGCTGTTTATCTGTCTCCTAAGTGCACCCTTGTTATGTGGAATGTCAATTGTCTGTTGAAATAAATGTGAGTGAAAAGTGGAAGAAGGTTGGTATGTCTATAGAAGATAAAAGTAAAACTATTAAAAGAAGTTGCCAGTTAGTTGGCTAAAAAGATTGTTTTGGAATATGGAGTGGGTACAGTATAAGAATCTTTATTTTTTGTGTTGTTTTTATTTCAATAAATTATTTGTTGTTACCATGTTTGAAGTTTCAGTAGGCCTTACTGTATCTTATTTTCAGAAATCTCTTGTTATCTCACTAACAATAGTGAATACAGTAGACTCCCTCCAATCGGGGCACCTCAACACTTTACTGTTGTCCGGTTAAAAAAATTTCCGGACACAGGGGTTGTTTACTTAGGTAAATTACAATCTTTATTAGTGTATATATAATTATAAATCACATTTTAATACAATTTTAGAACTTAAACATTATAGGGTTTGGCTACCAACTTGTTGGAACCTCATTTTTGTCGCATTGATAGAAACAAACTTAACACCAGACAATTGGGAATGGCACGAAATTATAAAGCATCACAAATAAAAACTCCATTGATTAATTTTAATAACAGACACGTTCAATCCTGTCGATTTTGGCCATGAGAAACTCGGCGCGTGCTGATGACTTACTTCCAAGATGTCGTCCGGGCCATCGGAGTCCGAATGAGAGTGTAGTGAATGGACTGACACCATAGCCCCAGAAGTTGTATTTATTCAATAACTCTAATATTTAATTACAGCTGATAATAATTATTGTGTGTTTAGTAGTTGAAATATTATGTAAACATAAATAACCCCATCGCAGCAGACCTGCGTACTCAGCGAAAAGAATAATTTGAGATTTTGTATTTTCTTCATAAACACGATAGGAATGAGAAGGGTATGTAGGTTTGCTGCCATAGGATGTCGTTAGAAAATGTTAGCTGTTAGGAAATGTAACGGTTAGTTAAGATAAATAACAAATTGTATCAATATTTGGCACTTTTCAATTTTCCCCATAAGACCCAAGGGGGTGAGTATGTAGGTTTGCTGCCATTTGGATGTTGTAAGCAAGCAGATATCAGTTAAACCCTACGTAGTGAATATACATACCAAATCTTATCAAGTTATGCTGATAAATAAGCGAGATACAGGGTTTTGTTGATTTCTCATAACATTAACATGGGAATCCTTTTTTTGGCTTTTCTCCGTAAAGCCAAGTTAAAAATTCAAAGTACTAAATTGTTAGTTTTTTATGTATATGGTAGCTTTTAGCTCTTTTTAATGGTTTTAGTTAAAATTAATAAATTTTTTTAATTGAGGTCTAAAAACACATTTTTGACCCTTTTAAACCCCCATAAAACCCCGTTACCATAATGCGATCTTGCTGGTACGTTAACTCATGAAAATAGACCTCGTCTTACACTTCCATGTCAAATTTCATCTAAATCAGAGGTTCCTGTCAAAAGTTATTGGGACCACGGACACACATATACAGGGTGTCTCTGAACTCTACCGACCTTTTCAGGTATTATTCCTGGACCAAAGACAAGTCAAAATATCATATTTAAAATTTCCAAAACTCCATAGTTACCCGTACAATCGCCACTTTGTATTTTTTACAGCATAATTTTTAATTTAAGAGCAGCTTGACGTAGTAAAATGAAATTTTGTACACAGCTTTTTGAAGTGAAGACCTAGAATCAATTAATTTTAAATCATTGATATTTTTAAAATGGCGGGTCTTTCACCTTAAATTGCATAGAAACTACGTAAGGTAGAAAAGTTTATGTTATAATGAGTTTTTTGGTCAATTTAATTTAAAATCCAACGAAGTAAAAATTATGAAAATCGGTTCATAAATGAGCGAGATAGAGCGATTTTATCTGAGGCTAGTCACGGTCGTAACGCTTCACCGGGAGAAGTTTCGGTACAACATCCATTGTTGAGCTGGCGCCGCGACCGCGCTTTTCGCTCAGATGCGTGACTATTTGTATTCAAATTGCTCTATCTCGCTTATTTATGAACTGATTTTTATAACTTTTACATCGTTGTATTTTATATTAAATTTTCCAAAAAACACATAAGAACATAAATTTTATTGAAATGAAATCTAAACACCTTTGACTAGGTTTTATTCAACATAAAACACCATCGTAAGATACATGAATGAGTTTACAAAACAAACAAAACCAGATGATGTAACATGTCAATTTACTAATAATAAATAAATATAAACATATGTTTGTTAAATGGAAAAGACTAAAGGTAAATTTTTATGACATTCTTCCCCGCTCATTTAAACGTGTCATAGTCTTTCAAGTATCCAGGTGGCCGACGTTGACGGTCACTTTGTCTTTGCGCCGGCTGTTGAGTAATATCCTGTGAATCACAGTTCACCTCAGGATTTGACATGTCTGGGTCTTGAGTCTGGTAATCATTATGTTCTTCACTGGCTTGATCTTCACTTTGATAATTAATTTGGTCAACTTCTGCATCGTTTCCGCAAGGCGCAAGGTGTCTTAGTGAGACTGTGGATTCCCGACCATCACTCAGACGCACTCTTGCATACTGTGGTCCAGCATCTATAAGGTCTACAATTTCCACAGCCGGAGTGTACTTACTACCTTGATTAAATTTCTTCATAAAAACAGGGCCAGAATTATGGAAGATTATGGAGTGAGATCTGAAGATGACAACTTGTTTGTCAAAAGGCCTCATCCAGTAAAATTATTAAAAATATTGGCTTATGAACATAAAATTGTACTTTTATTTATAATTGATCTTTGTTAACAAAGGTCAGAATGAGGACCTGTTGAATATACAGTGAATGCACTGTAAGAATGCCGGCCTCTTTAAACACTTCCTTACAGGGATGGCGAGGGCAGAGACCAAAAATTAGCCTCAAAATCTTTTTCTGAAGCTTGAGCAATTTTTCAAGATCTGATGAACTACCCCAAACAGCAATTCCATAGCGCAAAATACTCTCGCAATATCCACGATAGACGTCAATGAGAACTTCCTTGCTACAAGTTGATCTAAGAATGCGGATGGCAAACAAAGCAGAACTGATACGTTTTACGATGTTTTGCATGTGACAGTGCCATGGGAGGTATCAAAAGTGACGCCAAGGAATTTAGTGGATAAAGAGAGGCTCATCAGCTGGGATGCAAGGCCACTTTGACTCGTTTGAGCTGAGTCAAAAAGACTAAAGTTGATGCATTGCGTTTTTTCTTGGTTGAGAAGAAGATCATTGCATTCAAACCAACTGATCAACTTTTTGATAACTTAGTTGATGGTGTTGTCTAAGCTGGTATCATTCGGAGCCTTGATTAAAGCCGGGTTTACACGATGCCAGTATGTGAGACAATTGTCTTTGGACAATTGTCATCACGTGGGAGACAATTGTCGGAGGCCAGTCAAGTTGAACGTGAAGCTGTTTACACAGGGCCAACTATTGCCACGGCAGTGGTTACAAAAACAACACAACTGGTATCTCAACTGACACAAGGGAACTAGGGAACTGGCAAAAAGCAAGACAGCGCTACCGGCCTATCCGTTCACACGGCGCCAATTGTCGCGACAACTGAAATTCCGAGTGGTGGGGGGTCTCGCTGGGCCCAGCTCGTTGGCATCAGTCTACTCCCAGAGACAACTGAGTTTCGGGGCAATTGGGGGGGCAGTTGGCAAGGCAATTGGCCCGAAGGTTTACACGAAGGCAATAATTTCATGCCAATCAGTTGCCTTTTGACAATTGTCTCACCTACTGGCATCGTGTAAACCCGGCTTAAGAGCGCTACATCATCAGCGAATAAATTTATGTGACAATCATCTCCTTCATAATGAAGATCATTAATATACATTAAGAATAAAACAGGAGAGAGAATACATCCTTGGGGATCACCTCGCTGAGAAAGCTTGTAGGACGATGAGGATTTACCTGAAGAACCATTCAAACTGACTCTTTGGAAACGGTCAGTCAGGAAGGAATGGAATCACTGCAAAGCAATGCCTCTAACGCCGTAATGGGAAAGTTTATCCAAGAGGATCGAATGGTCTACGCAATCGAACGCCTTGGATAAGTCGCAGAAGACTCCCAGCGTCTTCTGCGATTCATCCAAGGATTGCAATATTTTGTTCGTGAAGTCGTAGAGTGCTAAAAGAGCAGACTTCCCTTTTTGGAAACCAAATTGATGATTATTTATGATATGGAACTCTGACATGTGATTGGAAAGGCGGCTAAGGGCAATTTATTCAAAGATCTTTGATAATGTTGGCACCAAAGCAACAGGCCAATAGTTATTTAGCAGGTGTATGTCATTTTATTTGTGAAGGGGATATGGGGACTGGCGTATTTAAGTTTTGATGGAAACTTTCCTTCTTCTAGGGACTGATTTATTAGACTAGCAATAGGATTAGCCAACTGATGGCCACAAAACTTTAGAATATTTGGAGAGATACCGTCCCATCCACACGAGTTCTTACATTTTAATGAACAGATGACATTAAACACCTCCGCTTTGCTGGTTGGGTTTAGAAACATGGAAGATACCACCTGTGTTGAGAAGGAACTCAGTCTCCTCACGGAATCCGCTCTACAGGGTATCGGAGCCAGAGATGCAGGCTCCTCAGTGAAAAATGTATTAAAGTGTTCGCTATTAAAATGTATTAAAAATTGTTCTTTAAAAAGATACAAAATGGCGGTTGTACGGGTAATTATGGAGCTTTGGAAATTTTAAATATGATATTTTGGCTTGTCTTTGGTCCAGGAATAATATCTGAAAAAGTCGGTAGAGAGTTCAGATACACCCTGTATAATATACATATATGAAATTGAACGAATGGTGTTTTAGGCTTCTGGGGACCTCAAAACGAAAAAGTATTATAGTCCTGGACCTAGGTTTCACCATGACTACTACATGTAGTGTATTCCCTATAGGAAAATTCGCTAAAATGTTACCTGAATTTATTTAGACTGGTTTTAAAAGTTTTTATAATAAAATCAGAGTTATTAAGGGCCTTTTCAGGTAAAGATTTCGTCCGGACCATCCGTCGTCTGACCATTGGAGTCCGAACGAGAGGGAGTCAACTGTATATATATTATGGGGTAACCATAATTGGTCACCGTAATAGCGAAAACGATGACTACTACGGACTTCGCCTCATCGGAATTTCCCGACATTAGTTCAAATGAACGAGAGTGTACTGCAACTGTATATTTTAGTGGATTCATAATTTCTTAGCCACACTTACGGAAAGAGCCTAACTAGGCAGTCTTATTTGAATACATATGCTTGTCCATAGGAGAGGATTTTTTTGAGCATCACAGGCTGCTTTATAGGTCACAGCAACTTATATAACATAGGTCTAATAGCGAAAGTGTTTTAAAATGAAAATGTACAATAACTACTTACTTGTACAGACTCCAATCATTTAGGAAAGACAGAAGGCAGCAGAAAAGCCGTGGTGTAACCAACAAAAAATATGGTGTTATTATTTCAAACCCCAGAAACAATTTGAAATATGGTGCTACAATTTTTAATAGGTAAATTGGTAAACCAGCATAAAAATAAGGCAATGCAACACTCCTAATAGGTTTGGTAGCATTGAACTCCCATGGTCTTGAAGCCTCCACATCAAAAAGATCTTCTGTAAACACAACAATGAAATTGAGAACAGAGGTACGGATAGTAGAATTCCTCTAAACAGCTCTGAATGGGACTGGACCCTGGGGCCAATAAAAAAAAATCGGTTAAATTGAGTAATACCCAGAACGGTCACTGGAAAATAGTAAAAAATTAAGTATACATGTAAGGTGGCCAAACATCTTGTTTAGAATGGCGGATCTTGCACGGTCAATACGGATCGCGATATTTGGATCGTGATCCTGGATCACGATACGGATTGAGCGTGTTAAGTCAAATATTGATGAGTGATCTATGAATCATACATCAATATTTGACTTAACACACTCAATCCGTATCGTGATCTAGGATCACGATCCAAATATCGCGATCCGTATTGACCGTGTAAGATCCGCCAACGGTACAGTTCAGATAACTTATTTTAGGTCTTTGACACAATCTTGTCTATTTCCAAAATGCCATGTTAACTGGCATTACAAAATGTTTATCACAAAGTGACTCTTTGCTTAATATGTAACACTTTTCAAGATGGTTGTTACTTTTGTTTTGTAACCTGAATGTTTATTTCCAGTTCATCAGGAAATCGACTTCAGCACACATGAATCTTTCCTTCTAATTCTACAGGCAATTAAAGCGAATGCGGTTAAGAGGGCTTCTACTGTACTTAAATCAACTCAAGGGGAAAACTACTAAGAATTTATAAATTAAACCAATTATCAAATTTTAAATCACCCAAAACACATGAAGCTTGAAGGCTGTTCATGTTTGCCTATTTCCCCTCTGAGATTCCTAAATATATTTATGGTAAAATGCTTCCAGGACTGCAGAAAATAAAGATAAGATTACTTCATTCCTTTGATGTTACAATAACCTTTTGTGCGATTGGTGTATTGTCATCCACCTGATATTTTGTTTTCCTCTGTAGAAAATCATATGTTTCATGTTTACATACTTGTTTATTTATCATGTTTGTTATAGAGATGTTTTGTTATGTTAAGAGCTTGCGTGATTAAAGGTCAGTGTTAATAAATGTGTTGTAATTTCTTTACATGGTGACAGAGGTGTCTTGAAATAGGATATTAACGATCGATTTAACACCAGAACAATTGAAAGATATAATCAGCTCAGCTGTATTGGCTGCCAGAAATGAAAGTGCGTCAAGAAATTAAACTAACTTTCAAGTTGGACCCATTCAACTTTCAGGATCTGTCTGTGTGGATATCCTGGATTAAGCAGTTCAAGATGTTTAGAATTGCAACAGGTTTGTCTACGAAATCTGAAGAACAGCAGATTAATATGCTCCTGTACGCTATGGGTAAAGAAGGTGATGATTTATTGACTTCAGTAGGTATGCCTGAAGAGAGGAGAACACAACTTTTGACTCGGTAGTGAAGAGATTGGATGAGTATTTTTCTACAAAGAAGAATATATTTTAACATTGAGCGCTTTTTACAAAGGAACCAAAGAAGCGATGGATGGTGGATCCTTATATTAATGAACTACCTACACAAGATGTCAGAACAATGTGAGTGGGTATGTAATGATTGTAAAAGTACCGGTAGAGGTTTTTATTGAAATTAGTGACAGGCATAAAGGATACTAAGTTGTCCAGAAATCTTCAGCTTCAAGATGGACTCTCATTAAGTAAAGCAGTACAAACTGTACGCCACGCCGAAGCAATGGATGAGCAAAAGGTTATTCTCCAAGGTGTGAATGACTCAACGGTGATGGTAGCCAGAAGAAGCTACCAACAGAAAGACGGTAAGACCAATTCAAATGTTAATCTGAGTCGAAAATGTAGTCGCTGTATTTACAGTCAGTAGGCCTATCATTCTTTGGAGCAATGCCCAGCGAACGACAAAGTATGCCACAATTGTGGTTTTAAGGGCCACTTTAGTGGAATGTGTCTAGGCGTTCCATTGCAGGTAAGGGTACAGTAAGAGAGATGGAGCAATACACGGATGATGAGAGCAATAATTTTAAGCTTGGATCGATTGTTATTGACGAAAGCGTGTCCGAGACTAGGTAATTTGAACTATTTTATGTAAATTTGCAATGTGAATAATGTAGTTAGGCCTACTGAAATTTAAAATCTACACTGGAGCTGATGTAAGTAGCAGAACCAGCCTCAAATAGTTCACATTAGCGGGACCCTACTGTAAAAACAAATATTAGGCCTATATTATTAAACGCCTCACTCACCATTGACAATTTCAATAGACTGAAAGTACTCATCTGGCTGAATGTATCCAGTCTGGGGCAACAGAGTCAGGGCTACTCGCAGAAATGCCAACAAAGCGTAAGGAGCTAAACTGAGATTCAAATCCTGTTTCTCTCCTTTTGAACAGTCGTTGCTGCCAGTTTGATGCTTGGTTTTCTCTTTTGAATTTGTAGTATCCATTTTTTGGATTCTTCTACCTTTTAAGGCTTAAACTAGTAGGCGGCAGCATCCTGTGAAAAATGGTACAACAAATTTTACTAGTGAGGTAATAACCCTACATTCAGCTAAGTAGGCCTACTCCCTAAAAGATAATTAAAAAAATGGTTTTTAAATTCACAGAGAGTACCAACAATTTGTTAAAAAAAATATAGCGACATTTATTTAATAATTGCCACAACACTTTGAAGGTTAAAATATCAATTTTCATAATATTATTTTGATTTAAATGTTTGGTGGCCAAAACAACTGAGTCATGGCTTATCCTGCACTGCTGGTTTTGAAGTTAATTGTTGAAAATGAAGTTTATTTGAATAAGTTATAATATGAAACTTATTAAGTTACTATGGGAATAGGCCTATGTCATCGCTAAAAACACAAGTAGAGAATTATATTCACAAACTAAGGCCTGTTTCTGTACACCTTGACTGTTCACGAAACTTCGTGTTCAAAGTTTATTTTTGTTTTGAAGCAAATTAGCAATGGTAAGTAAAATAGGTTAATAATCGTCCAATAAGTTAATCTTGGCCACTGGCAGAATAGGAGTCTCGGAGATGCGCCGCGCCTATGTGTACAGGTTGCCGCTTGAAGACAATCTGTGCCGCGTCCTGTGTGTTTGTACCCTAAGCAGTGTTTTTTCTTAAGCAAATAGTTATTTAATTAATTCCTAATTTTCTGAAGTAATTTTTACAGAGTCCCCAAGGGACAATTATTACAAGTACGGTAGGCCCAATAAAAAAGTAATAAAAAAATACTTATGAAGCGACTTGGGCATACATAACAAAATCATAGGCTTGGGACGGGCCTTATAATTGATCAAATCAAACCCTGAAATATAGCCAAAATCTAACCTAGCCTAGTAATATTTTGATTTTCACGAAAACACCATTGACTGCTATTTAGGCTAAAATGGTGTGACTAACAATAGAATCAACCATCCATTTTCACCAATGTGACTATTAATTTACCTCAATGAGCGCAGAGAAATGAATATTTCATCACTTTATTCCCGTAGCGTTCATTCTGTAAAATGTGATCAATTATTTGAAACATTTTGTTTTGATGTTTCGTCGTCTGTATTTGTTGTGTTGTTGTGTTCTAGTCCTGCCCTGTCAAAAATGACAGAGGCTTAGTTCAGGGCACAGTACAGTAGCCGGAGTGATTAATAAGTTACTGAAGCACTGAAGCCTGAGATGCTGAAGCTATTTTTCTATTGTGATATAATATTAAAATGACTCATCACATAAAAAAAGTATGTTACGGTTTCTTATCTATCATAAACCATCTTAAACATATCAGTTATTTTTCTAATTAATCTAATTGGCTAGAGGCACAGGACGACCAGTATTTTAACCTGCTAGTGCTGCATGCCCGATGAGCCTGAGTCTGGTAACGTGTCCCGCCCGGAACAAACGCACTACAGACGACGAGAGAATATCAACAAAATGACATAAATAATAATGTTTGATTCAACGAGGTTAAGGTTTGTTTGTTTGTTTGTTCGTTTGAAACAACTGCAAGTATAAAAGAAATTAGAAGTAAAGTTGGTTTATGGCCTATCTATGCCTAATTAATGTGAAAATTCAATTAAACTAAAGTAATGAACTATTAATTTCTGTGCGCTCATTAAAGTCAGGCAACTTTAGGGTCATTAATAATTTAAGCCTATTTTACAGACAGTTTGACAATGAATGGTAACTCAATCATTACTTACATAAAATCATGCTCCTCCGACTAGAAAGGGTGAAATAAGATCATTTGTAACCTCTCTGAAGTGCTAATGTAGTACCATAGCCTAGTCACAATCGAGACACAACCCTCTTGACTGTACGCATATTGTTTATTACTTACAGTAGACTAAACTTATCTCCAAATCCATTCACCAATCTGTTTGGGCAAATGGTGGAGCAAAAGTTTGGATTATCTCCTCGGCAAAGTAACCAAGTAGCCAACACAGTTGCTGCCACTGGGCGAGCACTATTCTCAAAACATTTGAACAAGTAGTGAAGCCAACCATCAGTGAATTCTTTTTATTTAAGTTCGGTAACAGGATGATTAATTTTTTCACTCATACGTTTTTCCCAGTGCATTTGTCTCTTTGCATGTACAGTAGACTCCCTCTTAACCGGCCACCTTTTAACTGGTCTCCGGTTTAACCGGCCTACACTGACACAAAAAATAACATCTTTTTAACCAAATATCATATTTAAAATTTCCAACACTCCATAGTTAACCATACAGGTGCCATTTTGTGTTTTTTAATGAATAATTTTAAATTTAAGAACGGTTTAATGTAATAAGTGTGTTGGCATACGACTTTTTGAGACAAAGGTCTAACTTAATTGAAGAAAAATAAGTTAATCAATTCTTTAAAGTTTGTATTTTTCAAAAGGCGGCTGTTTAAAATTTTTAACTTCAAATTGCATAAAAACTACAGAAGGTAGTAAAGTTTATGTCCTTATGTGTTTTTTAGATAATTTAATTTAAAATCCAACGATGTATAGCCTAGATTATGGAAATCAGTTCATAAAAAAGCAATATAGAGCGATTTTGATAAAAATAGTCGGGTACAGTTTCATATAGCGCCTACATTTCTACCGAATGAAAATATCGATCGATACATCGCATCAGATGAAATGTGGATACGTCACATCGGATTAAATATCGATACATCGCATCGGATAAAATATTTTAAACATATGGTTTTAGTGAATTTTTTACATTTATTTACTAAATATTATTGTTTGTTTATTTGACATTTAAACCAAGATTTTACTAGGTGATTTCATATTCAGTATTGATACTGAACTGTATTGATACTACTATTGATATTGAACTGCATAGTAGAAGTTAGGTCAAAATTGAAATTTCTTAACTATTCTGTACCTCAAGGGTCAGTGTTAGGCCCATTTTTGTTTTTATGCTGCCTGGGAGGTATTCCAAATTACATAAAGGAAAAAATTGAACAAAGTAAGATATGTTTATATGCCGATGATATCAGCTTAAGTATATCTGATAAGGATTTAACTTCCACAATAAATACATGTTTTAGTACAGTAGATATTTTGAATGAGTTTTTAAATGATTCAAATCTTTTACTTAACAAAGAAAAACCACTTTTATTCGATTTACGTGCAGGAACACAACAGAAGTAAGCAACAATAATGATAACTTTGTAAATGAAACAACATTTTTAGGACTAAATCCAGACAACACTTTAAATTGGTCATTACATGTAAATAAAATTTGCAACAAAATTAGTTCTGGGATATTTGCATTAAGGAGATTGGCACCTATTTGCAATAAAGAAACATTAAAATCAGTATACTTTGCCACCATTCATTCACATATATGCTACGGAATTGAAGTGTATGGTGGTACAAGTGAATATAATTTGAATAAAATATTACTTTTACAAAAAGAAGCAATAAGGTGTATTAAAAATTTAAATTCAGATGAATCTTGTAGAGATTACTTTAAACAGTTATAATTCATGACAGTTTACGACCTATATATATATCGAACTGTTGTGCATATTAAAAATAATGAGACAAAATTTCAAAGGCAAGTTGATTTACATAGTTATAATACTAGGAACAAAAACAAATTTACAATTATGAAACATAATAAAGAAAAATACAAGCAAAAACCCACTTATAAGGGAATGAAATTTAGTAATTACCTTCCAGAGAGCATAAAAGTTGAAACAACCATTTTAAAATTCTAACGCAAATTAAAAGATTATATTATTAACTCAGTTTTTTATAACTTAAAGGAGTATTACACATTAGTTAAAAATTAAATTTATACCCATAATATGGCTTAAATTATTTTACAAAGGATGACGAGGCTTACGATTAAAATTTATATGTAAGTTTATGATAGTTGTTTTCTTTTATCTTTACGTGTTAACTATATAAAATTTATGTATTTTACATTGACGCTTTCTTGTACATTGTTATGTATGTCTGAATAAAGATATTTGAATTGAATTGAATTGAATTGAATTGATAGTTTAGACATTTTAATTAGCCTAATGAGTTTCAGAGAACTTGCTATTAACGTATTTATAATAGATAGTTGGGTCATAGATATGAGCAATGTAATAGATTTTTACAAGATAATGAACTGATACCGTAGCAAAGAAAATTATGTGTGAACAGTGTGGTGCACTGATGAGGGGATGAAAATAAAAATAGATATAGTAGTGATAGTGTTTAGTTTTGATGTTAAAAAAGAAAAATCAACCATTCAACTTGCATTGACTAATACGTTTTTTGAAGGATTTAGGTTTAGATGTTGATCAACATTTTAACTATTGTACTTTTTAACAACAATACAACAAATTGTGAATTTTTATGTGTAAACATAGGTACCAATATGATTAGATATTATGCATACATAGAAATTTTTACCCGATGCGATATACCAATCTTATCAATCTTATCGATTGATCCGATGCGATATACCAATCGCTAAACTATGGTATTAAATTACCTTGATCGTTCCAGTTCATGCGTTGTGTGCAAAGACTACAACCTGGTTTCGGTGCTTAATTGCACCATGTTCACGTAGATATGTCAATCGAGAAATGACTTTCTCGATTGACATATCTACGTGAACATGGTGCAATTAAGCACCGAAACCAGGTTGTAGTCTTTGCACACAACGCATGAACTGGAACGATCAAGGTAATTTAATACCATAGTTTAGTTATCACACCAGTTCAAGGGCAATATACTCAGAAATGAGCAAGTTATACCAATCGCATTGATCTATACGATGCGATATATCAATCGCATTGATCCAAACGATGCGATATATCGATCGTGTCGATCGATATTTTCATTCGGTGGAAATGTAGGCGCTATATGAAACTGTACCCAAATAGTCACACATCTAAGTGGTTTGCCACGCGAAAAGCCCGGTTGCGACAATGATTCAACAATGGATATCAGACCAAAACTGTTCCCGGGGAAGCGGTACGACCGTGGCTAGCGTCAGTAAAGTTCTTTAGGACAGTAATCTTATCAACGCTTATTTATCAACGGATTTTTATAATCTCTTCATCGTTTAATTTTAAATTAAATTAACCCATAAGAACATAAACTTTGCCACTTTATGTAGTTTTATGTAAGATTTTAAATAGCCGCCATTTTGAAAATATGAATTGTAAATGTTTTTCTACACTTAGAACTTTGTCTCAAAAAGTTGCACACCAAGTTTTAACTTACTACAACAAACCATTCTTAAATTAAAAATTATTCGTTAAAAAATACAAAATGGCGGCTGTATGGTTAGCTATGGAGTTTTGGAAATTTTAAACATGATGTTTTGACTTGAGTTTAGGCTTGGAATAATACCTTAAAAGGTCGGTAGAGAGTTCAGGGTCATCCTGTATATTCATACTTTGCATCTCATATTTTTCTATTGTCAAGTTAATCAAAATTGATGTGCTTATCTCAATAATTATTTTTTAGGTTCATGATTTCAAAATGATATTGACAAGAGTGCCATTAAATCCCATAATTCCTATGTCTTATGAATGCAGCCAAAATGTCAAGGGATTGAATACTTCTCATTTTTTAGAGAATGGCATCTAGGACATTGAGGTGCTGATTGTTCAAACAGAATTCAGGACTGCTTTCAACATCTTCTCATCATAGACCAATTTACTTTACAAATTGTAAAATATTGATCCCAGAAACCACATTAAACATGATCCGGTTCCTTCATTCAATTATTAGGCAGAACAGCTACTTCTTTTTAACATTCATCCTAGGATTTTGTTTGAGTGTATATTTAGCACCAATTTTGACCCAAAATGATTGTAAGCGGTCAGGTTTAATGTTGAAAAATGAAGATAACAACAGGCTCTTGGAAAATGAAGATATTTATGAGCCGAAGATAAATTTGGCTGCAAAACCAAAAATTGCCTTGAAACCTGGACATGGAATGGTGAGACCGAGATTTCACAAGGCAGAGTTAGGAGTTAGGAACAAACTGTTTATCGGAGTTTTGACATCATCAGAAACTATATCTTCTCTAGCAATTGCTGTTAACAAAACAACAAGTAAATTTGTTAATAAGATAATGTTTTTCATTGATGCACCAAGTGCACAACGACTCAATGTTTCACAACTAAAACTTCCTGGAATCGTTGGTTTCACTGATACAAGAAAAAGTCTGAAGCCCTTTCATTTGGTCAAATATGTTAGTGACAACTTTTTAGAAGACTACGACTTTTTCTTTATTGTGAGAGATACTGCTTATATTCATGGACAAAGATTATTAGAATTTACCAAGAAAATTAGTATTCAACAAGACATTCATGTTGGACGAATTTTGAATATGTCATCAGAAAATAAAATTTGTTCTCTTGGTAAGTACTGTAGGTGTATTTCACTATTTAAGAGACTGTTTTTTGACTGTTGTCAAAACTTAGTTATCTATTTAAGAGAAAACCTTATTAACACGTTCGCGGCGGCAGGGTTTTCGCTTGACCCTCATCGCCATCCTGAAACTTAAAATTGTAAAAAAACTTAATTTTATATATTATTATTTCATTGGTATGCTTTTGTATGCTTCTATCACGTTTTGAGGTTAGAAAATTGACATCTAATTCCATGGGAGCGATCGCACCCATCAGCACCTGGCATTAGGATCGCACTAATAATCGGTTGAATAATAAATAATACTGGCTTTGTTTACAAAGTATACTGTTATTTTTTTTATTTATGACTAAAACACAATAATACAAAATTATTTGAAACAGAAAAAAACAAAAATTTTTTTGGGTACGATCGCACCCATCAGCACCTGGCATTAGGATCGCACTAATGATGGGTTGAATAATAAATAATACTGGCTTTGTTTAGAAAGTATACAGTTATTAATACAAATATATAATACAAACACCTAAATAGCGATACAAACCGTCCGCAATGGCACCGACTTGACACTGAGGCGTATGCTGGTGGTTGGTTACTAAAAACGCCACCCCACAGCAGCAGCAGCACTGTCCAGTAAGAACCCATGTGGTCCCGAAATACATTACACTATTGAGCAGTGCTGTGCAAAGTTTCAAATTTCTAGCTCAGATCCTGGCTTAAAAATAAATCATATTGTAAAGCGGTGCAGCTTGGGAGCGATCGCACCCATCAGGATGGCATTAGGGTTTCGCGTGGGAGCGATCGCTCCCACGTAGCCGCGAACGTATTAATAAATACTCTCACCAGTTAACTATAACTTTCTGCAAAAATGGCTTGTCCAATGAAAGTTGAAAAGAGTAATTGGAATTTATCAATAATAATATTATTACAATCTCGTAAGCTTGGCCCACACTCATCTTCAAAACTCTAATAAACCTCTTCAGAGAAAATAAGGCTTTATGTAGTAAAACTTGACTTACACAAAACATCTTCAATCAGAATAAATAAACAAATGAATAGTACATATCTGACAAAATAATTAACATGTGAAATACAATTAGGTGATAACAAAATGAAAATATACTACAAATAGTAGTTTTCATCACAAGGACGGAAAGTGGCTCTTTTCTGTGTGCAATCGCGTTTTACGAGCGAGGGGAAGCCGAGCTGTCTATAAGCATATTCTTATAGAGTATGTTTCGGAAACAGTGATTAAGCACAGAAAAAACACTTTACGTCAGAGTGATGAACAACGCTTTTCATCATAGGCCTACTGCAAAAATATAAAATAGATAACGCATTTTAAAGGAAATTAATTAAAATTTCATCATCTGTTTACGTTGATTAGTTGACTTCCGTCGTAATTTAAATATTCCTTATAAACAGCTGATATATACTTTGAATTAAAGAAATGTCAAAATCTTGCATTAAAATTTTAGTCTGCAAGTCTCTTTTGTTTACATTGGCCTTATTTGTTTTAGATTAGTACTATTTTTGTTTAAGAAAAAAACAACTTCTGAGGTTAGCGCATGGAAAAAATTAACAGATGTTTTTTCTGTGCACTTATAAAAGCCTACAGAAAACACCAACTTTGTGGACTAAATACAGGCCAGAAAATGGCTGTTCTTTGTGGAGTATGATGAAAAATCTATTAATAATTGCATTGCCTTTATGTTTGTCAACCACACTTGAAATGACAGCTTTCATTTTCTTTTTTGTCATTTTTTATTACTATTGTCAAGCTAGTTGTTAGGTTGTCATTTAGTTATGTAAAATAGTGTTTGCTGTGAACAAATAAATTAATAAAAAAATACTTGTCACTCCTTTGAAATAACGTTGTGAGCTCAATTTGTTTCCCTTTCAAGTGCCATTTTGTAAGAATAACATGACAAACGCGTAATACAACCTGTTTAGACCATTTTAATATTTTAAAAATGATAGATATGTAACTGATCAAAAGTTAGGGAAATTAAATGGTCAGGGAAAATCAGGGAATCTGGTTGTAAATTTTCTGTGTACACCATGTATTAATTCACTAGTTATGAGTAATGGATTCTAGAATCCAGTACAGCTGTTATACAATTGCTTAAACCATCTCAATAATAAAATGAGTCCTGCACATAGCACGCTGACGAGAGGGAGCATATGAATTTTGGAAGTCTGAGAAAAAATCCTGTCCCCCATTCTGGACTTTTATGTTGATTTTTTTTATCCCAAGTGCATATTTAATAATATGTCCAGGCTATAAAATGACTGTATTGTAAATGAAGAGAAAAAATGTTTAGCCTTGGGTTATCATCCTAAAATGCACATTTCTTGAGAAAGCCTATAAAAAGATGTTCAACAGCCACTAAAGTAAAAAAAATAAAAAAATAAAAAAAATAGTATTGTCTTAGGTAATATTTACATCTTCCATAATACAGTACATATCTCAGAAAATATAGCCTATGCGTGAACACATCCCCATAGCAAAGGGTCCGGACTGTGGCAGCCACACTCGGGGAATGGATGGTACAGCACCAAGCACTGCTGGTGTTTAGCTAATGAATTCTATCATTCTATGGTCTAGGGTCACACCTCCTGCGGATCTTGTTGGGTGATCGTAATAATTATTCATGAGGATATTTTGTAAACTTGACTCAAGTAATGACATTACATCAGTTCAAAGCAAGATTCACTAGAGGCCTATATCAGATTTGTAGTAAATTAACTGACAACAAAAGATAGTAACGATTTATAACACTTTAATGCCAATAATACTTGTTATGGAGGAAGAGGTCTCAGAACCCCATTTCGCATCAAAACGAGCCCTAGCGCCAAGTCCAATTATCATGAGTTTGTAAACCGGAATACTTGGGCCAAGGGAACAGGTTAAACAATAAAGTTTTAAATAGATTTTGTTTGACTTTTTAAGTTTTGAAGATTAAAAATTTTTCAGATTCTGGCATTCTTTTGAGTAACTCTATGGTTAGAAAAATGCAAAAGTCACTGGAGTGGTGTGTCAAAAAATCACTATCTAAAGACGATAGTGTCAATTTTGGTGAATGCCTAATTCATGCCAGCCAAGTGTCTTGCTCTTCAGTAGCTCAGGTAAATTTACTTCATGTTTGCTCAGTGTGCAATGTTAATCTGTTTTAAGCTTAATTAGAAAAAATTAACCATAGAAATTAATTATCTCACTAATATTGTGAACTAGAGTTCGAGTATGCACTGATTAAAATTCAACAAAAAATTCAGTTTCTCAAGACTTAACTAGACATTAACTCGAGGATTAACTACATGCAGAGTGATAAACACATGTTAATTCAGTGTTTCTTTTTGACTACCACAACTTTAACCACAGTCTGCACCATTTCTTTGGTAATCATCTAATAATTTAATCTCTCGTAACGTAACTCGTATCATTGATGGTTATGAGTTTTAGCTATTGTGATTGATTCTAACCTGTTCCAAAAATCACTCATGAAACATTTTTTTAACCACTTTGATATGATGGTATTTGATTAAGCTTTTGAAATAGGTTACAAAAAAAAACTTGGACAGGTATGTTTAACCCTCGAGAGGACGCTAAGCGGAGGAATCCTCCGGTCAATATTTTTTATTGTGGAAAATATTTATCTTGGGGTTGACAGCACTGTACTTTTGTGCAGCTATTGCCCCCCCTCTTAACTCGCATTTGACCTACCCTTATCCCGCTTTCACCGACCAGGGTTAGTTTGGCAAGCGCTATCCTGAGGTGCTGGACGATTCCTCCGTGAGCTCTTGTGTGTTTTGTGAACCCAGAGGAAGAGTTCGTGTGCGATCGTTTATCTTTTTTTATTTGGTTATTTGTAATTATGTAGGCTACAGCTGCCATTTTAGATTTCTTTTTATTTGAATAAACTTTTTATTTTTCTATGTATAACTATTTGAATTGACTAGTAGTGTCATTGTTATAATGTTTAATTCATGGTTTATGCACAGAAACCTCATAGTAATTTTTCATCACTCCGTATACGAAAGTGACAACTTGCCGTACAGCTGAGACCTTGGAAAGTAGTCATTTCCCAAACTGTCACCGTCAGCTGATTTTACTGACCTGTACGGAAAGTAATGTTTGTAAACATTACTTTCCGTCCAAGGTAAACAAATTTTTCCGTACAGCAACAATCAGCTGGGTTTAAAACAAATTAAATTTTGAATTCCAGCTTTGTTTACTTTGTCCAATGGCGAAGAATTTACAAAAATAATCCTCCTTTCAAACTTCCACATTTATTAATAATTGCGTCGTGATGAAAAGTATCGTTCACAACTCGTCCGGAAAGCCCATTTCCAGGCTCGATAGTGTTTTCCACGCTCGGCTTCGCCTCGCGCGTAAAACACTATCTCGCCCAGAAATGGGCCACTTTCCGGACTAGTGGTGAAATATACTATTTTATATATTCTGATAGTTGAGTTTTATACAAAAGCTTTTTTATGTGTACCATAGTTCATAACATTTTTTTTACTATTTTTATACTATTTTACAAAACTGTTATTAAAAAATACTATGTTTTGAGTAAAAAATACTCTAAATCTGAGTAACGACCTAAAGTTGCCGTCATTTTGTACAGGGTCTTCACTGAGGTCAACCATATTTCTATCGTCCCTGTGACCTCTTAGGGGAATGTTCTGGCGACCATGCAATAATATTATTTTGATAATTGGAACCAAATGTGCTCTATTTTCCTCGACTTGCTCTCTTCTTTTTTCATCCAACATGTTTGTTATATCTTTCTTTGGGTTTTTAAAAATATCAATAAAAGAATCTCCATCCAGCCTCTTTGTGATATGAGTGAGCAGCATGATTTTCTAAATCACCATTCTTTCCTGTTAATTTTGCAAATGTTTGCAATGGCTCTGTAACCAAATTTTGTAATGGGACAGTGTTTTTTCCTCCCTCTAGCTTTTGATGAGCAAAGAAATTCGCTAAAACACGTTTTTTAGGCTTTAGTTTTCCAAAATATTTCCCCCAGACCCTACGGATGCGCCCCCCCCCCCCCTTTAGAAAATCCTGGATTCGCCCCTGTCTTCCTGATTTGCTAGTATTGCAACATCTGTCTAATGATTCAATCAATAATTACCCTTCTTTCATAAGATTTACATTTAAACTTTCAAATCCTCTAGGGCATAGCCCTGTGGGCCGATGAGAATTAAAATGGGATTCTGCTCATCTACAGGACTATATCTATTTAACGGTATGCGTGGTTTTCTCTCACGATGCACACAAACTGAGAAAGAAGGAGGAAAATAAACATGCTTAATTAATATATAGACTCAAAATATTTTTTTCAAAATCAAAAAGTGAATCAAACAGTACTTGTCTTTACATTTTATTTAAAACCCTTCACACTTTTATCGGATTTTAAATTATGACACAAAATGGGAGCAGGTGAAAAACTGCACAGTGAAGTTTTGACCTTCGAGACCTCTGAATGTTTGTGCAACAATGTGAACTGTATTATACTGTAATATAATCGCTCTATCCCTTTAACCCCCATTAAATGCTCTTACAATTTTTTTCAGGGATTAACCTTCAATACATACACTGTGAAGAGTCCAGTCTCCAATTTCAAGATTCCTTCGACAGTTGATGAGCTGCCGAGGTTTGAGAAGTCTCTTGTGATTTCTCCACTTTTGAAACCTGAACACTTATATTTAATTCACTTTTATTTTTCATTGGTAAGTAAGAAAAATAATTGTTTTGAAATTTTCTTCCATGAATAAGGATGTAATCTCTAACCCTACAGTGATTTTGTGACTTCAACTTGGTGATGTTGTTGTTTGGGAGACAAACGTTCATATATTAATCTTTATTATACTTAATATTAAAAAAAAATTCAGAAAATTTGTGTAATAATGTTAAAGTATTAGGAAGATAAGTATTTATAGTTTAAACACATTTTGAAGTGTAACAAAAAGAATTTATAGCAATACAAGCTTTTTTACAACCCAACGCAAAAATGTACCACCGTCACAGTAAAGCCGCATACTTAGCGAATTTCCAATGGCTGTTATTGTTTAATCAACAAAATATTTTATATTGTAATATAATGAAGTTATATACTAATATAATTAATAATCCCTACAAGAAAAGATAAAATATATCATTATATTGTTTTAGTTAATTATTGACTTTTAATTACAAATTAGTATAATTGTTGCTCAAAATCAAGCAGGTTAATTTATTAGACTCTTTGTTAAAAATGTTACTTTAGTCCTAACTTAACAACGCCTGTCTAATCAAATATTGTGTATTGTGGTTATCAGTAAGCTACACGAACTACACTTAATTACAGCTGTACATTAACAGATGTTTTAAATGCTCAACTCAATCCTAATGTTATTCTAATGGAAAAATTTCAAATTTAAATTATGGATAGCAATTTTATTTTAAGTTTGATTTTTACCAATTTTTGACAGAAACAACTAGAGACTAGGCCCAATCCAACGACACCAAAAACTTGAAAATTGTTTGAAAATTGTAAGAGGAGTTCTCTTAGCAAAAAGAGCCTTAGCGTATTAAATAAGTATAGATTAACAGCTGCCTGGCTGTCTGAAAAAATGGAAATGCTCCAATCCCTGATACCTTGCACCAGGTTTACTCTAGCACACTCCATAATCGCAGCAACCTCCGCCTGGAACACCGTGGGGTGCACCCCCATAGGGAGACAAAGCCCTACCCCTGCTTGCACCCCGTGTACTCCGGCTCCTGTTCCTCCTCTTACCTTGGACCCATCAGTGAACCATTCCAGGTCTGCAGATGGAAGAGGGATCCCCCCAGACCGCCAATCATCCCTTGCTGGAAGGAGGACCTTGAATGATTTATTGAAGGCGTATTAGACTGGCATGTAGTCCGAGGGCATGTCCAAAACATTCCCTTGTACTGTCAGAATGATCCAAGAGTGACCCCGGAGTTCTCCAGTGTCTATCCAAATATTTTCCCAGGTATTTGAAAACTAGTGTGGGAACGGTGTTCCCAAGTGTTCCCGCCTCACTCCACCACTTCTCGGAACAAAAAACACAATGAAGTATACAAATATCCTTTTTCAACAATTTTTTTAAGCTACAAACAAAAACACTTCCTTTTTTTCTTTCATTGTCTGGTGAAATACTTAAAATGTTTGTGCTACACAGGCTAAAAACCATTAAAATATCCTAAAATGTACCTGGGAATTGACCAGGAATTACTAGTTCTGAGTTCAGTATGTCTAATGCAATAATATAATGTCCTTTTGTATTGTGAAGGCGGGTATGGAGATGTTGAACGCCTTGGTCGGAAGACTGCAGCGTGAGGTGGTGGCGACCAGCAGGGCGGGCGAGTGGCCGACACGGGAGTGGCCGGTCGCCAGCCAGCCGGCCGCCGCCCCCACCTCCCACTTCGACGTCGTGCGCTGGGACCACTTCACAACCACTCACAAGTATCTCCCTGACGACTTCACCAACCTGGCTCCTCTGTCTGGCGCAGATAATCAGGATATTCAGGTCCGTTTTTCACCGCATTTGCATCCAATTGCATTTGTATTGAAGTGGGCCTACTTATGCCCATTGGCCAAGTTCTGGTTATGAGTAAATGCATCACAACTCATGAATAGCAAATATCAATAATAGCATTGACTATTTACACTAACAAGGATGGACTTCTCATTCAAAACATTTTGTTTGATACCGAAATTTGGAAGGTACGTGCCAGAGGGATTGCAATTGATGTTGTAATTATTATGTTGAATTTGCAGAGCTGCGAAAACACATTACCACTACAACATAAACACAACCTTCAGGTCTAAAAGTTTCATCCTTGGTTAAGAAGAGTGGCAATACTGATTATATGTCACTTCATGTACGCCACAGAAGATCACATCACCGTAAATATGTTTCAAACACGCCTATGCTATGAGAAGTCTATTCACGTTAGTGTATATAGTCAAAGATAGTAGCAAATATTGTTAATTGTTAAATTGAATTGAATTAATTTTAAATTACAAAGTTAATTTTCAGAATTTGGTCTGCTAATAACAGTTTACTAAGGTTACTTAAAATAAAGTACAGTACACTCTCGTTCATCGGAACTAATGTGGCGGACGGCAGGTTCGGATGTCAAAAAATTCCGATGAAGCGGAGTCCGTCGTGAGTCATCATTTCCGCCCGTACGGTGACCTATTGTGATTGTGTTCACTCTTGTTTTTAAGATAACACAAGAGATTTTATGAAAATAAAGGCACTCAAACTTTGAACATGGTAACAATGAACCTAAAGGAATAAAAACAACGCAGGAAATAAAGATCCAAAATCTTTATTCTCATATTCCATATTCATATCCCAGTAGTCAACTGACTTCCACGTAACACAGGTGCAGTCGCGACGCGAGACAGACTGAATGACAGTTTGGGAAGCGGTCGAAGCGGATGTATGGTTCACTTCCTGCCCCCTTCCTCTTTCTATTTTTGTGCAAATAGCCTACTCCACGGCCTCGTAAATCACGTCGATGGGTACAAATTATGGAAAACGCCTGATGACTTTTGATGAAAAATGTGATACTTCACTGTTGTGCGGATAGAACGAATGGAAATTGAAGGCGCTAAAACGGAAAAATTATTTATTTCGTTAGAAAAAAATAATAATAATATCCAGATTTTCAGTTCCGATGAAGCGGAGTTCCGATGTCGCCGAGTCCGATGAACGAGAGTGTACTGTAACATGCCCATGAGTACAATAACATGCGTATCCTCAGATTTCAGTTCAAGACCCTTTGTCATTTATCTGTTGTATACGAGGTCTGCCCACTGCAATACCAAGATGTGGCTCTATGTGCTTGTATGCCTTCAGTCTATAATACCTAAAAGTCGCTCACCTAAATATGCGAGGTATTCAGAGATGTGTTCGATGTTACTTGACTTTGATTTTAATGTTGTGGAGTGTCATAGACATGGCTGCACTCCAGAATAGCGTCAGAGAATTTCTCCATGCCTGGGTATCAGTTGTTATGCTGTGACCGTAACACAAATCAAGTAGATGAAGAAGAGGGTGGTGGTTCCGTTGGTGGTGGTGTTTCCATCTACATTAAATATGGCATAAAATTTGAGCACCGTATGTTGGAAGATATGTTGGAACCTGGAATAGGGCACTTTGTGTCATTTTGAAATTGCGGGGTCAGAGACTTGGATTATGTGTGGCATATCGACCGCCCAATGTGAGGCAGTCTTGCTTTGCTTCCTTGGTACACTCTTTATTTGTGGATCTTATAGTCGAAGTGAGCTATATCATTTTTTTGGAAACTGAATCTTGATCTCATGTCCATAACAAGCAACAAATCACAGTATTAGTATTATAACCGACTCTTGAAAGAATCATGTACCGTACAACTAGCTCATTGTCAGAATTTATTTGGAATAAAAAATAAGTTATTAAAACTATCTTATCTTATTTATTATTATTTATTTTATCGTATACTCTAAAACAAGTACTGTTTGTGAGGGCAACATTTTTTTCTCTCCGAGGATTTTTAATTTTTTGGTTGAATATAAGGATTTTTGGTCACCAGGAATTGATTGGAGCTGGTCCTATGACTGGGAAAAATCCGGTTTTCATCCTAGAGCCCTTCAAAGTTCCCATGTTATTCTTATGGAGACATTTTGTAGCCACAAACTTGAACAAAAATCCTTATGAAGATTTTTTTGTAGCAACTAAGTTGAACAAAAATCAGCTGATAATTATAGATATAAACCAATGTGTTTCATCTTTAACCTGTGGTTCAACAAATTTATACCTAAGTGCAGCATCCTGTGGCCTGGAGAGTGAGTGAAAAGAGCTTTGTCTGAGAAGGGAAAGGAAGGCTTAGTAATTTTACTGAGCATAAGCTCGGTCCTCCTGGTACTTCTTCTATAAAACTTATATAAAAGATTAAGTATTAAAAATTGTAATGAAAAATATTTGTAATATTTTTATTTAAAGATTACTTTTTTTAGCATGTTATCAAGAGGTGCGTGAACTTCATAGAAAATAAATACAATGGGGCTTTAAAGTTTCATAGTTTTGTCAATGGATACCAAAAGTTTGATCCTTCAAGAGGAATGGATTATATTATTGATCTTGCCTTCAGAGAAACTACAAGTGGAAAGACTTTAAATAAAAGGTAAGACTTAAGGGGTATTCCACTTAAGAGGGATTAAGAATTGATTTTTATACCAACTCATATAATACTGGTTCATTACCATCTTGTTATCTTCAACATTGGTTCATCTTCCTTATGTTGTTAGCAAATTTAGTTTGGAAAACATATTGCTATAAAAAAAGTCATTTTTGCTATTTTTCAAGACCAAAAACATACCAATAGGCTAATAGGGCAAGAGATTACGTATGGCCAAGAATATTCAAGTCTATCACCATTTTAATTTTCATCATCTTCATTGTTCTATGATGCTGGCTCTGAAAGCCCTTCAATTTGCGTTACTACAATAATTTAAATTAGCTGTGTAATGAGTTTTTTCATTGTTACACCAATTTAAACTCATAACAAACTGTTATTCTTTAAAAAATAAATTTATTTTTTACTTCCTGATACAGTGGAAGTTTTCGACCTCGGACCAAAAACCCTTCCGGATGTCAATAAAGATGTCGACGGGGTAAAGATTTCACCCGTCAGATTAACCGAGCGTTTTCTAGGAATGTACCAACTTCCACCGTATAAGCTGATGTTGAGATAATGATCTAAAAATAAGTTTTATGTTACAATAGGTCAATCATACATTATTGTAATAAATAAAACTCAGTAAGTTACTTTTAATATTTTGTTGTGGCAGTGTTTACTTTTCTAACTGTGGTTGCTAATTCTGTTGTTTAATAGTTTTTTATATCATAACTTGTGTTTACTTAGTTTACAAATTGATTGTGTTACAACATTTTTTTATTGATTTTATCTACGACCGTTGCAACAATCAACAATGATATTACAAGTAGCATCATAAAGAAATACATTATTGACAAAATATTTTAACGTACGAGTTTCAAATTGAAATACAGGTTCTAGATCAATGAGAGCTCAGCATTTGACGAAAGTACGATAGTGTTTTAATAAAAAATCACAAAATTCGTACATCAGCTAATTGTCCCATTACCATTCAGGTTTTAGATACTTTATGCGCTTAACCTCAAAATAGTGTGTTCGAGTGAGAATGACGATTTGGTCAAGCGACATCCGTGTGGCTACGTTTAGGATGGATAGTTGTCCATAACCTACACATTTTTGTTACAGTAATTTACCAATTTTAAGCTAGTCGTAAATAAAATAGGTAATGATTGTAGGTATTTAGCCTAAGCCTTAAAGCCTTCTGGCTTAAAGGCCTTCATAATACAATCGTCGCATAAACTATGGTTAACACATATTTCTGGTTTTATTCGGTTTAACCAAACTTTTTCTTAACTGACCATAGCCTGGTTCCGTAGAGGTCGGTTAAGAGAGCTTATACTGTATGTATATGCACTATTAAGTTTTTTAAATATGTATAAGTAGTTCATTTCACAATTTTGTGTAACACTTACTCAAGACCATTAGCCTATCTATTAGAATTTTTACGTCTTACAGATTGGAAGTCTTTAAATCGTTAGGAAAAGTAGAGATGGTTCCAGTCCCCTATGTAACTGAAAATGTCCGTGTGCACCTAATTATTCCTGTGAGATCTTCTGACCAGGAGAGAATATTGACATTTTTAAAGCAGTATAGTGTCAATGCGATGGAAAAGAAAGATTTGCAGTTTTTAATGCTAGTAAGTATTTTATTCTTTTGTTAATAAAACTCAACTTGAATTGTCTAGAAGGAAAGTTTAAGTTGGACTGTCCAATCACACCTGTACCTCATGAACTAAATTCATTAATTTATGGTAGAGAGGTAGTGAAATTGGTAGCTTTTATAAAGTCTTTTTATAACATAATATTTTTACACTTACATGTCCTTAATGAAGCTAATTTTATGTTCGATGGCGGTACAAAAATTGTAATGTGAAAATGTGTAGATTAATTGTGCCATGTGTGCATATGTGTGTGTGCGCGTTTGTCAAATAAATAAATATTATAACAAATTTTGTCTTTTACATGACAAAATTACATGACATTTTATTCAATCTCATCCTTATGTCTTATCTATACTAATTTAAAACACTACAAGACTGTTTTTGTTAAGGGAACTCCTACTATAGTTCTCAACCGATTGCAGGGCCGCCCCGGCCGTCATGGCCAAGGGGAAATCCCGGTTTAATAAAGGCTCAAACTTAACAAAAATTGTAAAATCAGGAAAACAAGATAATCAAAATGACGATACATATATATTAGAATTACTGCTCATAGAAATAATATATTATATTTGTTATTTTTAAACTTAATTTTCTTTGAAAACACCTTTCTATACTAACACTGCTGCGTCAGGTTTACTTGTACTCTGAGATCTAATCACGATATTGTTATGGTTTCATTGATGACTCCAGTTAAACCTTATTCTTGAATCACAATCGTTTTTGTAAAAATCAATGTTTTTTTAATATAGTACTCAATTAACAGTTAGGATTTTTGAGGTACAGGTTGTCTTTGGTTATAGCATATGACAGTCTGAGTCTACATGACAAGACTCAGACCCAGACCATGTGTTGTCAACAAAGCCTTATAGTATAAATGAATTTTTAAAATTAGTGTTTTCAAACTAACAGCATTGAAATTTACCCATGCATCTAATTTAATTCTTTTGACTGTAATTTAACATTGCAGTTCACAAGATAGGCAAATTAATAATTTTAGGTGAAAACCTCGCCCCGGGCGCCGAATATCCTCGGGGCGGCCCAGACCGATTGTGAAGTTTTTGGTGTCGTTGGATAGGACTTGGTCTGTTGTTGTTTCTGCCAAAAACTGATGAGAATCGACTTATAATATGGGAGCTATCCACAAATTAAAATTTAAAATTTCCCATTACAATAAAATTGGGATTGGGTTGAGCACCTGTTAATGGTTAATGTACAGCTGTAAACACGTGATGTTTTTGGTGATTACTGATACAATATTGGATTGGTCGGATGTCATTGATTTAGAACTAAAAATGTAACTTTTGTTTTGTATCAAAATAAATTGCTCGATTTTGAACAACAAGTACACTACTTTAACTAATTGCTCTGTCTCTTAGGAGAAACCCCAAAATATAAGTTCACCTGGAAGAAATGAAAGTTAAATAATATTAATAAGTGAACTTGAATGTTTCAGGTATTTATCTACAGTTCACACGAATCTTCTAAAGGAGAAGATGACACTTTTAAGGAAGTAAAACAAAAAGCCCTATCTTTATCAAACAAATTTGAGAAAGTTGGTAATTTAATTAAATGGCATTCCATAAAACTGCCAACCAACACTTCAGTGTTCTCCATTCTCAGTGAGGCTCTCTTAGATTTTGCTGTTATGGATTCTGTGTTGAAAAAATTTACATCTGAGAGTTTGATACTGTCAGGAAGACCGAATATGGAAGTTCGTCTAGACTATTTTAACAGGGTAAAGTTTAAAGTCTTAGTTTACCCAGCATCCTAGTTTAACTTACAGTTTAACCTTTGACTATATACACTAACATGAATAGACTTCTCATAGCATAGGCGGGTTTGAAATCTATTGACGGTGGTGCGATCTTCTGCGGCGTACATGAAGTACAAGTGACATGTAATAGATAAATCAGTATTATCACTCTTCTCAACCAAGGATGGAATATTTTATAACTGAGGGTTATGTTTGTGTTGTGGTAAAGTGTTTTTGCAGCACTGTAAATTCAGCTGAATAATTACAACATCGATTGCAGTGAATCTGGCTCTGGGTACACGAACTTTCCAAATTTTGGTATCTAACTAAAAGCATTGGATGAGAAGTCTATTCACTTTAGTGTACATAGTCAATGGTTTAACTAACATCCTAGATTAATGTGCATTTACAAGAGTGTACTAGCACCCATATGGCGGCAAACCTACCTACTCAACCCCAAGACCCCTATAGGGTTTATGGGAAAATGAAAAATATCAGAATTTGATACAATTTAGTTACATGCACTGGGAATGGATTTTTGTATATCTACTTGCAATACCCCCAAGGCAAACCTACATCCTTGTTCCCATGGTGTTTATGGGGGAAGTTAAAAAAAATTTAATCCTACTGGAAATTCACTGAGTACGCAGGTCTGCTGCAATGGGGGTATTTTAAATTTTATAGGAGTTTTTAGGCAGAGGCTCTAAGACAAATTGGCATAAAAACCATCACGCAATCGTAGCTAAATTGGATCTAAAAGAACAACCACGAAATCTAAACACTATCATATTGGGAAGTTGGAGAATTATTGATGAAGATTGATTGATGAAATACCAAGATGATGTGACCTGATTTTTACTACAATTTAATTTTCATTCAAAGTAACTCCGTTTGATCGGTAACTCTTGGTAAATGCAGCGCATTGCGCTGCACGGGCTCCCTAGTTATAATAGATTTATGTGTATTCGGAGGTTTCACACTATTTGTATGTAGGTCTTAAATTATATTTTCATTTTATCAAACAACCAAATCACGTTTTTTTAGGTGAGAATGAACACAGTATCAGGGTTTCAAGTATTTAGTCCCATTCCATTTGCTGAGTATCAGCCAGACATCGTCTACAATGACGACCACCCTCAACCTCCAGAACTCGACATAAACAAAAACTACGGTCACTATGACTCCTTCAACTACAGACACATCTCCTTCTATACTGCTGACTACACCAGAGGTAAACTGCTTACCTATTCTTCAAAATGGAGTATATATAAGTGAATCCAAGAATAAAACAAAAGCTATTTGGTCTATAGTTAAAAATGAATTGGGTACTAAAACATAAAAAATGAAAATGAAGAGAACTCTTTTTCTCCTAATATTGTAAATCAATATTTTATTGATATCACACAGGTTAAATCTCTCCCCAAGTATCAATAAGGCAGAGTTGAAATTGAAACATTACAAAGAAAGTATACCTTGTTCACTGTATTTGGCACCCACTACTGAAAAAGAAATCCAAAATATAGTTTTAATCTACCAAATAAAAAGTCAGTAGGCTAAGGTGGAATATCCGTTAGTGTTTTGAAAAAATGTATAACATCAATTTTACCTTGCTTAACTTATATATTTAACCAATGTTTGCAATTTAGAATATTCCCAGATCTTCTAAAACAATAACAGTAGTCCCAACTAAGAATAATCCAAAATTAAAAATATTGATAATTATCGGCCAATATCTTTACTTCCAGTTCTCTCTAAAATTCTTTAAAAAAATCTTATATGACAGACTCGTAAGCTTCATTTCACAAAACAAAATTTTAAATGAAGAACAATTTGATTTTAGAATAAAATATCCACTCTAGATGCTTTTAAAAACAAATCATGTAAGTATAATATCCAAGAAAATAGAAAAAATATATATTTCTATAATACAATGTGATCTCACAAAAGCATTTGATAGCATAAATCATAATATACTATTGAAAAAAACTTGAAAACTTTGGGATAAGATTTTGAAAACTTTGGGATAAGAGGAATTGTTAGTGATATTATTTCATCCTGTTTAAGAAACAGAAAACAGAGAGTCAGCTTTAAGAACGAAAACAATACAATACCAAACTCCCAATGGCAAATAATTAATATAGGGGTTCCTCAAGGATCAATATTGGGTCCATTAATATTCATTCTCTATGTTTCTGACTTACCAGCAAATATAAAATATGGAAAAATTTTACAGTATGCAGATGACACTTGTGTGATTGTATCAGCCGAAAGTAAAGAAGAATTGAAATTTAAATTTAACTACACAATTTTAAATATAAATGACTAATTGCAAATAAATGGATGCCTTAACTGTAAAAAAAACAAATGTTATATGTTATAAAAACCATAAATTGAATTAAATAAAAGAAATACACTGTAAAAATGAAAAGATTCCAGTCCTAAAAAAACTCAACCCTCCGTGGTATAAAAATTGATGAAAAATTTTCATGGAACACCAATGTCGAAAATATAGTGAAGAAATTAAATTCAGTGTGTTTTATTCTTAGAATCCTTTCTAAATGTTTTGATAGAAATATTCTAAAAATATGTTATTTTGCTTACTTTCAAAACACTTTAAATTATTGTATACCAGCATATTTCAATTCTTTCATAAAAAATCAGATGAAATTTTTAGAATACAAAAACGAGCTATCAGAATTATAAATTATGTACATCATTTGGAACATTGTTACGATTTATTTAAAAACATCAGAATTTTAACAGTATTTGGCTTATACATTTATGAAATGACAAAATTTTATTTAAAGAATAAAGAATTTATACATGAAGAATGTAAACTTAACTACCAGACCAGAAATTCAACGCTAATTTCTACAAAATGTCATAGAACAGCTTTATATGAAAAATCTCTTTAATAAATATCATGGAAAAAATATAAATTGAAAATAAAAACATCAAAAGCACTAAAAGTGTTAAAAAAATTTACTTGAGGAAGAACCTTTACATTCACTTGAAAGCTTTTATGATAAAAGAAGAAAACAAAGAATTTATATTGATGAAAAAGAAGAAACCATATGGAAGCTACGTGGATAAAATTAGCATACAAAACCTATATATTATAAATTTAAGTTAGATTAAGAATGCCTAACACATGTTAAAATTATACATATTATACGCTCATTGTAATCCAACCCAATCTTTCCTTTTTTTTTATTAGTAGGAGTCACCATCTAATGTTCTTTCATCATGAAAAATAATGTTCTTTCATTTTGAAAAATAGTCTTTATGTAAGTAATAAGAGATGTACTTTAAGCACATTCAGTATTTAAACACAGGAGACTTTCAATGTTATTGACAAGCAGATTATCGGCGTTGCAACTTAACAACTATGGCCGAATTATTAAAGTTTTTCTCAATTAACAATCAGTCGATCACTTTATCTTATTTATCAATAGTTTTTCTCATTTAGTGATTGTTTTTCTTACTTAGCCATAAGTTTTTACCTTTTTAGGTTATTTTAGGCTATATTTGGATTAATGGCAAAATTGATTATCGGGGATAGTCTAGCCACCGATTATCGCCAATCTACTATGTTTTAAAAATGCACTGCAATAGCATGGCCACCTTCAACATAAGGCATTGTGATTGAAGTGGCAGCAGTGCATTCAACATAATTACTAACACAGTTTTTAAAGTGATGCGACATTGTTTAATTTGATCGAATATCGTATGTTAAAGTTTTGTTACATTAAATCGTCAAATGATTACTTCAGTGTGTGTCATGTTATTTAAGAAGTTTTGGAAATATGAAACTAAACATTGTTTTGCAATAAAAAAAAATCTTTAATAAGTTGAATTTACTGAAATAATTCCTTTTGCAGCTCGGAAGGAGATAGAAGATATAGTGCCTACAGTCAAATATGACAAAGACATATGGAGGTTGATACCTAAAGCAGGCATAAGTGAGGGCAGTGAATTGTACGGTTACGCCACTCAAGGGATCTACGCCATGTTGGTGAAGCACAGTGCGGCCCACGTAATGAGGGCGGTGGAGCCGAGCTTGCGGCTGAGGCACACGGGGGAGATGTGTTCGATTTGTGAGGGCGACAACGACCACTGCAGTCGCCTCCGGGCCTCCAACTTGGCCACCAGGAGCCAGCTGGGGCGACTACTGCTCGACTCTACCGCTCTCTGATGTTGGCATTAGAATCATATACATTATTTTTATACATAGATAAGGCAAAGTATTATATTCTAAACTATTGAAAATCATAATTTTATTATTTATTTTGTGTTTCTTTACCACCTTTACTAAAATATTTCAGTGGGTTGCTAGCATTAGATGTGAATTTGCTCTAAGTCCAAGTTAGAATCCTAGTGAATAATTTATGGGCTTTCAAACCTTTGATGTAGAAGAGAAGTCCCATACTGATGTTGATAAGAATTTTCATGGAACCATTTTGATAAGTTGAGAAAAACTTTCCCATATATTATTTGTTTCTCTGTCTCTGGAAGCTCATAGCGGGACAGATGACGGCCGTCCGGCTGGCCGCTCCGAAAGGTGACACTGTTTTGACAAGAAGGGATTAGAAGGGTTTCTACCTGAGGAGGGGGGCTTATTTACGATTGGCGTCTACTATAAAGTTAGGTGGGATCAAGTTAGCAAAGATAATTATGTCAACTTGGTTCCGTTATCTTTGTTATTGCTTGTTTGACAACAATGCAGATTTACTGGTACAAAGGTCGTTCCAGGTCAATCGCCCCTTGTCAGTTTTGATCTGATGCTGTATGGCAGTGTTTCTCAACCTTTTTGTGTCCGCGCACCACCTGGTGCTTTTTCAAATTTTTGGCGTACCACCCCAAGTGATAACCCCCCCCCCCCCCCCTTAGAGATACAGTACAGCTGGAGCCACCACACACAAAACTACTCTATACTCGATACAAGACAACAGTACTATGAAAATTTCTACACACGAGAGAAAGTTTACTTGCATCTCCGCTCTCTACATATACACATGAACAAATAACTGTAACGACACAAACTATTTCGACAGATCTCAACGAATATATACATAGAACCAAATAAGTAATGATTACTTTATGGAAAAATAAAAATGTGGAAATACAAAACACAGATAGCACCACCAAGATTTGATTTTTTTTAGGATTATGCTGATAGGTTGAATGAAAACGTTTTTTATTGTTTAGGTTTAGTGTTAGCAAATATGTAGATTTTTTTTACATTTTAAGAGGTAGGCTATAAAGAGCGCTTCCCTTGGTTATTTGGAGAAGTAATCCTAGCACTAGCACTTTATTTTCCTCAAAGACGATACTAAAAATGTTTACATGGGATGCCTACTTATTGGTTTTTATACATTGATGTATACACAGCATGTGTCCCAGCGTCAACAAGTGATTAACCTAAAATTCTCTGCGGATAACGACCAAATAAATTTCCCTTCAAGTTTCATCCTTTCTGCAGAGCGTGTCTCGTAACTTGAATAGTTCAAGGTAAATCTTGAACTTAAAAACAATTCAAGGTATTCAAGGATAACCCAGACGAGTATTGAACACAAAATCATTATTTTGTTGATACAAATATGCTCGGCAATCAGGAGTCTTAAAATATATTTACTTTCCTAAGTTAGTACACATTGCTTTAGCTACAGGCAAAAGTGCTGTACCTTTTGGTGTCTCTCAAAACTAAGTGGAAATGCATTGTAAAGCAGAATGAAGTTTTCTAACCAAAAGAGCAGTTGTCCTTACGTCGTAGATCAGAAGCAGAATTTTTATTTTCCATGTATTTCATTTTTAATCCCTCCTTCGTCCCTTGCGTACCACCGGTTGAGAAACACTGCTGTATGGTGTCCACGATCAATTAGTTTACGCTGTATATTATGTTTTAATGAAGTTTTAATTTTTAAATAAGTAACTTATAAAAAGATATTGGTACCACTATTGACTTATCTATGTGCCAACAAAACCTAATATAATAAAACCACACCACCAGAACACTCCACTCTCTACGCTGACATTGCCACCTTCTTTAACTCAGTTATAAAAACTGGTACAACCTAAATACTTGAAATTTATGTAAAACTTTTAACGAATGTTACTAGTTAATAGTGAAATTAGGGAAGAAATAATTTTAAAATATTTAACTAAATTTAATATTTTAAGTCCTTGTGCCCAAGTTCAGACTGGAGGGTCCCGTAGGCATTTAGTAAATATGGCGTCGTTATTTCATAATGTATAGAGTGGTCAGGAGATAGCGAAGAAAGTAACACTTGCCACCGGTCTCAGACCTGTTTCACAGCACTAGAGATTGTTGAAACAGCAGAGTGCATTTGGTATATTAGATCGACTACATATCGCATCAGAATGATAGTTATCAGCATTGTTGAAAACTATGGAGGAAAAATCAAACTGAATCGAAACACCATCGATTGTTGAAAATCGCATCGGTTGCCAGTTAGTGGCGCCCCTGATCTTGGCGTTCAGCGTTTCAATATTTTAACATTACTTGACCACTCTATGAAATAATGACGGCATATTTACACTATGGGCCCCCTTGAGCCCTCGCATTTGCCGACCTGCCGACCTGGCCTGCTTACACTAGTAAATCATAAATACTTTAGTGATGACAAGATCCATCCAGTCAACTAGTCTATGATCACCTAATGGTATTTATTGGTATTTATTTTCCCGCGGCTTCGCTCGTGTTACCCGCCATCAGGTTTAACTCGTTCGCTACACTCACTCACTGTCACGCTCAGCCTATACCTAGTATAAAAAAATCACTGGAATACCAAAAATTGGAATTTTTCATTGAATTTTTTCCTTGGCAACAAATAAATAAATAAATTATAAAATAAATTTTGAGATTTTTATTAATAATTTATTATTTTATATAAAAAATAAATTTAAAAAAATGAAAAGTATCCTATGTTACTTCAGATGCCTCCAAGAATATGTGTTCTAAGTTTCATGATGATTGGTTGAGTGCTTCTTTTTGTGAAAGCGTAATGAACATACGGACATTCACATTTATAATGTTAGTAGGGATGGTCATATTGATTGAAACTCATGTTTCAATATAAAATGTTATTTATTAAAGTACAAAATTGTATAACTTATTCTTCTATAACAATGTATTTAACAGTATGATACATGAGTGTTACAATAAGTTATGCATTTTAGAATATAATCAGTCCTATTTTAATATTCAACCTAATAAATATATTGTTTATTAGGATTTTTATAAATTTATAACTAATGATATAATAAGTGTAACAGATAATGTTATGAACTATTAAAAATGACTGGATATTAACTAATTATTAAGATAGTGGTATAGTAGTGATGATAACAAGCAATAAAAAAAAGAATGGCCTTGTCTGAGATTTTGTTAATAATCACTATAATTTATATTTAGCGCAGCACATTCGGAACCTTGCTTTGTTAAGAGTTAATGGGTTTCAGGAAAAACCTTTAAAAAGCATGTTTCTTATCCTTAGAGATTGATATGTTTAAAAGGCTCTATTTTTTAATATTTGAGTGCAGCAAAAATATGTCGCCAGTGACAGATAAATGTAAAAAAATATCATTACAAAATGGACTTATCAATAGCAATGTTAAAACAATTAAAAGGCTGTACTGAAATGTCACCAGCTCCTCATTCTGTGAAAAAAGAAGAATTCCAGTGGCGCAAGGTTAATCTTGACCAAATTGAATAAAAATGGTTACCATTGAATTTATAATAGTGCAGTATTAGCTTTATACCAACGATATTTAGTAGTGAACAAGTTCTGTGCAGAACCAACTTTAAAATATGAGTTACCACAGACCTTTACTTGAAAATAAATACCATGATGTGATGAGTGAAATCTGTCACTATGGTGAACAGCTTGAGGGCGAACATGGGTTACTTTTCAAATACCTCATGATAAGCTTGAAAACATCATTTACTATACTTTAGCAGTATTTGGAGGGTTTTAAAGATTTCCTTCAAATTAAAAAAAATATATGTATTGACGAGTTTTTGCCATAAAATTATACAGGGTGTCCACCTTCGACAGTCAGAAGATTCAAGATTCAAGATTCAATATTTTATTGTCTTTAAGCATTGTACATGCAATTGACAAAGTCAAATTTCATTACTCTTAAAACTAGGTTTACAAGTTGTTGTACATTGGTTCTATACTGGAAACTTTTCCATGTTGTTCAGCAAGCCAAAAGAATCAAATAGTTCATATAACTTATGCCCTAAAATGCTTTGTTAACCCGCTAGGTGCCATTTTGGTTTTAACACTTAATAATTTTTATTTCTGTAACGGATTATTGTATAAAGTTCATGTTTAGCATGAACTTTAATCACAGCAATGCTCATTTTCAGTAAAAAAGTTATATTTTTAGGATTTGTATTTTCAATATGGCGGCCATTTCAAAATTTTGAACTCAAATATCTCAAAACCGGAAAATTTTAACTAAATTTTACAAGAGTCAAAAAATTGATAAATTGTCTAACCAGTGATTCTACGGTTGTAAAGATCTGAAAACCAATAACGAAGTTATTTAGATTTTTCTATTAAAGTTACCTTAATTTCATTAATATAATGCAAAATCAACGTTTTTATGCATCAAAATCGAAATAACTCCAATACTTGTTGTCAAATCCTTACAAACTTGAAACCACTGGTTAAATAATTTAATTTACCAACTCTTTTGACGCTTGTAAAATTTTTATAAAATTTGCCGGTTTTGAGATATTTGAGTTCAAAAATTTAAAATGGTCGCCATATTCAAAATAAAAATTGTAAAAAAATAACTTTTTTCCTGAAAATGAGAATTGCTGTGATTAAAGTTCTTGCCAAATATTAACTTCATACAATGATCCGTTACGGAAATCAAAATTATTGAGGGTTAAAAACAAAATGGTGGCAAGCCTGTTAACGAAGCATTTTAGGACATGTTTACATGAACTTTTTTGTTTCTTTTGGCTTGCTGAACAACATGGAAACGTTTTGGACAGTCAAAGCTGAACACCCTGTATATTTTATGAAAGTAACTATCAGAATGGACAATCTAACAATAAATACAAAAATTGTTACCCCCACTTATGTATGAGGTAATATGATACATGTACTAAATTTGGGCTTAAGGTTAAAACAAAATAACTTTTAAATTTTCTTGCATATTTTAAGGCACACAAAAGTAAATTGCTGCATTATATATTTTGTTTAGAATTGTTTATAAATTTGTGACAATAATATATGAGATTATTGCATTATTGGCAACATGTGTTCGACAAGTATTTATGACAAAGTAAAAAACTAAATATGTCTTTACTATTAACCCTATCCCCATAATAACATGGGTTGAATCAACCTACATACATTTTACCAATTATAAATCATATTTTTACTTATAAACTTCAAGAAACATATACCTTTGCTTCAACATTGTATAGTATTAGTATTAATAACAATTAGGATTAATTATAAACATTTACATTATTAATTCTGACAACCAAGAGGCCTACTATTTTTTTAAATCATTTATGTTATCATCACATGTGTTCCAAAATTGTACCAAATTTCATTCCATAACCACCATCTTTACAAATGTCTAAAACGAATAATAAGGCGCTCATTTGATCAAACTCTTAAAAATAAACCTTTTGACAATTTTTTTTAATTTTATATTCTGGAACTTCTAAGGGACCATAGTGACTTAAAAGTTTGTATTATTAGTCCTGCAGATATATAGCATTAATGGAAGGATTGTGCATTTGATGATAGAGATCTAAAAATTTGCCACTTACTGCATGTACAAAGGTTACGTTTAGATAGAAGGCTATCTTAGATGTATGGAGTTTCCCCATTTTTTAATTAAATAATGTTCATTATCCATTTTAGCCTCTGGATTGCTTGATGTATAGTAGGAATAAATTGAAATCTTACCTTAGCAATCCTTTTTTATGTATTTGTGAAAAATGACTTGTACACAGTTCACTAGTGATTTCTGTATTCCAAATGTGTGTGTTATGTGTTAAAAGTAATTTTATCAACCGACAAAATCCCCTGGATGACTTATTTTAATTTTGGTCGACCTGTCATGTGACTGAAGATGAGCCTTTGGGCTTGAAATCGATTCCTACTAAATAATCTTGAGTAAAATATCTTGTAAGAGCTAAAAACAAAATAAAAAATTTAGTATTTCCAACTGTTAAATTATCTTGAGTTGTTACAAAGAAAATTCAAAAAGATAATCTGATGTTATTAAATATATTGCTATTTTAGTAACTCAAAATTACGTAATTTTTAAATTAAATGGTGAAAAATAGGAAATCCCATACATAAAAATCTAAGATGGCCTTCTATCTAAATTTAAGCCTTTACACATGTTGGTATACATGTATTCCAAATTTGAGATCTCTATCATCAAACACACTATTTTTCCACATATCTGCCGGACTATATATGGTATCAACAGAATCAAACTAATTTAGCTACAAAATATGGTTTTCATGTTTAAGGCACTTATATTGTTAAAAACTACAAAAAAATTAACACTTAAAACAATACATGATACAAGTTTGAAGTTGAACAACCATTAAAATAGTTCTAGTCAAGTAAGTTATTTGTAAAATTTCTCCTTACAAGATTTATAAGATGGCCTTGAAATTTTAGAGACAACACTAAAGGAGTAAGTGATTCAATAATGTAGAAGCATTCATTGTAACAACACTGTCGAATATACCAGATGTCCCATAAGTCCAGCTTCCTCTGCTGTTCTAGCTGCTGCAGATAAAGGGAGCTGCATTTTGAACAAGTCTTAGTGGCCAAAAGAGGAAACTTTTTCAAAATTCTCAACCCTTTCCCCCAAAATTGGGGTTTTGGGAGTAAGATAAATACGTATCACCCCCTTGGGTGATTCCTCGCTTTAAATGGTAGGCAAAAGAAAAAGAATTACGAAAGATAGAGGTATCTACCTATATCCTGTGAAGAATAGCATCTGATTAAAATTTGTTTTTGATTAGCAGGGGGAAATTAGTTACTCATTTGTAACATTTGGATGGATTATTCAAGGAAAAATAAATATAAAAGAATTTTTCTATCGATAGAGTACTAAAATATTTTCTATGACCCAAAATGGGGGATTTTCTAAGCTGCTAAAAAAAGATTTCATGCCACACCCTATTGAGTGATACTCCATTGGTCTCAATAAAAAGAGAAAAATGGTGAAAGTTAAAGGGTTTTAACTTGTAAAATTCAGTAAAAAAATTGTGGCCGATTAAAGTGTGACCTATTAATAAAGGGCTGCATCAAGCAGGTGCTATTATTATTTTGGAAGTAAACCTTCACTAGCGGTCAACATGGACCAATAAGTCTGAGCGAATGATTTAAAGAGAGAAAGGTACCACCTCATACGCTAGCCGGAGGTTACCGCTCAGATTCGAGCTTGAAATGTCCGCCGGGATCAAACCAGGAACTGGATCACTGGCTCGTGATGCCAGAGCTCCACCAATGAGCAACAGCTCCTGTACTTTTTACCCCCCAAAACCCCAATTTCGGAGGAGAGGGTTGGCAATTTTACACATCAAATGTTCTTTCTCTTAGTCACCAAGACTTGCCCAAAAGATAATCTTGTTAGCCGAGTTGTTAAAAAAAAGCACGGGGGACGGATTTTTGGGACATTCGGTATATTTGAAAAGTAATAGTTGAAAATTGTGAGCTTAAAAGTTTATTTCACGTGACACAAAATATTGATTGATGTGTTCTAACAAGTGCTTCAAATAAAATGTTTAGGAACTCTATCCAATCACATAATAGTCATGCTCAACAAATATTCCAATTCAACTGACAAATCAATGGAACAACATCAACCAAGAACAACTGGGTTTACCAAATAACAACAATAGCGATAAAAAGAAAATAAATAGGCTTTGATATTCTAGAAATATACAGACAACTAGGCAAATATGTATAAAAACAACAACAATGAAATACTGTTCACCAACCAACTCTTTAGTGAAGAAGAGTAAAATTAGAAAGGAAACCCCCCTTTGTGTACATCTAAATCAGTTGTATTACTAATAGAAGTAAATTTAACCATCATTATGAAGTTGAAAATAAAGATTTTTAAAGAGCCCTCAGAAGGATTAGCTAATGCCAAGTGGCTATATTTGGTCATCAGGTGACTTTTATCCCAATTGAGGGCACGAAAAATTTAATAAGGTAGATAACAGTAGTAACACTATTGATTTCACACTTAAGCTTAAATATTCATGATAAGACTAATAATTAAGAGGATTAGAAGTTTAAAAATGTTACTAAACCAATTAAAAATATTGTTTGTTGAAGCTCATGTGAAGAGGAACACTAAATCTGAATATTGTATGATGATAACATTTTAAAACTTGCTGAGTGACGTTAGCGATCTCTGGATAAATGGCGGGTGGAACTTTAACTACCTGACTCAACCGAAACAAGTAGATCAAACTATTCACATTGATAACGAGTAGTGTGTTTTTGTGAGTAATTACAGTAGAGAGTTGATTATCCGCATGTAAATTATCCCAACTGTCAATTATCCAGACCCCTGAAAGGCCTACTAATTGAGTGTACAGTATTAAAATAAAACCTTTTTGTGAAACAACAAATAGAGTGCAAGGGTCTACGAATACAAAGACAAAAAATCTGTTGGATAAAAGCTGACTCTATCATTTGGATCTCTCTTCAGTATTATTATTTCACGACAATGTCACCCATTTTACCAGCATAGCTGAAACTATGTAAGATATGTGACAATAAACAAAACATATATTTCATTTCAAGAATGTATACTATTTTTGGTACTGATATCTTTTTTATCAAAGTCTGTAGATTATTTGGAAGTATTTTTTGTTTGTTGAAAAACAGCCAATGAACTATTTGGTGTTTATAAACAGTAAACAATTGTTGTGTTTGCTTATCCGAATCGCCCCCAGTCCCAATTAGTTCGGATAATCGACTCTCTACTGTACTTCATCATACTTGACGACAGCTATAAGTCTCTATAGTTGTAGAGATGCTTGAAAACATGTCTGTTATTTCTTTAAAAATTGTATTTTACTACCTAATAATTGACATATGGTGGTAAAAAGCACAGAAAATTTATGCATTAAAAATACTTCTTTGTTTAAAAAATCAGTTTTGTAGAAAAAAATGTGTTCATCATGATCCATTAAAAACTATAATCTATATTTATTTTAATAGGAGAGAATAATTTATTACAATGGATACTTTTAACTTTTCATCTGCTTCTGTACATTTGAATATATTCATACTTTTTCCAAAGGATAGAAATTCTACATATAAAATAACCTTTAGATTCAAGATCTAAAAAGCACAACTTATAAAACAAAATTTGCTATCAAAGCAAATTATTTCTTGATGACTATATTATCTTGGAATTACACAAAAAATACTGTTAATTGTAACTCGAAAATAGAGCATTAGATTTATTCATTGCTGACTACATTTACTGTCAACAAGTTTAAAACATAAAACATCTCATTCAACTAATTTACTAAATATTCATGCTCGCCGACATGTCATGTGATGTCATGTTCAAAGTATAAACTACGAAGATGATTCCAAAGCTTGATACCTTGAAACGTTAATATATATGTGATGGTGAATTCTGACATAAATAGGAACTGACAATAGTGGCTCATTTGTTCATATTAAGTGAACAGTAATGATAATGAGCAAAGTGTGCGAAGGAACTATCACAGGAAAACTGGTTATCATAGTTATCATGTTACTGATACTGTTGCAGCCACATACAAATAACAATGGAAGTATGTCATACCTGATAACAATCAATAATGAATGCTTGAAATACAAAATTTAAAAAAAAGATAGAAAATACAAGAAATATTCTAATGTATAAATTAAATTTAAATATTCTTGAAAAGTTTGTAATGTTTGGTCCTAATTTATGCTTAAAAGGCAAAAATGAAAGACAGGACACCTTAAGTTAAAAACATGAAATGAAAAAAAACTGAAAGTATTCATGGTGTTTACTCAGAATTGTTGTTATTTCAAACATTATGTTTCTGTAAACTTTTTTTGTAACTTGTTAATGTTCAGAGGAATTATTTAATCTAAAATTACAGAAAAACAACAAGTTAATTAATACTATCAATTTGTGCAATTCCTACTGAACAGTAATGTTATTTTCTTAAAATAACACAGAGGTAAAAAGAAGCTGTTCAGCAAACCGAACTGCAAGCTGAACAGCCAGATAAAATGGCACTCTTACATTTACACTATGTACATATCTACAAATCTCTATACGGGAATATACACTGTACACAAAAATGAGGTAGTAATGTAATCGGTGTCAGCAGTTGGGACACCTGCCATTTGGCGAAGGAGGTGGAGGTAGTGGGTGGAAGTAGGTGGAGGAGGAGGGGGAGGGGGGCCCCGAGGAGTGGGACCGTGGCGTGGGAGGAGGGGGGAAAGGGTCGCTGTCGCAGCGGTAGTTGGAGTCACTCTCGTCACAGACGTCCGTGCTGCAGGGAGTGGGGGGCGGGGGCCGGTACCGTGGACAGCAGTACGAGTCCTCCCTCTGCGCGGTGGTGGCGGGGGAGGGCGGAGGGTTGAGGGGGTAGCACAGCAGCGAGGCAGAGCTCGAGGCCCCCGTCACATGGCTGCGGTCATAGCTGGAGCTGCTGGTCCCGTTGAGGGCAGTCATACGCACGACTGGCGCAGGCTTGGGCGCGATGGGCACACCTGACTTGGGGATCACCCGCAGCGGCTTGGGCGACAGGGGGTCGGCCGCTGAGTCCTCACATGGCAACCCTTGGTTGGCCGACCCAAACCTGCAAATAGAATCAACAATGGGATATCTATCTAACACCGCCTTACTGGGTAGCCATAAAAATAAAGTATTTTATTACTTTTGATAATAGTATGAATTACCACATCTGGATTATTGAAAAAAGAAAGGATGGTCTTTAAAAACCTTTACCACCAACTGCAACATCCGTATAAGCACCAACCTTGGTTAAATGTTATTTGTGAGTGTGCACAAAAGAAAATATTTGCTCTTGACAAACTGCATCAAAGTTTAAATGGTAACTTCCTCATTAATCACTGTTTGGAATGACATCCCTGAGAGGAGTGCCCTACTATACCAGTCAAAAAGTGTTTATGAATTTTCAACCATAATGAGAAACCTCCATTTTCCTGCTTTAATTGCAAAATGTATTTGCTAATAGTGAATGAATTTTACTATCTTAGAAACACAAACTTTTTAATGGGAGACAAATCTACCAAAGTAATCTCCCTGAGATACCACGACCTAAAAATTAATAGTTAGGGTGGCTCAAGGCCATGTACAGACAAAGAAATGAAGGAAAGAGATTGTGAGAGAACTTTCAAATAGAAGTAGAGTTGATTAGTGATTCTGCTTACACTACAGTAACAATAAATACAACAAACGACAAGTAATAATTTTTGCAGCAACATACTGCTTTCTCAATCAGTTATAAAATGGAAAAAAAAACAGTGCGCTTTGGCAAAAATTATGTTTTTTTTGTTATTTTTTGTGAGGTCGGTGTCAGCGGACTTAAAAATCAAACTGCCGTTCATCAATTTCCGGGGCAATACTTTCCTTCATTCCTTTGTCTGTTCCCTGCAAGGTAAGTAATTGTTGGTGACCGATTAAATCGAGTTAAACAATTTAGCAAAATAGGGTGACCAACCTTCTTTTACATCGGTAGATGGCAGCTGCAAAGGAGGCGAGTACACTGATAGAAATGAGTATATACAGTGTGACATGGCCTTGGGGAGGATTGGTGTGAGGGCGAGAGGGGGGATGAGCTTGACAAGCAAAGGGTGTCTCGTCAGAACCGTCGGGACAATTGGCCCATCCGTCACACACAGCAGTCAGTGGGATGCAGGGTGAGCCACCCCCGCAGGGGAACACGTCTACAGCCGTCGCACTGCAGCACGACATCTCGTCCGACCCGTCGGGACACTGGGACACTCCGTCGCACACCCAGCTCATATCTGCAACACAATAAATACTATCAGTGTGATGCAAGGCGAGCCAACAACATGGGAAACATGTCTAGAATCAATCATTCTTTAGGGGTGGGAGAGTATCATATTTTTGGAACGAGTCGAGTGGTAAGAAGAATACTTGAGTTTCGAGTCAAGTAGTATGTGAACAAAAAAATATTGAAAACTGCCTTAAAACAATCACTTGGCCTACTAATATCCACTCAAGTTAACAAAGACACACGGAGAAGCTTCCATGATACATTGTCTATCCCAGTTTCGGTATTGAATGTGACCTCCGTTGGTTGTTTCATACTCTTATTAGATTGAGAAAACAAGTAACTTCCGATATAAAAAAACCACACCTAAATTTTTATCAAGTTGGTCAGTGATACCGGGGGAAGAATGGGAGGGTGCAAGAGCCATTAACAGATTGGGGGCTTTGGACAACGGAGGCTTTTAAATTTTTTTTTACTGAACTTACTAGGAATTGTTTGTTTTGTTACCCACAAAAAAGTACACAAATCAAATTATTTGGATTTTACCACGTAATTTAGCAACATCATATCATATTTGCATCATGTTGTATTTATAATATTGCAAATGATAAACACATCAGTTGCTTTTTGTACATTGTAGCTTCATAAAAACACATCACCAAAAGGGTCACCAAACTCCAAACATATCATATAAATTAGGAATGGGTCGCTTGTTAAAGTCGGTTGTCGTTTTTATCAGTTTTAGACAAAAAAACTGATAACCAAGAATTTATATCACTTGTCAGTTTTTGGATTACTGATTTTTCTCTACGTAATGATGAAAAGTTGAACAGAAATAAATTATAAAAAAGAGAAGTCCACAGTTCTAGGAAGATAACAATAGAATTTGAGCAACTAAGTAGAATAAAAGGGTATATAAATAATCCAATAAATATTTCAAATTATTTGAGATTTTCTCAAGGGTTTAAAACATTTCTTGGGACAATATCAAAAATAAAGTAGACAGACAGTGAAACAATAGATATGAAAATTTAAACGAATATTTCCAGGGTCAAGAAAAATTAAAACAACAGGATAAAAATACTGACCAATACATTGGCCGGAGTGGCAGCGGAACTGCATGTGAGTACAGTCTGGGCAGCCCATTTCGTCGCTGGAGTTAGGACAGTCAGTCTGGCCGTCGCAGCGCCAGGCACCAGGGATGCAGTCGGCGCCGCAGTTGAAGTGGTCCGCACCACACGCCGGCAGCGCCGAGCACGTGGCTCGGTCCTGCACACAAAACACAACATTCGGTCAATATGTGGATATTGGAGACCCCTTTACTAATAGTAATTTCTATTATTATTTTTCCTTTTTGTTGCCACCAAATTAACTCTGAAAAAGGCTTCATTTTGGTTCTGCAGTAATTGTTTTATTTTGAATGAAACAAAAACTCGAAACATCTTTCGGCCATACTTCAGAGAGTTAGTATTTTTAAATCTGTATATTTTTGGGGTGCATGTTGATTGTAACATGGCTTAGATCTATCTATAGATTTTAAATCAACTAGATTACCAAGAGTAATTGTTCGGTTGAGGCATTTGGTATCATGTATCAATCAATCAATCAATCAAAATAACTTTATTCAATATGTACATGTCATGCACAGAATGGTGTCATACATAATTAATTATGAATGAAATAAGTTACATTATAAATCCTTACAAAACTCTTGTTGGTTTAATACTTAGTCTAACCTTCTGACTTAAGAAAAAAACCCCTTCTATATTGTATATCGGTTTGTTTACTAGATAAATTTTTACCTTTTTTTAAACAACTTTTGATCATTAATCTCTTTAACCCTTCCCGGGCTATTGACGGATATATGCGTTACACTTCATTTCTATTCCGGGCTGAAACGGATATATCCGTTTTAGAAATTGTCTTTTCCGGGATAAAGATGGATATATTTGTCCAACAGAACGAAAAACATATGTTATTTATATTACAATTATAAACATTATATTGACTTTTTGACGGGTAATTTAGTTTTTACAGTTGGCAAGATTATGTCCCGTGACTTTTTCACCTATTTCATGCCAAAACAACACATGTATAGCGCGAAACTGTCAGTTTGCGCTGGGACCTTACAGTGAGTGTTTGTTTACGTTTTTGACATACTATGAGTTTTATTTCAAAATGATTATTTTAGGTGGATATATTGGCTGTGATGAAGAAAAGAAAAAATTTGCAATGGAAAAAATAAATGTTTGGACGCAACATGTTGAAAATCTAGCAGAACTCTAAGAATAAGATTGACATTGACATTATAGAGAGAGAATAAATCTGTAAATTTAATCCTTGTTTCGGGACTTGAGATTCGAAATTTGATTTTTTAGGATTCGGATTCAAGATTCGAAATTCCTGGATTTGACCATCACTATGTAATATATTGAATGTTGACTTGGTTTGAATGTAAATGACTGCAACTCTGACAATGTCGATACTTGTACAAGTGAAATGTTAAATAAAGATAATTTGAGTTAAGAGTGAAATATTATAACTTCCCTTCCAAACCCTATAAGTGTTGTAAAATAACATTGAATGTTTTAAAACTATATTATAGGTTTTAGATTTGGTTGTTCTATGCTTGATAACTTGGCAAAATTACAAAGCCAACTTGGGATTATTTTAATGCCCAGTATAGGCCTACCTATTTTACTTTCAGAGTTGGGGAAAAACTTACAAATTCAAATTTAGTTTTACCTCGTGCAACATGAGCCCCTGGGGACAGGAGCACTCGACGCTGCCGTGGGGGAGGGGGAGACACAGGTGGGAGCAGCCTCCGTGGTGAGTCAGCGGCCCACACGGGTGATTGGCGTTGATCTGCAACATCAACCACCAGTCTAATATTGCTGGCCGGCTAAGTAAAGGCCAATGTTTAAAGGTACAATCTGAGTATGAGTTTGTCGTTTTTGATATTTTTTAAATATTTGCAAATATAATAAGAAGTTTTTTACTTAACAGTAAGAATATGTTTTGAAGCAACTCTGATGATGGAACAATATTTTTCTTTAACATTTAACATGTAGTTGGTCTTATACAGGAAACTGTAGTAAAAATCAAAACAGGAATGAAAATGAAAAAGTGATAATAATAATGGAAAACGGTATGACCAACTACCACACTGAAAAACTCAAACTCTCACTAACGAGAAGCCATTGAAATAATTACTCACATCAGTAGTGATGGCGACAAGATCAGTCAGATGGGCCACTTTGGACATGATGGCCTCCCTGGCGAGCCCGGTGTTCTTGTCAACCCTCTCAATCAGCTGCTGCTCCTTGTCTATCCAGTAGACAAAGTCACCCAGGACGGCCAGCCCCGAGACCTGAACCAGCTGACTTGAAACCACCACCCTCCTGCCATACAACATACACCATGTTTATCACTGACATTAAAAAAAAAACTTTTCATGTTTTTATCATAGCGTACAGCTGCTTTGTTTAAACAACAGTTCTAAATAAACTGGAAAGGTAATTAAAAACTCACAACCCCAAAAACCATGATTAATATATTCCCCCAACTCACATGTTGTTCCCAGAGAGGTCGGCCACGCAGATGCGCGCCTTGGTTGCCCAGAAGATGGTGTTGTGGACGCGGTCGACCGCTAGGGCCGTGACCTGCTCTGTCTCCTCAGCCACAATCGTGCGCTTCTGGCCGTCCAGCCGGGCCCGCACCACCCGCGGCGATGGGCCTCCAGCGTCACTCCAGAACAGATACCTAAACAGGGAAGTAACATTATCAAGTGAAAAGAAAATTCTTCTTTATTCCGATTATTAGGTAATAAATATAATAAAAAATAAGATATAAATCCATTATATCTAGGGATGGGCAAGTATCGAAATTTCTCAAATTTTTTAAGAAATTTTGAATCTTGTTAACCAAGACTGGATTTTTTTTCTTGAGGTTTTTTAAGACGACAAATATTTTGTAAATAACTTTAAAAAAATGTAGGCTATAAATAATCTACAAATTGCTAGGCCTATTTTACATTCAATTTACTACTGAAATACATGATTTTGAAGCAAGGTAAAGTGTTTTATTGTTTATTCGTAAATTTACATCCCAAATTTTTACACAGTTTAAAGTTTGTTTTATTAGTTTTTATTGATCATTTTTGTCTATATTTATGACTGTCATCTCATTTGTGACTATAGACGCCTTCATTCATGGTACTATCGTTAAATAAACTACTAATAAGACATGAGTTTTCCTGCTAAAAACTTTTCTTAGCAGTAAGTCGGGAAGATCCATACCCCTTCTCTGGGTGCAGGGCCAGGTTCCTGGGCTTGTCGCCGGCGCCACTGCGGACGACGGCCCCCAGCGCGGTCGCGTTGGCCAGCCTGGTGACGTTGATGGCGTCGGTGGCCGCGCAGCTCCAGTACAGCAGTCCCGAGTGCGGGTCCACAGCCAGGTCGTAAGGGTGGTGCGCCACACCGCCACCCCCCACCACCACACTCACCCCGCCCCCCTCCTGCCACCGCCGCACGCTCTGCATGCGCCCGCCGTCGATCTACATACAACCACAACGTCATCCACAGTTGAAGATGAATAACAATTAGACTGGAAAAATACTTAGTCGAATTCAAATCCTGAATCGTTCTAATCTGATAAATTTAGTGAAATTGATATTTGAATAATTTCATAAAAATAACTTCTTAAATAGAACTATAAAATTACAATGTCGCCTTCCTGACAAAGTGACGTATCTCAGTGTTATCAATTTATATCTGTGCTGCACAGGTTTAATCATATTTCTAAATCTTGTATTGTGGGAGTGGCTGGTTTGACCTTCCATGAATGTATCCAAATTATTTTTGAACATTAGTGCCAGATGATAAATATAAGAACTGTAAAGAGTTATGATTTTAAAATTTATAAAAAACTGTATACAGTGAGTATTTTGAGGAACTTCAGCTATCAGTCTAATTGCTCATAAAAACTTTCTGCTTTGACTTGATGAATCCCATACAATCAGTAAATAGTTCATTATTGAAGAAAAATAAAAATGATATATGGCAATTTGTGCCTCAAAATTAGTTGTGTCTCGAATGACTCTGAGAACGATTGTAGCTGAACTAAGTCGCTTTGATAACTTTTCAATGTGTTATTGCCAATTTAGTTTAGAGTCTATTTTTATCCCTAAATAGTAAATTGGATTTTTGACCTGATTATATTTCATTTTTAGTTAAAAATAATGTCTCCCTCTGTGTTTGATGCTGAAAACTGTAATATTTGTTTGAACTTAGTAAGAGGAGGAAATATTTTGTTAATGTAGGCCTATCAATTGTTTATTTCTTTACTACCGATATTAAATGCCTATTAATTCACACAGGAAAAACTGCTATTCACATAGGAATAGCAATGAACGAAGAAGAGTAAAGTCAATGTTCAACTTTACTGAACAAACATAGGCCTATTAAACCACAGCTTAAGACTATTACACTCAAAATCATGAAAAACTGAGATAGTACCCGTTAAATTATCTAATAACTTTTTCTTACACCTTTAATTTATTGGAAATTTTTATTCAAATAAATTGTTAGGAAAGAAATCTGAGTTTGGAAATTAGGTTTTCAGATCATTTTAATTATGTATAGTCATAGTCATGGTCAAAACTCTTTATTTATTTTATGCAAAATAAATAAAACTCAAAAATAAATAGTCATGGTCAAAACTCACTATTTATGCACAAATGGTGCATAGTAAATAGTGTCACATATTTTTTATTCTAAAGAGATAATAAAATAGCAGACATTACTTACATTATACATCAAATAAATAATTTTTTTAATGTCCTACAAATAAAAAGAAAAATGTTGAGGACTATAAACATTTTCCACAAATTAAATACTTAAAGAGAATGAAAAAATTGAAGTGTACTAGAGGGTGGTGGAGAGCTCTTACAATGAACATAAAGATTTGTTATAGTAAGATTCACGAAAATAGTCCGATGGATATTTTAACAGCTGTGTCCCCCCTCACCCCCTCTCGCCCTGCAACGTTGTCATTTGTGGTTATGTTTACCATTTGTAATACAGTATGAAAATGTGTTTTAGAATAAATCTGGCAACAATGCATCAACTCTCATCGGACTATTTTCGTGAATCCTACTATAATTAAGTATTCTTCTTCATAAATAATTGAGTTTTCAACATGACCGTTTTTAATTTTTAGGGGCCTTGGCCTACAAGCCCTTTAGTTTACATGCACTGAGCTAAATTGTATAACTTTAAAAAAATCACAAAGTTTTTACAAAATCTAGATATAAATTAAATTGAAAAAAAATCATCAGTGATGGAACAATATGACATGAAATGCAATATTATGAGGATAAAAGTATTACAGTATCCTGTTATTTGTACTATTACTATTTTGACTCCTAACACACGTTCCTCACAGCATACTTTACTCCGCCACCGAAGCCTCTTTTGCACGCTCTATTTGGCTACTTTGCTTTAGTACAAATTTGTCAGACACTTGATGCTATAGTCAACAGTAAAACTCACCCAGTAAACGTATCGGTTGACGGGGTCAAACTCGATGGCACGGATGTTCTTCAGACTCTGGATCGGCAGCAGGACATCTGGGCAGTCTTGTGTCTCCCAGATCAACCTGTTGATGCTGTTCTTCTGCGAGTACAGCAGGAAGGCAGTTGGAGCTTTAACACAACAAGAACTTTCAATTGGCTGTTTTGGAGATGTTAGTTTCAGTGACAATTGTAAAGAAATAATTTGATATATGATAGGTTTAATCAAAATATTTTAAAGAAACTATCTAATTGGGACTTTACACATTTACACTATTATGAAAATGAGGTGGTGTCTATCTGTCTGTAGTTTTATCATGCAAAACCAACTCCAAAGATTTAGCTAAAACTTTGCACCAAGTCAAAGTATTCTCCCCTATTTGACAGTAATATGGGGAGAGAGTTTAGGTTTTGTCGAATTTTTTTAAATTAGAGATATGGTGGAAATATTGGTTTTGGAAGAGTCCAGCTGTTCACTTTTCCCTCAAAAGTTCAGTTAGTAAATAAGCAATTCTCCTGGTGAGGAACTTTACAATATGATTTATAAATAGTTCACTGTCTAATTCCAACTGAAAAATTTACTAGTTTTTGCAAGGACGTCACTGTTACTTTGATACAAACAAAATATTGATAGTTTTCACTTTCCGTCACACAGCTCTGAGTTGCCATTGACATACCGGAGCATGTGGTGTTGTCGAGGGTGTAGTGCGTTGGGCAGGCGCAGTGCCTGCTGTTGCCACCAGGCCGCGCTAGGCACAGGTGGCTGCAGCCTCCGTTGTCATTGGCACATGTGTTCCAACCTGTCTGCCGAGAAGTGTGAAACACCTGTGAAAAACATTTATGAAACTTCCTTTTAAGTTCATGAACATTCAAATGTCTATCAATGAACGAGTACTCCAAGTGTCCAAGTACTATTCCGAAATCTTATTGGGACCGTTCCTGTGTCAATAACCAAGAAATCAAAATCGATGACAGTAAATTCCGATCAAACATTTAATATAGCTTGTCAACAATGACTCAAGCATACAATAGGGGCCGCAATGTCCACAGAATTGCATCTAATGACTGTAAATTCCGTAAAACATTAATGATCAGTATTCCCTTTAAGAAAAATGATTATTTTCCCAGTTGAAGTGCATTAAAAATGAGCACATTTATAGAATTGTAGGGGTTGGGATTCCACTACATCGTTTTAAACTTTGAGGTATTTCAAAAATTCGAAAGTTTTAAGATGTATTTGGGGCCGAAATCAACAAAACATCATAGAATAAAAATGATAAGGTACAAATACAGTAGTCAGTTGCAAAGGGGTATTTTTAGATAGGCTAAATGAATTTACATTACTTTTAGCAGTTAGAGCTTATTAGAGCTAAATGTCTTGTGTTGGTATGTCAGGTGTTGTGGTACCTGCAGGTCTGTGATGTGGTCCAAGCCACGGTGCAGAACAGTGCGGTTGCTGCCATTGTGCTTCTCCACTCGCTCTATTGTGCCACTGTCCCAGTCCGCCCAGTATATGTAGTCCTGCAATCATACATCGCTAGTTATACGCCTACTCATGGCTGTTGTAATGAGTAATCAAAATAAATAGTGCCAGGAACAGGCGATGTTTTTACCCTACACATTGTTTATGATTTTCATTAAATCTCAACAGTTTTGATTTTTTACACGAGTCTAAGAAAATGAAATGAACTCTGTTTTTGACACTCAGAGAATGATTATCCAAACAATTTAATAAATGATTGTCATGTTGTAATTTTATAATTCAAATTTTGTCAGTTATGCAGATGGTGTAATTTTTTTACTACACACTTTAAAACAAGAAATTGTTTAAAAAATTGTAAAATTGCTTATAAAAGTTCATATTTTTTATATTGTAATATATTAATTTTATAATTGAATCTATCTTGCAAATAAAACTATAAATAGAATTATTTTTTAATAAGTGCATATTGTGAGTTTGCCTATATAAGAAATTTTATTCAATCTAATAATCAGATTGGTTGGTTAACATTCAGACAAACAACACAATCTCACACTTCCATTTTGTTGAGTTAAGTAGAGACAAAATAAAATATTTTTACAAAAACAAGTTTGACGAAAACAATACACTATCTCCACTGTACCTGGTACTGGGTGAGCGCGAAGGGTCGCCCGATGTGGTCGGCGATGACGGTGGCGCGGTGGCGGCCGTCAAGGTCGCTTGCCTCGATGGCTGCTGCGCCATGCTGCTGTGCCCAGTAGAGCCGCCGCGCTGCGTAGTCAACCGTGAGACCGTTGACACGGCCTGCCCTCGCCACCACCACCTGCCGGAGGGTCCCGTCCATGGCGGCTCGCTCAACACTGCCCGCCCCACCCCAGTCACTCCAGTACATGTACCTGCACACATGTCCAAATAATACTGGTGTGAACACTTAAGAGTGATCCACAATTTGACTCCCATCTAAGACACATTAGTGGGCCTATTTTGAATGATGAGGTTCCCAAAATTGATACAATGCACTCTCGTTCATCAGAACTAATGTGGCGGACAGCTGATTTTTCATGATAGAAATTTTCTGTTTCATACTCATACCAAAAAGAAATATTTAAATGAACTCATTAAGTAATTTAAACCAACCTTTAATAGTTAATTGGTATTATTGTAATAAATTTTTTTTCATACATTTAATTTATTGGACTTGACTCAATACCCGAGTAGTTGACTCAATACTTGACTTGAATCCAAAAACCACTACTCGCCCACCCCTAGTACCTAAACCATCTAAAACTGCCAATCTGATATCAAATAATATTATTAAGTTGGCAGTTTGCAAGTATGTTTCTTAGTTCATCGAATAATATTTTGATTGTAGCATATCAGTGTTGATAGCTTACCCTTGGCTGGGGTCCAAGGCGATACTCCGTGGCTCCTCGATATTTCTCCACAGCAGCACTTTGCGGCCGGAGCCGTTGAGTCTTGCCACCTCTATGCGCTTGCTGCCCGTGTCCGCCCAGTAGATATTGTGAGCCACCCAGTCCACCGCCAGCCCTGCCACACACAACATCTGACCAATCTGCTCTAATCAAATTTGAATTTACTGGCTGTTACATCCTTGATCTGTCACGGTCAGAAATATTTTGAACAAAGAGGGTCAATATTTACATGGCCATAAAGACTTTTTAGGGGTGGGCGAGTAGTGGTTTTACGATTCGAGTCGAGTATTGCATCAACGACTCGGGTATCGAGTCGAGTCGAGTAGTAGTGTGAAAAAGTTTAAAATGAGTTTTTAAAAATAATATTAAATAATAAAAGTAAAAGTATTATTAAATTCATCTTTATGCATGAGAACACTGAAAGATAACATCAATTTAGGGTACGACAATAAGAACTACTTAGATAAAAGTTGATAAAAAAGTAAGTATATTTATTTACAGTTTTCCTCTTACAATGTGTAGTACAAATCAATTTCTGAGAATTAGGCCTAAGTAAAAAATTTCATCAACAACAAAATTAGGGATGGACGGGAATGGATTTTTAGTTCGGGACGGGAATTTTTATTTCCCGTCCAATTTCGGGACGGGATTGCTCTCCTCGACGCTATCAGGAAATATTTGTTTTGACTTTTATCTGAGTTTCGTATAAAGAAAATGAATGTTAAATATCAACTGGTTCTGTTTCCAAACTGTTCCACTTGTTTATGTATAAGTTACAACGAACCTCCTTTAGTTGAAAAGATTTTAAATATCTAATTTTTAAATTTGCAGTATACAATGAGATAAGGATACAGTACGGTACAAATTTTCTGGTAACCAAAAAAATTAAAATCAAATCACTAAACAATATACATATAAAAATGTCCATTAAAATTTTGTAAAAGTTTTGTTGAATGAAATATTAAACATTTTGTACAAAGAATTAACAGAAAAATTATGTACATCAAAATATAGATTAAAACAAATGGAAAAATTGTAAAGAAAACAAAACTGTATTACATAAATAGGCCTAAGGCCTGCTCAGTATAATAAACAAAAAACAAAAAAAAAATTGAAATTATAATAAATACTAACACTAAGGAATGAAGTGGTTCAACAAACCAACGCCATTTATAACCCCAAGAAATGTTATTTTTTTACTTATTGATTTAACTGAGACAGGTTCTTACTTAGAGATTATCATAAAAATTGAACTTTGGAAATATACACTATTAGACCTAATTATTTTTATTTATATTTTTATTTCTATGTATTCATTTAGCTATTTTTTGCTATATTAAATACCCCCGTCGCAGCAGACCTGCGTACTCAGCGAATTTCCAATGGAATTTCAGATTATTTACTTTCCCCATAAAAACACCATAGGATCGAGTGTGTAGGTTTGCTGCCATTGGGTGTTGTTAGAAAATCTAAGTTGATTAATAATTGGTGATTGTAAACACAAAATTGTATCAAACTCAGGCAATTTTTTATTTTTCCCATAAACCCCATGGGGGTGAGTATGTAGGTTTGCCGCCATATGGCTTTTGTAAGCAAGTATAATTTAAACCTTATATAGATAATGTACATACCAAATTTGATTAAGTTGTGTCAATAAATAAGCAAGATGTAGGGTTTTCTTGATTTCCCATAAGAATAACATGGAAAACACATTTTTGGATTTGCCCCTTAACCAGTTATGCTATGATAAAAATTCAAAATACCAAATTGTTTGTTTTTTTAAGCTCTTTTAAATGGTTTCAGTTAAAATTGATGAATTTTAAAAATTAAGGTCCAAAAATGCCAAAAACCCATTTTTGACCCCTTTGAAACCCCATAACACCCCGTTCCCATAACCCGACAATGCTGGTTCGCGAACTCATGAAAATAGATCTGGTCTTACACCTCCATACCAAATTTCATCAAAATCGGAGGTCACCTTCAAAAGTTATCAGTACCACGGACACATAGATAGATAGATAGATAGATAGATAGATATATATATATATACATATATATGAAAATGAACGAATGGTGTTTTTGGCTTCTGGGGACCTCAAAATTAAAAAGTAAAGTGGTCCCGGGCTTAGGTCTTACCATGGCTACTACCGTAATAGCGTATTCCCTATAGGGAAATTCGCTAAAAAGGAGTGTCTGATGAAAAAATCTATAAAAAACAATGAAGGTTTTAAGTTATGAACCTCAAAATCTAATAAATGTATTTGTAATGTTTAATGAAAAAAATATATATTTAATGGGATATGAAGTTTTTCATTTAAAAATGATATTAAATTATAATAAGATACTTTTAACATTATAAAACAGTAATTCAATTAAAGATTGATTTATTTAACAACACCATGCCACTTTCCTTTAGGAAAGTCACACAACTTTGGTCGACGTTTTGTTTAATTTGTAAGAATTAGACGAATTAAACGAGCCACCCCTTAGTTTTCTACGACAATTGGTTCAGAAAGTAGCATTTGGTACTAGGAGCCAAAAACACCCCTCTTGAATAAATTACTGCCGGGCGTCGAACAATAGATAAGCTGAACAATAGATCATCTCGGAGGCCGGCCGTGTTTTTGTGCTCGTTAGCGAGATCGCCGGCCGCCAGACGTAAACAACTATTGTCACGGCTCCGCCGCCGGGAGTGACGACGACTACTCGACTCGATTCTCGAGTATTTGCAACTACTCGACTCGAGTTCGAGTAGGGCTAATTACCCGAGCCACTACTCGAAACTCGAGTACTCGCCCACCCCTACTTTTAGTAGCAAGATTGCTAAATCAAGAGACGAAAATAATTTCATCATTACAGGTTCTGAAGGGATGCTTTTCATATGAGTTCAATTTTATGACCAAGGCGCACCTTGTTCTTGCATTTAAAAATAGAGGCGGATTTAGAAATTTGCCGCCCCTGGGCTATTCAAAAAGTGCCGCCCCCTCCCCCCATAATTCCCTAATTTATATCCACAATTATTGCCTCAATTCCTATGCTATTTCGACGGGAGGGGACATAAAAAGCTGAAAATAGTGATTATACGGAACTTAAAAACTAGAAATCAAAGATTTTGTGTTGTAATGTAAGATCTACCAAAGTGTGGCTCAAAGCATGGCTATTAGTGTTTGACTGGTTCTTTGGCCACTTGTTATTGGCTCTTCCGAGACAATAACAAGTGCCGTTGTGAACAGTCGAAAACTAGCTTTTGTGCGTGTGCGTAGTTCACGGCCGGTATAACAAGGCGGAATACTATGTGACCTTCGTTCCCAGTCCCAGTAGATTTTTTGAGGTTTGTTAGACACGTCTGAGTGTAGCAATAATAAATTGGCATAGTGATTTTAATTTTATTCTAGATGCAAAACCATATAAGCCTACTACAGTATGTAAAATGAAGTATTAGATAAAGTGCAATAGCTAAATTACGGCCATTTATGTGTATTCCTGTTTAAGTTTGAAGTAACAATAGTGTCAATAGCAGTATCAATTGCCACTGCCACATAGCCTGACATAACCTCAAATCACCCATCCCGAATGCACTGGTGCAGCTCGGCGGTGGCGGATGTATATACGGGGGGGAAAAAGAGGGGGTGGCGAGGTGGCGGATGGTTCCTTTGCGCCGACGCGTGGATCGCTACCGTAACAAATCAACGTAGTGCCGAGTTCTCTCAGCTCCTCTTTAAAGCTCTTTAATGACCCCTTGCGCTAAGATATTATGATCTCTCCTAGAAAATATGCACTCTCGGTTCTCAAATTTTTCTGTATGCTACAATTCTTCCAAAAAATTTCCGCTTCCAATAATTTGAGTTTTTAAATTTGAAGCCTAAAAAATGCAGTTTTTCTTAATTTGCCGCCCCCGAATTCTGCCGCCCTGGGCTATAGCCCATTTAGCCCATATGTAAATACACCCCTGTTTAAAAACAATCAGCTAATCGTGTGACAAAATGTTTTGCCACAGTAAAGCACCTTCCTTTTTGGAGTTTTGTAATATGTGGTTGTGTGTGAAGCAGCTGATGACCTCTTCTGCAGCAGTTCACAAATTTTATTCAAGTCCTATACTAGTAAGGGAGAAAAAGAGGAAGAGGAGAAAGTACTGTACTTTCTTTTCTTCCCTGAAGAAGTCTCCCACAGGAAATAAATGTTAGTGGAAGTGTGTAATTCTTACATGTGTCTATATGTTACTAGAATATAATTTTCTCAGGTAAGCTAGCTGAAACCTTTCCCCCTTTTTAGTAAACCTACTTTAGCCTCGGAAGGTATTAAAAATAAACGGTCTCACAGCAACATAATATAAAAGATATTTCACAGATTTCTTTCGCAGCATTACGAATTTCTTACAGAGTTAATTGTAATAACCCACAATTAAATTTGTCAACAAATAGTAAACAAAAAAGATCCTGGAGACCATTTTCAACTTTTGATAATTTAATAATAGTATACTAGGGGGCCTGTGCGCAAATTGCGCATTTTATGACTCTGTATGAGAGAAACTCACCTACAGTACGTGAATGTTGATTATGAATTGACAGAGATCTATTTTTGTTTACTATCTGGCTTTAAAATTCAACTGAAGGTAATCAGCTGTTAAATTACAATTCACATTAAAGATCTTGTAATAAATGTTGGTCAACATTTTAAAGCACTCTCTAGAAATAAATCAACGGCCAGGTGGGCAAAGAACAAAAAGAAATTACACTTATAATCACCATTCACCCACGCTAATAACATAATAAGCACATAATAATTCACATAAGCATTATAATTCACATAATAAGCTTTAAAATGACACCTCAATCTTAAATATCGGTTAAGTAGGTCGAGATAGAAACGGGTGTTACAGACGAAACCCTTATAGAAATAAGTATATTAATATCAATTTGTGAATCTAACCTTCAGGGGAATCCAAACCAAACTCCACAATTCGTTCCATTTGCGATCCATTGATAAAGGCCCTTGTAATTGCTTTCACTTTCACATCAGTCCAGTATATCCTGCTGTCTGTCATATCAAAGTCCAGCGCACTAAAAAACACAAAAATCCTAATGAAAAAAGTTTCATCTACCTTGAAATGATTATTCTTTAATCACTGTTAGCAAATTTCCACGAAAAATAGTAATTAAAAAGATAAGATTTCTATTAAATTAAGATATCTAATCGTGAAAATTTATTTTCATAAGCCAGTATTCTGGTTTAATGTACTGATTTAAATTTTGATGGAATGAAACAAGTTATCACTTAAGTTTTCACATAAGTAGGATAACTAAAAAAAAGAAGATAATAGGAACCTCAGTTGATGTATTTTAAAATACAGAAGCAATAAAGAGAAATATACCTTGCATCTTTCACTCCATTGACAGGAATGATGGCATCGTTGTCCGCATTTTCTATGCTTATTCTCCCAATGTTTTCTCTTCGTGCAAAAAGAAGAAACGCTTTCGGGACAACGCAAGTCTTGCCATCATTTGCTAGCTCATAACCTAGCAAAATAAACAGATTTTACATTTAGAATAAATTATAGTTGACCTATTTAAATACAAAAGGCCTGAGTTAATGGAGATTGGAAGTATTGATGGAAGTAAGTATAATGGATAGGGAATACACTGAGTCTAGATCCAAAATTGATTAAATTTCGCTTAAGGTTGGCAGCCTCTTTCTACCTTACTTTTCTCTGTCCATATAGATTATTGATCTACGCAAGGAATATATCAGAGAAAGTATGGGGGTGAGCCACTACAGTACAGTATGAATGAATGGCACTGATTAAAATTTTGAGGCAGAACACAGATTCAAACCACATCGCTGTCATGGTTCCGAAATTCAGCTTGCTAACCATTATGCCACTGCGTCACAAACTGATTGAGCAATTAAACATTTAGGGTAACTTTCCCTAGATTTGCGTAACCGTGTTCAAGCACTGACAAGACTTACAAAAGGCTAAGAATTTTACATTGCTTTAAGCTTGTGGTACTTATTTATCCTTAAGGATTGTAAAGTGCATAATAGTTTTGGAAGTAAAAGAATTATAAAGAAAATTTCTTCAAGTAAAGTAGTAAAGAAATGAACGACGAGTCAGATGATTTAGCAAATCTTCAAAAGTATAACATAAACAAGTTAATTTATAAATTGCAATAATAGACCAAAAGCAACAGGATATGTGGTAACTGTTCGGTTTCATTGTATCCTCCCTAAAATCGATTTCTAGTGTAGACTTGGTTAGAGTTCGCTGAGGGCTATTTAACAGAATTGGTGAGACATTACAGAAGTCAACAAGCTTACAAAAGATGTGGATACCTACATGAACACTCCCCATAACTTAGGTAAAAAGTTTATGACTTGTATCTTTGAAACTATCTGTTGCAGTTTTTCAAATGCTACTGTTCTGTTACAAAGGTAGGGTATTTGTTCGGGACTCAAGGAGTTTTTAAATATTTTAAAACACTCTGATGGAACTGGCTACATATATTATCTACTGACCGATCTGGCAGGCGCAGACAGATCGGTTGCCAGGCCGGTTGAGACACAGGTGGGTGCAGCCGCCGTTGTTGTCCCGGCATGGGTTCCAGCCCCCGCCCTGCCCCACCCCTACCGCCTTCAGCCCCATCATGTTAGGCAACTGATCGACGATCAACTCCCTTCTGTTGCCCGTCACCTGCCAAACAGAAATAAAATCTAAGAAAACCCTGTTAATTACAGTGCAATGTCGATACTCTCACATTTTCAAAACTAGGTGACTCTACCATGAGCGAGAGAGTAAGCTTAAATGGCACCAGTAATAGGGTGAGAATTGGTAAACGAACTCTAAAAAACCTTCAAACTAGGGTCCTGAAACTTCAGGAAAATTTTTGGGAGCGAAGTTTCATGATCAATGGGTGGGAGTTTTCTTAATCAGGAATTTTTTTTGGGTTGGGAGTAATAAATGTTTACTTCCAAGGCGCTTGGTGATCTCACTAACAATTTTGCTAATGAGAAAAACATTGCAAAAATTCATATTCAGGAAAAGCTTATCTATGGATTGTTTGATATCCAGTAGAGGGTCGCTAATTTATTCAAGAAAGTTTGAACTAGAGGTGTGCGGATAGTGAAATTTTTTTTCGGATCGGATTCGGTTCGGATAGTTAAGATTCGGATCGGTTCGGATCGGATAGTAACAGGATCGGATCGGATAGTTTTCGGATTCGGATTTTTGCGCAGTAAACAGAAAGACAAACAGGTAATTAATTTTAAGCCACAATTTTTAAGTTAGGTCTAGGCCTTGAATATAAAAACAGTTTAGGAATATCAAAATCAATTAAACTAACAACAATTTGACTATTTTTAAACTTTAAAACAAAGTCAGTTTATAATTTGTCATGATCAAAGTAAACACTAATTGGCCCTAGGCCTAAATGAACATGTCAACATTATTTTGAACTAGGCCTAACCTAAGCTCTAATTAGAGAGAGTTGCCATAGGCCTAGGCCAAAACTACTCACCAGGCAAACATCCCAGTGTACAATATGACAAAGTAGGGCCTTTAACAAAATATTTTATTTTAAAACCAAAATGATGGTATGAAAACATAACCTAGCTTCAGCTTGCATAAAGAGCATTCTGTCAAACAGTCATTTTCAGTTTTAGCTTTTTTGCTAAAACTTCCATACAACACTCATTTTCTTTTCTTTTTCTTTTCCTTATAGACATCAATAATTAAGAGACAATAAAAAGGCTCAAATCAGTTTAAAACACGATCAGAGGTATAAAGACATAACCTATCAACATCAAAGAGAAAATAATTACAGACGACAAAATAGAACGTACGGTTGAATCGCGATCCAATGCTTTCACAAGTTCATAGTCAAACGCGATCGTAATCTTCATTAGATTAAATCTTATATAGAGTCACGAAACTACGAATGATGAATTGTCCCCCAACAACTAGCGCTCAAAACACCACGACACTAGCGATTTAGGCGGGTGGAATAAAAACTAGGGCTTCTCGAGTTGCCGTGATTGGCCGAGACTTGTATCTTTACTGATAGCGCTCCAAGCGAGAGGGTTCAGAACTGACACTTTGTCAATTGTGCAGTTGAATGTTCAACACTAACTTAACCTTGGTCGCTGGGTGTCGTGATTATTTCCCGTTATTCTATTATCTGACTTCTGATTTATTAGTCTGCTTCAGTACTTTGGACGTCATTTTAGACATTCCGTCGCATCATCACCATTTTATGCAGAATGGCCATCGTGAAAAACACAATATTTGTACATTGATCTTGTCTTTAACACCAGATATACAATCTATCCGTGAAAGTCGGATATCCGACCCGAATATACGGATATCAATAAAATCTTCGGATCGGATTCGGATATCCGATCCGATCCGAAACCGAACCGAATTTTCGGATATCCGCACACCTCTAGTTTGAACCGTGTACAGACTGCTTTTTTCTAAACCAAATGCCATACAACATGATGGCTCATCTTTTTTGTCTAGCTTGCACAAATTAAATAAATTATCAACCAAAGTTGAGTGTCATTCTGTTCAATAAATAAGTAGAAACATATTATTAAGTATATACATACAATCATTAAAACAACGCACGGTTTTAATCTTTAAAGCATCTTAGTACAATTTAATATCATTTTAAAGTTTCAACTTTAAACCCCATTGAACATGTTTTTAAAATTAAACAAAATATGTGTTTATTAGATTTTAAAGTTTACAATTTAAAAATATCATTGTTTGTTCCCATCATATACACATTATTTATTGTTTTAAATGTAGAAAAATCTTATTAATAAAAACATAAAAATAACAATAAAAGTATTAAGGCCTACTAATTTATATTTTAATCATTCAATTTTTACCATAATCTTTAAGTAAGAAACTACCTCAGTAAAAATAATTTGGAGTTATAAATAAATAGCTAAGGTTTTATCAATAACTTCATTCCTGAGTGATAATACTTTTACTAATTTTAAGTGGTTTCAATTTATCTGGGCAGGCCTTATTTATGTAATAGAGATGGGCTTTCTTAGCAATTTTACCAATTAATTATTTTATTTTATAATTGTATAATTTTTACTTTCATTCTTTATGCCATACCCTTGGGTTTTAATTCAACAAGATGTGTAGGTTTAACAGAGTCAAATTATTTTATTACACATATTTTTTAGTTATTTTAATTTCCTCATAGTGATGTGTAGAAGGTGAATCTCGATTCTCGAATCCGAAATATTCAATCAGGAAATCTGCCACACCACATTTTTTCTTTATAATTTAGTCGGGGCTGAACTAGAACCAGGTATTGCACAACACTCAGATAAAAGTCTAAATGAATATTTCCAAATATTTCAATCGTGTCACAAGTTTTGAATGGAAAATAAAATATCCCACCTAAAAAAGTGGTTCCCAACCCCCCCCCCCCCCTAATTCCAACTATAAACAACCAAAATATTTGAATTTAACTAATTGTCATTTGTAAAAAGTAGGGATGGACGGGTCCCGAAATTTCGGGAAAATTTTCGGGAGCAAATTTGTCCCGATCATCGGGCGGGATTTTTTTTTACTCGGGAATTTATCGGGACGGGAACTGCCGAACGGCGCAGCGGCCGCGATCGCGGCCGGCGATCTCGGTCGGCGATCGCGGCCGGCGTTCTCGGCCGGCAACCTCGGTCGGCGATCGCGGCCGGCGGTCTCGCTAACGAGGAACAGCACAAATACACGCGGCCACATTCCACGGACGCCAGAGACGATCTATTGTTCAGCTTATCTATTATTCGACCTCCGGCAGTAATTTATTCAAGAGGGGTGTTTTTTGCTCCTAGTACCAAATGCTACTTTCTGAACCAATTGTCATAGAAAACTAAGGGATTTAAATATAAATAAATATAAATTTAATATAATTATTAAATGAAAAACTTCAAATTCCATTAAATATATTTTTAAAAACTAAACATTACAAATACATCTATTAGATTTTGACGTTCATAACTTTAAACTTTTTTTGTTTTTATTGATTTTTTCATCATACACTCCTTTTTTTAAATAGCAAAAAATAGCTAAATTGAAAATACAATACATAGAAATAAAAATAATTAAGTCTAATAGTGTATATTTTTAATTTTTATGATAATCTCCAAGTAAGAACCTGTCTCAATTAAATCAATAAGTATAAAAAATGAAAAAATAAACATTTCTTGGGGTTATAAATGGCTTTGGTTTGTTGAACCACTTCATTCCTTAGTGTGAATACTTATTATAATTTCAATTTGTTGTTTTTTGTTTGTTTTTTTTTTTCAACTGAGCAGGCCTTAGGCCTATTTATGTAATACAGTTTTGTTTTCTTTACAGTTTTTCCAATTGTTTTAATCTATATTTTTATGTACATAATTTTACTTTTCATTCTTTATAAAAAACGTTTAATATTTCATTCAATGAAACTTTTGTAAAATGTTTAATAAACTTTATTAATATGTATAATGTTTAGTGATTCGATTTAAATTTTTTTGGTTTCAAGAAAATTTATACTTTACCCTTTCTCATTGTGTACTACAAATATAAAATTTAGATATTTTAAATCTTTTCAACAAAAGGAGGTTCATTGTAACTTATACAAAACAAGTGGAACAATTTGGGAACAGAACCAGTTGATTTTTAACATTAATTTGCCTTTATACAACATTCAGATAAAAGTCAAAATGAATATTTCCCGATAGCGTCGAGAAGAGCAATCCCGTCCCGATCCCGTCCTGAAATAGGACGGGAAATAAAAATTCCCGTCCCATCCCGTCCCCAATTAAAAATCCATTCCCGTCCATCCCTAGTAAAAAGTCAAAATATGTATCCTGCATGAGATCAGAGAGCAAGTGGTACCTTGTCGGCTCGGTCGATGCTGCGCCGCTGCCAGTCGGTCCAGTAGAGGTAATCGCCTAACAGGGACAGCCCGAACACGTGCGGCAGGTTGTCACTTATCAGCTCCCTCCGCTCCCCTCCATCCATGTTTATCACCTTTCACATCAAAATAATCGCAGGTTAATTAATTCCTCATAATCAGCAAATGTAATTTTTAAAATGAAAACTTTTATTAATATAAAAGTCCTGCTTTTGTGAAAATACACTTGTGTCCAACGCAGTTCAAGGCGCTTACGAAATGAAAAAAGTAGAACATTATTCATTTGAAATTTGAAAAATGTTCATTTACTGCCACAGAAAGAATTTTAGTTATAACAGCTAATACAATTCAACTACGTTGGCTAACCCTTGTAGGATATAAGGTCTTAAGGTGGGTTTAAAAGTTTCATAAAGGTGTGTTTTAGATGTTTTGTTGTTTGTGTGTTGACTTCAAACGAGAACTCAAATATAAGTAATAAAACACATTTAATTAGTTAAGCACATCAAACAGGGTCCAGATGTAATTAATTCCAAATAGCAGGACTCCACTACATCCCTGCTATTTTGTATAAACTTTTCAACATTTTAAAATTTGTAGCCAGACTTAGTATAGGCTAAGTTCTAAAACAAATTTAGGCATTTTCAAAATATTAAAAAAATAGTGATATGAAAATTATACTACTCCTTACTACTAGGTAGTTTTTTACTAAGAATATTAAATCATAGCCAAATTAATTATAAATCAATACTCATGCTAAATTTTACCTCAATTTTATCAGTCTTGGCATCACACCAATAGAGCTTGTTACTCTTGAGGTCGAGTGCAATGCCATTGGGCCAGCCAAGTCCGTCTTTGACGAGTACAGTGCGCTCTGTTCCATCAAGAGCTGAGCGCTCGATTTTGGGCCGCTTCTCATTCCAGTCAGACCAAAAGAGCCAGCCATGCTCGGGCGCCACGGCCACGGCCCGCGGTTCCACCAGGTCCTCGTTGATCAGCACCTGAGCACCAAAGCAAACAATTACAGTATGTTCCCGACACAAAATAATAATTTGGCTGACAAAACTATTTTGAGCTTTGTGAGGTTGAAGTGATGGCAAGTCATTATGTTGACTGTGTTTTGAAGACTTAGCTCAGGTCAATAATTTACTGATAGTGCACTAACACCAGAATGAGAGCTTACACCAAGAATCGAATAATAATGGAACCCGACTGGCAAGCTTTGCACTGGCGAATGAATACAAAATTTCTAGTACTATGTTCCCAAGAAAAGACATACACAAGTACACTTGGACATCACCAAATGGCACGACCAAAAACCAGATAGACCACGTTCTTGTAGATCAACGGCATAGAAGTTGCATAACTGACGTAAAGAGTATTAGAGGAGCAGAATGTGGGACTGATCATGCATTGATTCTAGTCAAAACAAACCAAAGAATAGGTATCCAAAGGAGGAGGAAGGAAATAGAAGAAAGACGAATAGACACCGAAAGACTTAAAGTCAAACAGGTGGCGGAAGAATTCAAATTAAAATTGGAAAATAGATTTAAGGTTCTTGAAGAGTTGGACAAAATTAAAGATGTCAACAGTACCTGGAGTAATTTTAAAATAGCAATTCTAGATTCAGCAGAAGAAGTATGTGGAAAGAAGAAAAAACATCCCGTCGCAGCAGACCTGCGTACTCAGCGAATTTCCAAAGGATCTTGAGATTTTGTATTTTCCCCATAAACACCATAGGAATTAGTATGTAGGTTTGCTGTCATTGGATGCTGTTACAAAATGTTTGTTTTGTTAGAAAATGTAATAGTTAGGTAAGGTAAACATCAAATTGTATCAATATTCAAAACTTAAATTTTCCCCATAAGCCTCATGGGGGTGAGTATGTAGGTTTGCCGCCATATGGGTGTTGTAAGCAAATATCAGTCAAACCCTACCAAGTGAATGTCCATACCAAATTTTATCAATTTATTCCAATAAATAAGCGAGATACAGGGTTTTGTTGATTTCCCATAAGATTAACATTGGAAACCTATTTTTAGCTTTTCTCCGTAACCTGTTGAGCCAAGTTAAAAATTCAAAATAGTAAATTGTTTGTTTTTTTAAGCTCTTTTAAATGGTTTTAGTTAAAATTGTTGAATTTTACAAATTAAAGTCAAAAAATGCCAAAAACCCATTTTTTACCCCTTTGAAACCCCATAAAACCCCGTTCCCATAACCCGATCATGCTGGTTCGCGAACTCATGAAAATAGATCTGGTCTTACACCTTCATACCAAATTTTATCGAAATCGGAGGTTGCTGTCAAAAGTTATCAGTACCACGGACACATAGATATATAGATATATATATATATATATATATATATATATATATATATATATATATATATATATATGAAAATGAACGAATGGTGTTTTTGGCTTCTGGGGACCTCAAAACGAAAAAGTAACATGGTCCCGGGCTTAGGTCTTACCATGGCTACTACCGTAATAGTGTATTCCCTATAGGGAAATTCGCTAAAAAAGAAGAAAAAAACCTTGGTTTGATCGTGAATGTGAACAAATGTTGGAGGAAAGAATTAGAAGAAAAAATGTATGGATGAACAGTAATAATGAAGAAGACAGATTGATGTATAACCAGTCAAATAAAGAGACAAATAAGCTCTTAAGGAGGAAAAAAGTTTGTATATTAATAGGTTGCTAGATAAAGCTGAAGAAGAAAACACGGCAAATAATGCAAAAGATTTTTACAGAAAAGTACGTTTTTTTAAAAAAGGATTTACTCCTCGCACATATGGAATAAAGAATAAGGAGGGACTGACTGAAAGTGGCAAGGTACTAGAAAGATGGCGTGAGTATTTTTCAGAATTGTTAAATGTAGAAGAAATCTCCCTAGCAGAAAACCAAAGCAATGAAGACACCTATTATCATGTTGAACCCTTTATTGAACCACCAACAAAAGAACAGGTACAATACGCAGTCAATTCTCTAAAAAATTATAAAGCTCCAGGAAAAGATGAAATAACAGCAGAAATATTAAAGAGAGGAGGAAATGTGATGGCAGATAAGCTTTGGAACCTAATTTCAAAAATATGGGAACAAGAAGAAATACCAACTGAATGGCAGGAAGCAGTCGTTATCCCCATACACAAAAAGGGCGAAAAAGAAAATTGTGGCAACTACAGAAGAATCTCACTTCTTAGTATCCCATATAAAGTAATTTCAAAAATTATTCTAAATAGGCTGGAACACTACTCAAATGAAATAATTGGAGAGAATCAGGCGGGTTTTATGAAGGGTAGATCAACATCAGATCACGTATTTACTTTAAAAGAAATAGTATCCAATTATTGGGAATATAATAAAGAATTTTATGCAGTATTTATTGACTTTCAAAAAGTCTATGACAGCATAAGTAGAGACAAATTGTGGAAACAACTAGAAAAATTTGGCATTCCAAAGAAACTTATAACCTTAATAAAAATGAGTGTAACAGGATCCAAATGTTCCGTTAGAATTGATGGCAACAACTGTGAACCCTTCGAAGTGAACTCAGGAGTCAGACAAGGAGACGGGCTATCACCAGTTCTGTTTAATTTTGCTATTGAAGAAGACATACAGAAGGTAGCTGAAATGGACGCAGGAGTTGAAGTAGGAACCAGAATAAACATTTTAGCCTTTGCAGATGATGTTGTTATAATCACAGAAAAATTAGAAGATCTCAAGACTCTAACTGAAATATTTATGAGAGAAGCAGAAAAGTAGGCTTAAAAACAAACGATTCTAAAACCAAGTACATACATTTCACAAGAAACATAAATAATTCTGAAGAACCTATAGAAATTGATGGTCACACATTTGATAAAGTCAACAGTTTTAAATATCTAGGAGTAATGATATCCAATCAAAATACCGATGAATTAGAGATTCAAAGCCGTATAAATTCTGCAAACAAATGCTTCCATTAGAGGTCTGCGGGTACCCAAAAATTCGGGTAACTCCGGGTATTAGCGTGAACCCGAGTGGTCGGGCGGGTTTGACACGTCACGGTCTTTATTCGGGCGGGCTTTTATTTTAAGCCGGGTCGGGCGGGTACCTAATGCCCGAATTAAATCGTGTTGTAGGTACCCGACAGGACATTAAAAGCAAACCCGGGTTTTTAAAACTATTTTACAGCCAAAATTTGTGAATTACAACGTTCACGGAATAAATGGGCATCGTTCCACACACTATTTTATACTAGTGGTCATGACTGCCAGTCATTATTACTGAGGTGGATGAAGATGAACTGGAAATACCTTAGCTTACTATTCGCGACACTCGCACATCAAAATGTGGCTTCTGAAAGAAGCTAGCGGTCTCTGGTGCCTAGAAACGTAAGCAATTTTGTTTTGTTGATAATTTGGTGCGCCATATTTCATGTTCAATTTAAAACAAATAACATTTTGATCATGAAAAATCGTATTTGACGTAGGAACATTTATATTCCTTTAGTACAGTACTATTTTATGCCCAAAAAATAGTTTAAACAGCATTAAATCATTTGTTGCAAGCCTAGACACCAGTAGCGCTAGCATACTTTTCTCACTCTAACCTAAATGAACTGCTCAGTGTCGTGACTGACTCACACTCTTAGGCCAGAAAGATAGACTATAGCGTAGCCAATACCGTCACCAACTGTACAAACCGAAATCAAGGTAGCAGTGGCATTGGTACTATCATTGACTTTACATACAAAGTCTTTGTTTGTAAAGTCAATGGTACTATTTACACGATAACCGGTAAATAGCAAGAGCAAAATCAAAAATAAATAATCTCTACAGATTAGTGTTTACATTATTTTTACAATACAAAATTCATCAGTGTATATATTTTTACGAAATATAATCAATATATGACTATTCGGTATAACTGGTTTTATTGCCGAATTATTTCTCATTCCATCTTGCAAATTGTCAAAACATTAAGATTTATTGATAACCAATGAAAACAATTTCCTGGATAATGTAACAGTTGGATATCCATAGTCAATGGTTGGATACTTCATAGACAGATTTCTTCATTCTCTATGTAGTTTTATAGTTACAGACGTTACAGTACTCCATGTTTGTCGTATGGTATGGCGCGATCCGTCGTCTGCATTGATGATTTGATAGATGGTTTTCCTCTCGTTCTTGTTTATTCAATTCACATTTTTTGTGTTACTTGAGTGATGTTGAATTTTTTCTGATATGAAAAATAAATATTAAAAAGCCACGGAATTGAGAGAATTCTAATGTCAGTGTATCCACTAACAGTCCTACTATTGAAACCAAAGATTTGGGAAGTGTAAAATGTCGTGGATGGGCATTCATCTGCTATTTGGAATCACTCAAGCAAAGAAACAAATTTGCCGAAAGTAATCCAACAGAAATTAAATGCAATTATTTTAAGTCTGTTTTGAAAATAGGATATGGCAATATTGATTGAAAGGCCAAGTTTGAGTATAATCACATAATCTTTTCATAATAAAATAACTTTGTGTATTATTAGGCCTACAGAAAAATAGGCTACGGTATGATAATTCGCATCTAGGGTATTTTGACATTTATAAAAGTGGTTTTTGTTTAGTTTCAACAGTGTACAATATAATTTGTATATTTGTCATGTTTGTTGAATAAGTTAACATTGGGTAAAGTAACTTAGGACTAAAGGAACCCTTAGCTTGATAGGTTATTGGCTCGGGAGAATTTTTTAACTTTTTATACTAGAATAAAATACATTATAGTTTTTTAACTTTTGTTAGGCCTAGGCCTAACTTAGTAGGTGGAAGGTTTTTGCCTTGTATTTATTAATACTATACTTAAGCTTAGTAGGCACATTAACAATTATTTTAAAATGAAATAACTTAGGCCTAGGCCTAGACATTTTTTTTACAAATAATAGCGAAGCCGACCTGAAGTTTTATTCAACTTACAATACCCGAGCCCGACCCGAGTTTTTTTTAACATACATAGGCTACCCGAACCCGACCCGAGATTTTTTTAACTCACACACCCGAACCCGAACCTGACCCGAATTTTTCTTTAACTTATAATGTTCAAACCCGACCCGACCCGAAAATTGATGTTAATCTACTACCCGACCCGAAACCGACCCGACTTGAAAAATCACTACCCGCAGACCTCTAGCTTCCATGCATGAAATAGATTACTATCTTCCAAATCTCTATCCCACAAAACAAAAATTAGGCTATACAAAACAATAATTTGCCCAGTCCTCCTTTACGGATCAGACACGTGGAAAATAAATAAGAAAGATGAAAAGAAACTAATAATATTCGAAAATAAAGTGCTTAGGAAGATTTATGGACCTATACCGTAGAACGGTCTTGACTCGGTCAGGGTCGGTTGACTCTGTCACCCGTGTTACGCTCGACATAAATTATTATAATGAAGACACCAAAAGCACTAACCTCTCACATAACGTCTTGTTGGAATCGGTTATAAACACACTAAACAGCTGTAAATGTCTCCCAACTCAGATTCGTTTGTGTAAAATGTTTTATCAGTTTTGCCAACACAGCGAATCTACAGCAAAGAAATATCGCTGTCTGGCTAAGGCATATAAATTCGGAAACACATTACGAAACTGAAAACAGACGATTTTATTCGATTACAAACTTAGTTGCGATCGATATTGCGATAAGTTTACAATCGTATTCTTTACAACAACAAAAAAATCAATATTATTCGTATGCCATTGTTGACTCGGTCACTCTAGTTGGCAGTGGCTGGAAACGTCAAATATTCGCGCTTCTCGTCAGTCGTCAGTGCAATGTTTACACTGTCTCTGGCTTAACCTAATACGCTTTCTCATTTCTTTTGTTATTAGTTTGTTCAATTAGTGGAGTGTTTAAGTAAGTTTTAGTGAAATTAGTGAAAATGAATCACTCAAATGAGAGATATGAACTCTTGAAAAAAGCTGTGCAGGACATGAAAGAAAATAAACTTTCACTTCGTGCCGCTGCGAAAAAGTATTCATTGCCCCGATCAACCATTAGTGATCACTTCACCGGAAAATGCACTGGACGTCATGGTAAACAGCCTGTCCTTTCTGAAATAGAGGAAAATGTAATTGCTGCCCACGCAGCAAAAGTTGCTGAATGGGGATTTCCTCTATCCCGTATAGATTTACGTCTTGTTGTAAAGATGTACTTGGATAAAGTTGCACTTTTTAAGGACAACCTACCTGGAGAGGAGTGGGTAAATGGATTCCTCAATCGTCACCCAGACCTGAGGCTGAGGATGAGCAGAAATATCACAGTTAGAAGGGCTAAAATTTGCGTTGACGATGTGTCAAAATTCTTTGCCAACCTAAAAACTACAATCGAGGGTATACCATCAAGCCACATTCTCAATTATGATGAAACAAATCTCAGTGATGACCCTGGATCAGTGAAGTGTATTTTCCGACGTGGGACCAAGTATCCCGAACGTATAATGAACTCATCCAAAAGCGCGGTATTGATCATGTTTGCTGGGACTGCTGCTGGGGAGTTGCTGGCCCCATACGTCTGCTACAAGGCAGAAAGGATGTATGATTCGTGGATCACTGGTGGCCCACCCGGCACTAGATACAATCGTTCCAAGTCCGGCTGGATTGACGAGGCAACTTTTTATGATTGGTTTAAAACCATAGTCTTGCCTTGGGCTAAAGGGAAAACAGGAACGAAAGTAGTGCTGGGGGATAACCTGTCAACGCACTTTTCTCTCGAAGTTGTTAAACTGTGCGAAGAAAACTCAATCAGGTTTGTTTGTTTGCCGCCGAATGCAATACATTTGATGCAACCACTGGATGTGGCTTTTTTCCGCCCTTTAAAGGGAGCCTGGAGGGCAATTCTTTCAGAGTGGAAGATGGAAGCAGATCGGAGGTTGACTTCCGTCCCGAAGCATACGTTCCCCACCCTCCTGAGAAAACTTTGCGACGCGATTGAGGAAAACAGAGGGAAGAATCTGCAGGCGGGTTTTCGTGCTTGTGGTATCGTACCACTTGATTCTACTGCAGTTTTAAAGAAGCTTCCCACGGCAAAACCTTCACCAACTGAATCTCCCACAAAGAAAACTAAAGAATTGGTTGGTGAGGCTGTAGTCAACTTTCTGGCCAATCTCAGGCATGGGAACCAATCTCAAAAAGCTCCAAGGAAAAAGAAAGTAAACGTTCCTCCTGGATTAAGCATTTCCGTTGAAGACATCGATGTAGATGGAGATCTTCAGCCTAAACCTTCCACCAGTGTTGGTAAACGGGCTAATAAAGCTCCTGCTCCTAAATCTACAAAAAGGAAGAGAGTGAGGACCATCTCCACTTCAAGTGAAGAGGAAGAAAGGTTTTCAGTCAAGGACATGAGCGATGAACTTGTTGTCTCGGAACCTGAAGGACCTCCTGAACAGGACGCCGAACTTGTGTTCAAGGACCCAGTGGCTGGTGACTGGCTGTTGATTAAATTTGCAGGCAAAAGAAGTGTAAAATACTTTGTCGGTGTAGTAGAGAGCGTTATTCCTAATGTAGGACTTCAAATAAACTTTGCCAAAAATATTGGAAACTTCGTTTTCAAGTGGCCTGAACAGAAAGATGCAAGTGTAGTGGACTACGACCAAGTTGTCAGAAACTTGGGACTTCCAACCTTCAACTACAAAAACGACAGGCTGGTATCCTTCAGTTTCAAGTACTCCTTTGATGGATATACAATTTTCTAGCTATTTACAAAAGTCTAACAATTTTTTTTACTATGTTACATACCATTGCATTATATAGCTTCCTCTTTGTTTAATAAAGTAGCTTACTCTTTGCACGTTGTGTCATTTACTTACCTTTGTGACAGCTGACTTTTCACGATCAATCATCAATGGTTATTTTCTAGCTATGGTCCAATCACCTCCCAACTGTTGTAAACAAGTTAAAGTGTCGAAATATGCGTCCGAGATCGGAATGAAAAGGTTAGATTTGACGTTCTAATGATATTTAAGTTGGTGACCGACTCAACAACGTTTTGCAAGATCTTGACTCGGTCACTTTTATTTATTTTTTTATTTAAACACATATACAAGTAAAGGTGATAGGGATGTAATAAATAATAAATACTCTTCAAGATAAAAACATCTTTATTGTTGATTTCACCATCAAATAGTGTTTATAACCTAAAAATAGTAAGAAAGTGACCGAGTCAAGACCGATTGACGGTATGTGATCAAGGAGTTTGGAGAAGAAGACACAATATAGAATTAAGACAACTTTACAACAGCACTGATGTAATAGGGGAAATTAAGTGTCGAAGAATCAGATGGGCAGGACATGTACTAAGAAGGATTGAAGATTGCAGAATGAGAAAAGTAATAAAGAACAATACTGTTGGAAGGAGGCCGCGAGGAAGACCAAAACAGAGATGGTGGCCAAGTTAAAGCAGACATGGAAAGAATTGGGGCTTCAGAGGAAGATGCGGAGGACCGGATAACCTGGCGAAGATTTGTTGGTACGGCTAAATATCACCTGCGATATAAATGGCCCTGGGAGTAAGAGTAAGTAAGTGCACTTACAAGAAGACATTACAATACAGACATTACTTACAGTGTGGCATAGAATTTTTGAACAATTAAAAGCTGAAAATCACACAATGAAATATCCTAGGCCATGTGATAATAAGGTAATTGAGTAAAAAATTATGCACTCTCTTAAAAATCCAACAATTAAACCAGAATAGTGGTGGATAACTGAAAATGACGCACAATAGTCGGCGTCAATAGAACAGGCAAGTCAAATTCATCAAATTTTATCAAATTCATGTCTAAGCGTTGGTTGGCCTTATATTGTGTTTTCTGTGGCATATTACAAGTAACCTGTTCATTTACATATATTATCGTCACTTTAAAAAACAACACCGCCTAAGTGACAAGATGTAAACTTTTCAGGAGAGCCAAAAAACTCGCGAGGGATATAGGGGGTGTTGTATTACATGAAGAGTACGATATAACTCCGCCTATCTCCAATAAACACTTTAAGCTATTAATTTGACTCTTAAAATGTTTGTTTTATAACCAAGACAATAACTAACACTATCTATGATCTTTTAAAAAACAATGGAAATCAATCAAAACGGTAAATAAGTTTACCTAATGCAGAATGACATCCGTCTCTTGTTGACTACCACTGCTAAAACTGGTGGACATTGGCAGGGTTTTTTTAGTCAGTAAGATAGGCGGTGTTAGAAGAAATACGATAGCAGCGAATTTTGTTGGATTTTCGCAAAACTACGCCGCAAGGATGTGTATGATACATGTTTACATAGAGATACAAAATTTCCAATTTTGCCAAAAATGTCACTAAGGCGGTGTTGTTTCTTAAGTGACACTATGTAACATGTATGAATGTAATGTGACATCAATAAACACCTTGAATCTTGAATCTTAAGGTTGAGTCTTTAAATAAGCCAGCTGATTATTTTTGTCATTTAACTATAAAATTTCTTTATTTAGCTTGACCTAGAGCCGCTAGTTCTATTGACGTGTGGAAGATGTTCTATTGACATGTAGATTGGTGTTTTTTATGCTTGAGTGGAAGATGTCAATGTAACACATACGCGAAAACCCCCAAACACAACAAAATGTGGACTTAGGCACTTGAATTGAACAGATCATGAGATATCGGCTTTCAATAATGATCCGCTTATGTTAAATTGCCTCAAATACTGATCTAACAATGTATATAACTATTTATTCTCCCGACAAACGACTTTCCCAAGGAAATTGAGCGTGAAAACGCCATTGCAATGATGTATGCTGATGATACAACAATTTTAGTAAAGCAAAAAAAAAAAAACCAAATGCTACAGTACATTCTTTACAAAAAATGTACTTCCAGAATTTTTTGGACACAGCCCAAAGCCTCTATCGAAACTTAAAATCCGTTCTTAAGAAATTAGTTCTTTACTCAAATTTAAAGGATTTGGCCATCAACCCTTAAAAAACAACATCAACAAACTTCAGCAAAAAGAGAGACCATATTCCAAAAGTAGAAGTAACAATAGAAACTCATGCAAAATTCCTTGGCATCATTTTAGACAAAAAACTCACTTGGAGAGAGTAAGGTAATCACCCAAATACCGCGACCTTAAGGGATGCCCATTTTCTGTACATGAAAAATAAATAAAGCTTAACAAATTTATATTACACTACTAATTTTTTCTATTAAATTCTGAACAAACCCATGGTTTTTGTTTGTAACATAACGGGAAATAAATTTGACTATCGCACTAAATAATGCCATTACATTGTTTTGCCGTTCTGACATAAGTCTGTGATTCAAGTGACCAATGCCGTGATTGTGCTGCTAAATTCGTGACTCCTAGTTTCAGAGGCAATAAATGTTAATGACATCCAAAAAATAACTGAAAAACACCGTAATATTACTTGATAAGAAATGGGAAGTCATTTCTAACCTTAAAATACGATTCAAGTTAGACCGGAAGAAAGCTGTGTGCTAATCTTAGCACTCTCATCCCGTTGCAAAAATCTCATCCATAGAGGGCGAACTCAATGGTGATATAAATAAGCTTTACCTACCGGTTAGAATTGATTTACCTAAAAACGGACTTTAGCAGATGATTTTGGAATGTTTAAAATATAAGTTTTTCAAACTTAAAAATATGTCTCTGATAAAAAATAAACATTATTCAGCCCAAATACAAAGTCAATACATAGTTACCAAAATCCGTGGTTTCACGGAGTAAGGAAAGCTGTATTCTTCCTCTTTTGCTAAAGTTCCTGATAAAAGCATAACAATTTTATATATGCTTTACCAACCAGAAACATTTATTTATCTAGAAACGGACTTTAGTATATAATTTTGGAGTGTTAAAAATGTATTATTTCCAATCTTAAATATATATATATATATATATATATATATATATATATATATATATATATATATATCTTTTTTTTTAAAGCAACATTGTTCAGTAAAAATTAAAAGTAAATACATGTTTCCAAAGTCCGTGATTTAATCAAGGACTTTGGAAAACTGTATTGTTTCACTGCTTAAGTCCGTGATGCCTTTTTAATAGCTTAAATGTTTCCGGCATCTATAAAAACACCAATAAACTTTAAATTAATCATATGATTATCCATTATAAATATCAAATTCATGTGTAAATATAAAATATTGGAAATTAAAATTTGTTCCATTTTTACCTCTGTGGTGTCCCCGAACATGCCAACTTCTAAACTACGTTTTGTTCAGACTGCCTGATTCGAGTGAAGACAAAGACGTTTAAAATTAATCGCAAAACATTGAATTTGGTTATAAATGTTAAAATGGACATTTTTGACTGCCGGTTTTCTTAATGTTGGTGAAAAACTACGTGAATCACGGTATTTGATAGGATCACGGCATTTGGGTGTTTTACCTTATATTGACCAAGTATGCAAAAAATCTGCTCCCGGATATACGTCGTTCGAAGAATGAATTATATTGGTAGACTCTCAATAGCTTAAACAGCCTACTATGCGTTGGTTGAGTCAGACGTAAGATATGGCCTGACAGCATGGGGAGGATTTTCAGCTCAAAACATCAACCTGATCCTTGTACTGCAAAAGAAAGCTATAAGAACACTCACTAACCTAGAACCAACACAATCTTGCAGACCAGCTTTCACAAACATGGGAATTCTAACAGTTGTAGCTCTCTAAACACTGGAAACTAAGACTCTATGTAGATATACTAAATTTACCAAGAAGCAATGACCTCCAAAATTACAATACCCATCATGGCTCCATGTTTTTCTTGCCAGTACATATACATTGATATCAGGAAAAAAGCCATCATACGCTGGCTGCAAAATTAAGAATCACCTTCCAGACCACATGAAGAACCTGAATGGCAACAAACTACATCAAGAGTTGAAAAAGTGGATGATCCAAATACCGTTCAACTTGCTGAAGGAATTTTACAACAACTCTGAATTGTAACAATTAATTATAATACTATTGTAATTCTTTACAAATTAACAGTAAAGAATATTGTATTGTATTGTCTATTGTATTGTATTGTCTATCAACAACATTTGATCATAGAAAAATTAACTGTAATAGAGATGGATTCACATCTAATATACTAATGTCTTAAATTGCAAGTAATATCAGCAACTGAGCCTTGAAAAAAGAAGTAAATAGCGATAAGCAATACCTAAAAAGCACCAGACCATAGGAGAGCCGGTTTGAAGATGTCTAGGATAATAGAAAGCCTAGTGAATTCCCTGAGAACGTTACTAGGTGATATTTGAGTGTTTACCTTGCGAGCACGGCCGTCCAGCCTGGCCACCTCAATGCGGTCGGTGCCGGTGTCGGTCCAGTACATGTTACGGGCTATCCAGTCCACTGCGATGCCGTCAGGATGTTCCACCTCCGAAGTCACCAGGTCCTGCTGTCCGCTGCCATCCAGTCGGGCTCTGCGGATAGCTTGCGCCTACACAGTCACACAATACAAACTTTAACCACCTTCACCCACTTAACTGTAATTTTTCATTTGAAAAAACCAAAGCATAGCCTCCTAATATTATGATGGTGTTGAAATAACAGACCACTTGTAAAAATTGATTACAATTTTCTTTCAAATGTAGTTGTGACATTAACAAGGGCACAATCAGTGTTGGGGAGTAGCGTGTTACTTTTTTTTTGTAGTTTGTAGTGTAACGACGCTACTTTTCAAAGTAGCAACTAATATTGTAGCGTCGCTACATTTTGAGACTAATATATAGCGTGAATCATGCTACTTTTCACACTACATTTGGTATTGAAATGCCCAACATTTTTAACTAATCGAAATAACCCAATTACGCTACATTGAATAGTTACCGAATACAAAGAAAAACACAATTTCACCACTATTAATTGTTGACTCTGTGTACGAACAGTCAGTATAAAGTAGTACGCTTGAAAACGTTTGGTTGTTGTTGTCTGTCGTCTCGTCGTCTGCCTTATTGAGTCATTGAGTTGGAGTTGATGTTTGAGGTTAAGTTGTTCCGATCTCTTGCCATCTTGTCATTGTTTTGCGTTACAATAACTAAATTATTTACCAAGTTATAAATGCTAATGAAGTGTTAAAAACACAGTCTATTTGCAATGGCACTGTCTAAATCGCAGTCTCAGTTGGTTTTACCGTGGACAGCTTACAATCATTTTTTCAAACTTCATAAAGTACTAGAAAATGGAAATTTTGAGCATATATATATTCTATAATGGTATGGCCTATATTCACATTGGTATTATATAAATGGATGTCAATCAATGTATGTTAGTGTGTACGCATAAATTTTTTGCGTTTTAATGGACATTTGTCTAAACCACATGACCAAAATATTCTATTTTGACTTTTTGTAAAGTAGTGAAAAAGTAGCTAGCTACTTTTTTTTGTAGTTGTAGCTAGCTACTTTAAAAAAAAAGTAGTTGTAGTGTAGTTTAGCTCCTTTTTAAAGAAAATAGTTGTAGTTGTAGCTAACTACTTTAAAAAAGTATTTTACCCAACACTGGGCACAATCAAGTCTGTAAATATTACTGGTGAGTAAAAATACTCGTCATTTATATTTTTTAGCTTAGCAAGAGCCTGGTTTAAAGATTGAGGCTCAGAGTTTGAGCAGGCTAGTAAGTGCCAACTTAACAATGGGAATTAGCTTTAACAAAATTTAAACCAACAAACAAAATTAAAACCCAAGTAGAAATTGTTGGCATTTTTAACTGCATTGAACAGCATAGTTGTTTTAACAGCTAAATGAGAAATCATGAAATAGGGAAGTGTTCATTGAATATCATTATGAAAATTAACTCTCCTCTTAACACTAGGGCGGCATATTCTGCTGTGTCCTGAAACCATTTAATTCTTCTGTTTGAATAATGATAAGTTGTTATGTACAGTTCAGATGAAAAAAACAATTTCTTTTAGTTATGCAATTTAATAAAATCATAAAATCCTCAGGCCACATCAATTCCAAAACATGTATGTGACAGGCCAGTCTGTAAAATTTATTGTGGCTGTGTTTTTCAGGTTTTGTGTTTTTAAATTTTAAAAGAAGCCAACAGAGCTGATAGTGTTTGAATAATGCTGGAATGAAAATATTATTAAGATCAACTCGCTAACTGCACTAAAATGCTGACACAAGTAATAGTAAATTCAAGCAACAGCTAATGCAGCCAAATATGCCTTACAAATGTTTTCATTGACTAAAATTGACCTAACACGCTACAAGGCCAATGTATAATTAAATGTAAAAGCACGGTAAGTTAGATTGATGGTGAGTGGTGGGGGTGGGGGAGTGTACTCGCCTCGTCATCGGTCCAGTAGAGGTAGCCATCGACGGGGTCATAGTCAATAGCAATCGCGTACTTGATGCCGGTGAGGGGCAGCACCTGGGCCGTGTGGTCAGGGGAGTCGAGTGAGATGCGGCAGATGTCCGTCCGTTGCACTAGCAGCAGCAGCTCCTGGGCCCCTGATACAACACAACACCACCATCAGGTTATACCACCCCTGGATTAGTTATTAACATAAATATAAATCCTTGCTTATGGCTTTTTGATTTAAAAGGTAGTCACAACAGCACTTAACAATGGCAGAGAACTTACTTGGAACCCGGTTGGCGCCTCTAAAATCATTTACTTGTTCATAAAGATAAAAAAAAAACCAGAACATGCACCTAAATATAGCATGTCCAAAGCAAGTTACCAATTTGATTCAGTTATTCAAATGGGTTGAGTATTTAGTCTATGTCTCCAATAAATAATCCACCAAGAGAATAATTATCATTGAATCAATTTGAGGTAATAATAGAAAACTAACCAAAACTACCATGTGGTTGAGAAAATAAGTTTACTGCATCATATTGGTGAATCATAACCAGATCCAGGTTCAGCCCCAGTTTTGTTAAATTGTTTGTGTTTAATGAAATGACAGCTCAATGTCAAGCTAAATTAATTAATTAATTATGTTAGCTAAATAACAAATATAATTATCTAGCTTATATAAAGACTTTACTTTAACACGCTATACCATTGACGCTATAGTGTAGTAAATTATAATAATAACCTCAATCAACCCCCTAACGATGCAACCAGTGTATTGCAGGATCATCACAGAGAAATTTAATGCACTAAAACACAGTGATTCGGTTTTATTGATGAGAGTGCAGTTGAGCCCATGTTGTACAGTACCATTAGCGCAGGTGTGGTTGTCGACGAGCTTGACGCCGGTGGGGCAGGCGCAGGTGTAGCCCGGGGGGTACGGCGCTAGCAGGCACAGGTGGGAGCAGCCGCCGTTGTGGCGCTCGCACGGCGTCCACCGGTACGGCTGCCGCGCCGGGTCCCACACTCGGATGTCCATGGGCACGTAGTTGCCTTGTATCAGCTCCTTGGGCGACTGCTGGGCGCTATTGCGATCCAGAACGTGCACCGACCTACCCATCACAACACATCATTTGTCAAAAAAGTGTAATCAGATTGGGTTGACAGTGCAATTTTTTGTTGATCGTTTGTTAAAAAAATATTCTTCTGTTAAATTATGTTTACTATCAACAGTTATTATTTTTCAAACAATCAAAAAGATTACCTTTTATGTTAATTAGGGATGCAAGAACTGATTTTTATGGTTGAGTTTCAAGATTTTTTCAAATAATGGTGCCAAAAATGATTTTTAATGAAAACAATAAAGATAATAGTAGTAAAGTAATGGTGTCCAGGACGAAAGTTAATTTTCCTAAGTGTGTGTTATTGTTTTGTTTTTTAAATTATGACAAATGTTCCTAATATGATGGTCTTTGCTAAGAAACTCAGTTAAGAGTTTGCAGTACTTGCCACCTTGGATTTTTATTCCCATAAGACTAATTTGAAACAAGCTACACCTTTACTATTGGTCAAAAGATATTCATCTGTATGTCATTTTAAAAGGAATTTTAATATCTAGAGAAATATTAAATAAAAAGTTTCATATTATTAATTGTTTGATTAATAAATCACAAATTATTCTATCATTTTTTATTTGAAGATGGACATGTTTTTTTATATATTTTATTTTCCAGTAATCTCATAAATCACTCTACATACTTAATTTTTATTTCATAGTACCCTGTTAAAATTTACTTTAAAATGACTTAGAAATGAATCTTTTTCAACAAATATTAAAGGTGTAGTGGATGTATACAAATTTAACATTAGTCTTATGGAAATAAAAATACAAGGTGGCGAGTACTGCAGACTCTTAAGTTATTATCTCATTCCTTCCCATTTGTCCCCCCCCCCCCCCCCCCATTAGTTTGCTCAATAACCCAGGCACAACACTCATCAATACAATTTCCATTGATCATGAGTGCACAATTCATAATCATCGACAAAACAGTTATAGCAATGACAATCATCAAATTCCTGCATTACAGTACATTTAGAATGTTAAAATGCCGTAAAACTAATCAATATAAAAATATTTATATGTTTTTAAAAAAATAGTAGATTTTAATTTCCATACATATCTCACGCGAAGGAGGCAGTTATGACTAAGTGACCGGCTTTTTGTTTGAACAACACCTTCCAAAGTTATTTTCTATCTTGCTCGGATCAATTTGCTAGTACACAATGAAACTTACCCTATTTAATTTTTTTTTTTTTAATACAATCTCTTTTACAGTTTACATTTCATAGGTCAGCTAGAAAACATGACTCAAAATAACAAGTTTTTTCAACAACTTCAAGTCGAGTCGAGTAATACAAACTTGGCTCGAGAAATACTTGAACACATTGTTAATGACGTCAATATTAATGGTTGTGGAAAAATTATATTCTAAAAAATGGTGTTATATTACAAATAATTATAAAAATTGATATAAAAATCAATGTTTAAAGTTAAATCTAAGTTTTAATTGTTATAGTTTATGTGATATCCTACACAGTCATAAAATTGAATTAATCCACTTTTAAATTCTGATTGCCAGTACGGTACGTTGAATGTTTAATACAGACTGACCATGTTTTCCAGTCGGTCCAATACAGTTTGTCCTGGAACACTGCTAAAGCAAATGGGTAGATTACGCCTTTTTCTGCGACATGTTTTCTGTTCCTCCCATCATAGTCCATAACCTAGTCAAACAAATCATGATTATTCATAATTTTTTCATGATCATAAATAAATGACAAATAAATCCTAAAGAAACATCTAATAGGCCTTAAAATAATGCTTATTTTTATGGTAATGGTTTGGTTTTAATAGGGAATTCTCAATAATAGTACAGTAAACTTCCTCTAATCCGGCATCCTACGATCCGGCAGGCCTGATAATCTGGCACGACTTTCAGAAAAAATTAAATTGATTGGTATAAGAATAATAATGAGTGTTCAAGTTCTTTTCCGGATGGAAAGTCGCGAGGGGACAACACTGTGCCATATAAAGCACTTTGGAATGTGTGGAGGGGAGACGAGTCATATTCATCCGACATCGGGTGACATCATATAATTCTCATTTTAGTTTCACATAATCATGTACGGTATTTTTCATGACAGCATGTTCTTCTTCTTCTTACATAGCATGTTATTCAATGTTTTTTATACCATACTATAGGTTTTAGGCCCTAAAGCATATTTTAATTTACAGTTAATGTAGTTTTATCTTGAATCACTTTTTCCAGACATTCATTCTGTAATCTGGAATATTTTGTAATTTGGCATGTGTCAAGTCTCAGACATGCCGGATTATAGGAAGTTGACTGTACTTGTTTTGTAATTCTTTATAATATGAAATATACCTCAATAGTCATGTTTTTAGGTCTGTGTGGAAAAGATTTATAATGCCCCTTTCTGTAGGCCTAACATATTCAAGAAAACAAACCAATTCAATTTCAAAGCAAACTCAATTTCAATTTAGAGATATAAAGTTTGTTATTTCAATATCGTGGGATAATTTAATTGGGAAAAATTCAATGATATTAAAAGTTTCTGCAGTATATCATTTTATCTTTTGAAGTTGCATGGTAAAATTACACTATTGAAAAACTGTTTCATGAATAAACATTTCATTACATTGTAGTTAAAACATATTACATTTTAAAATATTACCAGAATCTTTTTAGATTTTAGTGTATGTGAATAGCCTTACCTCGATGAAGTGCAGCCTGCCATCGAGCCAATAGATCCGCTTCTGTTCAAAGTCAACGGTAAGACCATTCGGCCAAAAGATATCCTTGTTGACGATGACCTTGCGTGTGGCTGGGTCTCCATTCATGCCTGCTCGCTCTATCTTGGGCACTTCTCCCCAGTCCGTCCAGAACACCAGGCTACCGACAATTTAGAGAAACTTTCATATTTCACTAGCCCGGTCTAAAAGTGGATTAACACTATTATTTAGCACTAACACTTGCAGATTAATAAGGCTTTACAGTAACCGGTATAAGAGAATGCACTTTAATAATCAAAATCATATAGATCGTGATTTGAGTTCTTCATCCAGAGATGTGTTATTCCTATTCTAAAAAAAATCCCCATTTATTCATAGTATTATTCATTGTTATTTGGATGGAAACAAAAACACAGATTATACTGTGAGGTAAATTAAAGCACATTTCTAGTTTAATTTTATTCCAAATCCATTGCCAACTACGAAATTATTTAAATTGAATGTTATAAAGTTTTAAGGTTGGCATGTATCAGTGCTGTATTATTAAAAATATTTTTATGGATTTTTATTTCATATGATTTTTTTAATTGGATCAAGTGCATTCACGTGAACCGGTTACTGTTTTTGCCTTCTCAACTCAATTTGTCAAAGGTAAGAGATTAAAACAAGATTCTGTTTTTATCCTTTGTTCTTTGATTGAAATTTGCTCTAGGCTAAAATGCTCATAAAGAGAGAAAATTTAACCAACCATTTGAATTTTATTATATTTTGATATCTTTGCAAAATTTGTAGGTACAATAATAGTGAGAAATGTAGGTGTAAACTGGTAAAGACACTGTGATTACACCGCTTTTAGCATTCAAGCTCCAAAAAAATGCACAATATTGCTCAGTCTCAAATAAATATCTCATTAAAAAATTTTACAAAAAAACTATCTTAAGAAAATGATTACTTGCCATTTTGATGACCTCACCTGTCCATAGGGACGACGGCAATGGCTCTCGGCTGGTCTATGTCGTCCCAGAACAACACTTTACGCATCTTGCCGTCCAGAGTAGCCACTTCTATCCGGTTTGTCTCACCATCTGTCCAGTAGAGCTTCTTGGTGAGCCAGTCGCAGGCCAGCCCATCCGGTGTGATCAGGCCCGCCGTCACTACCTCCACCTGTATCAAAGACAAAGCTAAATTAACCACAAATGCACGTATAAGATTCAGCTCCCCGTTTAAGTGCATTTGGTATATACTATCACAGTATTCTAGAATTCCAATATGTAAGAAATGTTTTAGAATCATTAAAAATTTTAAAACTATACTTAAGGAATAACTGAATGGTCTGGTAAAATTTTACTAATGTACCCGGTCTGTAATAGTATAAAGAAAAACTTTAGATTGAACAATAAGAATGTAACAAACGAAACAGATCTTTACTACTGTATGTGTGGTTTTGTGCAAAAATATTAATTCAGCCAAAAGGTTTACAGTAGAATCCCTCTTCACCGGCTACCTTTTAACCAGCCATTTTTCAACTTAACAATGTTTGAACCAATTGTTTTCACAGAAAAATTGTTTTTGAATCTATCTTTCAAATAATTTCACAAAAATATAATATATAACTTAAGTTATGGACGTTTTCAACCATTAAAGTGAACTTCTTTTCAGTAGTAGACCACAATAACGAATTATTTTTAGTAGCTGTCACGATCGTAGTTATCATGAGAGTACAAAATAAAAGTGACAAATGTAATTGATAATTTGTAGGCCTAATTGTAAAACAAAACCAGCACATACAGAATTAAAATCTTATTATTATTTTATCATCAGTGTTTTATTTAGAGGTGTCAATCCTGGACGGAAATTAAGATTCCGAGATTTATCGCTTGATTAATAACTATCCCGAGATCCCAGGATAAATCCCGATATCGGTACATCATAGAAATATATATAGTAGAAGCCCTCTAGTCCGGCCGTCGAATAATCCGGCCGCGGTCTACCGGAAATAAATTGTTCAGCCGCGGGCATTTCCCACGGCCAAAAGAGACAAGAGTCCACTTGTTCCATGTTATATTACTAAAATATATCAGTTATATTGCCGATTTCTGGACTCTTCGTTATCTGATGTCTTCTAAAACATTTCGTTCATGTTCTATTTATGTTCGGCCCGATGTAATACAGAAGTTAGGTAACTAGACAGAATTCGTCGCTATTACGGTCCCATTTATACATAGTGCCTTCGTTGACAGAAGCCAGTATTAATTAAACGCAGTTGCATCGCTAGCGCCCGCTCGTCCTTTGTTCGATCGTTATTTCGGCGCTATTAGACCTACAACGTCTGAGCGAGCAAATCATGTTTGTTACAAAGTCGATATACTATTGATTGGACAAGTATGAGACCCTACATTGTTAAATACAACCTAATAGTTTATTGTTGGAATACACATATAATTCAGGTCTCTGTTTAACCCGTTTAATAAACTGCCAGTTAACCCGGCCACTTTGAAATCCGGCTGGTGGTCCGGTCCTGAGGTGGCCGGATTTGAGGGCTTCTACTGTAGCTTCTAATCGCTATTCTTATTATAGCATTTAATCGCTACTCGCAAAATGTTAACATTTTAAAACCTATCAATATTTAATTTCAATGCTGAAAGATAAAGATTTGTAATTGTGATTATTGAATCAAAAATCAATGTAATATCAATGTAATTCAGCTATGTAATATCAAAATTCAAGATATTTTTACTTGAACATACAATAAATTACAGACCAAGTGCTCAATCTTGAGTATCTCGATACTCAGGTAAACACTAAGCTTATCTACCGTCCGGTCAGTTTATTTTACAACTGACATCTTTGCTTGTCAGTTGTAAAATAAACTTTACTTCTTTAGTTTGAAGTCGGCAATTTATTTGCTGCTATACCTCACGCGCCTCCGATGTTAAAAGTACCAACTCCTTCTATCAATAGAAAGCTCTATACTTTAGCAGCATTTCCTTAAACTAAAAATTAATAAATCTACATACATCAAGATTGTGTTGTGCCACATTGGGACATTAGTTATTCATATTAAATTCCCTAATAAACTATTATTCAACTAAGAAATTAAACAGGATTAATCTGAGAAAAAAAAAGAAACTAATTGAGCAAAAATAAACAACACTATTTTTAAAGGTTACTGGTTCACATTAATTAAAGTAATATAAAACTATTCCACGAGTCAAGGCTTTTATACCTAAATTTATTTGTATATGCAATTCATACATTTTGTAAACAACTAGGCCTAATCTAATTTATTGACAACATATCATAATAAAATCTGAACTTCAACTTCATACTTGAGGAATAAATAAACTGGCGTAATGAGTTGGGAACAGTCAGTAAGTAAAATAATTATTTTCAAGTTTTAGTAGTACTTTAACACCATAAAACTTCAAAAACCATACAAAAAACTATTTTTGACAGTCCCGCAAATCCTGGGATTATAGGTGAAGAATCCCAGAACTTTTAATTACTCAAATGTGCTCACCCTTAGACACCCCTAGTTTTATTCCATGTTTATAGTGTACAGTAATAATTAAAATTATTAGTGTTTTGAGATGTTTTGTTTTGCCACAACTTTCATAACTGAAATAGTTTCTAGGGTGAGTAAGAAGCAATCCCATACGTAATATTTTTTGTGTTATTTATTCACTCATTATTGCATTCAGGTCATACTTAAGTATAATTTAACATGTTTAAAGGTGCATATGTTTAACCGGCCGGTTAAGAGGTATTGAGTCCCAAGGCTGTTGGTGTACCTTGTTGACGGCCTCGGTGCCGTTGTAGGTGACACACTGTATCATCTCCAGGCCGCGGTCCGTCCAGCAGACCAGTGACTCGGCGTAGTAGAAGTCCACCGCGGCACCCTCCTCCAGGTCCTGCACACATGGATTAACGTATTTAGTTTTTTGAGCTTGTTTTGATAGTGACAAACTAATTTTATTTCAAGTTGACAGTTTCCTTGAAAATCCAAAATATTGATTAAACAATTTTAGTTCTATAACTTTTAGAAGAAAATTTTCTGGAAGATGCGGGTGTTGTCATTTTATTTAGAGCATTTTAGTCTGAAAAACCACAAAATCGTAATCAGAATCTTTAGAGCCGTTATTGAAAAATTTTGATTTTTCACCTTTTTTAGGGGTTTTGGAAGTAAACTACCCTTCAAGGGTACCCCAAAATAATAATAATAAAAACCCGGGAATTATTGTGAATTGGGAAATAAATACCAAATTTCATCAAAATTGGACCATTAGGGCGTAAAGCATAGGAAATGAGCTTGTCTTGAAAATAATGTAGTATCCTCTGCCCCAGCAGTACATGGCAGATGATTGCAAAAATGACTTCTAAGTGTATAATACATTTCTACTAGCAAATTCTTGCTCCCGCAGGTGATTACATCAATATATTGGACGTCGTAAAAAATAATAAAATCTAATAGCACATGCCCTTATCGTATTGACATTCACGAATAGGAACAACCGCAGTTTCGCAGTTGACGACCGACCGCAGTTAGGCAGTGGCATGACCGAAATTAGGAAGGGACGGTTAATTTGAGGTTAGTACTTAAGATTTACAAATTAAACCTCAAAACTATTTACAAATTAAATTTTAGTAGATAATTAATAGTCATTGTTTAACAATAAACTCTAGTTCATGCTTCATAATATGTTTCATAATATGTAATAGACTATGTTCATAACATCTTCATAATATGTTTTAAGTGACTTATCTTTTATTTTATCAATTATTTAGAGTGACTTTATCCTTAAATGACCGACATTTGGTCGGTTTACCTTGCCTGGTTAAAAAAAATGTAAAAAATATAGTATTTAGGACCAGGTTTTTAGGAGTGAAGATTATCCCATTTGGCAGTGGCGTACCCAGGTTTTTTTTCGAAGGGGATATTATCAGTTCATAATTCCATGAAGATATATATGTATGTGTATGACAATATATACATATGTATGTGTATTAGTACATATAGGTGCGTGTATGTGTATACCTGTACATAATACCCCCCGTCGCAGCAGACCTGCGTACTCAGCGAATTTCCAAATTAGTAATATTAATTTTGACCAGCTAAACTTGTAAACGAAATTTCATCACGTGCTCATAAATAGGGAGATAAATGTCTATTATCCTTAAGATAAATATAGGGAAAGAGTATGCAGGTATGCTGCCATGGGGGACACTAAAAGTAGGTTTTTAGCTTAGAAAAAATTTATTTCGACCATATAAAGCCATATAGTAAATTTCATCAATATCTGTCCATAAATAATTAAAAGAGTTTGCCTATTCTCCATATGATTAACATGGGAAAAAAGTATGCAGGTTTGCTGCCATGATGAGTACAAAAACCAAGATTTTTTACCTTAAATGGATGAATCTCAACCAAATGAAGCTAAATACCAAGTTTCATCCAAAAATATTGGTTAATAAATGAAATATTAACACATCCTTATTCTCCATAAGATTAACATTGGAGCCCCAAAAGACAATGTACTGTCTTTAGACTTTGTAATATCTCGGTAACCAGTGGAGATAGAGCAAAGCTTCAAAATACTAAATTGTGTGTTTTTTTGAGCTAAATCCAATGGTAAAAATAAAAATTTAAAATTTTTAAAATTTACATATGAAAAATGCAAAAAACCCATTTTTGGGGTACAAAACCCCCCAAAACTACCCCTTCCGGTAGGTCGATATGTCTGGTTTTCGAACTCATCCGAATAAACGTAGGATTACACATCTCTACCAAATTTGGTGTCGATCGGACCATTTTTACAAGAGTTATCGTGTCTAGGGACACATATATACATATATATATATACATATATACATATATATACATATATACATATATATATATATAAAAATTTTAGTGACTATTATTTTTGGTCTCTGGGCACCTCAAAACGAAAAAGTAACATGGTCCCGGGCTTAGGTCTCACCATGAGACCTACGGTAATAGCTTATTCCCTATGGGAAATTCGCTAAAAGGGAATGCATGAAATAACATACAATTTATTACCATTGACTATATACATAGGTGTTAAAACTAAATTAAACCATGTATATACGTTGGTATAAAACTTTAATTTTAATACCAGGATAGACTTTTATATGCATGGAAAAAATTATATAGTTGTATACAACCTACACCGCAATTATATACAAGTTACAATAATTACATACCCTCTTACACCAGCATATGACACTTAATTTAACAAAATATCGAGTCTTCTTGGCTTCTTAGCCATGACGTTCAAGACCTCTTCAGGTAAAACATTAATGTCTATGTGAATAGAGAGGTGGGCTAGACCATTTAACCTAGTTTGAGACGTCGAATTGTGCAGGAATGATTTCAGACGACGCAAAGTGGAGAATGATCGCTCTGCTGTCGCCGTTGTGATGGGCAACGTGACGCTCATCTTAAAATTAATAAATCACATAAACCACAACAAGTCGTACTAAGAGTTACAGTATTTATTTGTAAACTTATATTTTGTATGGTAATCATTACAAAAGATTATTTATTACTTCAATAGTTGTAAAAATCGTAGTAGAAATGTCTGTAAGCCAACTTTACAGTTATAACAAAACTTTTAAATAGGCACGGAAAGAATGAAAAATTATTTAATGTATACCAGACGTGATACTGACTCAATGGCTTTCTTGATAAACATAAAAAAAAATTAAACATGAAGTATTTAAGACTTAGGCCTAACCACTACTTTAAAAACTGACTGGACTAGTAAAAACATTGATATTGTAATGTATTAATTCAGAGCATAATTATATACCTTAAGCATGGTATGCAATGTTGGGAACAACATTTCGTTGCAATGATCCAAGCCTGTCAGGAATACAGTGGGGAGCTTCTCCTTTCCCATTTCTTTCATCACTCTCCTCCACATCGCCAATTCGGCGGAAAATTGGGCTGGGTCGGAGATGATTGATGGCCACTGTTTGGCCAATGTTGTTGAACAGAGATCTATGTCTGTATTCTCAGATTTAATTAAATTCTGCGGCAAAGGGGAGGGATATTTTTTGAAGAACATCCCGATGCTTCAATAATCTCTGCGTCATTTCATTAAGGAAGTGGTCGAGGAAGGGAATGAAAACGCCGCACCGGTAATACTCCTCGGGGCTGTTGGTCACATAGTTGTCCCTTTGAGTTGATCCCGCTACCACTACTCCCTATCTAGCATCCCATTTGAAACTTAAATTATGAACATATTAATGTTAAAACCATTCAAGTTTAAGAGTAGAAAAATGTTTACATTGAAAAATAAATTATATAATATTTACTTGAAAATTTTAAATAAAAATAAATTAAATATCCCCTTCAGAATTTTGGGGGGAATATATCCCGATATCCCCCCCCTGGGTACGCCCCTGCCATTTGGTATGCATACCTCCCGCTATCCTCCAATTGACTCACCATGGAGCTCATGTCAGTTTAATGAATTATTTAGACATAACTGTTTGGAAAATAAAATTGGTGTCATCGGATGCTACAACAAAGGACAATGTTGAAGAAAGTGCTGGGCACTAGAGTTGTCTCAAGTGTGCACTTGCCCTGTCACATGGCTTTAGAACAGATAACACTCATCTCTCAAGTGATGTCAACTGATTTCAAACCTAATCAATAATTTTATCACTAAGTCTAGCAACAACAGGCTTTTTCACGATTATCGCTCAAATTAAAACAAATGCACACATGCACAAGTACGATAACTGTTACATCAGTAAAAGATGGATGTTGACGCCGGCTGTAGGGGTTATGGAGGGGGTCTATTGTTTAGGCCTTCGCCCTCAAGTCAACCCTTCAGTCGTCCGTTGTCTGTCAAACGTTACAGCTCGGCGTCTCGGGTTCACCTTTCATTTTTTGACTGGATCTTTTCTTTACATTTAATTTACATTCATTCCAGTTCACTACTTGATTTCACTATTTGTACATCATTTACATTTATTGCCAGTGTTAATAAACTCAGTTTTTATTTGCCAAGTGTAATTAGCTAAATTATTTCTACCCAAATTTGCTTAATCCGCGATCACGTGTGTCGCGACGCAAACAATGGACAATTAAACAGTTTAATATGAAAATTGTGTTTAAACTTACCTTAACGATGGTAACAACTTTCGACGGTCTGGAGACATTGGCAATCCTAATATCTCTGCTTGTTACGAAGAGTAGATTTGGGTACGCTGAAACATAAAAAACATATAACAATAACTTTTTTTAACGAATTATAAATAGGCTTCCCATAATTTTACAGAACCAAACCGGGACAACCAGTAACCACCCTCCCCCCTCCCCAACCCCACTACCACAACCATCAGGAAAATTATTAAACATAGTTAATATTATACTATTTAGTACCATAACCCTGACAAATATCAAAGTATTTAATGTAAGTAACTAAAAAAATAGGAATTCAATATAGAAATAATAACTACAGAACTTATCAAAAATCTCATAATAATTAAACCATAATAAATGAATAATTATTCATAATGTTGAAATACATAATGTTGACAATAGTAGGAAATACTATTGTCCTAATGTATAAAACAATAGGACATTTAACTAAAACTAAAACAAAAAGCTTAAGTAAATAGAGAACGATTCCATGGGCTCAATTATGCAACATTTAAGCTTAAATTACACATAATGTTGAAAAACAGTTCAGTAATTTTTTTTTCCTGGATCATGATCCAAATATCGCGATTTGTATTGACCGTGTAAGATCCGCCAACGGACTAGAACTTTTTCAATAATACTGTAACTCTGGGCACAGCATACATTTTTTATTGGAATCTGAAAATTATCATTCTAATTTACCTAGTAATACCTTTTATTATTATAATTTGTATAAGGATATTTATTTTAATAAATAAAACAAAACAAATTGTTGAATTTTTATTTATTTCTTTTTATTATTAAAATGATTTTATTTATTTTTTTATCAGGCACAAAGAGTTACTGTATTTCAATTTTTACAAAAAAGAGGACAGAGGCCAAACCAGCCAGGACACTAAGACAATTGCGAAAACCCGGGATTGTCCCAGTCAAACCGGGATGTATGGCAGTTTAATTCAATAACAAGTATATGGTCAACATTGGTTTAAACTTGAGTTTAAGTTTAAGCTAACTTAGAGAAAGCAACCCCTACAATGTAACAATCAAACTGATTTTATGGTATGTAAAATAAGATTAAGATTAAGCCCATCTGTAGTAAATACATGTTCCCAATAAAAATAATTCAATGTCAGTAAGTTTTTTAAATAAAATTATTTACCAACTGAATATTTTTTTCCGCTTACTTCAAAACATACCGTTGGATTAAATACATAAAAAACTAAATTTATATTCACGGGAACAGTTCATGTTCAAACTTAATAAATATCACCCATCTGAGACTTCAAAGCGAGGCAAGATAAACCTCTGCTTAGTATCGAGTGATCTGAGTTAAAGATAACTCTTTAACTGGTGATACATAAATAACCGTTTGAGGCCAGCTGCAATCGTAAACAAGATCATTGCGTGGCTTTACAGGGTAGCTAATACTGTACTGCCGGGTAGCTATTCTGCAACCACTTGCAGACTAAACAAATTATGGTGATATGTGCTCTGTTTGATTTGTAATAAATTATCAAGGAAAAATATTGGTAGCAATAAGACCATTAAAATTATGTACATAATAACATGTTTGCATTTGAAATTTCTGAGATTCTAACAAGTGATCCTCAGTTTTAAAAACTGTATATTTTATAAGTGTTTCTTTAGGTTGATAAAAGTGGTAATTATTTTATACCCTATCAAAAATTTAGGACCAGCCGTTGATATGTAGCCTACGTTAATCATTTTGAGACACCCTATAAAATTCAAAAATATCATTCCTTTCACAAGATCCTCATTTTACAAACTTTACTAATACTAAAAAGACATATTTATGACATCGGTTCAAATATTGTAATTTTGAGAGCAAAGACTGATTCATCTTAAATTTAATTAATTAAATTTGAATAAAATAATTAAGGAAAAGTAAAAGTATTTTAAACCGAAAGCGTTCTTTAACAAAGAAACTTTACTTTATATAGTTTTATTTTTTTTTTAATGGAGGACGTTTTTAAGTTTTTCTTATGTTTAACACATTTGATTAACATCCACCCCAAATATGTAGCACAGGATGGATTTCACCAGAAGTCCATTCCTTGCCGTAGGGTAGACAAAGTGTACGAAATAAAGAATTATCTAGCTTCCATTATAAAAACCATGATTTTATTTATTTATTTAGTGATATACTATAATTAAATGTGGTGATTTTCATTGTGAGTCTTGGCTGACACAACCAATAGATTTTTTTTCAACTCATTGAATAATTTTGCCAAGTACACTAATAATAAGATTAGTAACTTAATTAAATTCATGAAGTAAACTAGGCAATGTAGCCTCTGATTGATTCAAAATTAAAAAATTCTAAAACCTAAATTATTTTTCTTTAGGAACCGCCATTTTAAGTCACAAAGATATGGTTGGTAAATAAACATTTAAAAATACAGGAGATCATCGAACGAGTAATACATTCTAAAAAATAATTGTATATCATCTAATACAAATACAACCATGAAACTAAAATCTTGTCCAACGATAAATGGCCCTAATTTAAAATTTGGATATTAATAATTTTCATAGTACCGTACCCCGTAGCCTTTTTAAATCTTTTCATTTTTAAATGCAATGTAAAAAAATGCTTCGAGGAGTAATTTTTTTGGCATTGCTGTACTGGTCTGTTATGGTTAAAAAAAAGGCCTACTTTTGCTGATGTGGGGATGAGACTGAGCTGTTTTCATATGATAATGAATTCTCACTAAACAAAGTCAATAACTTAAGTAGGCTACTTTGCAAAATACTGACAATTTTGAAGGTTTAAAAAGAAATGCCGTGCTAGAGGAAGTTAAGGACGTTCCGTTTAAATGGAAGATACGTCTTCAGAAAGAATGGTAAACTGAAGGAACAGCTCTATGACCATTTATCTAAGCAAAACTATTTTTTTAATGATTACAGAATATCCCCGGATGCAATCTATTTGGTGAGTTGTTGTCTTAGGACCAGCCCCCAACAAACCGCCCTGTTGGTGTTGTCTTAGAAACACCAACAGCCCACTTTAATTCTAATTTAGAAAATTACCATTATAAACATTGTGTAGTAGGCATAGGCTCCTCTTTTTAATACTGTTTAATCAATTTGGTCTGGACCCTAATACAGGACCTGTCGGATATGATGGATATCCTAATCCTGTGTTGCGTCCCTGCTTATCTTTGCTTGCGCCCCAACTCGAAGTGGTTTTTATGGATGAAGGCATCTTCAGCAATAGACTATTTTGTTAGGTCGCTCCACAACCATCGTCTAATATGGACCCACCGTAATGTTGTGTGATACAGTGTGTCAAGCAGCGATTTATTCTTGAATCAGTTCTGAAATACTGGGCAGTGAAAGTGTTGATTCCACTAACCACCTCATCATAAATCAAAAGCGCCGAAATACTTGAGAACTCACATGGCGGTCGACCACGAAACACATCCTTTGTTTTTAATCGTTCACGGAAAGAACAGCGAGGATATCGCGGTGATGATAATGAGAGGCGATAGGGGAAGGGGAGCTTCCGGGGGAGCATTGTGGCGGTCCACGCTGGAGGTGACAGCCGCGACAATGGGCGGGTGTGAACACGGCGGCGACACCGCACACACACGCATACGGGCGATCACATGGGGGAAGGTGCCGCATCGGCGCCGGCCGTCACAACCCGAGGGCCAACAGTGCGCTAAATCAGCTCGGTTCACAAACCAAATCCAAGGCTCAAAATAATATAATTGGCAAAACGATTACTAGTGTACTTGGTACTCTAAATCGAGCAATTTAATTTATATCACGTATCATTGGTAAAAATGTTACATTTTGTTCTAAATCAATTACACCCTCCCCTCCCCCCGACTAAGCCAAAATTATGATTATCAGTAAGCACGAAAAACCATTTACAGATACAGATGTTTAAAACATTCAAAGCAATCCCAATGTTATTCTAATGGGGAAATTCAAAATTTTAATTAGCGCCTTCAAGTCTGATTCTTACTATTTATTTTTTTCGGAAAAAGATCAAGACATTATCCAACGACGCCAAGTACTGTAATAAATAACAAATACTGTAAGGCAAAAACAAAATGAGATGAATGATTGTGTTAGTGATGTAATAAAAACATACGTTGTTACATTTGAAGCAGACATAAGGTCTGTATAAACGCCTACACCACTTCAACCATTGCCTATAGAACAACTATAACATTGGAATATGTAGTAAGTGCGCTAATAAACATGAGGAAGCCAGAGACCAGAGTCCAATAGCACTTAGAAATATGTACACATGGTATGATCATAGTTCAATACAATTAAATCAATAAATTAAATCGCTCTACAGCACTGCAAGATATAAACAAATTTGGTGGAGTAATTGCCTAGGTCCTGTATGGATCTTAGGGGATAATCATAGTATAGGCCTACTATAATGGTAATTCTCTATTCGTATTAAATTTTAGTGCGGGTATTACACCACGTTCAAAATAAATGTGCGGTTGAAACCCGTATTTCAAGTGTCCCATTTTCCCCGTTTTCCCACTGTCAAAAATCCAACAAATCAAAATTACTGAGAATTACAGGCGTAGTTAGGCTATTTCAAAAGAAAATCCCTCAATCACAAATGTGTAAAAACATAAACATTAACAGAATTAAACATTTTATTTTTTGTCAAGCCGATCGATTACAAAAGAATCCTGAATAAAGCAAGCATCGGCATGTAAAAACGGCATGTAAAACCGCGGCCACCCAAAGTTCCAAACTCGTTCTGGGCAACGAAAAAAATAAGAAACAAACCAATGAGGAAAAAATCAACAAAGGGATAACAAGGGTAGAATAATATAGTAATGATAGAGAGCGGGGAGGACCGGAGCGAGCGTCTCGGACCTGACTGTACATAATTATATTGGGAATGCTAGATGCGGCCCAGGATCGGGCAGGACAGACTTGTTAGCATGCCCCCCCCCTCCCCCCCGGTACACCTACTCCGATGTTGACGCCTTCTCGCAGCGCCGCGCCGCAGCCGTGTCGTGTAGTAGCGGGAGCGGCCGAGGTAGGCACTGCAGTGTCTGGCCCCTACTTGGCATTCCGGTACAGTGTCCGCCGGTCAACCCAACAACGGGATCAGATGCCAAAAACGGAGTAAATCGATTGCTAGAAACGCTCCAAGAGAAAGGGGATCGGTGCCGATTCTCTGGAAGCAATGCAACATGAAATGTATACTGAACAGGATTGTTTACGCCTCTGGGAACTTTAGCCTGACCGAAATACCTAGGATCCTATGGTTTAAAAACAATGTGCTCAGGATTTAAGCTCCAACCCCCCCCCCCCCTCACCCCAGCAAGAACTCGTTTGTCTATTGGCAGAACATCACTGCATTTCATAAACGATAATCTTTTATTTATTTATTTAGGTCTTTTACTAGCAGTATTATTTCGAAACAATTGTAGGTTATTAATCCAGTTTTTACGATCCATACGGACAAATGTTGTCATAAACGACAGTCTCGCTTGATCATAATTAAAAAAGTAAGATCATTTAATGGTTTGTAAAATTTTTGACAATGATTCGCTCGGTGCTTAAGATAAGTTAAACTGCTATAAAATTACAGGAAAATAACTGAGCGGAAAATTTTAACCATCAACTAAGATTACCCGATTTGGCTCTCTCTTCAAAAGGGAAATAATTAATAAAATTTAAATGTATTAATACAAACAGTTAAAAAAATTGCTTTCGTAAAATATCACCCAAGTGTATGCGTATAGCGTCAAGCCATTAGTTTTTGGCTGATCTGAAGAAATAAGAAATTTATTTCAACCAAGACAAGTTTAACAAACTTATATAGTTGACGTCAATCTTAAAAATTTAAACATTATTACAATTTACAAATTTTTACAGTTTACATTTTAACAAAGGACCAAGTAAATTTAAAATTTGTCTTCTCCAATAACAATAACAACTATATAAGCTAAGAAAAAGATTACTCTGGATAACCTACATACACAAACTCTCAATATGAGGGCTCCAAGACAATTTTGAGTCGACTGTTATGCCTAATAGTTTGACATGATCACTAACACCAGATAAGTCTAACAATCCAGTAGACTTACCTAGTGTTAGTAAAGCCGATATAAGTAACCCAAAAAGATTTGTTTTTCTTTTGAGAGGAAAGTATAATCTCGCAATAAACCTAAAAGCAATCACTATTCATACGGTAACAAGTTTTAAATTATTTTTACTCTTAAAATTATCTATCGAATTTATTGTGTGTTTTGAACAACAATTCAACTGCTGTTTAGAACAGCTTCATCCCGAAGAGATCGACAGTTGGAGACGATTGCCCAATCGACAATGAAGTGGTTCGGCCCCGATCTTTCTTGGTAAGGCGACAACGACATAACACAGTACAATCTTTGTCAGATGCGATTGTTTATTTATCAGCCGATGATTTGCGGCCCATCACTCGTCAGTATAAGCGATGGGACTCCGTCATCGTATCGTCGAACCGGCGCCGGCGGACAAATACGCTTTATAAAGTCAAAAGCTATCCAGTCATATCTATCAATATATGATACATCAAATTTGACAGTCGGAGTAGCGGAGGGTCGCAAAATGCGTTGATCTGGAGAGACGTACGTAGGCCTATATGATGTGAGCTTGAAGCAAACTCCCTATGTAGTCCAGGCTCTGAACAGGTTGAGCATGCATAAAAGTCTAACAAAATTTGACTTTTGATTATTGTTGGAAACATTTAGTAGATGTAAAAAATCGATGTTGCCACATTTCCAGAGTGGGCACAACACGGGGGACGCCCCCTAGAGGAAGTCGTAGAGGAAACTGAATTGGCCTATGTCATGTTATATATCATTTTAAAGGTCTTTGAATGTAGATTCAAATGCCACAAACCCGATCTCTAAAGGTCGAATATAACGCGAGTTATTGCGCTTTGAATTTTGGTAAAATCCTTTCATTCAAAATTTGACTGCCTGCCATTTCTGGCTCAAACGTTCATTTCATGTCGAAATGGCGACATTATTTTCAAATCTATTTAAATTTTATCTATCTCCTTTTTATAAATATCCTGAAAATTAAGTTAAATGTTTTATTTAAGTCTTCATTTGCCGTCTTCAATTGCTGTCCGGAATGTTGTAATTACATTATGATTTTCAGTCCTATTTGGGACTACCATGAAATTTTTTGTGAAATATTTAACGTAAGCTTTAAGATCATGTTTAACGGAAAGCAACGCCGTAAAGCCGACCATAAATGAACGATCGAGTTAGAAATGGCACGCAGTCAAACTTTGCATAAAAAGCATTTTGTCGAAATTTCAAAACGCAATAACTCGAGTTATACTCGACCTTTAGAGATCGGGTTTGTGGCATTCGAATCTACATTCAAAGACCTTTAAAATGATATACAACATGACATAGGCCAACACAGTTTCCTCTACGACTTCCTCTAGGGGGCGTCCCCCGTGTTGTGCCCACTGGAAATGTGGCAACATCGGTTTTTTACGTCTACTAAATGTTCCCAACAATAATCCAAAGTCAAATTTTGTTAGACTTTCAGTGCATGCTCAACCTGTTCAGAGCCTGGACTAATGAGTAGTGCGTAGGTAGCCTTCATTTTATTTTCTACGCTTAAAATAATAAAACACATCTTGTGTAAAAACTGTTTACACTATTGATTTACTAAAAAGACGCAATTAATGTATGCCCATGGACCTTTAATAAGAAAAAAAACTTTAAGAAAAAAACATACTCTTTTCCCATGTTAATCATTTGGAGAATAGGCAAACTCCTTTATGGACAGATATTGATGAAACTTAGTATATATGACTTCATATGGACGAACTATTTTTTTTTTTTTTTAAGTTAAAAACCCACTTTCTGTGTTCCCTATGGCATACCTGTATACTCTTTCCCTATATTTATCATAAAGAGAATAGACCTTTTTCCCTATTTATGAGTATGCGATGAAATTTTGATTACAGGTTCATCTGGTCCAAATTAATATTACTAATTTGGAAAATCGCTGAGTACGCAGATCTGCTGCGGCGGGAAGTATTTGATCAAAAGATCAGTGCGGGCATTCAAAAAGTAATTAGTTTTCGTAGGCCCCGATCAGTGACCCTTCCAAGAAAACAGTTGACTGGTTATACTGTTTAAATACGAGAGAGCCATCCGGCCAGATGGACTTGTTTGCTAGAAATGAACTTTGGAATAGCAAAGAGTGAATGTTACTTGCCACTACTGTATGTGCATTGGATTATTATTACAGTGTGAAGTAAAGAAATTTGTTTGTTTTAAAGTTAAACCTATGGACGTTTTATTTATTTATTTTTGTTTTGTTTTGTTTTTAATACGAAAGTCTGATAACGTTACATTGTAGTGATTTAGGCACCATGTTACTTTTTCGTTTTGAGGTGTCCATAAGAGTCAAAATGGTCATTAAAATTAATATATATATATATATATATATATATATATATATATATATATTTATATATATATATATATATATGTATGTATGTATGTATGTATGTGTCCCTAAACACGATAACTCTCATCCTAAAAACGATCCGATCGAGACCAAATTTGGTAGAGATGTGTAATCCTACCTTTACTTGGATGAGTTCGTACACCAGATATATCCACTTACCGGAAGGGGTAGTTTTGGGGGATTTTGTACCCCAAAAATGGGGTTTTTTCATTTTTCATATGCAATTTAAAAAAATTTTAAACTTGATTTTCACCACTGGATTTAGCTAATAAAAAGCACACAATCTAGTATTTTGAAGCTTTGCTCTATCTCCATTGGTTACCGAGATATTAAAAAGTCTAGTGACAGTACATTGTATTTTGGGGCTCCAATGTTAATCTTTTGGAGAATAAGGATGTGTTAAAATTTCACCTATTAACCAATATTTTTGGACGAAATTTGGTATTTAACTTCATTTGGTTGGGATTCAACCATTTATATTAAAAATCTTGTTTTTTTTTACTTATCATGGCAGCAAACTTGCATACTTTTTTCCATGTTAATCATATGGAGAACAGGCAAACTCTTTTATTTATGGATAGATATTGCTGAACTTAGTATATGGCTTCATATGGTCCAAATAAATTTTTTTATGCTTAAAATCTACTTTTAGTGGTCTTCATGGCAGCATACCTGCATACTCTTTCCCTATATTTATCATAAGGAGAATAGATATTTAATATTTCCCTATTTATGAGCACGTAATGAAATCTTGTTTACACGTTCATCTGGTCAAAATTAATATTACTAATTTGGTAATTCGCTGAGTATGCAGATCTGCTGCGACGGGGGTATTGCTATCTGGCAAGCCTACATGGATGATGTAATATTTGGAACTTATAATAGAGTTACTGTCGACCATGACAACATATGAAGGTACGGTAACAGGTAAAAATTAAATGTGTGAACGACAAACCAGAATAGATAGCTCTTTGCCCATATTTTTCATTTAATCAAAACGGTCGAACTCTAGCATAAGCATAATACCAATAACATTAAAAAGTTAAATTTTATATCATTAACTAAGAGAAGCGGTCTATGACTTACTCAATGGTTTGTATTAAAAAAAAGGTTGGTAGGCCTACTAGTTCAATTGTTTTAAAGTAAATAACAAAGTAAGTTCGCCTAAAAAAGTCTTTACATTAATAGTCTCAAGGTGCGTCTTGTTCCCTCCAATACTGAAAAGGAAAGTCAAGAGAATACGATTATAGACACACACACACAATGAAATTACTGTATTATGAAGATGTCACCGATGCCGTTTGTAAACAAGAACAAAAACCCAAGAACGCAAATTAGCCTGTATGCGGCGTGAAGATAAAATGCGAAGAATGACATATTTTGAGAGTTTCAGCAAGAGGGGGACGGTTTTTGTGAAGCAAGAATGCCGGTGTAGCATGCGTAAAATGGCGTGCGGGAGAGGGCGTCGGGTCTCACTTGGGCATGCAACCCCTCCATGTACGAATGGGCCGCCTACCTGAGTCCGGGCAGCCGCGTTCTTCACACTTCAATGGTTTCTTTTGAAACCTCTACCATCGTTTATACTTGGGGGGCTAACGCGTGCGTTCCAGTACAGTAATTCGTTTTTTTTTAGTTTCTTGCTTCAACGCGTGCGTTCCAATACAGTAATTCGTTGTTTTTTAGTTTCTTGCTTCATGTTGTACGCATTATTGTTCGAATTATGGCCATATTGTAAAGTACTATCAATGACGTTTCAGTCATCACTATATTTATTTTTTCTTCAGTTTATACTATTGGAAACCTCACTTTTATTGTTACCAATGAGACTAGAGATGGCTATGGTTTAGCTTTAGAAAAAATATTTTTGTGTACATTGCTTGTAGAAATATTCAAAGTGCTACAGCTAGTAGGGTCCACGTTTACCAATTATATTCTTATGGAGAAGAAACCACATGGCATATCTCGCTTATGGATTAATAATATTTTAATGAAACTAAGTTTATAGCTTAATGTGGTTTTGGCCCATTGTTTTTGCCATAAATAACAAGTACCAAAGCAATATTATTTATTAGGCGGTAAGTTAATGGAATATGTCTGCATAAAATGATAATTGGTTGCAGAAAATGCAAAGTAAAAAAATACAAAAAATAATAATAAATGCATTTGATTATTTTTAACAAGCGATGCGTGATTCTGAGCCCTTGTTGAGCCCCTCCGGAGGTCTAAAGTCTCGACTTCATTCATGTCCGTTCCGAGCATAGAGGGTCGCATGCACAGAAGGGACGCGCGCCAGTCCCTACACAGTTCCAGCCCGCCGGGGTAGCGTCCGTTTCGTGCATGGAGGGTCGCATGCACAAAAGGGACGCGCGCCACTTCTAGCACGGTCCCATCCGTGCATGCTACACCGGTTAGAGTTTAGCCGTAGTCGGACCCGAGGATACGCACGATTTACGGACTCCCCTCCCCCAACCATCGCGCCGTGGCTTCTCTCTCCCACCCCCACTCTTTCTCTCCCTCTCTAGGCTCGGGAGCCCCGGCACACGTCACACTCCTCACTCCTGCCTGCACAGCTGCAACGCTAACCTCATACATTTTAAAGGCTGGACATTGTTTTAGGCATATTCAAAAAGATTATGTCGAAAAGCCCTAAAACAGGATTGTGTAAAGAAGAAAAATAATACCGTCGCAGCAGACCTGCATACTCAGCGAATTTCCGAAAGAAAGCTTTCGTTGAACTTAGTAATTTACACCATTGCAGGCGTCTCTTGTGGTTTTGTAGTAATAACGTAAAAATGCACTTTTCCATATAACTGGCATGTTAATTTAATGTTATGGCAAAAACCTAAGAAATATTTCTATATTATAAATACCTGAACAATTAACATGGGAAATGGTAATAATCATGATAATAATCATATGGAAATAGTAGTTTTCATTACTATGAGAAAAAGTGGGCCTTTTTAGTGAGCAATCGATTTTTTTAAACCGGTTAAGAATAAAAAGACATTTTTGCTCCGAATGATGAACAACGTTTTTCATCATAATGCGGAATTAGACTTAATATTAATTAGACGCAAAAAATATTAAAAGTTGTATTTTCGAGGTTATAATATTTACAAAGTAATTAATATGCAGTGTTAACATTTCTGTTATTTACAAACAATGTTCTTTATTACATTTGAATTTCAAAATTCTGCATCTTAAAATTAATAAATGAATAATAATATATTTAGCAAACAGCTGACTTTTCAGTCCTAGGGCCTAAAATATATTCCAGCTGATTTTTCAGTCCTCCAGTTTTAGGAACAACCTGTATACTGGCACTGATGAAAATATTTTTATTGGAAAGCCCATGAGCGATTTACGGGCAAAACACTTTATTTCATGATTTTAATTCAAACCGCTCTTCTGCTAACGGTAGTCGACTACCGGTGCACGGGTAGTCTGATCACCCTAGGTATAGCTAAACAAATAGCGTGATGATCGTAAGATTCACGCAACGCATTGGCTGGATTCTCCATCAACACACCTTCCATAGCGGTATCACTGCATTAACAAACAATTCTATGCTTTCCATCAGAATAGAGGGCTGCCAAAAGGTTTCCTACGTGCATGGGACTACAAATATAAAATTTCAGCACAGCGCTCGCTGGATGGGAGCGAATTTAACACTAAAAATTAATTACACAGTATTTTGATCTTATTCAAACGGTTCGGACTAACGTCGATAGTTTAAATACCCCCGTCGCAGCAGACCTGCGTGCTCAGCGAATTTCCCGTGAAATTTTGTATTTGTTCTTTTCCTTATATACACCATGGGAATGAGGATGAAGGTTTGCTGCCATCATGAAGGCGTTGTGAGGATTGTAGGCAAATAGACAATACTTTCTACCCAGTGCAGGTACATGCAGCATTGTATCAAATTCTGGTATTTATTATTTTCCCAATAAACCCCATGGGGGTGAGTATGTAGGTTTTACCGCCTTAAGGTCGTTGTAAGCAAATATAAGTTACACTCTTCCTGGTGAATGTACATGCTAAATTTTATCAAGTTGTGTCAATAAATAAGTGAGTGAAGGGATTTGTTCCAAGGAACTTTGGAAGCCTGTTGGGCGTAAACCCTGAGTATCGACTTGAATACACAGGGAGCATACCATGCGAACGTGGACGTGACGTTGATGTATAGCAGCACCTTAAATTAATGCGTTTCTGCTTATCTACGGGAACCTTTCTTCTAACGGTATGCGTGGATTTCTCCAACGATGCTAACAAGCTGAGAAAAAGGATAAAAAGAATCATTCCCTCCTATTAGTATATTAGATAACATCACTAGGCCTATCCCTATAGTGCCCCACAAGAAAAATTGGTTCTCTAGATTAAACACAGTAACAGGAAAATGTGTATTATCAGTTGAATGAATGAATATACGAGTATATATCATCAATAAATAGTCGACAAAGCAGAAAATCAGCATAATCGATCAAGAATACCCTCTACAGAAGGTGGCCTATACAGAGTGCTTGCGGCAAAGTGTAATGCAATAAGTAATCTTTGCGATACGCCTATTGTACATAGTTATGGATAGTAATAGGCAGCCGTCTAATGTATACGGCAACATTTTATATACGTCCTAATAAATACAATAAACAATTCTAAAAATGGTAGTCCGTAGACACAAATTCACTGCGAGTTTAGATACCCAACACTAAACCGTTTTCAAACAAAACGCGCACGGTACAGTAGTGGTTGGAAAAATTTCACGGCTGATTCTATTCTATCATTACAAAAATACGGGCATGCAACCGGGCCAGGTCTACAGGCAAGGGCAGCGACTGTACCGAAACAAGTCTTTGTTTATGATGAGCTCGACCACCACCTGTTGGCTCCTCCCCTTCTCGTTAGACCAGACGAGCCCCCCCCCTCCCCCTCACTCCCACGACGACGGCCCGCACGTTCATCCGGAGCCTAGTCAACCAGAACACTCAACTCTCACATCCGATTAGCGAGAAATAATTAATCGGCGCACTTCGCCGACAATAATATAATAGCAATACTAATGTTTGCAACGTCTTCGCGCAATGTTTTGCGGGTTCAAATCTCTTTTCCACTGTCAAATTCCCATTCATTGGTTTGTAGACCTATCTAAAAATATACCCCCGTCGCAGCAGACCTGCGTTTGCAGTAAATTTCCGACGGCTTTTTGATATATTTTCTATTTCCCCATTAAACAAAGAGGGTGAGTGAGAATGTAGGTTTGCCGCCATATGGTTTTAGCGAATTTCCAGATAGCAAAATTAAATTACAGCAACTTTTTAAAATTTGCCATGACAAATTAAAAAAATTGCAACAAAGTTGTCATGGCAAACCTAACCTGAAAAGTTGCCGTAAAGGTTTGGCAACTTTCCTAGTTTCATGGGAGCAAAGTTTATGACAAAGTTGTCATGCAAAGTTGCGACCAATTGATGTGACAAATTATCAAGATGTCACATCAAACATAAAGTTGTTTTGGATAATTATTGGCAACTTTTCTAATCTTAGCCCAGCAATTTTGCAAATAACCTCTTTAGTTAATTTTTTCATATATTTGTAAACTAGCTGTTGCCCGTCACGGCTTTGCACTTGATTGAATTTATTATATAGGCAATAACGAAATCTACTTTTTTAAGAATTACATTGAAACAATTAAGTAGTGTGAGTGAAGCTCTGAAGGAATTTTGCAAACCCTGTTATTAGTGAGAAAAGGTTTCTTCAATAGAAAAGGCCCTGAGAATCTATGAGCAACCTAGGAATTGCCATGTCAAATTTCAACCCGTAGGATCTACAGTCATTTTGAAGTCATGTGGGGCGAAGCCCTAAAGAGCATAAAAAAACTATAGTTGCAAAACTGTTTCTAAGTGAACACCTATTAACAAAACGGAACATTTACATTAAATTTCAACCCATAGGATCTATGGTGGTTTTGAGAATTTGTGGGGAGGTGCCCTAAAGGAGAGTTGCAAAATTGTTTCTTATTGATCTCATATGAGCAAACGGGAACATCCATGTCACATTTCAAACCCGTTGGCTCTGGATTAATTTGAAGTCATGTGGGGTGGAGATCCAAAGAACTTCAAATACCGTACTATATTTACAAAACCATTTCGTAGTGAGCACCTGTTAGCAAAACAGAACATCCACGTTAAATATATACCCTCTAGGATCCATGGTAATCTTGAGGTATTATGGGACGCAAGTATCCTAAAGGAAATTTGCAAAATTATTTCTTAGTAAGCACCTATGAGCAAAGAGGAACGGCCATGTCAAATTCCAACCCAGTAGGCCCTACAGTCATCTTTTTTATTTATTTATTTATTTATTTATATACGGTTACACCATTTTTAACAATTTTCAATTTCAGTTATGCTAGGATGACATGCAGAGTACATTTGATCTAAACAGCTATGACAATTAAAGAGTGGACAACAATGTACTTAAATAGAATAATTACGATTAAATACGATACGTAGTACCGGTATTACTTGACTAGAAAGAAAGACAATTAACCCTTTGGCTAGACAATTACTTATGGAGTGATCTTAAAAATAAGTCAATAAATATCAATACAAGCATTTTCAATGATCGATACAAAGTGCAACAGTGCAGACATGCGTAAAAAGAAACATGCAAAGAAGCGGGCGAATATTGCACATAAACTTAAGTGACTAATAATTATACAAATGCAAATGATTCATTGCTAAATAGCAACAAGAAGCAACAAGTGTGCTGTGTGAAAGACAACATGCAAAACAAGCAAATATGGCACAAAAAGGGAGGTTTCCCATTAGAAGCAAATCATTACGTTTTAATGGACATGCACTTTCCACAACACTAGACAGGCCATAAATCATTTCACTACACTGCACCCACGACAAAAGAGATGGTCTCAATCAGGGGGTTGATCTCGTGGATTGGAGAATGCTGGTGACTTTCTTCTTCAATGTAGAAGAACTCATAGGACTGAAGAAATCCAGTTGCGGAGCCACCATGTTACCAAGTCGCATGAGTCTGGGAATTGTAGCATTGTGTAGGTAGTTGAGACCATGGGACCTCCTGAAGAAAAGATCTCTGGATCTGGTGTGGGCAGGAACGCGGATGTCGATTCTTCCGAGCAGCTCAGGACAGTCAATCAGGTCGTTCAGAAGTTTGTACAGGAAACAGACATCTGCCACCTCTCGCCGACTCCTCAGTGAAGACAGGCCAAGCTCGAACTGAATAGTAGCGGTTGGAGAGTCCAGAAACCGGTACCCCATCTTCGTCCCAACCAAACGAGAAAACCTCTTTTGGACCGCCTCCAGTCTCTCACACTGTCCTATTAGGAAAGGTGACCATATGGTGGAGCAATATTCCAGCTGCTGGCGCACGAAGCAACAGTAGAACTGGACCAAGGTCTGGATGGAGAAAGGATCCCTTGATAATCTAAATATGAGGCCCAGGGATCTGGCTGTTTTCCTGCAAATGTCATCGATATGGTTTTCTGGTGACAAGTTATGTGAAAGAATCACACCCAAATCTCGCATGCTTGTGCAACGTTCCACTGGGTCTGAGTTGAGATGATATTGGAAGAAAATTGGATTAAGATGCCTGTAGAATGATATAACTTTGCATTTTGCCGGGTTGAGTGACATTAGATTCCTCCCTGACCAATCCAAGACATCCTCCAAGGATCTCTGGAGACGGATGCAGTCGCGGACTGTACTTATTTCTAAGATGAGTTTTACATCATCAGCGAACATCAAACAACGAACTCGTATGCTTTGGGGCAAGTCGTTGATAAAAAGCAAAAATAAGAGTGGGCCAAGTAAGGATCCCTGTGGGACGCCGGAGGTGGCAAGAATAGGAGAGGACAGAGATGAAGCAAACTTCACGAAAAGTCTTCTATCAGCCAGGTAGCTCTTGAACCACTTCAGTAATTGACCAAGAATTCCAATGCTTTCAAGTTTTGACAGAAGTGTAGCATGGTTTAGTTTATCGAATGCTTTGGCATAGTCCAGGTAGATGACATCGACTTGGTTTCCATTTTGAAAAGCTTGCAGAATTAATGTTTGGAGAACTAACAGGTTAGTAGCAGTTGAGCGCCCTGGCCTGAACCCATGTTGCTCATCAACAATGATGTGTCTTGTTGCTGGTGCTATTTGTTTGACTACCAGGCTCTCGAAAACCTTAGCAATAGATGAAAGGATCACCACTGGTCTCTGGTTTCTAGCATCGCCACTCTTGTCGCTTGATTTTGGAATTGGAACAATGTAGCCTTCTTTAAGTACCTCCGGGAAGATCCCCATCTCCAGAGATTTATTAAAGAGAAGAGCCAAAGGTGGAGCAAGTAAATCAGCACAGTGCTTCAATACTGATGGAGGCATCTTGAAGTCATTGTGGGATGGAGGCCTAAAGAACTTCGAAAACTATATTTGTAAAACCGTTTCTTAGCACAAATGAGCAAAGGGAAACGTCCATGTCAAATATCGACCCCAGACGCCCTACAGTAATTTCGAAGTCCTGTGGGGCGGAACTACTAAGAACTTTGAAAATTATATTTGCAAAACCGTTTCTTAATAAGTATCTCTAAGCAAAGAGAATCGTCCATGTAAAATTTCAACACATAGGCCTTACAGTAATTGAGACTTCTGTGGGGTAGAGCCCTAAAGGGGAAGTTCGAAGCACTATTTTTATTGAGCACCTAAGAGAAAAGAGATCACTCCAAATTTCAACCTTGCAGGTTTCTTAATTTGTATTTAAATTTGGCCATAGGCCTACGGATAATGTTATTTTGAAATTTCGAACGACTGTGGGGCGGAGCCCTGAAGGAATTTTGCAAAATCGTTTCTTAGTGAGCACCTTAGAGGCAAGACGAACCTGTGTTTATGGTTTCAAGTAAATACGTCTGGTAGTTCCTTAGATTTCGTGATGAGTCAGTCACTGATCACTCACCCCCAGGTTAAGTTTGTATGCTAAGCACACTCGCCCCAATTCTATAGTATCCTCTAGTTTTTTATTACCAATCTTCCCTTAATAATTTGAATGAGAACAGCTGATTACAAAATTAATATTCCTTAATGTAATCATATGTTCCAATAAAAAAATGTTGCTTACATAAGAATAACATGGTAACTTTGAAGACGTATGGGGCGGAGCCCTGAGGGAATTTTGCAAAATCATTTTTTAGTGATCACCTAAGAGGCAAGACCAACCTATGTTCAAAGATTCAAGTAAATCCGTTAGGTAGTTCCTGAAATTTTGTGAAGAGTCAGTCAGTGAGTGGGATTTCGCTTTTAAGTAAATTTTTGGTAACCAAAATATTTCAAAAATTTTAAATCAAAAGAGCAAAAATATTACAGGGTGTCTACTGATATCTGATTTTGGAATTCCAGTATATTTCCAGTATTTCCAGTACATTTTTTCAAAAAATTTCAGTATCACTCGCGAACTATTAAGCTGAATATAGAGTAACAATAACAACATCTTATACATATAAAGAAATTTAACATAGATTTTTGTATTAAGAGATCACCACAAATCGCAATTCTGCCAAAAATTCACCTGATTTGGACTTTTATTTATTTAATAAATCAACCTTCTTTCATAAAATTAACATTGAAACTTTGAAAGCCTGTAGGTCGTACCCCTGGAGGCTGATGTGAATTATAATGGCATTGTGTTCATCTACAGGGCAACAGTATACGTGGATTTACGATATACACAAGCTGAGAAAAAAAAGAGGAAAATAAACATACTTGTCTATTAATATATAGATACTTATGATTGTGATTAACAAATATTTTCCAATGATAACACTTTTTAAAATTAATTTTTTATTAGGCCATTTAAACTCTCCTTATAGCCCTCCATACCTTTTACCACAGTACAAGTACAGTTAACTGAAAAAATTAATAAAATAGAATAATACTAAAAGTGAAATCAATACTCACATTATGAATAAAATTTAATTAAGGAGACAAAATTTTTAGTACAAAATCCAACATTTTTTAAGCTCTATCTTTACTTTGCACAAATGTTTAGATTTCTTTTATTGCTAAATTAATTATTTGAAAATAACTACAAGTTTTCTGACTTTGGTTTGAAAACATACTTGAACAACAATAATGCCATTTGAAAATTTTTACATCGGAATGTACAGATCAAATGAAAAAATATATATCAGCCTACTATGTATATTAAAAACAAAGATTTCCGGATTTTAATAAAATAAAATAATTCCAGTATCTATTTTGAAATTCCAGTATAATTCCAGTATTTCCAGTATGGAAATAAAATTCCAGTATAATTCCAGTATTTCCAGTAATTCCAGTATCAGTAGACACCCTGTATTATGTACATACCCAGATTTGAACCCACGACCTATCACTAACCTCACTAACCTATCACGACCTATCTAGCGCTCTAACCTCCTAAGCCATTTGAACTATGAAATTAAAGGACTTTATTTACTACTTTTACGTTTTTAAAACTCGGCCTTCGCTGGTACACTTGCAAAATGTAAGTCAAAGTCAAGAAGTTGACCCAATCTTGAAGTAACTAAAACCAAATTGAAAATTTTCGGGTGTTGTTAAAAATTTTTTTATACTTTTATTATTGAATGTAAATGAAATAAGGTACCTTGAAGTTAAACCAGTTGATTTTTTATAACATAAATACAGTTGTTGCAAATTTGTCAAGGCAGCTTTGGAGCGAATGTTGTCATGCAAATCTAATTTAAATTATAGCAAAGTTGCCATGACAAAGTTGTTGTGGCATACATAAACACAGTCGTTGCAAATTTGTCATGGCAGCTTTGGTGCAAACGTATAACGCAAATTTAAAGCAAATTATTAGCAAAGTTGTTATGACAAATTTGAATTGACAAGCTCATGGCAACTTTGCCGTAAAATACTCTGCTATGTGGGGCCCTATAGGTAATAGCTATTACGGTAGTATTCACAGTAAGACCTAAGCCGGGACCAAGGGCGGATCCAGGACCGAATTACGCGGGGGGCGGTTTCCATGAGAGGGCAATAGCAACTAAAAACATTGGGGTGATTGTTTTGGGGTGTCGCGGGGGGTGCAATGACCTTGAAAGCCACGTAACAAGTGAGGAAGCGAAACGTCATGGTCTGGAGTCTACTGTCAACTTATTTTGAGAATTCTCTGTTTTTATTCCAACAAACCTTTAGTAAATTTAAATTTTAGACTCTTAATCTTAAGTAAAAGCATAAGATTATGTCTAAAATGTGTTTTTATTACATTTTGTAAGATAACAAAAGTTTTAGAGCAACACAGTCTAGGTTTTAATTGTAAAAACTGATTAAAGGACATATTTGGAAATGAAAAGTATGAATTATCCAGTTATATTTATAAAATTTATTTATTAAAAGAGTTAACAAACCGTTAAGATGCAAGTGTACTGTATTTGCAAAAAAGTAAACTTCTTTTTCACAACAAAATAAAAAAATCTTGCTTGGTCACTTTTTTTTTTTTTATAGACGACATAAAAGATTACTAAGGAGTTACCGATCTTCCAATCATACTTACTAATCAATGTGCTGTCACTGTCACATTTATTTGTAAAGGTGAAACTATAGTTGAACTAGTTCCACGAAACAGCTATATTGTCAGCCTATATACAAAATCGATGCCTATACCAATAGGGTGCACTGCATACGTTATTTATAGGTTCTTTTTTGCATTGTTTGCGATGGTACAACTAGATGCTAAACCAGAATTTCGACCTCGGCGAACGTCGGAATCACCGTCAAAAAGCTTGTAAAAACTGCCGTAATTTTGCTTTTTTTTACATTTGGCTAATGTTGTCCCTTAATAAACAGTTTTTCATGAAAATCACCCATTATTTTTTTAAAGTACATCGAGTTTTTGTATAATATAAGACCAAAATAACGTTTTTCAACATAGTCAATATGGTCTTATAGTTTTTCTAATATGGCTCTTCAAAGTTACTCAAATTATTCATTGACCCTAACTAAGCTATACAGCATGTAGAAAGATAATCGACCCAAACTTCATCAGGGTTTTCATCAGCTTATACAGGCTTAAATCTTGCTTAGTTTTCCGTCTGTCTGTATGTGATTTCAATAGGCGTAAGTATTTAAAAACTTTATAGCAAAATACATATATTTTTTATTTCAAATATCACTTCCGCTTCCAAAATGGAGGCAATTTAATTTTCACAGGAGCGCTTTCGGCGGCTTGCCATTGTCAACTGCTAGTCGCCAAAAGCGCTCCTGCGAAAATACTCAAATAAAATCAGTGGCAGTCCAACGGACAACATCACCGATTGGTTGAACACCAGACCACCACGACATGTACGTCTAATTTTAAATGGTCTTAATTTATAAGAAATTCAATGTAATTTTAAAATGCTTAGGTATGATTTTGGTTACAAACCGTTCCTTCAAGGTCAAAACCAGCCAAACGTAAAAGAGTGAAAAATGACGCCTGTTTTTAAGCTTTTTGATGGTGATCCGGGGGGTCGGTAAGGTCGAAAAATTTGAGCATCTCGGTACTATTACAAAGTCCCACTATACCATTTCATGCAAGCTAGACCCTACTTTGGATGACAAAGTTAGTGTACTAAACCGGTGATTTTTGGGGTTGTATACATTGCGCACGAATGGCGGAAACAACCGAGGTTAGCTGAAACTTAATTGTTCGGAGCTTCGGACTTATTTCGAGCTTCGGGCTCGCCAACACTGCGCCGCACAATCTGATAATAAATAAATTGAATGGGCCATTCTACGTCTGCGTCGTCGTTGGGTCCAAATTCCAAGACCGAGGTCAAGGATTGGGTCCCCCTCATAAAGACGCCAGATACCTCCCTTTCGGCATACTCCGGCGGTCTGTTAATAGGGACCCCCCTTACCCGAACAAGCCGGTGACAAAGCCCCCGGTTGAACGGTGACAGGAAGCCCCCCAGACGGGGAACTTATGGAACCCCAGCGCAGGAACCACCAGAAGTCCCAAATCACATTAAGGCGGATTAGACCCCTACAAAACCTGGAATTCACCAAGCCTGTGGTACTCAACCGGCGATGAACCGAGATTCACCAACCGCTGTGAGTGGCAGTGCAGCACTATCCTTGCTACTACTCAACTATCGTCTGTGAGCAACGCCCCCAGATAAGGCTGGAGGGCCCCCCACAACCAAAGCTGTGTGCCGAGCATACCGACAACCTCTGCCCCCTCGAATCCAACCCAATATCCGGACTGACCGAAGCCAGGGGCTTGAACCGGACCCCGAGGTACCCATTTTAAGTTTTACTTGGGACATGGGTGGTTCCCAAGCGGCTTTACTAGTTCTCTGGAAACACGCACGCCAAAGACGCCGGCTACACTGCAACCGCACCCGAAGGCACGGAAGCCCCAGATCCCCGAAAACCTGACTCATTTTCCCCAAGGGGCTGGAGTGAGACACCCAGTAAGCGCGCGATTGGCACAAGGCCACCTCCGCCCGGGCTCGGTACAGCCGAAGCTGACCTCCTTCAGTAAATAAAGAGAAACACGCCCGTTCGCCCACCTCGGTACTTTGAGATGGTATAGGGTAGTGAGTTCCCAGTTCTAAGCGTGACATGCCCTGAAGTTAAGCATGCCCCCCTTCGTCTGTTTGGTCATGACAACCGCCACAGTTACGCTAGTCAAGGCTCGACTCCGTCTCCGTTCCTGAGAGACTTTGTCTACTCCACTGCAACTTCTGGAGGCCACATCCGTTCCCCAGTTCAGGACTGGGATTGGGTAGTGGGATCTCACAGTTTTAAGGGTAGCACGCCTTGGAGTTTCACCCTTCAGGGGGCAACGTGCTACCCGAGCTTATGGGGACGGCCCCGAAGGACCTACTTCAATGTTAAAGGGGGCTGCGCCCGTTGACCCAGACCGGAGGGCCTAGTATTGGGTAGCAGACACCCCAGTTCTAGGGGTAACACGCCTTGAAGTACAACGTGAACCCGCAAAAAAAAACCACAAATAGGTTTTAATTACGTAATTACCCCGAATTACGCTTAAATTAAATTAAATTAATTTAATTTAATTAATTTAATTTAATGGAATTGGCCATTAAATTAAATGGGCCAGGTAAAACTGCTCAAAAAGTTTCCGTACAAGGAGGGGGGGGGGGGCGATCGCCCCTTCCCTTATATTTCCCTGGATCCGCCAATGGCCGGGACTGTTATATCTTTGTTTTGAGGTCCCTAGAAGCTAAAAACACAGTTCGTTCAAATTCATATATATTTTAATTTAACTAAAGGCTATATTATAATTTTAATTTATATGTGTGTGTGTGTGTGTGTGTGTGTGTGTGTGTCCGTTTACACGATAACTTTTGAAAGAAACCTTTGATTTTTATGAAATTTTGTATGAAGGTACAGTGTAGCTTTCTTCAGGTTAAGTTTGAAAACCAGGATGATCGGACTGTGGGAACAGGGTTTTATGGAGTTTCAATAGGGTCAAAATCAGGTTTTTTTTGCCAATAATTTTTTTAATTTAACAATTTTTAAAAGAGACCATAAAAAAGAGCTCTAAAACCCAACAATTTAGTGATTTGAATCACTACTGCGGACCTTACAGGCTCAATATTGATCACAATATTTGGATCGTGATCCTGGATCATGATAAGGTTTGAGCATATATAAAGTCAAATATTGATGTATGATCCATATTGATGTGTGGATAAAAAAAAAGGTATATATACCTTCATTAGATGATGAGTAGGCCCCCTAATATTTAGTCTTAAAAACTCCCTATGACAGCAAACCTGAATATGAAATCCCATGGTATTTTAATGGAGAATAATTGTATAAAGGAAAAAGGAATAGAAAGAGGTATCTAAATATTATCAGCCGACAGGCTGAATTTCAGAATTTGTAATAATTATGTTTACATTTTTGGGATTTATAAACAGATCATTCTTTGAGCATTGTACATATCGCTATATAGGCCTATGCACATTTTTACTGTCCTTTAAACTAATAATATCTGTAATTAAAGTGATTATGTGTATTAATGTTAATAATTAATGTGAATACATGTATTATATATTGGAATACTATATTTTCTTGTATGGATTAACAAGGAGAGAATCAACATCATTGCTTTTATAGCCTAGTTGTATTAATCCATTTTGAATGTCCTCCGAAAGGGACCTCTGATTTTGATTTGATTTGGTATGGAGGTGTAGAACCAGGTCTACTTGCATAAGTTCGCAAACCAGCATAATCAGGTTATGGGAACGGGGTTTGAAAAGAGACAAAAATGGGTTTTTGACTTTTATCGACCAATTTTTTTTATTTACTAATTTTAAAGGCAACCATTTTAAAAAGCTTAAAAAACAAAAATACACGTTTCCCATGTTATTCTTTTGAGAAATAAAATACCTCTATTTTGCTTATTTATTGACATATAATTGATAAAAGTTGATAGATATGTAGGCCTAGATACTCTATGAAGAGCTTAATTTATATTTGCTTACCAAACCCATATGGAAGCAAACCTACATACACTCACCCCCCATGGTGTTTATGGGGAAAATGGAGAAATACAAGAACTTGGTAAAATGTTATATGTACATTCACCAGGTAGAGATTAACTTATATTTGCTTACAAAAACAATATGCAGGTCTGCTGCAACGGGGGTATTAGAACTATTACAAGTCACAGTTTAGCCTACTCATGAACTTTACTAGTCGCCATCTTGCCGTGAAAAACTGGATATCTACTACTTACAATGGTCGCCTCATATACCTCTGAAACTGGCTTTATTTGTTAACAACAGATCTCTCTCAGGATGTTCTTAAAAGGCATATTTCACCTTCTTTCATTCGATTTTGGCTTACAACACCAGGCTTTGGGGTAATGCACATAGGCCCTAATACTAAAAAAATTCTCATTCTGCAAAAAAAAGGCTGTAAGGTTGATTTCCGGAGTTGGTTTTCTAGAATACTGTAAACCCTGTTTGTGCAACATTGTATTTTAAAAGTAGTCAATGAGTACATTTTACAGTGTATCAACAAGATCAAAAGCAGACAATCCTCTTACCCTAGAAACAATGATGTACATAGTCACGATACCAGACATACCTAACATGAACATATTCATTCCATAAATAGACTCTCCAAAACCAATCACTGCTTTTCTGTTACAGGTTTAAAATTCTTCAATGTGCTTCCTCCTCCAATCCGTTTAATCTACCTCAACCCAAATTTTCCATAGTTATGAAAATGGCTCCAACAAAATCCTTTTTACAATCTCACAGAAGTCTTTCAGACAGATCACAAAACAATAGCAATTAGCCCAGTTACAAACACCACTAACAACACCATAATTTCCCCACACATAAGGTATGTTGCTCAAGCATGATTCACTTTCACTTTTTCTACGAGTTTAATTTTGTTTGCTTGCTTGTGCATGGAAATGTTTTTTTCTCATTGTAAGTGCATGGACTTGCATACTGAACATGCATGGCTTGTGTTTTGTATTTATTTGAGTATTATTATTGTATGACTAGCCTATTGTACAAAATGTATCTAATGGCAAATAAAGTCTTATTGAGTCTTATTATTTACTGTATTAACCCTCTACTACACGCGCACCCACTTGTTACGTTACTACACGCGCGCGGACTGCCAGTCCGCATTTGCTGTAAATTGGTAAATCATGTATATTTCATTGCTTTTCTGCACATAATATTTATTTTTAGGTTAGGAGTAGTACCGTAAGTCAATAACATATTACACAAAATGATATATTTTCAGTTGGTTAAAATAATAACATATTTACAAGTTATTAGTTTCAACTAACACCTTCTTCCAGAGTTACAGGGCTTGAAGTTGTAGCCTAATAGGCACAGGATCATTCTCTTCATCATTTTCACTCTCTGAAAGTTCAGTGTTACTCTCATGGTCACTTTTTCAACTATGTCTTCTTCGCTATCATTACTAGCGCCTAACTCATCCTCAAGCATCGTGCGAATGTCATCATCATTTGGCCTGATGTAAGCCATAATTGAAAAATTATGTTTTAAAAGTAAAACATATAAAAAAATATAAAGAACAAATGCATATGTCAAATCATGTCTTCAAAATTCTAGTTTCACTAACACACGCGCGCGGAATAACAGTCCGCAGATGCCGAAATTCAAGTGTCACGAATACACGCGCGCGGACTCACAGTCCGCAACTGCCGAACAACTGTCAAGAAACTATCCACAGAACCAGATCCACTGCACTGCGGGTGTCACCAAACCGGTTTTGGTTAGAGGGGGAGTGGAGGGGAAGGTAGACGGCCTTTCACCCCTCCACGAAGTGTGGCCAACTTTAAAAAAGAAATTATGTTGAAGTGCGGACTGTGAGTCCGCGGCGCGTGTAGTAGAGGGTTAAAAATAGTACGTAAGTTACTGTAAGGACATATCTAACACATCGAGTTGCAAGATGGATGGAGGGGGAGTCATGGTTGTCATCCAGAAGGATTATCGTTCTTCAGAGATTTTCCGCCCAGAAATCTTGTTTGAGGCCCTGTTTGTTGTTTGGCCAAACCCCACCATTAAAGTTCTGTGTATACCCCACCGAAATCAAATTCTGAGGTGTAAACAAATTTATTGAGTTCATGTGACGGAGGAGACTAGGGTACCGTATTTGTACTAATTTTGATTCCATGTTGCTTTTGGGAAATTTCAACCTATCCGACAGACTAGATTAGTACTGATTGCATTGTTGCTTCTAGACCTGTCAAGATCCTGCTGTTGACCTTCCAATTCTGTAAGGTTTCATTAAAAGCTTAGGCCCTGCGCACAATTAAAAATTAAATTGTGAAAATTGGAAATTTATTTTACATATGCAGGTCCAGGCATGAGGCCTTAAGTTATCAGTAGGCCTAGTAAAGAATTCCACACTTTCATTGAAGAATATAAAATTGAGGGCACAAATAAGGTTGATTTTCTCATTTTTGTTCGTTTCAAAATAGTTTTGATTTCAAACCAATTAGGCTATCTATTGAGGTTATTTTTCAATTTACATAAAAGAAAGTTAAATTATTTATGAGAGTTGCGATTTATTTATTTTATTTATTTATTTATTTATACACGGAATTTTCCATTTTCAATTCATAGGGTTCTTCCAATCCTATATTATATCCATCTCATAATTATTAATAATCAATGAATTAACAATGTTTAAACATTTTAGTCAAGTGTTCAAACCACATTCTGATCATAAGCGTAACTGTATTGTTCATAAGGAATCTGTAACCGTATAATAAGGAACTGTAGCCTATCGTTCGTAAGCTTACTGGGACAGCATGGGGAGCACACCCAGAAGTCCTTCATTGTCCTAGGCCTACTGGTTAAAAAATATTTAATGTGGTGACCTCCAGACACGGATATATATATATATATATATATATATATATATATATATATATATATATATATCACAACCGTCCTCTTTTTATCCTCTACCGTCCCTTTATTCAAGGAATATGGGGACGGTTAATGAGAATAGTGAAAATTAAGAACATTTTCAAACATGACGCTAAATAGGTTAGGAATGACAGAGTTGCTATGTTAGGGCCTGCCAATTGTTTACTGTCAACATTTGAATTTAATAAACAATAAACATCCGGTAACGTGTAATAAGTGGTACTAAGTTACCAATAACTTATATCGGACAGGACGGTAATAACTAGGCCTATTAATAAACACTCTCAAACAATATCGTACTTTTCTTAGT
>CM061533.1:133392058-133431141 GCA_030545055.2 Neoaliturus tenellus
GCCCTAAGAAGCTTAAAAAACTATATTTGCAAAAACCGGTTCCTAGTGAGTACCTATGAGCAAACAGAATCGTCCATGTCAAATTTTAGCTTCGAAGGTCCTAAAGTAATTTCAATGTCCAGTGAGGTGGAGCCCTAAAGGGCTTTAAAAACTATATATGCAAAATCGTTTCTTAGTGAGTACCTATGTAGTGTAGTAAAATTAGTCGGGAAAAATGAAATAATTTTTGGAAAGCTAATTTCTTTTGAAATGTGGTCTATGGCATCCCCTTACCTTCCTCCAAAAAGTCCCCTGAAATCCCATGTGGGGATCATGCCCAAAAATGAGGGGTTGTCCTATAAGGAGTTAAAATAAATTTTGATATTAAGCATACTAAATTTGAATAAGTTCCAGAAGGTTTATATATATCAAATTAAAGGCCTTAAAATGTAAAGCACAATGCCGTAAACCAGACCTAAATATAACGGTCGAGAGAAAAATGGCAGACGTTCAAAATTTAGAATAAAATAATACTATCAAAACTTTGAAATGCAATAACTTCCGACATATTTGACCTTTTGAGGTCTGGTTTTCGGCTATGTACTCCCCTTATTAAGACCTTTAAAATTATGTATAGTATGGCTATGGACTAAGAAAAAAACTTTCAAAACTCCCTCTTTGGGACGTCCATGTAGAGGGTGGGTCAAGGGTAATATGATGGGCATATATCAAGCTATCCCTATTTGCCAAGGTAATTGTACAAACAAACGTTTGCCACAAACCGGACCTCAAAAGGTCAAGTATTCATTCATTCATTCATTCGATGGGGCGGACCTAATCCCAAGGCGCGTCAGCCGCAAGGGCTTTTTGCGCTCCCCGTATGTGTTTCAGAGCTCATCCAAGTCTAGGAACCCGATGAACTTCTGCAACCTGCAGACTAGCTCCTCTTGAGGAAGGAAAGAGCCCCTCCGCAGTCCTCCGAGGGCCCTCTCTCTAGCCTCTTCCAGCTCCATGCAGTCGAACAGCAAGTGATCTGCAGTCTCTTCTGACTGCCCACACTTCCTACATACCGGATCCCCATTGAAGAGACCCATGCGCTTCAGGTGCTTCCTCAAAGAACAATGTCCTGTTAAGAGCCCTGTTACTTGCCTTATTTGCCTCCTTTCTAGCTGAAGAATATTAGAGGCAATTTTCTGAGATGGAGAGTGAAGCGTTAGCTTACTTACCCTCAGTTGTGGTATTCTAGACCAGACCTTTCGATGCTCCTCCCTCGCCCATGACGTGACTGCTTGACACGCATACTTACGAGAGACAGCACAGAACGGCTCTGGGCCAGTGAATGCTGAGGACGAAGCTACGTTGGCCAGGGCGTCCGCAGCCTCGTTCCCGGGGATCCCCGTGTGACCAGGGACCCAACAAAGCGTCACGCTGTTGCATCTGCCCAACGCAGATACCATGGTGAAGCATTCCCAGACGATCTTTGACCTGAACTCATAAGAGTCCAGAGCCCTTAGAGCTGCCTGGCTATCTGAAAAAATGGAGATGCTCCTGCCCCTGATGCCTTGCACCAGGTTCAATCTGGCGCACTCCATTATTGCGACAACCTCCGCCTGGAACACCGTTGGGTGCATCCCCATAGGAATATTAATGCCTACCCCCGCTTGCACCCCATGTACTCCGGCTCCTGTTCCTCCTCTTACCTTGGACCCGTCAGTGAACCATTCCAGGTCCGCGGGTTGAAGAGGGTTTCCCCCGGATAGCCAGTCCTCTCTTGCTGGTAGGAGGACTCTGAAAGACTTACCGAAGGTGTATTTGACTGACATGTGGTCAGAGGGCATGTCTAGCCCGCCCCCCTGAACCGACAGAATGATCCGAGAGTGACCCCGGTGTTCTCCAGTGTCCATCCAAAGATTTTCACATTTGAGTCGGTGAGCAGCTTTCCTTGCCGTGGTCTTGACGAAAAGATCAATCGGCAGCAAGTTGAGAAGACAGTCTAGTGAAGCCCCCGGACTGGAACTCAGGGCTCCTGTGATGAGAAGACAGGCGAGTCTTTGAACTCCCGCCAATCCCCTCACCGCCGATCCCGAGTCCATCTTAGGCCACCACACAAGCGAGCCATAGGTGATGGCAGGTCGGACCACAGAGACATAAAGCCAATGCATAAGCTTTGGCTTAATTCCCCAAGTCCCCCCCACCAGTCGCCTACATGTAATGAGTGACCACTTACCTCGGTCTATTACCTTTTGGAGTTGTGGTCCCCAATGAAGCGTCTGGTCCAGAGTGACCCCCAGATACTTCACCTGTTTCTGCAATTCCACATTTGTTCCTTGCAGGACTAAGGGGCCGATCCCTCTGAGGTTCCTCCTCCTCGTGAAGGGAACCATCACAATCTTTGAGGGATTGATTGAGAGACCTACCTCTTCGCACCAGCGTCCAACAGACCTCAGGGCCCCCATTCATGAGATCCCCAACTGTGTCGTTGAACTTACCTGACACCAGAACCACTATGTCATCAGCATATCCCTGTGCGTACACGCCACTGACATTGAGAGTTCTGATGAGTTCGTCTACCACGAGGTTCCAGAGAAGAGGGGACAGGACCCCACCCTGAGGACAGCCTCGAGTCGTTCTTACCGCTATCTCCTCGTTATGAAGTGATAGTATTACGTTCCTTTTTCTCAAGAGGGCTTCAATCCATCCCCTTGTTACCTCGTGAAAACCATGAGCTGTGACTGCGTTAATGACAGCCTGAGTCTCAGTGTTATCCTTGAATAACCTTTCGCTATGAAAGTTTGTTGGCGACTGAAGCAAAGATATAGCTCCTATCGCTCCTCGGGTTTTCAAGGAGTGGGGGAAGTTGTTTTCACTCCAGTACAGTGTTCAATCCAGTCCAATTCACAGCGGTGTAAAAGGAAGGTAAAGGAGTGGGAAGCGGCGCATGCGCAACAACACAAAACCAAGGTTTGAGGTTAGAATTATCCATGTGCAGTAGCGCTAAATTGAGTAATACAGGACTAGGCGCATGCGCATAGCATAGACTCATTCCTATCCGGAGAACTCGTTGCATGCGCAGCAGGTTTGAGGTTAGAATTATCCATGGCAGCTGCCATATTTAGTCTGGTTTCACCACATAAAGTCAACAACCGGTGGTGACCGGCCATTGACCTGGAGGAGTGGGGGAAGGAGTGGGGGAAGGGGGGGGGTGTTCCATTTTTTCGGGGGGGGAGGGGGGGAGGGGGGGAGGGGGGGAGGGGGGGAGGGGGGGAGGGGGGGGGAGGGGGGGTCATTGACCTTTCCGGTCGGTCATTGACCCGAAGGAGTAGGGATGGACACGGAACCTTACTTCTCTTACTACTCAGGTGAAAGTCGGTCAACCAGTCATTTGCTCACCATCTGCCGCCATCTGCCGCCATCTGACTGGAGTTATTGCCTCTATAAAAGTGGGTAGTTTATCGCGCCACAAACATTCATTACCTCGCATTCGCGCTGAACACTTCTCATTAGTTATACGTTATGGCTAGTTCGTTATCCAGGCTCAATTACTTCTAACCTATAACGTGGCTTACATTGGCATATGACGTTTACAAGATGGTTATATGGGATTCAGTTAATTCTAACCTACAATTCAGTTTTTCAACTAACTTTTAGTTTTGTTTAGTTTCAAACCTCTTGCTGAATCGCCAACAACCTTTCGCTATGAAAATTTGTTGGCGACTAACACAAAGATCGGGCTCCTATCGCTCCTCGGATTCTCCAGTAGTAGGGGAAGTTGTTTCACTCCAGTACAGTGTTCAATTCAGTCCAGTTCGCAGCAGTGTAAAAGTTAAGCAGAAGAGTGGGGAGCGACTCAAAACCAAGGTTTGAGGTTAGAATTATCCAAGTGAGGTTAGAATTATCCATGGTAGCTGCCATGTTTAGTTCATAGAGTCGGCTACCGGTGGTGATTTGCCTCGGCATCTGCCGGCACTTGGCTTGGGTTATTACTGCCGCTATAAAAGGGAGATAGTTTATCACGCCACGAACATTCATTGCCTTGCATCCACACAGTCATCACCTCTCATTAGTTTTACTTTATGACTACTTCGTTACTTCTAACATGCAATTTACCATTCATCAGCATGTGGCTTCCTAGCCACTTCATTAAATAAGTCTAGTTAATTCTAACCTCAAATATTACTACTATAGTGTTCTGTTTCAATTTTCCTTTACACTTCATTTTTATACCTCAGTCTTCTTTTAACTTCTGAATGTAACACATTAGTTATAATGGTTGCACAATGTTTAAGGTTAAAACTTTTGCGAACACAACACATATTACGAAGTACTTCTAAACCTTCAATTTCAAAGTGTAGAACTAATTTAAATAGAGTTAGGAAGAAGTACAGTTTTAACCCATTATATTCTTCTACAACTTCACAGGTTAACGTTGACGATAGTGTTATTCACGACATTTTACGTTCTATGTTATGCTTCCACAACTTTGAACTTATTACTCCTATCGACTGTGTTCAACAGGTTTTCCTATTTTACTCCCACCATTCCTTATATAAGTGCACTCACCACAATTCCTACTTCATTATCCTCTATGCTTTTCAGCTGAGCTAGGATTTGAGGTTAGAATTGTCCATGGCGGCCGCCATGTTTAGTTCAGTTTCACCACATAGAGTTGGCGACCGGTTATTTGTCTAAAGGAGTGGGGGAAAGAGTAGTAGGGGAAGGTTGCCATTTTATAAGCCCTCTCCCTAGGCGGAGCTTCTCATTCGATCGCCAACTTTCAAACGATAAACACCTCTCCCATGGCACAAATGAATTATCCCACTATCACCAACTAGTTCAACTTTCAACTATTTCTGGTGGTAGTTGGATAGGCTTTTTTAAAACTTACTCTGGATGACCTTGACATACTTTCCTGGCCCCCAGTTATAACTGTTGAATTTCAGTTTTGATCTTACTCTTAATTTTTGTTCAACTTTTAGAGTTTAGTTAACACAGTTGAATTTCAGTTTTCAACTAACTCTTAATTCATGCCCAATTCTACTTCAAATTCAGGGCATATGCTCTCGCCATCTGCACCCCAGCAATCTGACGCCATCTGCTCGAGCAGCTGCTCGGGCAGATGGCACGACTTCCGGCGCAGAAGTAACCAAAACACACTACTCACGCTAACCGACCGAAACCAATTACATAAACTGCAACTTCCTTAACCACAAATGGCATCAATTAAAGATTAAAAAACCGTGTGCAAATACCGAATAAACGCAGGTCGGCCGACTCAGACGGAGGAAAATTCACTGGAAGCTAAACTAGTGTCAAGGTTAAGCGGAATTTCCCCTCAAAAGCGGTCGGTAGACGGTTTTGGCGGCCAGTAGCCGCGCGTCAGTCTCCCGCGTTGTTTCCCTAAACAGCTGACAGAGTTAACAGCTGATTGTTATATTAATTAACAGCTGATTACCATGTCTGCCCGTGGATTTCTCAGTGTATTCGTGTTCGGTGCCATCGCAGTGGTAGCCTACAGTGCTTCATTCCGCCCGAATATTGTGTTCATCTTGGCTGATGATTTGGTAAGTTACCAAACTATTGAAATTTAAGATTAGATATAAGATTAGAATTAAGATAGAATTTAAGATTAGAAGTTACTCGAAGTTCACCATTTAATTCATGGAGATATTTACGCTGCATGTCGAACTGTCATGTAGGTCAAGTTTATTTGTTACGTTACTAAATTTGTTTTACTTATATATTTTTTATAAATAAATGGAGGTTATAAATTATTCAACATATTTAAAATATAAAATAGGGGCTAAACAAATAAAAAACATGGGGATTGTTTTACTGACAGTAAAAAATAATTAATTGGTTTTACATTATTATTAATGTAAATATAAAACCAAACTAAAATCACAATGTTAACCAAAATGTCTTAACTATAAAAATATGTTTAATCGAATGGTACGTGTTAAATATTTTTTGTAAATGATAAAGTGATAACTTTACAATTACTGTATATATATTTTAAATTTAAAATTTATAGTGTAGTTTTGAAAATTTAGTTCACTAGTTCAGGTGGCAAGAAACTTAAGTGGGAAGGGGGGGGGGGGCAGGTTCACTTGGCTCTTGCAAACTTCAACAACTAAACTCTCAACAACAATGATCTTGTTTGAGAGATCTCAAAACAATGATCTCAAACCAATAGATCTTGTGAAAAATAATAGGATACATTGAAATGCCAAAGGGATTGCTTGTTGAATAAATGGGTGGCTATAGTGCTGTGTGTGATGGTTATATAAATATCGACAAGTTGATTATAATCATCACAGGTAAATTTAATCTTGATGGACTTGAAATTGTGTTCAAAATTACCTAAAACGCTACTTATATTTAAATCTTGAGTTTTTAATACTCAAAATAGAATTAGAGGTAATGTAATCAGTATGATGTGAGACACAACATAAATATGCTTTCACTTGGTCAGCCCAATTGGGATTGTCCGAATCAGAGATACTATCGTTGCAGCTCATTCACAGCTGTCGCTGCAGTCAGAATTGTTCTTCTTGTAGTTCTCGTTTGTAGGATTCATTGGCCCAAACCTTTAAAGAACTAGGACGTAAAACAAAGGACGGACATGAAATTCTGCAAATCTAAGCATATTTCCTTTTAACTTTATACACATGTTAACAGATCGGTTCAGCAGTTGCTGAGAAGGTAGCGTTTCAAAAGTGTATTAGGCCTAATCCATAAACTTTTTAAATACTAAATTTGGAATTTTTTAATAAAATGATGTATTACAAATTAATACAAATACAAATTCTTTATTGCTTACACAACATTTCGTTATAGAGCAATGTTTACAAATACAATAATTTTCTTTTTCAAATTATTAATTCTAATACAATTTTTTTCATGGCTTTATAACAATGAAACAATGAAACTTTTCTTTAAATTGTAACATTTCATTTTTTTTTCTTTTTAATACAAAAAAATATGAACGATACACTTTCTTAATTTTCTTGGTTACTTTTATAATTTAAAATTCATTTAATAAATAAAAACATTCCCTTTGAAAGAAATTTCCGATTTCTTTTTTAATTTTATTTTCATCAATAATATTTTTAATTTCGTTTGGTAAAGAAAGAATTAAAAAGTTTTATACTCATGTAAAATGGAATGTAAATGTAATTAGACGTTCTCCGCTATGGCGAAAATACATTGCTTACTTCACATTTTTATTTACTTTAGCTTTTTATATTGTTGAAATTGAAATTAATTCATATCCTTGAATAAATGATTAATGATATCATTTAATTTATTTATTTTCACGATATAATATAGTGTCGTTTACGATAAATGTCGTACTTGTAGCAACATTGCTTTATCAGGTTATTCAATCAGTTGTGTAATGGTACTCATAACTTAACTTGACTTCTGTCCTAGTTTTATTTGTCACATATTTACATTGTAATGGCCTTGCCAATAATTTCAGAAAACTTTCTCCGAGTTTCAATTAGTAGTCTAAGAATTTTATTACGTTTTTCCTAAATTTTATTTATACAAGGTTCTTTCTTTAAAGTCCGCCACCAAACTTCATAATATGGCTAATTGGGTCAAAATAAGCAGGAAGGTTCATATGAAGGTATGTCATAGTATGCATATTACCAAGATATCCACCTTTTTTTTTTTTTTTTTGTACTTAATAATTTTTTATTTCGATGACGGATTGATGTAGGAATTTCATATTTGGCATGGACCTTTATAATACTAATTTCCAGCATTTATACAACAAAAATTATTTTTTCCTGATGTCTATTTTTTAAATGGCAGCCATTTTCAGTTTTTAAACTCAAATATATTAAAACCGGCAAATTTTATAAACATTTTACAAGTCAAAAAAAGTTGACAAATTTAATTATCCAACCAATGATAACAAGTTTGTAAGGATTTCAGAACAAATAATGAAGTTACTGTGATTTTTCTATTAAAATAACCTTATAATGCAAAATCAAAGTTTTTATACAAAAACTCAATAACTCCGTTATTTGTTGTCAAATCCTTACGTTTTTGTGTTTTGTAATATGTTGATAAAATTTTACCAGTTTTAAGATATTTGAGTTTGAAAATTTAAAATGACCGTCATTAAAAATATATATATCGGGAAAAAAAATTACTTAAAAGGATATGGCTATAAGTATTATAAAGGTCCATGCCAAACGTGAAGTTCCTACATAAATCCGTCACCGAAATAAAAATTATTAACTGTAAAAAATTAAATGGTGGATATCTGTTTAAATGGACATACTTTATATTATAAAATGTTTCATATGAACTTTTTGCTTATTTTGACCCAATTAGCCATATTATGAAGTTTGTTGACGGACTTTAAAGATACTATGTATGCTTAAATATTTTAATATTGAAAACAAATCTAAATCTATAGTGGTTAGGGCAGACACCCTAAAAATACTAAGTAGGCCCTAAGCTTCCAGTTGTTGGAAAAAGGTGTTATACATATTATGGATTGCCATGTTCGCAAAGGGAAAATGAAGAAATATATTCAAAAGTTCAGATATCGGCAGGAAAATTATGAACTAAAAAAATTTAATGCACCACATGATCAGCAGCGCCAGATCAGTTTAAACTACATAAATCAGAGTGATTTTTTGATTGGCACCAATGCCCTTGTTGCCTTGGTCACATCATCGTTGGTAACCCTCGTTTCCTTGGCTGCCAGTATCAGCTTTTCTGATTGGTTGCAAATATTATACTTTAAAACAAGCACTGTTGTTTAAGCAAAAACTGTTTTTTTTTCAGTTTTAGGCTTTTTTTATTTTTATTGGTTTAAAAAGAGGGTTTCAGCCATGATGAATCGATTGGAGCTGGTCGCTTGATTGGGAAAAATCCTGTTTCCGTCCCACAGAACTTTAAAGTTCCCATGTCCAAAACAATTAGAATACTAATAGCTTTGATTATATACACTAACGTGAATAGATTTCTCGTAGCAAGGGCGGGTTTGAAACCTATTGACGTTGGTGCGATCTTCTGCGGCGTACATGAAATGAAGTACAAGTGACATATGATAGATAAATCAGTATTACCACTCTTCTCAACCAAGGATGGAATATTTTGTAACTGAAGTTTATGTTTATGTTATGGTAAAGTGTTTTGGCAGCACTGCAAACCCAGCTGAATAATAACAACATCAATGGCAGAGACTCTGGCGCCGCGTACACGAAACTTCCAAAATTGCCGCAAACTAAATGCATTGGATGAGAAGTCTATTCACGTTATTGTACATAGTCCATGCTAATAGCCTAATCTTGAATGATATTTTAAATTGCGAATTATGGAAATTTTTGTGATACTTAATTATTAAACGTAAATTAACAGCTGATAGCTGTACAAATAAATAAACAAAGATGACTGTAGTCTTTCGACAGATAAGCTAAATCTCATAAGAGCAATGGCCATTTTCTGCGAAAACCGTTGATGTCTCCATCGAGTAAAATGGCGTGGACATATAACTTTTACAAATTCAACATTTTACTCTTTGTTGCCTGCAAGTGTTGCCGGTGTTGCCAACGCTGCAGGAAACAATAATTTTTCTCGTTTGAGTAGGAGATTATTTGTCTTAACCTCACAGTTAGGAATTCAAAAGTACAAAAGGATAGTATTTATGCCTTCATATTTACATCGATTGATAATTGTTGATTTGCTGATTCCCTAATTGTTTGTTATTAACTAAAAAGCCAAATATGAAATACCGTAGATTAGTGAGGTGTCGTTACGATCAATATCGTAGCAATACCACATTTCTGTATCAGCTTATACAATCAGATGCGTAAATGTAAACATTATAGCCCGGGACCACCCCGGTCTTCCCCATGGCGCGCACCCAAATGCAATGGTTTTTTTAGAATCGTGTTATCTTCTGCCAAATGAAGCCTAGAGCTATAAATAAAGTGTCATATTAAAGAAGAATAACGGTACTAACTTCCCTCTGTTACACTTTTGTAATTAGTTCATTAAAACCAATAGAAAACTTCAGTTAAAAATCGATAAAAAACAGATGATTTTAGACAGTTATAGCTGAAATAAGAAATTTTATTTTAAAATTCTAAAAAGATAGCCGACTAGATCCTTTTTTCTACGTTAAAAAAAAGTTAACAGCCAATCTCTATCTTAAGAGGTTATTTTTAAAACACGATCCCCGTAAACCTCTGCATTTACAAAACTAAAAAACAGATGATTTTAGACAGTTATTACTGAAGTTAGAAATTTTATTTTAAAATTCTAAAAAGATAGCCGACTAGATCCTTTTTTCTACTTTTAGAAAAAGTTAACAGCTAATTTCTATCTTAATCGGTTAATTCTGAAACACGATCCCCGTAAACCTCTGCAGCGCCTAGCGCTACGGCCGCGAGGCGGCATTCGGCATTGTTGTTGTTTTGGTTGGGGTAGACCGCAGCCTTAACTTGACTTCAGTTTTAGTTTTAACGTTTCATATCCGGAACATAAAAAGCTTTACAGCTCACCTGGCATCTTCTTGAAAATAAACAACGTATTACACATTCAACCTGTTTACACCAGAGTGCAGCACTGTTAAGTCTTATTGGTTAAGAAATAGTTAGTATGTTATGTATAGTATTTTATTAATTAATGCTATTATATACACACCCCCCACACAATGGCACCCACAATGGCATACGTAATACATGTCATAAAATACATGTCTGTTTACACAATGGCATTGTGTAAACAGACATGTATTTTAACAGCTGACTGTTATATTATTATATATAAAACAAACGCCTACAATATTCCAGTAGCTTCCAACGTGTAAAAGACGCATTGTTGAAGCACCAGTTCGCTGACATTTGAGTCATCGCTTGCCAGTGCCTTTCCTGTAAAATCTCAACTGGCATGCCAGCCACTGGCAGCGTGTAAATCAGCCTTAAGGGCAAGTGGCTTTGCACACTCTAGCCTAATGTAAGTGAGATTGCAAGTTGATCATAGAGAAGTTGTATCTAGGTTGGCGTACATTACTTTATTCAGAGTTAACAAATCAGCTATGCTTTGTTGTGTTATTGTGTCTTCCTGTACCAGTAGTTTTATTTTTTATGAGGAACTATCCAAATTCTGGCCTTGCATAAAAAAATAATAAAAAAAAAAATACCCATAGGCCCCGAAGTGAAACTGACTCACTCACTGATCAGGTATCTTTGACTTCTGGTTCAGTTAGAAACTTTAAAATATATGCACTCATCTAGCTTGGCAGTTAATATGAAAGAAAAAATAGACAATTTCAAAAATTTACCACAGCAAAAAGTGAAAAATAGACTATTAAAAATTTTCTAGATTAGGCATTTTCAACTCTACCTAGTGGCTAAACGGTTGGTCCTATCTCAATTACATTGAAAATGATTCAATGACTTGTTGGCGTATCTCACAACTCGTTAAATATATAGACCAATTTTAATGTCTCTTAAATTGCAATTTTTATAATTTTCCGCCATATTTTAATCAATAACTTCAAGACCTAGACAATCGTTACTCTAACATTAACATTTGCGTTATATAAACAATCATTACCGGGCATATCAAGCCGCATGCTCATTAGCTTTACGGTTATCATGCTATTAAGTTTACACCAACTATACCTCTTCAAAGTTAATAGGTGTTTAAAAAAGAATGCTCAAAAGTAGAGTGTTCTTTTAATTTGTGTATCTTCCGTTGTTATTTCGTTACCAAAATGGCAACCCGGCAACCCATAAGACCAATGTTAAAAATTAGGATTATAAAAACTTAAGTGTAGACAAAAATCTATTTTCTTGGGGTTGAGGGTGTTTCTAAACTTATTTTTTGACTAAACACTCTTCAACGCAAAGTTTAAGCAAAATCCAAACGCTAGATTTAGAGATTGTGTAAAATGTATCGCCACAGACACTCCTCGACTCCTCGTATAGGAGTCGACAAACAGAGCCGGCAAACAACAAACAGTATAAAGTACGATAAAAAATGATAAATTATTTCTATTTTAGTGCAATTAAATAAATAATTATGTTAATGGCTACAATGTGCACGTGGTTCGCACTTTGACAGTTTAGAGAGCTGATGTTTTCAGCATATATTTTGTTCCGTTTTTGTACTCCATAAGACTTATGTTAACATGTTTAGAATTTGAATTCAAGATAAAAACGAACTAAGATTTTTTCTGGCATTGAGACATGTAAACATTATTTTTTTCCTAGTTATTTTGGAGTTTGGATAATCGCTGTAGCCTATTTTGAAATCAGTGTAGGCCTATACTGTATATGCAAACATACGTAATTACAGATGTTTATACCCCACTATTATTAGGGCATAGGACTAGTCAACACTCAAAAGCCTTCGACACATGTTGGCACATTACTAGATCGGAAATAGCTACATCATCTGAAGGTTAGTTAAATGTAATTCACAACCAAAAATGTAAGGCTTTTAAAATGTAGAAACATTTTAGAAAGGGGACAATGGCTACGGAGGCTCCACCGTACCACTGAAAATTATAACACCAATTGGAGCGACTCTGTTGAAGTGGTGTACAAGACCTTAGTCCAAATTTGGATTTAGAACAAACACATTGAATGAGAAATCTACTAAACAGTTAGCCTTATGTAGTTGAGGATCAAAGACTGGACATTTTTTATGATCGCGGTAAAAACTCACACCGCGCCCCTCATCTTGCTGCCAATGACAACAATAAAAATTGTCGAATCTTACTGTAGCTTCAGTACAAGAAAATGACTTTTTATATACATGGAAAAGAGAATTTGTTTTTATCGTTAACAAATAATTTAAAATATATGTTCAGTTGTGTCTTACGACACGACATGGCAAAAATATGAAATACTGTATGTGAAAAAACAATGGTGATCCTGGCCAAACCCTAAAATTCGAATTAAAAGATAAAGAAACAGATTCTCTGCCAGTCAGCTGATGATGAGACAGTTATTTGAACAGCTGATTGTGATGAAGACTGCTAGGTTGACTGCCTGTTACGCTATTCAGGGCTGCCACTGCCACAATATCCGGCTGGTTGGAAGGCCGGGTCACCTACAATCTGTTCCGACCTTTGCGCCCGACTTGTCAAATACCTGTCAATTCATCGAATTGTTAATTGGGGATCCCCAACACTGATAAAAAAAAATTGTATTTTTTTAGACTCTCCAGTATGACGTTGAATGAGATGAGAAACATCCCTAGGGGGCTTACTCTGATGAATTATATGCATTTTTAAGGCCTGTTACACACTTAAGTGGCGCAATGCGGCGGCACCTGCACGCGACTGCTACACCACGCGAAAACCAACCAATGCTTTTAAATGGAGCGTACACACTACAGTAGCAGAGACGTGGCGGGTATGGCGCTACTGTAGTGCTTAAGCTCCCATTTTTTAAAATTATTATTATTTTTTTAACACTGGTTGTTTTCGCTTGGCGTTGCAGTCGCGTGCAATGTGCCTCCGCGTAGCAGATGCGACACTTAAGTGAGTAACAGGCCTAAAGGGTATGTGATATATTTGTTTAAAATCTATGTGATTCCATAGCATAAAACCATGTTTGACAAGAACCAGTTTTATAAATATCAAAACACATTAAAATGTAGTAAACCCGTAGGCCTTTACTGCTTGAATACTGCATTATGAATATTGCGATGATAGTTTATTTAAATTTGTTATTTCAACAAATAACTACACAAATTACAATAACTATAATGTTCGACAAAGAACTATAGAAATAAATAGTTTTTAAATTTTGATAAAACTAAATTAAATCAATATTTTTTTAAAATTAAATTATAAGACATTCAAAATCAATTAATGATAGACCGGACGAAGCCGAATTACCGGCAGTGAAACTAAGCTGATTATCATTAAACTATGAAGCCAGCCTAATCTCACGATTAAAATAAATAAATAAATAAAACACCACTACTGCTCTAGTGGACAACAATTTATCGAAAATTTTATCTGGTGGTCTAGCTAACACCCATTTAGAGATGGTGTCCTATACAGCGGGATAGGAACCATTGATTAAGATAATTGAAATAAAGCCTCGAGGGCTGCAAAATTATACAAATACTTATTACGTGATACTAAAATAGAGTACGGAAGCTGAGTATTTACAATAAAAATTATCATTTTAGTTTGCATTTCAAGGTGAAAACTGCCCATATACCTTTTCACTATTTTGCCTCAAAGTGTTTGCACATTAAAAATGAAAGCTGTATATTTATCCGGAAGTAACATTGACGACCATCCTTTGTTAAGTTGTGTACATACGCAGGTGTGCAATTAGAGACCGAGGCAGGTGGTCGGATGGCCTGGACGACCTTAATGAGCCCAATTCAGTGTCAATAGTTCCCCAGACACAATGGTGAGAACGGTAATTATTTTGCCATAAAGTCCAGGGACTCGGAGGACGAGGCCGGACGTTAAACCTCATCCGCAACCGGCGCCGGCGCATCGTCTTCGTGCTTTTTAATATTTCCTTGGATTAGTTAAACCAACATAGGTAAAGTTTTGGTTTTTATCTGAGAGGTGGCATTTACTTCATGGATGTAACTAATAGAAATCTCCTCATTTGTACTTACAAGTTATTGATTGAAATTAACTTAACTTTATATAGCCAAAACCAACGAAGGATTAACAACTTAAGCTTACGAAACTCCCTTAATATTCGCTCTTAAGCCGCGTCCGCACTTGCCGAACATTCGTGGCGAACTTGTCCGGCGAATATAAAAAATCAACAAATATTCCTAACGAAGAATTACCGGTCAATGATTTACATTCTAATAGGTTAGCAACGAACAAACAAAAGATCGGAAGAACTTGCTCCGCGAACATCATGTTCGGCCAGTGCGAACGTGGCTTCATTCCCATTTCTTTATTTATCCGTTTTTTTTTTTATATTACTTTAATAGTAAAATTTCTAAGTAAAACATGATTTTGGATCCTTTTGCATGATTTTGAATATCATAAAGGAACTCGTTACAATCACCTCATACACTCAAAATGATGAGAACATTCTAATTAATGAAATTTAAAAATTTGAAGATTTTGATTAGGTCTGCTCCCACGGGTTAAAGGATTTGTGTGGTTAGTATGTGATCGAGCACTACAGAAAATGTAATGGATATTTGCAAAGTTGCAGCGTCAAAGTAGCCTCTGTTGCTATGCAGTTTCCATGCATTTTTTACACCAATTACTGTAGATCGTTGGAACCGGTTTTAAAAGGGCATTCCCACATCAGATCTTATTATACTTCCAGAAAAAAGCTAAAGATAGTACAATAATATATTCGAAATGATGAATTGCAATTGTCTCTCGTGTAGAGATGATAATAAACTACATGAAGAATATCTTGAATTGTGCTAGAAACGAAACAGTTCCAGGATGTTGTCGCCCAGTGGAAGGTGCTCCTGCCAGGAAAGTTTTGTAATTTTAAATAGAAAACAAATAAGGTGAAGTTATTTTACAAGGTAGTTTAAGTTTAAGCTTTACAAGGCACTCAGTAAAGGTTTCATATTTTAGAGATAAATAAAATAAAATAAAAACAATCATATGAAGTGTCTTAATTAGTTATTTCTTTGAGGAACTAAATTCAAAGCTTGGTTTCGCAAAATTTTGAATTAAAATAAAGTATTAAAATAACATAATCTTAGACCATTCAAAATAGTCATATTCAAAAGGCTTTAAATATCAGTTTTTTAAAGACACTAGAATTGCTCATAGAATGTGTTTTCTGTTATACTCCGCCCCTCCGACTCCTTCACCATTCTGCCAAGTATTCGTGACCAGTGAGAAAATACCTGAAATATGCTCTTCGAATACAATAGGTTATAAGGAAACTAAGGTAGCAAATAGCAATGAAGGACAAAAGATTCACTAATAATGCTAAAAAACGATGGGTGGTATTTCTGATGAGCTTACACTAAAAGGATATCAATTGATATGACCCTTTCTTTATCATGTAATTTCCAATAAAGTATCATTGTTGGTTCATCAAATATTTATTTGAACTTTTCACCACACAATTAATTATTCTTGGCAAATTGTTGACCATAAAACTATTTTCACGTATTCATAGGAATTTTAATAAATTATTTCTGCTTAGATCCCAAAAAACTTTTTATGCTTGGATCCCAAACAGTATAATATGTTCGAATGTTTGAAGAAATACACTTAGCTTAGGGGATTAGTCCGGTCTTTTTCTCTTGTCCTCCACATTTTTGTAGTGTTTTAGCTCGGAGGCAGAAACTCAGTTTTATTCCATTATCGTCAAGTTGTATAGCTTGGAACAATTTGTGTGCATCAATTCACTGTACTTTCTAAATTATTACTTTTATTTGTAGGCCTATTAGTCATAATCGATATCACGGAATTTAATTGCTAAAATATTAAAATTTAAAGGTGTAAGATAATACTTTTAAGAGTCCCGTGAGCTACCTTGCAAGGGTCCTGAGGGTCTTAAGGATCCTAGCTAGCTTGCACGCTCTGCTTTCTTCCTTTCAGAATTTCTCGTCGCTTGTCTGCCTCAAGGACTAAAGTTCTTATCTACATAAAAAGAAGAGAATCGTGCCGACCAGCCTTTCGTAGTATGGAAATTTTAACATTAGCAGGTTTATATATTTATCAACAATTAAGTTTTTTCTAACAAAATGTGACTCAAAATTCGGCACACATTTTCATAACTATAATACTAGAAATAAAAATTTATTCAGAACTGATTTTCACAGACTCGAAAATTACCATAAGTTGCCATGTTACGCGGGAGCTAAACTGTTTAACCATCTCCCGGAAAGCATAAGAAATAGCCTATTAATGATATTAAACTATTTTACAAAAAACTAAGAGAATATTTAATAAACTAGGGGGCCCGTGCAGCGCAATGCGCTGCATTTATTATAGAGTCCCTGCTGATCAAACCTTGCTCCATGGCAATGAACCGAGTTACTTTGGATATACAAATTAAATTATAGTGAAATTAGATAACACCATGACCATATTGGTGTTTCATCAAACAATCTTCATCACTAATTCTCCAACTTCCCAATGTGATAATGTTGAGATTTGGTGGTTGTTCTTTTAGGTCCAAATTAGCCAAGATAACGTGGTTGTTCTTATGCAGATTTCACTTAGGGCCTCTGTCTAAACACTCCAATAAAATTAGAATAAATTCAGGTTTTGGATCTAGATAGTTCAACATATAAAACGTAGCCTAAATTACAACAGAATAAAACTCAACATTTCTTCACAACCGTTCGTTCCTGTATGAGTTATGCAGCACTCACTGCGGCTATTTTTGTATTACCGTTTAAGGAGTCGTCGACATATTGAATGCGTCTACATTACTATTTATAACGAACTAAATACTGCTCAGCTTAACTGTCCATACCATTACAAAATAAAAAAAAAAACTTAAATAAAGAAATTACAACAATTAAGAGAGTCTACATTTTTGTTGGTGGAGTCCATTTTGGTTTTATGAGGCATTTATATTTCAGTTAGAATTTCTCTTTATGCAATCATTTTTGTAATAAGCTTGTTATCTATATACTTTAGGTAAAAAAAACTTTTAAAAGTTGTCTCTTTTAAACAGGTGTTTTAATATGTGTAGCATTCTGTATTAAATTTGTTATAGTATGTTAGTAAACAAACAGGTTATTACACATACAACTAAATATCCTTTTTCCTATAGCTCACAAACAGTTTGAAAACCCATGCACACAAATTTAGTATTCTATCTTAATATTTGTTAACTTTCGTTATTGTTTCAATACCAATCGGACAACCAGAAGACCCATGTAAAAAATTTCAATTTTCAAACTTGCTTTCCTACAGAAAAATTAATTTTTTCCAGGGTTAAGTTACTTAACATATTTTTGTGCCCAAATACACATAGATAAAAAGTTCAAGCAAAATCTACCCACTACATTTTGAGAAAAAGTTTAAACACCACAATAGCCAATCCTCGTATTAAAGTATGAAATTGTGTTGACATTACAGTACCTCAGTAGTTGATTTTTTCTATTCAGCTTTTAACATGTGTTTGTCTGATTTACTATCAACATCAGCTGTTTTATTTAGCAATTCAATATAAATTGTTCCCCATGTTAATCTTATGGACAAAAAATGAACTTTGAAGGCTTTCCGTGGGCTTCAGAATTAAAATATCAAAATCTAAAACCTTATTGCAAAACTACGAACTGAGGCCATTCTTTTGACACCTCAAACTTTAAAATTGGTCCAGAAATAAGGGAGGGAGTAGTGTTAACAAAAAAAGGGCATCACGTATTATATATATAGATAGATAATGCTTTTTATAGTGTTGTAGAGTTTATAAATCATACCCATGCAAACACCTGCTGGGAAACTTATAATTAAATTGATAGTTTTATAGCCTAAATAAAGTGCACTTTGCCGAATTATTTGATGGGTTTTAATAAACTGGTGGCTCTATCTGTTTAGGGCTCCAAAGTCAACACAATATGTAACTATTGTATCTGACTGTCCTAATAAATAAATAATAAATAAATAAATAAACATAATAATTCATGTGATTTTTGTTGAAGTAAATCAATCGGAGAGGAGTAGGCCTAAGTTATACCTAATACACCAATATATGTCGCATTTTCAATTAAACGTCATCAGATTTCAGTGGATTTAAATTTCCCCGTACCAGCAGACCTAATGCGTACTCAGAAAATTTCCAATGAATTTTTTTTTTTTATTCCTCATAAACACCATGTGACTGGGTATGTAGATTTTCTGCAAATTTTAGGTAGAGGTATAATTTTATGTAGTTATGTCAATAAATAAGGAGGTAAATGGTTTTATGGTTTTCCCATAAGAATATAAAGTGGGGTATATATTTTTAGCTTTTCTCCGTAACCGGTTAAACTCATAACAATTATCATAAAACATTTTTATTCTCAATCTGCATTAATTAATTACAATATATGATTCACCGTATGCGTCTGCTAAAATTCAAACCAAACAGGTAATAAAAGCGGATGTGAACTTGACAACAATGAGGGCCGTGGCGTCACACAGACGTAGCCTTCTCGATTGACTGACTGTAGTATTTAATTAATTTTCCGCTTTGGTCACTGGCTAAGAACGCCGAGGTACGCCGTTATGATTATGATTTACTTGATTTACGTCCTCTTGCGTATACCGTTATCTTATTGTGACTGAAACTGTTGTTGTTAATTAAATTCTACCCAATAATTAGCTTAACAGAAGTCAGGAGGTGAAGTAGATTTACCCAACAATGCACACGTCCTTGGTTGAAGCGAAGGATCCATGGGACAGTCCCATGTAAGTTACTACCGTCACCGTCTAAGGATCATGAGATTGGATTCATACTTTAATAAATTTAACCTATACGTTTTATTGTAAGTATATATTTTGAAATGTTCGAAATGTTTTCGTTTTCTTCTTCCAAAATATACTTAGAGTTTATCAATTGTTTGAATTAATTCATTTGACTTGTAAAATTTAGTTATGGTTTTTAAGAATAAACATTGTTTTTAGTAATTTCATAAGCATACACCATAAGCTGATAATAAACATATTACACCAAATAATTTATTGTCTATTTTTACTTTTGGTATCTCTATAACAGATAACATATTAAGATATCCCCTTCATGTGAATTATACATATCGTAATAGCCTTCATTAAAAGTAAAGTGTCCTGCAAAATTCCTGAAAAACAACTCTAGTGTTTTCAATGATGTTTATATTTTTCCATATAGTACCTGGGGGTCCGAGCATTTGCTCGGTAAACTTGAGTTTAGCCTTGCGTAAGCGTTCCATATCCTAAATTCCATATAGAGTTGCTAATATAGAGTTGCTACATTGTTGCTAATTCCATATAGAGTTCTATCATTGACTTTGTACGTCAATGGTTCTATGGGTGCAGTATATGTTTGTTGATCCACATGTTGAATCTGTAACACGTGGATTCTACTTCTATAGTTAATAGCTGATTTCATTGTTGTTACTGATTCTTTTGCTTTTAAATTCAATTGCAATATTACAAATTAATTGCATAGTTGATTTTTAACCTTTTACTTTATTTCATTTACCCAAATATTCAAAATCTCTATTTAAAGTATTATTTTTATAATAAATTATTATAGTATCGTTAATTTAGTATCTGGATACAATGCAAACCCAAATGCTTTATCCAGGAACATGTGGTCTGTATTTATTCATTTTGATTTATATAAAACTACATAAGAGCAATATTAATATATATATATATATATATATATATATATATATATATATATATATATATATTAACTTCAATTTATTTCCAATCCGTTCAAATTGAGGAACAGTAAGTAAATATTATAATTCATAGCACAATTACAAGACCAAATTAAACATGAGTTAGATACCGATCATCATAGCAGTACTAACAAAAGTAATGTTATGGGTTAAAACGAGTTGGCAAATCAAGAATATATTATAATTTTGAGAATTAAAATTGAAGATAGTAATAAAATACTGAAGGTTTTTTCCTAGCATAGAGGCTTGTATATATATATTTCCTATTCGTCAAGTTCTTTGAAAACTTTAAAGAAAATCGTTAGAATCGTTTTCAAGATCTGTGTGCATACACATACATACAAACCCACCTTACTCGTATTAGAGTAAGGAAACACCTTATCCTCGAGTAAGGATACTGTACCTGGAAACGGGTATTTGCTAGATAAAATTAAACAGTTCTTTGTAGTCACAGTAATATCAGTCATAGACTGTACGCTAAATTATCAATCCCAAAAGGTTTCTTCTTCTTTCAAGACGAGTTTATTCGCTTCGCTCACTCGCCTTTCGAGATCTTTAGGACTAATTGTAGGACTCAGGAGCTGCACTGGGGCATAAATTTGTTGAAACTGTAACTCGTGGATTTTACCTCTATGGTTAACAGATGATTTGATCATTGTTGCTAATTCTTTTGTTTTAAAATTTAATCGCAACTCTACAAACTGCTTCGTTGTTTTATCCTTTTACTTTACTTTTTTTTTAACTAAATGCCATAATAACCAGTATAAAATACGATTTAAAAACTGATAAATTATTTTTATTGGTATCATCTATCTAGTAATTATTGGTCAGTATTTATGCCTTTCAGTTATTGGCTACAATGGAGAATGCCACATGTTTTGTTGTACTGGTGCACGACGCACGTGGCTTGTGCTTTTACAGTTAAGTCAGCTGTTTCCAGCAGCTCTTTTGTTTTGATTTTAAACTCCATCAGACCAATATTAAAATTTTTAGGTTTACATTTTTGATTGTAACGAAATAAAATTTTTCTTACCACTGTATAGAAATAATAACATTGCCACACCTGTAAATCCTACGCAAAACATTTCATTCCCGGTTTTCGTGACTTTTCCGCTCTAGAGCGGCAATGTTCTTTACCACACGCTAAATCAAACAGCAATTTAAAGTCAGCTGTTATTAAAAATCCTGCCACAGCTGTTACTCATTGTTGTCGTTTAGTAAAATGCTTCTTTTTTAGTTTGAGGTTATGTTTGATAGTTAACAGTGTGTTTCAACAGAAACAAATCAAACATAATCTAAACGACAATTGGTATACAATAAAACATTTAATTTTTTGCAATTATGTTGGTAGGAAAAATCTTGTGTGTATTACGATCGCAAATAGTCATTGCCGCTCTCGAAATATTTGTCATCTACAATTCTCGACTGGCAATGACGTACTTCACACCAATAGCTATTTCCTTGCTTGCTTAGACATACGGTTTGTATTTATACGATTTTTATTTCAGAACTGATTATTTTCAAAATTTGGAGAAAATCCTTATAGCCGTTTTTGAGATCCGTATGCATAGAGGGAGAGAGAGAGAAATCAATTTATTGAATAAAGTTGACAGCAGAGTGTCTCTACAGTTGACCACAAGGATCTTGTACGTAATACAAAATAATATTTTATGGTTGGGAAAACAAATGATTGTTCAAAATATACTACACAGAGTCTTTTATAACACCAATAGGCCTAACTATTTTTGAAATTAAATTTAAGGAAATTTAAATGTTTAAAAAAATGAAACTAAAAATTTTGAAATTTTTTTCGACTTCCACGAAAATACCAATTACTTCCCAATTTTTTATGTCGTACTTATTTTGCAAATATTTTATACATAGATTGTAGACTTCTTTTTTCTCAGAATTGACTTGTTCTGGCTGTGTAGAATATCTCTCAAATTGAACTGTTTGGTCTATGACGAGGCCTTTTTTGGTTTTTCTATTAATTGTGATTTCACCTCTTCTATGAGACCCGTCACTTGATATGAGAGGCACTTCCCAGTAAGTTTCCCAATTCAATTCTTTAAAAGCTTTAGTTAGCAGTGAGCGGATCTTATGGTGTCTCACATTTCTTTAGTAGGTCTCCCTTTGGGCAAGATCAAGATCCCAGGACGTGATCGAGAGTTTCGATCTCACTGCAGCCACCATGGCGACAGTGGTTGTCCTGAGATCTGCCGGAAGTGATCGAATAGCTGCAGTGTTAGTATTCATTTTAATTATGGTGGTCCATTCGGAAATGCTGAAACCATGTTTAGTGTTCATTACAATTTTCTTGAATATTTAAACTTCATAAAATAAAATTATGACCTTTCCTTTCTGCTGGGGTAGGTTTGACAATTTTTTTTTAATCTTTCTCCTCTCGAGAAATTTCGCAAGTTTTTTGCTGTTAGGTTTGATTTTGGATCGTTATAATTAAATTAACACATTACTCGTATTAGTTTATAGAATGATATGATAAGATATTTTAGGGAACCAAAACCCCTTCAATGCTAAAATGAGGGTGTTTAAAAAAAATGTCAATTAATATGTGTTAGTCAATTGTATCTAGTGAAGACAAAAAAAAATTCTCACTACCATTAATAAGTAAGCGACAAACATTTTTGTTCATTTCCCTTGAGAACGTGTAACATGTAATTTTTTGCTTTCTCCTTAACCAGTTAAGGTAAGTAGACGATTAAAAATTCTTCATTTTAACTTCTTTATTTTCGAATGGTTTCAGATAATTTCTAGAACACACGACTGGTTCAAACAAAGTTAAGCCAAAACCAGTTGAACACCTGTCTGTTTAAAACGGTTCAAGATAATATCCCAGATAGCACAAAAACGTTATTTTCACGTGAAAATAACGTTTCTTTTTTACATTTTCACGTAAATTTCACGTGAAAAAAGGAGAAAATCACGTTATTTTCACGTTAAAATAACGTAAAAATTGCACTGAATTTCACGTGAAAAAAAGACGTGAAAATGACGTTTTTGTTTCACTTAATTTTTACCTTTTTAACTTATGTTTTACTGAACATTTAACAATTTTTTTCAACAAAATTTGTAAATGAATGCTTTTTTTCTAACCAATACATTTAAAAAATGTAAAAAAGTCGATCGAAAATTTCTCACCCTCATCTGGATTTGAACCCACAACCTTTCAGACAGTGTCCTAGCGCCTTAACCCTCTCAGCCACTTTTGCTGTACCATACGCAGATTTAAATTACTATTTATACATTTAATACTCAACCTTCCTTGTACTTAAGTCAAAATTAAAACTCTGGCCCAATTTGAAATAACTCTGTGTTTGTTAATAATAATAATTTTTTTTTATCTTTTATAACTATATTTACTATTGCGTATTAAATATTTAAAGTGTTATTAAAATTTATATAACCAACGCATGAAATTACATCCTTTTGGAACAATGTAAAGGCTAAAAAATATAATTATAAATTGTTGATACCACAAATTAAAAAATTTAAATTGTTATTTCGAAAGCTATAATTAGACAATATCTCTACATAAGTAAATCTGATACTTTGACAGTCAAATAAAATTATCAATAACTAAAAAGTAAAATAAAATTTGAAAATAAATTTTTTAATTTAATTTTTTTAAATACGGTATAAATTTTTACATAGATTTTAAATGCAAATATACTTACTCTCTTGTATACCCGTTTTTTAGATTTAAATTTTGCCACATAATTTGTACATGAGAAATATTCTATTATTCGCCTTTTTCTCATTTGAAATTTTTCACATAATTTTCACGTTAAAATGATATTATATTTTCATCAGTTTTTGACATTTTACATTTTTAACGTAATTTTGACGTGAAAAAATATTCTTCTTTTCACCTTTTTTTCACGTTCACATTTTTCACGTAATTTTGACGTGAAAAAAAATTCTTTGTTTCGCCTTTTTTTCACATTCACATTTTTCACGTAATTTTGACGTGAAAAAAATATTCTTCTATTTACTTTTATATAATTTTTACATTTTACACGTGAAAAAAACGGGATTTTCACATTTTGTGCTGACTGGGCAAGATCGTGCCACAACCATCCTACACTCATCTCTCATTCATATTTAGGTTAAAATACCTACTGTGTGAAGTCCCTGTCTTAAAAAAGTGATTTAGTGAATATAAAACATAAAGTAAAAAAAATGTAAAAAAATTTTGGTGAAAATCACGTTTTAAATTTCACGTTTTTTTTACTTTCACATTTTTACGTTATTTTCACGTGAAAAAAAAACGTATTATTTTTCACTTTTACATTTTCACCTTTTTTTCACGTGAAAATAACGTGATTTTCACATTGTGTGCTGACTGGGATGGCATTGTTATTATTAAGCCCATAAAACTAATAAAGCAAAACTCTGAAATACGTCAAATGTCTACATATTTGTAGTTTTTCAGTAACGAAAGTGAAATATGAAGGCATGTACCAGAAACAACTCATGCGTAAGCAAGCAGTAACCATTTAGATATTATCCAAGCGATAATTCTTGGCCGGACAGCGGAAAACCGCGGCCTCAACCCTGAAACGCAAAAACAGTTTAATTGCGGTTGAATGTTATCGCCTTCAGATCGCCACACTCAGTTACCTCCGCGCCGCCGCCCGCCGCCGCAGTCATTGTCTGATGTGGACAAAGCAAACAAAGTTCAACGATCAGCTGTCATTAACATCGCAGGTTGTGGTGTAATCATAAGAAGCGGTGAGACAAAATAATAAATTTTTGTTTAGAGGCCCTTAAAATAAATACATTTTTCTCGTATAATGAACAAACCCAATTTTATTGCCAGTACAACGCCAAAGTCGAAAAGGGACAAGCTTCTTGTGGCTGGTACGTAGGCCTATAACCATAAAGCGGCGGCTAATTATTGCCCTCAGTCAAATCGTCGTCCTTTGCGGCGGGTTGAGTATGGTTTGGGTGCTCGGAGCTTAAATGTTCCTCGGTAAGAAGTGATGCAGAAACAGTTGCTTGTTCGGCGGGCAGGTAGTCTGCGAGTCGCGTCCGCGTATCGTAGTCTCTCAGCCAGCTGATTCATATGAGTCAAAACCCCTACAACCACAGTATCTAGAATGTAGATTTCTTGCCTACAACCATGTACTTGATTGAAAGCTCTTGACATAAATACTCCAGGGTAAGTGACAATAGATCACCCTCTTCAATCGTTTAAAAATAGAAACTTTAAAGATTGCTGTGGTGCCACTGTGAAGCTGGGTACCTTAAAGGTTTTGCAGTCTAGGACCTTATAAGGTTGTATCTGGTCTGAAATCTGATGGGAAATCATAAATGGGGAATTAAATTAGGGTATATTCAATTTTTGTCTTTGAGATTTGAGATGACCGTATTCACACTTTAAAGTCGGATGTTGGCTTTTGATTGTGTTTTAAACATTCCCAGAGGTCAAAACCCCTCCAAACATATAATTGATTAAAAGCTCTTGATCCTCAACCATCACTAAGTGCAGCCCATGTGCACGGTAGGCTTTATGATGCTCGGTGTTGCAGGGATGGAACGACATTGGGTTCCACGGGTCGGACCAGGTGTCGACGCCGAACATCGATGCACTCGCCTACAACGGCGTGATCCTCAACCATATCACTAAGTGCAGCCCATGTGCACGGTAGGCTTTATGATGCTCGGTGTTGCAGGGATGGAACGACGTTGGGTTTCATGGGTCCGACCAGGTGTCGACGCCGAACATCGATGCACTCGCCTACAACGGCGTGATCCTCAACCATCACTACGTCCAGCCCATGTGCACGCCCTCACGGTCCGCCCTCATGACCGGCATGTACCCATGCATATCGGTACAGTACCTCTTTATATACATTTTAGAAGTTATTCAAGCATTGACTATATACACTAATGTGAATAGACTTCTCATAGCATATGCGTGTTTGAAACCAATACTCAGTACCAATACAGTATATGGTAGCGCGATCTTCATGGAAGTAAAAGGGTCATCATGTGATAGGCAAATCAGTACTACTACTCTTCTCAATCAAGGATGAAAAATTTTATAACGGTGGGTTTTGTTTATGTTCTGATGAAGTGTTTTTGCAGCACTGTAAAACCTTGCTGCATAACAACATCGATTGCAGCGACTCTGACGCGGCGTACACGAACCTTCCTAGTTTTGATATTAAACTAAATGAATTGGATGAGATGTATATTCACATTAGTGTACACAGTCAATGATATTAGTCTTCAAGATGTCAAACAAGTATTCAAAGGAAGACTTTATCATCATCATTATCAAGACTTTGAATACTTGTTTGACCGAAGCACGGTATCAGGAAGGCGGTACTGTACTGGGCAAAAACCTCCGTTTTACCTTTATAATATTACAGTTTGATATATTTTTACAAGATATATTTACTATAGTTTATTGAAAACTTGGTTTAATTTAAAACTTAGTTACCGGTACGTGGTTGAGTTTTAAATTTAGATTAATTTCTTATCAGAACAATTTGATTCTTACTTTGTATTTAATTTGTGTGGTTGTTCTTACATACATACATATCCTCTTCACGTCCTTCTAGACAGGGTGCTGGAGGCGTCGATTTCGTCCCTAAGTTTTCTATGGGTCCACATTAGGGAGGAGTAGGTTTGGCAAAGGTCAAAGGTTGAATGGGGTTAGTCTAGACCAAGGTAGGTCAGAAGGGTATTACAGGTTATAGGCTCTTAGGTTTAGGTCATTGCGGAAATCTTCCAGGTTATAGAAACAGGAATTTATTAAGAATATTTTCAATGCCTTTTAAAATTTAGAAAACGGTGCAATATTTCTGATGTGCTGGGGTAAAGCTTGAAATAACTTTATTCCACTGTAGATTGGTTTTCTTTCAAAAGTGTTAATCTATGAGAGAGCGTGAGAACGCTAGAATCATACGATAAGCGATTCTAAAACAAGAGATTGCTGTGTGAGAATATCTGTCGTTGAATCTCTGCATGGTGTTGTAGATATGACAAGAAGTGACTGCGTGAAGATTGTGTGTTTTTTTATAAAGAGATGGGGCCGTGAGAATTCCTAGTTCGATGAAAGCCTCCCTACAGTTGGTTTTGGGGGGAGGGGGGCAGATTAAGAAGGGAATGACTGGCCTTTTTCCCCACACACAAAGATTTTTTGAAGATGACATTTACCTGCCCCCCACAGCAAAATTGAGTAAGCTATGTGAGATTGGATTTGGTTATGGTAAACTGTCTTGAGAGGGAAATGTTGCAAAGCCAATTGAATCACCTTCACATAAAAATACCCTGAGCCATCTTTTTTTTAAGCGTCGATTTGACTAACCCAAAATAGTCCCTCATCCAGTTTCACTCCAAGGAAGCTAAAGGAGTCAACCTCCACAAGCCTGATCATCTATACAAACTTGAGGTGTTGTCTGTGCTTTTTTTTTGATTGTTTGGATGTACATGAGGTTTGTTTTAGTTGTGTTGATTGCCAGACTGTTGTCTGAAAAAAATTGGGAGAGCTCTTTGACCTTAGTAAAAGTGTCAATCTTGAGCTGTTCAACTTTTTTTTCTTTTGGTGAACAGAGTTGTGTCATTTGCATAGATGAACAAGTTCCCTGTTGGGATTGAATTTTGAATGTCGTTAATATTGATTGGTCCCAGAATCGATCCCTGTGGAACTCCTCTAAGGATCGCTTTTGGTTCTGATTTGAAGGTTTGAGTTTTGATTCATGGCTGATCTGTGTTGTTTGAAGTCTGTCTGTATGTAAGAGGTCAACCACTTGCTAGCAGAGTCTTGGGCTCCAAGGGAGGCCAGATTTCCTGCCAGGAGTTAGTGATCGACACAGTTAAAGGCTTTGGAGAGATCGGCAAAGAATGGCTTAATTGCTTGCAATTTTGGTATTTATTAAAAAGATACATACTTTAGATTTTTTTTTGAGACACCAAAGCATCCTGGTGCATCTTTTAATGTGTGGTTGACCGAGGAGCAAATGAGATGAATAGATGATTAGGGTTGCTTTGTTACTGACGAATAATTTATCAGGACCATTAATCGATGACCCAAAGTCACTTGGATCTATTTCCGAACATTCAAAAAGCTACTAAATTTTCTCATGATCCATCTTCTGATTCATAGGCAAACTCTAACAGCAATCAGCTACCCAGCCAATAAACATAGGTGGAGTAAACAATATTTTTCCAATTTCAGTTAACCGAATGTTGTCGCAGGTATGCAGGGGCTGCCGACGCTGGCGGGGGAGCCCAACGGCCTGCCGCTCACATACCGGCTGCTGCCCGAGTACATGCAGGAGCTGGGCTACGTGACCCGCGCCGTCGGCAAGTGGCACTTGGGCTTCTACAAGAAGGAGTACCTGCCCGTGTACCGTGGCTTCCAGTCCCACCTCGGCATCTGGGCGGGCTTCACCAGCTACTACGACTACATCCTGCAGGACAACGTGAGAATCTATCTTTACAACACTATGTAGGGACAAGTTTCTTAATTGCAAACTTTTTACATTTAATCTTAAAAACACTGAGTTAATCGACTGATGTTTCGATTATATTTAAACCTGGCAAAATTGAAAACCACTATCTCATTGATTTGTATTTGGATAAAAAGCCTAATAAACTTAATCTAACCTAGACTTTGCTGTCCAAGAATAATGCGTTAAGGTGTTATTTGATATAGACTGATGAAGAATGCCAACGCTGTCAATTTAAACTTTGTAAAATACCTAATGTGGGGCTTTTTAGGGTTTGTCTCCCAATTCCAACGTTACATATGCTGTGAATTAGATAGTTGTGGTTGTTGGCAGTACGGTGGCGTGGAGTACAACGGGTTCGACCTGCACCGCGACACGGCACCAGCCTGGGAGTACAGCGGCCGCTACGCCACAGACCTCTTCACCGACGAGGCAGTCGACATCATACAGCGGCACAATAAGGTCCTGTCATTGCCAGCCATATTTTGGATATTCGTGATGGATTAGGGAAGGAGTGTAACTAATTGCGTTAAATGGTGTTATCTTAAAGTCGTAATCACCCCATGGATAAAGAAAAACTGAACATAATGTTATAAATAATTTGTGGAACACATAACTTTTATGCCAGTGTTGATAAAACGTTATATTTAGTTCGTTGGTTTCCTTTCTATTTCATAATCATTTGTAAAATATTAGGCAGTCAAAACCATCCTTTGAAGTGGTCAGGAACTATCCGCAGCACTAACCTTACATATAAAACCCGAAATCCAAGGTTTGCTAAGATAATGGTACTCGTATATCGGCCAAATCCATATTTTCCAGTATTGAAGTCCAACCCAAGTGGTCACTGTACTTCTCTTGCAAATAAATAATGCATACAAATAATTCATTCAGGGTGGAAGAAAAGTATAGTTTTACATTCCTAAAAACTAAAAAAAAAAACAATAAAACTAAAAAAATCAATAAAACAACTAGTTTTAAAACATGCAAAATCGTAGACATTTTACGTTGATTGTTTGCTGCACAGGAGTCGCCGTTGTTCCTGTACCTGGCCCACCTGGGGGTGCACGCCGGCAACCGAGGCAAGTACCTGGAGGCTCCTCAGGAAGTGGTGGACAGGTTCCAGCACATCAAGGACCCCAACCGCAGGACTTATGCGGGTAAGTGGTCCGTGGACACAATTATTCTGTAGTCCTACTCAAAAAATTTATATTTTCAACAGAGAGGAGATTTTAATGTTGCGACAACAATCACTCGTTTAGAGTTTAACGATGTAAAAAAATATTATGAGAGTAGGACTACGTAATGTTGTGGAAAGTTAAAATTTTTATTTTAAACTAGGTTGTGTAGGAGAGCTATTAGGTGAGCCGGAGGTGAAGTTGTTAGCGCTCCGGAATCGTAGAGGTGTCGTAAATCCCAACTCTGCTAGAAATTTGTGGCCCATTTGACTAATTTTTCCAACTCACAGATGAATGTTATATTGTGCACAGAGGGAAAATTACTGGTTTGTGTACGTGAACTGGATACATTATTTGTTTCAGCAATGGTGGCCAAACTGGACGAGTCAGTGGGCCGTGTGGTGGCAGCCCTGCAGACCAGGTACATGCTGGACAACACCATCATTATCTTCACCTCCGACAACGGAGCGCCCTCCAAGGACTCCATCTCCGAAGTCAACATCAACTTCTATCCCAACTGGGGCTCTAACTATCCTCTTCGAGGGGTAAGTATGTTATCTAATAATTCATCTGAAAAACAAAATTCATTTGCCTTAAGGGTTTACTAAGGAAATTTTTATGTTGCCCCTGAAATAAATATTTTCAACAGAAGAAGCATATATATGAAATGTAAAACATTGACAAATAATTATGGTTTTTTCCAAAGTAATAATAAATGAATTATGAATGTGAAATTGTTGTTAAGTAGAATTTGTGGTTTATTTTACCATGATATCTAATATTCTAGGATTAGGCGGCCCTTACACATATTACAAATGCAGCCGACCCGCCTGCCAGGTAGATGACTCATACTGTGGTGTCTAGTAAAGAACTAAGAGTTTTAAAATGACTTGTTTGATAATATATATTTGTAATCTTCGTTTAAATTCAAAGATTACTAGGGAGACATGTGCTGTTCCGCAGCATTTAAGCTATGCAGTCTAATAGGCACTTTTATTTTAATTTTATTAGCATATAACCGAAATTAGATATCAGTGAGGAAATTGTAACCAAATGAAATAATAGAACTTGGCAATTCATTTACTATCAATATACAGGGTGTCCCATAAGTAAAGTGCCAAACTCCGGGAATAGGTTATATGGGTCAAAATAAAGAGAAAATCAAGAATACAATTTTTTCCAAAAATTCTTCGTATACTAGATATCCGCCATTTTGTATTTCTTACAAAGTAATAATTGTTATCTTCAACATTTTTTCACCGTTCTTTATAAAACTTGGTAAGTATGTTTAAATAAAAGAGACCTACTGTAGAAAAAGAATCAACGTGGTCCAATTAAACAATTTTTATTTTTACCGTTTTCCAGCCATTTTAGATTAAAAGTTTCAAACGTCCGCCATTTAGAAATTTTTAATTGGACCAGGTTGAATGTTTTTTTTACAGTAGGTCTCTTTTATTTAAACATACTTACTGAGATTTATAAAGATCGGTGAAAAAATGTTAAAGATAACAATTATTACTTTGTAAAAAATACAAAATGGCGGATATCTGGTATACAAAGCACTTTTGGAAAAAATTTTAGTCTTGATTTTCTCTTTTTTTGACCTATATATCCTATTCTCGGAGTTTGGCACTTTACTTATGGGACACTCTGTATATAAAATAAAATCGTTTTAGTTACACCACTCATATCTCGATAATGGCTGATCTGATTAGGCTGAAAATTGGTGGGAAGCTAGCTTAGAACCAGGAATAGGGTGGGGTTCATAACTTCCAGGGATCACAACTACCAGGTCGCTCATAATTAATAATCAGACCTGGGAGAAGTGATACCAGTAGTAGTGAGGTTATTTATATTTATTAATTTTTAGCGACCTGGTAGTTATGAAACCTGGAAGTAATGAAACGCTCCCCTCTCATCCAATTCATTTAGTTTGAGGCAAAAATTTGAAAGTTTGGTGTACGAGGCACCATCGATGTTTTTATTATTCAGCTGAATTTACAGTGCTGCAAAAACTCTTTACCAAAACATAAACATAACTTTCAGTTATAAATTGTTTCATCCTTGGTTGAGAAAAGTGGTAATACTGATTTATCTATCATGTTACTTGTACTTCCATGTACGCCGCACGAGATCGCACTGCCGTCAATAAGTTCCTATGCTATGAGAAGTCTACTCACGTTAGTGTACATAGTCAATGATATTATAGAATTGTAGCAAGTGAGCTTAACGAACGAGCTAAACCGCTAAACCTGTAGTGTAGTAAAATTAAGCCAAAATATGGCTGGAAAATGAAATAATTTTTGGACAGCTAATTTTTGCTGAAATGTGTTCTATGCCATCCCCTGACCTCCCTCAGAAAAGTCCCCTGAAATCCCCAGTGGGCAACATGCCTAAAAATGATGGGATGGCCCACGTGGAGTCAGAAATAAATCTTTCTTCGACCAATGGGTTTATGTACATCAAATTAAAGCTCTTAAGTAGTAGAATTTAATGCCGCAAACCCCATCTCAAAAGGTTGCCTGAGTCGAAAACGGCAGCCTTTCAAACTTTGAATAAAAATCACATTTTAACGTAAACGCTTAAAAATGTAATAATTTTCGAAATACTTGACCTTTTGAGGTGCGGTTTGCGGCAAACGGTTGCTTGTACAATTACCTAAGCAAATAGGGATAGTTTGACATATGCCCATCATATTACCCTTGAACCACCCTCTACATGGACGCCCCAAAGAGGGAGTTTTGAAAATTTTTTCTTAGTCCATAGCCATGCTATACATCATTTTAAAGGTCTTATTAAGGAGAGTACATAGCCGAAAACCAGACCTCAAAAGGTCAAATAAGTCGGAAGTTATTGTATTTCAAAGTTTTGATAATATTATTGTATTCTAAACTTTGAACGCCTGCCATTTCACTCCCGACAGTTATATTGAGTTCGGGTTTACGGCATTGTATTCTACATTTAAAGACCTTTAATTTGATGTATATAAACCTTCTGGAATGTATTTATATTTAGTATGCTTAATATCTAATTTTAATGTAACTCCTTATGGGCCAACCCCTCATTTTTAAGCGTGATCCCCATATGGGATTTCTGGGGACTTTTCGGAGGAAGGTCAGGGGACGCCATAGAACACATTTCAAAAGAAATTGGCTTTCCAAAAATTATTTCATTTTTCCCGACTAATTTTACTACACTACTGATGGGGAGTGATCACTGACTGACTCATCACGAAATCTTAAGAACTACCAAACAGATTTACATGAAACTTTGAACACATTTTCGTCTTGCCTCTTAGATGCCCACTAAGAAACGATTGTGCTAAATTCCTTCAGGGTTCCGACCCACAGGCCTTCGACATTTCAATATAATGTTACTTGTATGGCCAAATTTAAATACAAATTAAGAAACTTGCGGGGTTGAAATTTGGAGTAATCTCTTTGCTCATAGGTGCTCAATAAAAACAAGTGTTTTGTACATCTCCTTTAGGGCTCTGCCCGACAGAATTGCTGTATAGCATACATGTTGAAATTTTACATGGACGATTCTCTTTGCTTATAGGTATTCACTAAGAAACTGTTTTGCAAATATAGTTTTTGAAGCACTTTAGGGCTCCGCCCTACTGAACTTTAAAATTACTTTAGGGCCTCCGGGGCCAAAGTTTGACATTAACGGCCCTCTTTGCTCATAGGTAAGAAATGGTTTTGCAAATATAGTTTTTAAAATTCTTAAGTGCTCCGCCCCACAGGTCTTTAAAATTACTCTAGGGCCCACGGGTTGAAATTTTACATGGACGGTCCTCTTTGCTCATAGGTGTTCAATAAGAAACGATTTTGCAAATTTCCTTTAGGGCTCCTCCCCATAAATCGTCAAAATTAACATTGATCATACGGGGTTGAAATTTAAAGTTTACGTTCTATTTTGCTAATAGGTGTTCAATAAGAAACAGTTTTGCAAAATAGTCTTTGATGTTCTTTAGGGCTCCGCCCCACATGACTTCAAAATGACTGTGCATGGGGCCTACGGGGTTGAAATTTGACATGGTCGTTCCTATTTGCTTATAGGTTCTCATTAAGAAAAGGTTTTGCAAAATTCCATCAGAGCTCTACTGACACTACTTCATTGTTTCAATTTCATTCTCAAGCAAGAAGATTTTGTTGCTTTTTAAAAAGAGTTTATTACCTATAAAATAAATTCAATCACGGGCGAAGCCCTGACACCGACTAGTTATGTAATAGAACAAACAGAAAATGTAATGTGAATAAACAATCTTCCGATTATTATTCTTCCTCCCAAACAATGTTGGTTGTTCATCAATCTCATGTTCAATAGGCCTATCATTCTGTTATCAAACTGTTTTACCCGTGATATGCAGGACTGGGGAAACTGTTTAATGTCTATCTCCACAGTCCTGCGTGATAAGGAGACTTACAACTGACCGTGACTAAAGCCCGGTTCAGGAAAGTATACTCTTAACTCGGTCCCCCAAGTTTTATTGATTGTATTTGAAATGCAGCCTGCATACAATGGGAAACTAATATGAGGTCTTAAAATTAAATGGAGAGCCTTTCAATGTCCAGCAAAATTAAAGCTTAGGACTTTGTAATTTGAATAATAATTTCATACGCCCTGAAGGGAAAACAGCTTTGACTGAGTTGCCTCAGTTGACACTTAAAAGCATAAGTCTAACCAAAAGCAAGGTTGGACCAATGCTTCTACGTGGCAGCACAATGAAGAATTACTTCCCAGATAATGACAGATATTTAATGATAGATGATGATATAATAATGAAAGAGAGTTTAAAATTTGATACTAAAGCATAAACATATAAATTTAAGTCATCGTGAAATCTGTGTTAACTGTTGTGCAATGTGCAGGCAAAGGAGACGCTGTGGGAGGGGGGTGTGAGGAGCCCGACGGTGATCTGGTCCAAGCAATTCCAGAGCAACCCCCGGGTCTACAATGGCATGATGCACATCACCGATTGGCTGCCGACACTCTACCGGGCCGCAGGTGGGGGAGTAGGGGAGTGTATAACGTACTGTTATTCTTCTTGTTAACAAACTCAATAAATTGTGCTACAATAAATTAAGATAGTAAATCAATGATTATTTTGGTGATATTTCGCTATTTATCAATTGAGTGTCATGACAAATAAATGCTTAATGTTTAATGGGTTTATAAACTTATAAAAAATTTGAAAATTTTCATTGAAGTTTGATATACAAATTTCAAATTTAAGTCAACCATAAAATACTCGCTAGAGTGCGTCGCTATCTTAAATAAGGTGTCAAGGTCTAAATTTTTGCAATGAGTAATGCTATAATGACTTAGGTATCCTAATATTTCTTAAGAATCTAACTATCCACCACTGACATACTCCTTTATCGAGAATTGTTAATAGTAGTTAGATTCACCAAAGGGTCTATTTTTAGGAGGCTTCACAACGCGGTTGCCTTCGTACCTGGATGGAAAGGACCAGTGGAACAGCATTTCCTTGGGCCTGCCCTCCGTTCGCAATGAGACTCTACTCAACATAAATGAGAAAGACAAAAACGCAGCTCTCATCGCTGTCTACAACCCAGGCAGCTTCTACAAGCAAACATGGAAGATCGTTTATGGTATGGGCATTTTCTGTTGTTATTACCAAAAAAACTTGGAAAATAATTAATTTTGAATTAAAAATAATGTGTCACAACGTAGTGAAAATTGGTCCATGCTTGAAAAAAGTATTCAAAATTCAAAGAAATCAAGATTGACCTCATGAGGTTTTACTAAGATAACAAAAAATTGTTAAAGGTATTTTAGTAAAAGTTTCTAGGTTGAGTACTTTGAAATCCATCCCCACCCTCAAATACTATTTACAGGGAGAGATGTAGTAGATGTAGTTTTTAAATATAAACCCCTATCTAGTGGCACACCCATATGAATTGCATTGAGTGGGGGCTAAAGGGCCCCTTGCAGAACTTCACCTGCACCCATTTTGTGCCTCTATTTCAAGCCCTTTAAAGGTAGGAGAACACTTTAATGAAAGACCTTTATATGTATATTGTTTGTATCTCAAAACTTTCTACTTACAAAGTTCAGAGAAAATTATATTGTTTTCGAGATCGATGTGCATACATCCTTTACTTGTGTTGTAGTAAAGGATAGAAAAGTTTTTTTGTGATTATCAGCCATTTTCCGTAAACCCTCCTTTAAAGCGTGGAATATTTTGTTATAAAATTTTGAATTCTGAAATGTTTTTCGAGATATATAAGACAATGATAACATAGGTTGCTAAAACAAGTTACGATAATATAAATAGTAGTTTTATAAAATTAAACTGTTGTTTGTCGTACATTTAATTATTGTTTGGGAAAATCCTCATGATAACAAGTATCATTTGATTGACAGGTAGCTTCAAGAACAATGAGTTCGACGGCACGTACCGGGACACGAGGTCGCCGGCCAACCCCACGTACAACGTGTCGGCCGTGCTGCTGTCGCTGTCGCACCGCGCGCTGCGCACCATCTACCCCACAGCCAGCTCCTTCACCATCCTCAACCTGCGCGCCTCGGCCTCCGTCACCTGCCAGCCCGCCGCCAACGCCACACTCAACTGCTGGAAGCGGCCGTGCCTGTTCGACCTGGAGCGGGACCCCTGCGAGACGACGGACGTTGCCTTCCAGAACACGTTCGTAACCGAGGCCCTCTACAACCGACTGGTGGACTTCCGCGCAACGCTGGTACCCCAGACCAACCAGCCCGCCGACCCAGCGCGGTCGGATCCCCGCCGCTACAACAACACCTGGTCCATCTGGTCATTATAGCCACCTCGCTTCGCCTTCACTCATCCCGCCAAATTATTTATTACAGTTACCATTTAAGTGTGTGTGTTCATGTGAACTTTTGTACCAAAGCATGTTGAAGCTTGCTGGGTTCCTAGCTGAAATACATTTTTTTTATAATATTTTGATTTTGTTTTCTTAGTGATTTGATTTTTACTCTCTAACTAGATGCATATTATACAAAGTGATTGAAAAGTAACTGATAATTATATTTTTGTTGTTCAAAGAAACAACAAAAATAAACATACATGTTATATAGATAAACAAAGTAGCAAACGAGGGGTACTTTAATTGATGGTTATAGGTTTAATTAAAAAAAAACATCAGGCAACAACCAAGGTTTGTAGATCGATTATATGCAATCCATGCAAAATCTGGTATGGGGGGGGGATATGGTCAAAAAATGCATTAGTATACTATGTGTGAAAATCTGTTTCAATTTTGATTACGATGGGATCATAAAATCTATACTTATTTAATACGCTAAGGGTTTTTTTGTCTTGAGATCTCCTCCTACAATTTCTACAGATTTTCAAGTTTTTGGTGTCGTTGGATAGGGTTTGGTCTGTGGTTGTTTCCGCCAAAAACTGATGAGAATCGTACTGAAAATAAAGGCGCTATTCACCATTGAAATCTAAAAATTTCCCATTTAAATAACATTGGATAAAACATTTTAAACATCTGTTAATAATCAGCTGTAAATACGTGTAGTTTTGGTGATTAAAGATATTCACAATATTGGATTGGTCGGATGTCATTGATTTAGAGCTAAAGTAACTTTTGTATTGTATTAAAATAAATTGTTCGATTTCGAGCAAGACGTATACTAGTTAATTATAATATCATTATGGGTGATCATTTTATGATTCACATTTCCAATGGAATTGTAAAACTAATTTTCAAACATAGTATACTACACAGTTTTTGTCCATACTTCTCAAGTTCCAGATTTTGCATTAATTTCATAGTATCAATTTGCCAACCCCGATGGTTTCCTGATATTTCAATAAAACCTAACACTCATTAGTGTTATTAAACTACCTATATATTTGCTATTTTGTTGATCTATCAATAACATGTATAGTTTCCACAGAATAATAAAAATATCTTAAATCTTCAATGACTTTTAAACCACCCTGTCGTAGCGTGTAGTACTATATTGGGAAATTAACAATTTAAACTCTTAAGTACCTCGAGGCAGAGCATTTGCTCGGTAAACTCAAACAGTAATATCAGTTATAGACAGTGTGCAAAAATGCCCAGTGCAAAAAGTCTTACATCTTGTACAAGACGAGCTCGTTCTCTTCACTCACTCTCCTTTCATGCTGTTTCGATGTAGGCCTATGAGTGCTGCAGTGTTGTGTATATTTGTTGAATGTGTAACACGTCGATTCTAATTATTTAGTTAACAGCTGTTTTCATGATTCCTACCAAGGCAATTAGTTCCTACTAATGCTTTTTGTTTTTAAATTCAAATGAAACTCCACAGATTGATTAGTTGTATTATACTTTTACATGACTTTATTTATCTAAACATTCATAGCAGTAAGCAGTATGAAGTACAATTTAAATACCCCCCGTCGCAGCAGACCTGCGTACTCAGCGAATTTCCAAATTAGTAATATTAATTTTGACCAGCTAAACTTGTAAACAAAATTTCATCACGTGCTCATAAATAGGGAAATAAATGTCTATTCTAATTAAGATAAATAAAGGTATAGAGTATGCAGGTATGCTACCATGGGAGACACTAAAAGTAGGTTTTTAGCATAGAAAAAATTTATTTCGACCATATAAAGCCATATTATAAATTTCATCAATATCTGTCCATAAATAAAAGAGTTTGCCTATTCTCCATATGATTAACATGGGAAAAGAGTATGCAGGTTTGCTGCCATGATAAGTACAAAAACCAAGATTTTTACCTTAAATGGATGAATCTGAACCAAATGAAGCTAAATACCAAGTTTCATCCAAAAATATTGGTTAATAAATTAAATATTAACACATAATTATTCTCCATAAGATTAACATTGGTGCCCCAAAAGACAATGTACTGTCTTTAGATTTTGTAATATCTCGGTAACCAATGGAGATAGAGCAAAGCTTCAAAATACTAAACTGTGTGTTTTTTTTGAGCTAAATCCAATGGTCAAAATAAAAATTTAAAAATTTTCAAATTTACATATAAAAAATGCAAAAAACCCATTTTTTGGGTACAAAACCCCCCAAAACTACCCCTTCCGGTAGGTCGATATGTCTGGTTTTCGAACTCATCC
>CM061533.1:133431241-133485046 GCA_030545055.2 Neoaliturus tenellus
TAACTGGTGCGTGTTAGTAGTGTGTGAAACGTCGTTATCCCTAAAATCCGGATCGTTCGTATTTGTCGGAGCCTGTGATAAGGCAGTGTCACACGCAACATGGCGGGCGGGTCCAAGGTCAACACGCGCGGTGCGGCCAAGAACGAGAGTGATACACCGGAGCAGGCGACATCTACTGCGACTCCTACATTGCAAACACTGGACGAAAAACTTAATTCTATTATGGGTATTCTTCAGCAAAACGCAAGTGACATTAGTATAATTAAGAAAGAACAGGTTGATATTGGCACTTCGTTGGAATTATGTCATACAAATATTTCTGACTTAAAGTCTTTAATTTCTAAGCAGGATGAAAAAATTAATGCATGCGAGACTGGTCTACAGGGTGTAATTAATGAAAATGTGAGTTTAAGGGCTAAAATGAATTCAATACAGAGTGAACTCAATACTTTGGAACAATACTCACACCGTAATAACCTTATTGTATATGGTATACCAGAAGAAGAGAATGAAAACATTCATTATGTTATACGTCGTCTGGCTGTGGCTCTACGGTTCGAGGATTGGTCCATAAATCGAGTAGATGCAGTGCATAGGATGGGGAACACGAAGTCAGGCTGCAGACCCATCATAATCAAATTCGTGAGTAGGCTGGATAAAGAGAATTTCTTACACAAACGCAAAGCTAGACGGAATTTAAAAGCATCAGACCTGGGCTACGCAAGCGAGAGCAACATATATGTCAACGAATCTTTGACGCCAAGAAACAGAGAGCTGCTGAAAATCACACGAGAGACGGCCAAGGAGAAGAACTACAGCCAAGTGTGGACGGCCAATTGCAGCATTTACGTCAGGAAGGAAAAGGACAAGGCACCGGTTATCAAGATCTCCTGTCAAGATGACCTGCAAAAACTGTAAATAATATTCAATGGAACAAAACAGACTTCATTAATTTTTATTTTGGTATGTAATTCTTTAAGTATTTTTTGTAGGTTGGTTGTTTCATGTGATTTCAAATGCTTTAAAATAGGCCTACTATGTTCAATTCACTTTTACAACTATGGAATGCAAAGGCCAATAAATATTTATTCAACGGAATTGTTTTATAGTAATAAAAAATTTATTGATAGTTTGTGTAAAAATAATTTGCATGGGAACGACTTTAGCAATATTATAGCATATTTGTTTTCAAGAAATTCAATCCTCAAAATAAAAGTTATGTGGGTTTATTTACATATGACATTTAAATGTGATATTTATGTGTGATGTATTGTCTGGATTTATTTAATTAATTTATTCTCATTAAGATTATGCATGAGTTGAATGTTTATTACCAAAATGTCAGAGGGTTGAGGACAAAAATAAATTCAATTTTTCGGAATATTTTGTGTCTTGAAAGTCAAATAATTGCATTAACTGAAACCAACCTACAGTCAGATATATTATCATCAGAAGTGTTTCCAAATCATTTCAATGTTTTCAGAAAAGACAGGGATCTCATTGCATGTGGCATGTTAGGAGGAGGGGGTGTTTTGTTAGCGTTACCAAATGATATTACTTGTTGTAGGCTAGACTATTTAGATATTAATGTGCCTGGATGTGATTCTGTTTGGGTTAAAATCCCCAATTTAAAGGGGAAAACAGTTTATATTTGTGTTGTTTACTTTAAGCCAAAATCACCATTAAATTTGTATCAGAAGTTTTATGATAAAATTCAAACAATTAATTGTAATTTCCAGAATACACAAATTATTATTTTGGGAGATTTTAATCTCCAAATTTTTGGAAAAGATTACAATTTGTTAAGTGGTGATATATTATGTAGGGAACTCATGCAGTTTTTGAATTTACATGGTTGTTTACTAAAAAATGATGTACGTAATTTTCAAGATAAAACACTTGACTTAATAGTAACAAATATTGATGATGTTGAGGTGACACATTATGACAGTCCACTAGTTGTTGAGGATCCTTATCATCCGGCTCTGGCGGCGAGGTTCACATTGACGGCTCCGTTATCTTATCGCTCAAGGTCACTGGACGCAACCGGCTTTTGTTTTCGCCGAGCAAACTTTTTGCAGATTTATAGAGACTTTTCAAACGTTGATTGGTCCAATTTGTACACATTTAAAAACATAGAAATGGCAGTCGAGTTTTTTTACAATAAAATTTATTCAATCATTAAAAGAAATTGCCCTTTAAATAAAAATCGTCGTTCTAAATATCCTGTTTGGTTTAATCGTAATATTATTTTTAATTTAAAACAAAAGAACAAATTTCACAAAAAATATAAGAAGAGTGGGAAGATAGAAGATTTTGAAAGGTTCAAACATTTTAGGTCCCTTGTCAAAAACGAAATAAAAGACGCTCATGATAACTATTTAAATTCAATAGAATGTTCAATTAATGAAGACAGTAAAATGTTTTGGAAATTTGTCAACAGTAAAAGGAAGGAAAATAATCGTTGTCTGGTTATGAGTCACAATGATTGTACATATAATAATGGTACAGCAATTGCTAATGCATTTGGGGAATATTTTTGTTCAGTATACAATAAATACAGTGTAGAACCATCGGCGGAGGTGGCGAGTGGTGGGGCCGTCATGGAGGGGGTGTCCTGCCTGGCCCTGGACCGCATCACGGAGCACCAAGTTCAGACTGCCATAAAACAGTTGAAATCAAAAACCACAACAGGACCTGATCAATTACCACAGTATCTTTTCAAGGGTTGTGCCGAATTTTTAGTTAAGCCTTTAGAATTTTTATACAACTTGAGTTTAACTAGCAATTTGTTTCCTGAAAAATGGAAAATAACTAAAATAACTCCTATTTTCAAGAGTGGTAAGCAATCTGAAATAAGTAATTACAGGCCAGTTGCTATTTTATCCGTTCCTGCGAAAATATTTGAGATGATAATACATAAAGCTATTTTTAGTCATTTTAAAAAGTTCATTTCTCCAATTCAGCATGGCTTCGTTCCTCAGAGATCCATTAACACCAATCTTCTTAATTTTGTTAGTTATGTTTCTTCGGGCCTGGACTCGCAGACCCAGACTGATGCTTTATTCCTGGATTTGGCCAAGGCCTTTGATAAAGTTGATCACCAAATTTTACTAAATAAATTGCATTATTATGGTTTATCGATTCGCTTGCTATCTTTTTTAAAGTCCTATATAATTAATAGAAAACAGTATGTTTACTATGAAAATATGTCTTCCTGTTCTTTTACAGTCCAATCTGGGGTGCCTCAAGGCTCAAACCTTGGGCCTTGTTTATTTACAATTGTAATTAATGATTTATTTAAGTCTATAGTTTCAGCCAAGGCACTACTATTTGCAGACGATTTGAAACTTTTCATGTACATATCAAACCAGGATGATGTAGTAAAATTGCAGTCTGATCTAGATAATGTGGATCTGTGGTGTAAAATGAACAAAATGAATTTTAATGTTTCTAAATGCCATGTAATGACATTTACAAGATCTATAAATAATGTCTTTAAACAGGATTATTTTCTTGGTGGAAGCAAATTATCCAGAGTTGATAGTATTAAGGATTTGGGTGTTTACATTGACTCATCTTTGACATTTAATTATCATATTGAACACTGCATATCACGGGCTAACAAAATTATGGGGTTTATCATGAGAACAGGAAGACATTTTAAAGATGTAAAAACTTTGTTGATTTTGTATACATCCTTGGTCAGAGCTAGGCTGGAGTGCGCGGCCATCATATGGAACACAGTTCAAATTACCTATGAAGAAGCAATTGAAAAAGTACAAAAACGATTTTTAAGGTATTTGTTTTTTAAATCTTTTAACTTATATACATTTCAAGTTCCATATGATGTTCTATTGGGTATGTTTGGGCTGACGAGTCTTGGTCTGAGGAGAAAAGTCTTGGAACTGGTGTTTCTCTATAGGCTGTTTCGGGGCTATGTGGACGATCCTGACCTCCTGGCGGCTTTGCCTATTCGTGTCCCAAATTTCAATTCCAGGTGCAAGTTTCTTTTCGCTGTGCCTCAGGTTAGGACATTTGCCCACAGATCCTCTCCGCTTTTCCGGATGATGAGGTCGTATAACCTCCTGCTGTCTGTCACGGACTTGGACATATTTAATGATACACTTGGAATTTTTAAGAGGAAGTGCATCAGTGGGTTGTCTATTTAATGTTTGTTCTTGTGGTTCAATGGTAATTTATTTATTTAGCCAAACTATTAATAAGTGCCAAATTGCCTGCTTATTATGTTTTTTATTTGCTGTAGCTTACAATTCCAATGTTTGTTATTAGTTATAAGTTATAGTTTATAAGTTAGTTTAATACTAAGCTGTATACTTCAGTGTCATCGCCATCAAAATGGACATTTACAAGAAGAACTGCATCTTTGTAATTGGGTGTTAAACCTGTAAAGAATGCATGTAAATAAATAAAATAAAATAAAATAAAATAAAATAAATACATTAGGTGTGTTTAAATATGCCATTATTTTGTCATGACTTTCTTCATTGTGAATATAGCAATGTACATTTAGCAACTTTTGATTATCTTCTTTAGACTTGACAAATCCTGCAACAGAGCTCCAATCTTCATATTTAATTTTAAAATGGCAAACTTCGAACTGCATGTTGTTTCAACAAATGCTGCAACAATATTAAAAGTCTCTTCAAACAGCCTACATTTATACAAGTTCTCCCACCACTTTATAATCCCCACTCTTTTTCTTCCCCACCTTCTTCATATGTAGAAGGGATATCATGATTTTAATGCACTATACTTAATAAATTCAAACAAGTTTTGTGCACAAATGTTACATTTTTTCTTGACTGTTTCAAATTTCATCACTTGGCCTTTTACAAGGTGAACTAATTTACCTCCATCATCTTCAAATTGTTCAAAGTCTAAAACAGATGCTTTTCCACAATCATGACACATTTTTGTTCCATCTTCAAAAATAAAAGCAAGATAAATACCAAATCCACTATTGTCCTTCTTAAATTTCATGACCATTTCACGAATTGGTTGAGGTATTTCACATTTATTTGATGTTATTATATAACGGTAAAGAAACCCATTATTGATAATTTGTTGTAAACACAAAACTAACAAGCTGTCCATAGTGTTAGACTTGTACTGAAAGTTATATCCATAACTATCTCTTTATATGCTCTTACCCCCACCACTTTTATGTAGGTCAAGGTCATCGGATATTAAGCGAGAACTGGGAATAGATCACTAAGCGGCATGTTATTACATTACCACAAAGTGATCTATTCCCTATTCTCTAAAAGGGGTGCTGATAATTTAGATTCCTAAAATTTCTTTTCCTTCTTCTTCACCTTCTTGAACAGTTGTATTACCAGACATGTGTGATATTAATTTCTTCAATTCTCGATTTTCCATTTCTAATCTTTTCAATTTTAGATCTCTTGCTTCAACTTGTACTTTCAAAAATTTGATATAACTTCCAGCCCAGTGGAGAGTTTTCAATCTTGGTGCTCCAAGTTCAATTCCTGGTATTTGAAATTGTAGTCTATTGAATTCCATCTTCATATCTTCTCGGTCTTGTCTTTCTTTTTCTAGTCGTTTTAATCTTTGTTTTTCCCTGAAGGAAGAAGTCGGTACATGATGAAACATTTTGATCAACAATTTCTTGAAGAGTGAGCTTCTACACAGATAGTCAACACATTTATCCATCAAATTTAAGTCAGTAGTGGGGAGATGCCAATGGTGGGGAGACTTCAATGGTAGGGAGAGTTATACTAATGTAATGGTTATTTCTACCGTTACACTCGCTCCATTCTCGAAAAGATATTTGTAATATGGTTCGGGATACTGTTCTCTTTCAGATCCCGCATGTTCTTGAATAAAGTTGAAAGCCAATTTTTTTGAATAATCATTGTGAAATACTTCCCTCACACAAACAAGAATTTTTTCTTCCAAAAATTTGACTTGAACTAATGGTATTTTGCTTACATCGTCCTTGTCCATGATAGGTAGCTTGTAGGTAAAAGTATTAGGTGGTAGTTTTTGTGGTTTATCCAGTAGAGAACAAAATTTCTTGTACAATTTCTCCTCAATGTCTGGAAAACGATGTATATCAAACAGATTGTAGTATGAAGGATCAAAAGGTATTTTACGAAACATCTTCGGTCACTAGTCTCTTTAAGACTGATCTCCTGCACAAATATTTAACACATTTATAAACATTCCCCCACCAACTTTTAACTTGTGGTGGGGATATTTTCCCTCCACTACTTCTTCAAAATAGTGGGGGTACCTTAGTCCAATTCAGATTCAGATTCAGAAGACAGTAAAGGTGATATGGGTGATTCCAATGATGAATCCAATATAAATATTTCAATAGCTTCCTTAATTATATCTTCATCACTATCATTTATCATTTCTTCAAATAGTTCTTGTTCAATCTGTACCATTTCTTCCTCTTCCATCATAGAATCATTATCAGTTTCGTCATAATTTTCCTCTATGTTTTCTTCCTGTATTTCATTTGTGCTTTCAAAAACATCTTTAACTTGAGAATAATTAATAAATGGAGTATCTCTAGACAACATGTTTCTTTACTACTTCTTTTACTTCAAATAACAAACTATGCATTGCTCACTTAGTCTTATATATACTCCTACCCCCACTATTTTTGCAAAACCAAGTAATAGGAGGGGGTTTATATCTATTCTTCTCTATCTAGGTTATATTTCATTGCTGTCACATCTACTATAATTTTCTGCTCTTCAACTTTATTGCGAATAAAAATTGTCCAAGGAAATAGTTCATTAATATTGTTAATTGTTACTTTTATACTATACAAAATTTCAAAATGTTCCACTAATGAAACAAAAACTATAACTCCTAGCTCATTGTTTGCCATAATTTTTTCTTCAATTTTCATCCGTAAGTTTGTTATCAAACTCCATATATTAATATCATTGGCTATAAAACCATCAATTCTGGTAAGCATCTTCATGCCGCAAGGTGTAGGTACAGACTAGAAACTTGGAGGTTCATAGCCCGCCTTTTTATTAATTTTAAAAATGGGGAGGGGGAAGGAATAAGGATTGGGAAGGGATAGGGTGTATGGTGGGGGAAAGGTAATTTTTGTTATTACACTACTTGTGCAAGAAAATAGCCACCAGTGTCCACACCTTGTTCATAGCACTCCATCATAGATTGTGCCCACTGCAACGTGCGGTCTCTGTCATTTGGTGTGACAAGTAAAGAATGACTATCACCATACAATATAAAAGAGTCAATTCGTATATAACATCCTAAATTTAACCATTTATTAGCTTCAACCATAAACTTTTCTATTGTATCAAATGGAAATTGTGGATCAATTGCTATAACTTTACGTTCTTCACTAAGTTCAACACTATAATCATCATCGTCTTCACTCTCACTCTCACTACCATTATTTAAAATGTCTTCAGGTTGTACAAAAACATCGGAAATTTCGGAAGAATTAAAATGGTAATTCACATTAGGAGGCATTTTTTCAAACAAATAATATTTTAAAAGGTGGAGAAAAAAATACAAGAGATGTACTTCACGGCACAAAGTGCGAGTACAGACTAGAAACCTGAAGGTTCATAGCCCCACTTTTATAAATTTTAAATATGGGGAGGGGGAAGGAATAAGGATTGGGAAGGGATAGGGTGGAGGTGGGGGAAGGGTAATGTGGTTATTAAGCCACTCTTGCAACAAAGTACCCAACACCAATGTTCAGTTCGTATGATCTCATCACATCGTCCTGCCAAGTAAGAATTTGTTCTCGATCATTTGGAGTTAGAAGGAAGAAGTTACTGTTATTGTAGACAATAGGTGAACCAATTATAATGTTGAATCCTAAATTTAGCCATCTATGTGCTTCAAAAATAAATCTTTCAACTACATCAAAAGGAAATTGTGTTTCTATAAAATATACTTTGAATTGTTCATTAATTTCAATTTCATCTTCACTTTCATCTTCACTGCTATTATCCATGTCTTCTATCACATCTTCTTCATGTTCTTGGAAAGCATCTTCTTCATGATGTTGGAAACCATCTTCAGGTGGTTGAAAAACATCTGCATTTTCTGAAGGATTAAAATTTTCATTAAAGTAAGGAAGCATTTTAAAAATAAAGATATTAAGACTGGCAGAAACAAAGCAACAAGAGCGGCGAAGCAACAAGAGTGGTGGAAGAAACCAGAATGAAACACTAGCCATAGCCGGCGCGTCTTTTATAACGGTATGCAAATGAGAGGGGTTAGCAGCCGGCCATGACCGGTCATTGGCCCGGGAGGTGGGGGAAGGAGTAGGGGAAGGAGTAGGGGAAGGAGTGGGGGGGGGGCTCCATTTTTTCGGGGGGGGGGGCTCCATTTTTTCGGGGGGGGGGGGGTCATTGACCTTTCAGGTCCGGTCATTGACCCTAAGGAGTGGGGATGGACACAGAACCCTCCTTTGCTTACTACTACACGGATCAAACTAGCCATGTACCAGAACTTATTTCTGCTAAGTCGCATGTAAGCTAAATAGCTTACATCCCTAAATTTAAGTCTTAGGTGGCCCTGAAAAGGGCCGTTTGGCTGGGTTTGGTGGACTGCTATGGAGCTTAAGGCATAAAAAAATAAGGGACTTCAATGTTGTTTTCCAAATGGATTTCAGCAGGATCGGCTTGTATAAACTTGTACAAATTAAGTGCACAAATATCGCATTTTTCTTCTTCTGGGATGATAAACTTGTATGACAAGTAAGATTTGTATTCATAAACTCCACCATCTATTATAAAATCCAATATTCCATTTCCTATTGCAGCCGAACCGCATTCTGGACACATATTTGTTCCATCCATAAATTTATACTGAAGGTAATGAAAAACTCCAAAATTTTCCCTATAAAAAGAATACACTTCTTGACGTAGTGTTAGTGGAAGGTTTGCATCTTGAAATGCAAGTTCCACCAACACTATATTTGAAACTATCTGTCGCAAACATAATTCTAATAGAGTAGGCATGTTGCGGCAGTGGCCTCACGGATTGGAATGAAGACTCTGGAGTAGCTAGTATAACGGTTAAATGAAAGTAGACAACCGGTCATGACCGGCCATTCACCCAGAGGAGTGGTAGGGGAAGGACTGGTAGGGGAAGGAGTAGTGGGGGAAGGGGGGGGGCTCCATTTTTTCGGGGGGGGGGTCATTGACCTTTCAGGTCCGGTCATTGACCCGAAGGAATGCAGACAAACACAGAACCATCCTTTACTCACTACTCACATGAAAGTAGGTCACGAGACTTAGAGTGTTAAAAAATAATGGGGGAGAAACACAACGCTATAACGCGTTGTGTTTCTCCCCCATTATTTTTTTTAGCAACAATTTGGAAAAAACTAAGTGAATTTACTGTTTACGCCCCCACCTTGTAATACGATCCTTTTTATCCCTGAGGAGAAAGTCTTGAGAATCTAAAGTGTTAAATCTCTTCTCTTTACACAAATTCTCACAAACTCTAATTTTATATTTTAAGCCGTTACATTTTGCCAAAATGTGTTGGTGGTCAACAACACTTAGAAAAAAATATTTCAAACCTTTCTTAAGCCTCTCTCCTCTGACGGATATTATTTTAGGATTGTCTTCAACGGTGGGGGTTTCTGTCAGTTGTGGTTCAGAAATATGTTTCACGATATGTACACGGCAAAAACTTTCATTTTTAACACATTTCCTCCCACAAGCTGATCCTTTCTTAATTCCCTTAATAAGCATTTCAGGGCAAGTAGTGGGACGGCTAAATGCCCTACGACGCTCTTCTTGTAATGATCGAAATTGCTCTGAAGGAGCAGGTTTAGGGGCAGGTTTAGGGGCAGGTTTAGGAGCTGGTTTAGAGGAATTAGTTTTGTGATAGGTATGGTCTTCAACTGTAGCAAGTGGTGGGGTAGGAGGCAATGGTGATAGTGGGATAATGGGTGTACTAAGGTGATGAACAATAGTTTCAATGGAAGGGGTATTAAGACGGGGAACTGGCTTCTGCGGTGGCGGCATCATAGTTGATGGTGGTGCGGAGTTGTTTGAAGGCGAAGGTGAAGGTGGTGAAAAAATACTGCGAAGTCTAGAAGTTTTGGTTGGCGGAAGAATAGCTCCAGAAGTTGAAGGTTCAGATGAAAGCTTCTTCTTATACCAATCCGGACAGTTTTTCAAGCGAAGAGTTTTGTTTGATGCAGTAACAGCCGTAGAAGTCGAAGTCGAAGTTGAAGTAAAAGTTGAAATGGTAGAAGTAGTAGAAGTAGTAGAAGTAGTAGTAGGCACAGAAGACATCGTTATAACTCCAAGTTCACAGCCTAACGTCTGGAATCGGAATGAAACACTAGCCCCGGCCAACGCGTCTTTTATAACGGTATGCAAATGAGAGGGGTTAGCAGCCGGCCATGACCGGTCATTGGCCCGGGAGGTGGGGGAAGGACTGGTGGGGGAAGGAGTGGTGGGGGAAGGGGGGGGGGCTCCATTTTTTCGGGGGGGGGGCTCCATTTTTCGGGGGGGGGGTCATTGACCCTTCCAAAAGTGGGTCAAGGTCATTCAAGATTTATAATGATCCAAGGTGATGGGAACAGTAATACTGTTCCCACCACCCTGTTTGCCTAACGGTTCCCACTCCCAACCCACTAGTTACGTTCTGCAAGGGACATCGACGCAATTTTGTTTGGACCGTCCGGGTCTACCGTAACGGTCCGGTCCGGGTCTACCGTAACCTTGAATTCCAAGGGAAACTGGAACACCTAATGCAGAAACGCAACTCTAACCCCACCCAAACTAATCCCACCCATCATATTCCTAAACAAAATGCAAAAAAAAGTCCGGCTTGCGGATGTCCCACCCATTTTAAATGAAGTTCAACTGAACTTCTGAGTTTACAGTTAATCTACCCCCTAACATCTAGCTGTAAGGCAAAACAAATGCACAAAACAAACATAAATTATTAGTACCAACACATCATTATTAAAAACCAAATAATTCAACACAACCAAATACCATCATTATTCTTAAAATTAATACACCTTAATGCTAAATACCATCATTATTCTTAAAAATTAATACACCTTAATGCTAAACCCAACTTATAACTAACATCGCAATGCGCAAATTATTTCTTAAATTAAATACACCTTACAACTAAACACACACACACACATACCACATTGCATTAAAAAACCCAACATAGTAGAAGAAGTTCAAATATATATAGGCCTACTATATATTTGAAACTTCTTGCTGAGTCGCCAACAACCTTTCGCTATGAAAGTTTGTTGGCAACTGAAGCAAAGGTATAGCTCCTATCGCTCCTCAGGTTTTCAAGGAGTGGGGGAAGTTGTTTCACTCCAGTACAGTGTTCAATCCAGTCCAGTTCACAGCAGTATAAAAGAAAGGTAAAGAAGTGGGGAGCGGCGCATGCGCAACAACACAAAACCAAGGTTTGAGGTTAGAATTATCCATGTGCAGTAGCGCTAAAGTGAGTAATACAAGACTAGGCGCATGCGCATAACATAGACTCATTCCGATCCAGAGAAATTGTTGCATGCGCAGCAGGTTTGAGGTTAGAATTATCCATGGCAGCTGCCATATTTAGTCTGGTTTCACCACATAAAGTCAACAACCGGTGGTGACCGGCCATTGACCTGGAGGAGTGGGGGAAGGAGTGGGGGAAAGAGTAGGGGAAGGGGGGGGGCTCCATTTTTTCGGGGGGGGGGCTCCATTTTTTCGGGGGGGGGGGGGTCATTGACCTTTCCGGTCGGTCATTGACCCCAAGGAGTAGGGATAGACACAGAACCCTACTTCTCTTACTACTCAAGTGAAAGTCGGTCAACCAGTCATTTGCTTGCCATCTGCCGCCATCTGGCTGGAGTTATTGCCTCTATAAAGGTGGGTAGTTTATCTCGCTACAAACATTCATTGCCTCGCATCCGCTCGGTCATCATCTCTCGTTAGTTTTATGTTATGACTACTTCACTTACTAGGTTTGAGGTTAGAATTATCCATGAAATAGCCTTTGTAAATTCTAACCTATAAAATTACTACTCTGGCTTTCTGTTTCAATTTCTTTTACACTTCATTTTATATCTCAGTCTTCTTTTAACTTCTGAACTTAACACATCGATTATAATGACTGCACAATGTTTAAAATTAAAGCTTTTGCGAACACAACACATATTACGAAGTACTTCTAAACCTTCAATTTCAAAGTGTAAAACTAATTTAAATAGAGTTAGGAAGAAGTACAGTTTTAACCCATTATACTGTTCAACAACTTCTCAGGTTAATGTTGATGATAGTGTTATTTACGACATTTTACGTTCTATGTTACACTTAAATAACTTAGAACTTGTTACACCTATCGACTGTGTTCAACAAGTTTTTTTATTTTACCCCCACCATTCCCTATATAAGGGCCTCGACAATAATTCCTACTTCATTATCTTCTATGCTCTTCAGCTAACAACATCTCCACTCTAATTTACACTACAATAATAATGGAAACCAACCAAGAAAATGTTCAAGTTCATGAAATATCATCAACAACTCATCCAAGGGAAAATCCTTCTAGAAATTCAACTTCAACAACTCCTCAGAACCCTGTACAAGTTCCAGATGTATCTTCTACAACAATAAATGATGTAGAAGCTATTCTTCAATCCCTTGTCGGTTTCGACTGACCTGTATGATGATCACCGATAAACTGAACTCTTAGAGTTCAGTCTTTTTTAAAACCCCCTCCGTATGACCTTGAAGCAATTATCCCCTCTCCTTTATACACTAACTCCTACTTCAAAAATTAACACCATCTCCTCACCCCTTCTCCACCCCTTCATTTGATTTAGCCTCTCCCCACCTAAAGCTATATGGCATAGCATATGGCGGCAGCGACTGATTTGGCAGCTGGCCGATGGCAGCTGGCCGGCAGCGGCTGGCAATTGGCACGACTTCCGTTTTGAAAGTAACCAAACCCCACTACTTACATACTTAAGGAAAGTGAACGGAATTTATTTAATCACTGGTATATATCGATCCGGCCTGTTTAAATTTCAAAATTACAAAACTAGATCCTTTCCCAATAGGGAAAATCATAGCCATTCCATCAAGAATACCATAAAATTGTACGTTTTTAAATTTTAAAGGTTTACTGATAATTTTTATTACTGTCAATGTTAAAAATCTATGCAAATTTAATATGCTTCACATCTTCCACTCCCAAATTTGTGCTTTGGAGGATTAAGCTCTGTGAATTTTAGTCCTGCTTTACGATTGCAAAAACACTGATAGTGTTAACCTCTTTATACAATTGATAAAATTGTCCTACCTACTCTTTCCTTAACCTAGTATAAATACACAAGAAGTGATTTTACGCGATAGTTTAAAAAATAAAGAAGAATACTACCTTAGTTTTGTAATGGTGCAGGAAGTACGGATATCAATATTCATTACCGTAATCAACTTACTGTTATCGCCAAGCGTGTTGGCTCCGTGAGGTAATCCCCAGGTCAGCCGCGAGAGAGAGTGACGAGTTCGATGACGTCACCGGGTACCCCACATCCGGCGGATCCGGATTGAAAGCGAAAGGACTGGAACTCTTCGGTATTTCCGGTAATCTCGGTTATTGCGCCTGGAAGAAATCCATATTTTTTCTAGATTGCCTCATGAAATAGAATACCAAAAAATAAATTTAGCCCTGAAACAAGTGATTTTTTTACACCGAGAAATTGTTTAAAATCTTTGTAATGGTAAAGTTTAAGTTTAAATTCTCATAGCATTTGGGACATAGGAAATCGGTCTATCATTTGAGGTCATAATCGCATAATATTATTTCATGAAGTTAAATAATTTTGAAAAATCAAAAGTAATTACAGCAAATGTAACATTCATAATCTCATTACCTGTAAATTAAATATTAATATTGGAATACGTTCTCTACATTGCTTGGTTATTAAAAGTCAGTGATTACTAAATCACCCAAAAATATAACGTAATCTGATGACATATTTAATTAATTGCTTTACCTTCATGACATTGATCGCAAGCAGAATATTAGATGGCCCTAATGTTTCTATTTCAAACGTATGTGTTGTGTACTGTAGTCGGATTGTATGGCTTCCTCTAGGCTGAATCGCCCATGATCTCCTTGGCATCAGTCACGTTGCTTTAATTACTTAGGTGATATGAATTATTCTATTTTGCTTATTGTTACGGAAATATTTATTCCTGGTCGTTGTGGAAATCGACAAAGCAATCAATAAAGCAATATCTGGTATCTCGTACCATCTGTACTGTCCATCCTTGTACAACTATAAAAACGAATTTTTCATACAACTAATTACAACGTTGTATGCGAACGTGGTTTTCTCTGACGAATGACACTGATTGCAACGAGCACAAAGTGTAACAGAATTGGCCTTATATTAAAAAAATATGAATATACTTCTCTATTGTTTTAACCCACAAATAATGTTAAGACCAGTATTTAATGTAATTTATTCCTTCAATTGATTGAAAATTAAGCTTATACAATTTTTAAATTATATTTTACAGTTTAAGGCTTAACAGCAGTTCAAAATGGCACTCTCTTCCACAGAAATACTGTATCTTCTGTTGAGTCACTTGCGGACGGGATTTATTAAAAGAGGCATAAAAGCGAAAGCGACGGTGGCGCTGTAGGTGCGAAGTGCTTGCGGCGCCTCGTGAAAGCTCGAGAAAGCTGCACGGAGGCCAAGCACGTTCTGCTTTGCCTCGAACACTAGCGGTCGCAGTCGCAGTAGCCAGTAGCCCCACTGGGCACCGACACTGGCGCCGGCGCCACAGGGCGGTTTGGAAACTAGCAAGTTTGTCCGTTCTTGACCGTACATTTGCACTCAGTGGTGAAACAGCCGGGGCACTTTCTGTTATTTTTATTTCAATACAATACAAACACCTTAAAAATTTAATTAAAAGAAATCAAATATTCATAATTTATACAGTAGACAGTAAGAGAAGTAACTGACTAAACTATTCTTATCACAAAAAGTTAAGTAGTGACGAAATGAGAGAATTGGCTCAATGTATGACCTGTCAAATTTGACAGATGAAAAAAGAGATAAATGGAAAATCGTTAAATGTCAATGTCAACTATAGATCAAATCAAGGCCGTGGAATATGTCGATGTTTCAAAGACAGTATCTAAAGTATCACTCAGAACGATTTGATCAAAACCAACTACATTATTAAGAAATTCTTCTAACATCTGAACATCTGAAGATGTCGAAGAAGTAACTTCGTTCGATTTTAGAGGCAGTTGAATGATTTTAGAATAGGCACAATGATCCCTATTGTCGGGAGATGACTTGTTGGCCACTGAGGGGGTTGGGGGGCGAGGGGAAATTTACATTCGAAACCTAGCGGTCTTTTGGTTAACTAAGGAATAAAAACAAACTAACTTAGATTGTACTATTCTACATGAAGAAATTTTGCTAAAAAAAGTAAACAATTATTTTTGTTTACAAACCAGCTAGCCTAATTCAATGTAGTGAAAGACAGCTGACTGCAAAATAAAAGAAAACATTGTAGGGAAACTGTATGTTTTTGGTTTTGATCAAGGAATCTAAAATAAGTAAAAAGAAGGTAGGGGTCAAGACATGCAATGCCCTCTATGCACCAGGTGTTCTTTTGCACCTATGACATCACCATTTATTTACGTTTTTAATAAACATAAATAACCTTCAATTAGTTAGTTACCTTCAATAAATTCCTATAAGTTATTTTTAGGTGTAATCTTAAGGAAATGAACTTTATAAGAGAGAGTTAATTAATTTTCATTGATTTTCAGCTGAAGATATGTTTTTAAAGATTTTTTGTCGAAATAAAATACCTTCATTTTAGAAAGTTCAAAAGTGACACTTTTCTAGCAAAGACTATGAGTCAGTGGCGGATCCAAGGGGGGGGCTAAGGGGGCTATAGCCCCCCCCTTGGGGGCCAAGGTGGGGCGCCGCGACGGCCCGGAGCGGGCGCCAGCCCGTGTCGGGCGCAGGCCGGGTGATGGGGCGCCGGCAAACCAGCGCACGTTTTTCCGATATTTTTCAATGTAAACTACTTTGTGTCTGTTATGCGCACTGTGAAATAAAAACATCACCCCTAAAAATATTTGTTCTTAAAAATGATATTATAATGTCCTTTTCTGGTAATTCAACTAGACGACACTGTCATTTTAGTGTCTCTATTGGTACGCAATCTAAGTCGGTGGGGCACCAATTCTGAGGCTTCCAGAGTCCCTCTGTGTGTGTATGCCGAGTCTTCGTATAGTTACGAGGCGGAGATGGGGAGTGACGTATTCCATCCTCAAGTTTAAGGGCCCTTTTACATCGCGTCGAGCGACGCCGCGAGGGCTTGCGCCCGCCGCGTGTCGCTCGAATCGCTGTATACCTTATTGGATGACGCGCGACAGACGACCGTCAGGCGCCGGGTATAAATGCTCCTATCTAGTGCAATGTACTTATTTTACGTGCCTTGAAAGATGCGATGTATAATAGGGGCCTAAGTGGAAGTGGTGGAGGGAGGCGAAGGGGAATCAAAATTACAATTAGATGTTGTATTTAATGTTTGGTTGCATTGCCCGCGCAAACTTTTCCTGTCACAACACGAAATCAAGAACAACAGACAGTGCAGAGCAAAACGCAATGCTGTATGTGTAATGTCTGATAAATCCTTTGTGATGACTACCTATTGATTCAAACGAGATCACTTAATTAATTATTAAGATTCATTATAATAAATAAAGTAGTTCTAAAGAAGGTTATGTCTGAAAAAATAAGACTGAGGTTCATTCTAAAGAAAACGATAATCTGATTAAATAAAAGACGACGAAAAGCAGTCTAAATTGACGTTCAAGTTTTGATCAAAGACAGAACCGTGAAGATTATTTGAACCTGGAGAAAACCAACTGGAGTTAAAATTCGTTAAAATAATTACTAATTCAAATAGCAATCATAAATTTTTGCAAAAATAGGCTACTTATAAACTAATTATAGTATATATCGGCACTCGATCCCTACTAACAAAAAAGTATATTATTAGGGCCTATACTCTAATATTATTGATGAGGTATATTTGTATTATGTCTATATGTATGTACACACGGATATCGAGAAAGGTCCCAACGATTTTCTTAAAACTTTTCAAATAAAGCAGTTCTGGGATAAAAATGATAAGGCCTATATTTACAGGTTTCCATGCCAGGAAAGTCTTCTTTCGGGTACTTGTCTATTGTTATATGACATAAGCCAGCTATTTTTTTATGTTATTTTGATCTGCAGTATTAAAGACCACATAAATTGAAAGAAGACTATTTACTGAGCATTGTGTAAAATTTCACTTTTTTAAGTCTTACTGTTTTTCGGTTCTACATCCTTAAAGTTAGAAATGTCACCGATGATCGCGGTGAACGCATTTCCGCCCGCGGCCTGACACCGGGCCTGCTACAAGTACTCAGCCAAGTTTACAATGCGCTGCGACGATTAGGTTATGTTTGTTATTGATATATAGGTCAGAAATACTTTCACTAACTCAAAACAAATCACACGGTAGTGATAAGTCATACATAAGACCGACTAGACAGCTATAACTAACCCAGCGTCACAGCCTTCAGCGGAGATGTGTTCGCCACGATCATCGGTGACATGGCTGACTTTAAGCAAGCCCAACTCAAAAACAGTAAAACTTAGAAACGTGTAATTTTTACACGATGTTCAGTAAATAGTCTTCTTTCAATAGATGTGTTTTTAAGGCCGCACTTCGAATAACATAAAAATTAGTTGGCTTATAGTAAGTAAAATTAAGTTCTTTCCCCTACCATTACGTTAATTACGTTAATTAACGTGTAACAACGTTACGTGCTTAATAACGTTGCATAACGTTACTTTGTTAATTAACGTAATTAACGGTAATTAACAATGGTCTTATGAAGTACAAAACTAAAAAAAAAAGAAATAATGAAGGCTTAAATATTTAAATATTTAGATAAATAAAAGTAAAGTAAATAGACAATACAACTAAGCACTTTTTAGAGTTGCAATTGAATTTAAAACTTGAAATAGTAACAATAATGAAATCATCTGTTAACAAAAAAAAATAGAACATCTGATCCGACAATAAATAAACCAGAGTGCAGCATTGGCAACGGTAGTCCTACATTAAAACAGTCTGAAAGGCCGAGTCTCATCACTTGGTGCCGACGCACGTGATTTTATTATACCATAATGGCCAGTTTTTATTCATTGAAATGTAGGTACCGTGTCCGTGTTGGAGTCTGTGTCTCTATTTAATTTTAATATTACGACAACTTTACTATTGAAGGATTAATGTAATTGTAACTGTAAACACATAATGGGTCAAAAAGACCCAAAACCTATACGTGATCTAGTGGCTAATCCATGATGAAATGTACTGTATATTAAAGTTAAATTTTAATAACATTTTAAAATATTAACCTACCTACTTATTACCGACTTAGTATATTAAAGTTAAAGTGTTAACACTAGAGTGTACCATTTAAATACGAAATAAAGATAATGAAAATTTAGATAGCAACAGGCCTATAAAAACGAACCAAATTTTTTAAGGTTAGTGTATGCATTGTACTTCACGATGCAAAAGAAATTCTCATTAAATATTAATGGTAATAAGAGCAATGAAAGTTGGTACATTGGCCAAACTGTTGTTTGTAATAAAAATTGATTGGCGATTTAGTATTGTTTTCCAAAGCAACGGGTGAAGAAATGACCTGAAACTGCTATTTTTAACACTTAAATTTCAAAAACTTCTCGGGGGAGGGCCCCCGAACCCCCCGCCGGTCTGGCCCGCCGATCGGGGGGGGGGGGGGGGAGGGGGCGCAGACCCCCCGGTTAGCCCCCCCTTACTAATGTTCTAGATCCGCCACTGCTATGAGTGACTTTAAATACATTAGTATAATGCAAACAAGAACATTATCGAAACTAAATAAAGATTTGTTATTGTGATTGCCTACAGCAAGTTTACATCATGCTATCGTAATGCTGGATGTACCTGAGTGTGGTGAATATTTGCCCATGCACGAAAGTAAAACACATTCAAGAACCTCACGAAGATCACAGTTTTTTTGGAATCAAAAGATATTTAAACATGTTTATTTCAGTGTGTGGATTAGATCTAAATGATTAGAAAAAACACAACCACATATTTTTAATAAAATGAACTTCTATGACAATTTTAACAACGGTTACAAACGAGTAGAACATTTTATTTTCATCAAACATAAAATACAAGGTAGTAATAAACTATTTCAAAGAATAGTGTAAGTTTCAAATAAGTTTTACACACACTTTTGACATTAACTTAACAGGTTTTATAACTTAACCTTATCGTTAACATAAAAACATTATGTGTTTCAGCATCAAAACATTACATAGGTTTTGACAGTTCTCTGCAATTAGTAAACAGAAACTAAATCAGCTGTGAAGCCTTTGCACCGGCTACATCATGGTTTTTGTTTACGTGACCCTTACCTTCTATTTCTAGCTTCCTTGGTTTTGATGATAGCTTAACATATGGTGGAATAAAAAAACCAAAAACAAAAAGCAAATTAATTTGGCCAATGGCATGCTTCAGCTTCCCCCTCACCCCGCAACCCGTCACTGGCCAACAAGTCATCTCCGGACAGTAATGTTATAACATGGAGTAACTTATAATACATATCATATTTAAAAAATTTTCACCAATTTGTTTATATTTAAAAAATATAAACAAAAAATTTTGTTTATACTAATCAAGTATTATTAATGTCTTTGTAACAATACTTTTGTTTAGTAAAAGTACCTGGGGGACGAACATTTGCTCGGTAAACTCAAACAGTAATGTTCTTTATAGTAATATCAGTTACATACATTGCGCTGAAGTGCGCAGTGCAAAAAGACTTATTTCTTGTTCAAGACCAGGACTGCGGACAACATATAAACAAAAGAAGGGCTGTTTCATTCCTTTGATGTTGGAAAATGTTGCTTTTGAGTCAGGCCGGTGACAATCCATCTGATGTCCATAACAATAACATGCACCAGCTGATCAGGCTAGTGACGTTTTGGTAATAATTTTTAAATCGTTTTACCCGCTAATTTAACAGCCCTTGTTAATTACATTACAGCAGCTTTCCCCAGTCCTGGTTCAAGACGAGCTCGTTCACTCAAACTCACTCGACTTTTGGACTGTTTCAGTGTAGGACTACGGGTGATGCATTCTGGTGTATATTTGTTTAAACACATGTCGAGTCTGTAACACGTGGATTCTAACTAGGAATACGCTCCGATGTCCGTCCCGTACAAGAATTTTTTACTCACTTTTTGTGAGTTATTAAGTGACGCTAATTATGTTTTTTTTTTTTTTTTTAGGGAGAGTTTAGAAAAATGCATTACGCACACAGGTGGCAAACCTGTAGTGTGGGACTCCCCTAAAAACGTGTGTACCCACTAAAAAACCTCGCCTCTACTCTTTAGGATTCTAACCTGGAGTTGTTTATCACATTAGGTAGGGCTAGGCCTAAATTTGGCTTATGCCCGTGGGGCTTACTCCTTATCCAGCCACTCGATCAAGGGATCTGGGCCACTTCGCGGTCCAGATCATGTTTCTTTTCCAGGAGGATGCCCCGGACGAACTGTGATAAACAATCCCAGTTGCCCTCATCCTCCAAGATCTTTTGGCAGACCGAGTCCACCGAAAATGCACCAAAAATTTGTGTGGCCTTCAGGCGGGACCCTTCCCAACGGGGGCAGCGGAAGAATGTGTGTTCCGCATCGTCGGGAACGCCCGAGCAATAAATAAAGAATTGGCCGCCGTTCCACCCATGGTTGGACGTGCTTGATAAGTCGCGCAGTCCATCGTCCTCGTTTGTCGTGCTCCCAGCTGTGTTGCCACTGCTGGAAGGTTCGGGAGCGCTCTGCTGTTCTTGCCGTGTCCTTGCCAATCTCGACTTGTCTCTGATAAATTGCCTTCCTCTCTCCTGCCAAGAGCTTGACAGGGATAACTCCGGCGACCACCAGGACGGCAGGCTCGGACACTGTCCGGTAGGCGGAACACACCCCGAGCGCCGCTCAACGTTGAACCCGGGCGAGTCGCAACCTGTACTACTCTTTATCGAGAGCGTCTATCCACACCTCTGCTCCATATAAAGAAGCACGAACTGAACCGCGGACATCAACAGACGTCTTCTGCTGGATCGTGGAACCCCGACATTAGCCATCAGCCTACTAAGGTAAGTGACTACCTTAGCGGCCTTGTTCGGCGTACGGAAGATCTGATCCCTCCAGCTTAACTTGGTGTCCACCATAATCCCGAAGTACTTAGCAGCACAAGTTTATTGGACCACCTCCCTTCCCACTCGGAACAGAACGACGGTGTCTATCCTCTTCTTCGTAAGGATTACAATCTCCGTCTTACGGAGAGCAAGCGAGAGACCGTGATCGGACATCCATGTGTTGACCACACGCATGGCATGACTCGGTTCAACTTTAGTTGGGCCAGCTCAACGTTGCGTGCGACAATGAGAGCTGCGACATCATTGGCGTACCCAACCAAAGTGGTTTCCTCAGGCATCTCCGACCTCAGGAGGCTGTCATAGGCAACATTCCAGAGATCCTGGCCGAGTATTGAATCTTGCACGGCACCAGAAGTGACTTCCATCGTCCACGTTCCGTCCCTTGTGTCGTAAATCAGGCTTCGAGAGCGGAGATAATCCTCAATGAGTCGCAACAGATATGCAGGAACGCGAAAGGTGTTGCGAAGCGCATCCAACATATCGACCCACCTCGCCGAGTTAAATGCATTCTTGACATAAGCGTAACAAGAAGCACTACTCAGCGAAAGAAATGGTTGTGGCTCTCGACTTTCTTCACAGCTCTCCATGGACTTCGGTGATAGCGTCAATCGTTGACCGTCCCTTTCTGAAGCCATACTGACGGGGGCATGAGTCCCCGGCAGCTTCCACGTCAGAGGTCAGGCGGGAACGGATCAGCTTCTCGAACAGCTTCCCAGCCGTGTCCAACGTGTAGAAAGGCCTGTGGGACGACGACAGCTCGGGATCACCTTTGCCCTTGCTGATCAGTACAAGTCTTGCGGTTTTCCATAGGGAGCCGGAAACACCCCTTCTACCAAACAGGCGTTGTACATTCTCAACAACAAGTCAGCATTAATTGAAAATACTTTCTTTAAAGCCTCGCTGGGAATCCCGTCCGGGTCGGGAGCCTTGTTGCTCTTTAGGGAGAGAACGGAGGTTTCCATCTCCTCTAATGTGAAGAGTGGAACGTCATCTAACCGTCCGAAGTCAACCGGCGTACATCCTAGGCCTAGCCTACAAATAAATACATACAAAGAATGATTTTAGCTAAGACCTCAAAACAAGCAAGTAACTTAATAATTATTATGCTTACAATATTAAAGGTAAATAGATTGTAGAGCGAAAAAAACAATACAATTTAAAATCCATGATTAATTAATCAAAGTTAATAAAAATCAAGTAATGTAAGTATTGTAGAATTACGCTTACTTAACACTTAATGCATATTTTGTTACCTGAGACATAGGCTACAATGTCACAACACATTCTAATTAGTTGTTCAATTTAAATCTTTCTCCCAAATAGATATTAGTTGTATCCCATAAATTAGTTAATCGCATAATTCCGTACGACAGCAATTCATTCCACATCAACATGCCTATCTTTTGGTAGACTATAATTTATAACTTCAACAAGTAAACATCAGTGTTGATCTATTTAATTTAACATACAAGTCTGTCAAAATATCAATTAAATTTTATTTAAAAACGTAAAATAACGGCGAGCAAATATAAACAAGAAAAGGTTATGTTGTTTTCAGGATACAGCGACATCTCAGCTGCGATGGGGGAAAATAAACTGATCATAGCAACTACATTAGTCAAACCATGTAGCCTAAACAACTAAAGTTCTGTAAAAAATTCCGGAAAATAAGCTTTTTTTAATACTTGAAAATAATTGCTCGATTATAGTTTATTACCTAGTTTAAAATACTTAAAATCTAACCTGAGAATTTCATTGAAATCAAATTAGTAATAAAAAATCCTTTTGGGGGTCAAAAATTCGCCTAAGAGAAATTTAAAGTCGGTCTAAAGAATTTTATACTCTATGTTCCATATAGTAAAAAATTCAATTATTTAGTTAACAGCTGTTTTCACAATTCTTACTAATGCATTTGCTTTTAAATTCAAATGCAATTCTACAAAATGTATTAGTTTTTTATCCTTTTAAATTACATGAGTTTGATATTTTTCATTAAATTTACTTTGTAACTTGATGGTTTAACATAACATATTAATGAATTTTTTATTATATCAAACCAATAAATCTACAATATAATAAGGTAAGAAACATCAGCAACAACAAATAACAAATCAGTTACGTAGTTGGTGCTTCAGCTGATAGAAATCGTCAAATACATGTGACATGACGTACTTGGTGCTTTTTCTATTTGAATCAGCTGTAGTTGTCACCTACCGTTAGAGTATTCTAGTTTCGGAGTGTCTCAAACTGTGACTAATTAACGTTTCCAACTTTGGAGATAATATAGTCTACTACTAAAATTTAATGGGATTACTAAATGTAAGCCAAAGCAACCTCTGACTTTTTAAACATTCATGGAAAATGCAAGCGGTATTTAAACCGCTTAGTATTGATCCCGCAATCTTTGGATTTAAAAGCGGGCACTCTAACCACCAGTCATTTGATTATGGATTATACTATTGAGAATTAGTATTATAATTGGTAACAAAGATGAAATCGGCTGTTAACCGTCAAAGTAGAATCAGATATGTCACAGATTTAACATGTTCAACAAATGCATCCAGAGTGAAACTATCAGAGTGGAAATCTACCCGTGGGACTACTTCAATACAATCTGAAAAGCATGTGAGGCAAAACGAACTGGTCATGAAGGTGAGTGAGCGGATCGATTGAGCTCGTCTGGAATAAAAACAAGACTTTTTGCGTTTGCCATTTTAGTGCATAATCTCTGACTGATATTGTTGCTACAAAGAAATTTTACCAATCAAATGTTTGGTGGCCAGGTACATCTTATGAATTACAATAATAGCAAAGTGTATTTTACCCTCGCAATTAAGTTAGCACTCTGTGCATTAGGTTTTCAACAGACTGAGTCACAAAACTGTTAAAAATTTTGTTGTGTTCATTGCAAGGCACAACAAATTGAACGCACAACAAAAATTGATCACTTACAAATGGTTTAAAGGTTTTTAAAACATTGTAATAAAGCCTCTGTAATGTTATTAACAGATATAATATCTTAAGACCAACTTATGTACTTAATAAGGTTTGTCATTTTTTATTGACAATTACGAAATCCTGAGTTTGAAACGCCCACATAGAGTTGTTGGATACTAGCTGGGTCGGCGGAATGTGGAGGCAAAAACTCCGCAAGGTGATCCACAGCAGTGGCCTAGATTCTATATACCTGCTGCACGATAACCAACCAACTACCACGGTGCTAAAGCGAAAACCATAACTTGCTCCAACAAACTTACCGAGCTTTTAAAGGCGTGAAAGGCTGGGAGAGAGAATATTAAATTGAATTGCGTTCAGACAGAACTTAGTTTTTCCCTTTGGGGAGTGGTGAAAGGCAGGGCTGCACGGAGAAAAATAAAATACGGGCTATCAATCCTTTGCTGTTTCAAGTGCTACTTCTATACAAACGACGTGACGTAATCAGCCATGTTAAAATTACACGCTGTAGTCAGGAATGATCGGGCTATAGTGGTGTAGAGAGTTTATCTCATAGCTCTTCGTGTGACAATTACAACTCCCCCCAGACCTGTTTGGAAACTCACTGTTAAATATTCAGCAGGATAAAATGTTACCGTTGTTACAATGTAGTTTTACTAACGAAATATTTATCAGTGATAATTCTATATATGGAAAAAAATGATTCTGTTGAAACGAGCCAACCCATCATGAAAGAATTAAGGAGAAGGTTAAACAATCTAGTCGTTTAGCACTTACTTGATAACTATAACGCATGTCTAGTTTTTACCGTTAGTTTTGACATTTAAGGTAGCCTTCGTGGACCAGTCTCGCTCCACAACTTCACCAGCCTGCAAGGTGGATATCTATAATTTTCACATACTGTAATTCCGTTTGCCAGTGCACCTCCAACTTTTTTCAGCAGCCACTCACCAAAAACCTGACTTAATAACAGAATAAAAATTTCTGTACATTATACTAAGGCATATTTATAATGTAGTCCTGCGTACCAAATTTGGATAATGTACTAAACAATTACCTACCTACGCCATTTATTCAATTACCACTACACCCACGTAAAACTACATAGACCATTAAACTAGTAACAATCTTGCATAATTGGTACATATTATGTTCATGGTGATGCTCATTTTATCCATTAATTAATTAGTTGATTGGGTGCTCGAGATTCCCAAGTATTTAGTTTCGTGCCTTAGTAGTGCACCCACTTTTATTTAAGCCAGTCCCTTTGTTTAGAGTGGTACACCCTTATGAAAAGCTAAAAATGCCACATAGGCCTAATACCTTATACAAGAGTAGTAGTATCAGACAATTAATTAACACACAGGAGGGTCGATTTTACGGCGTTTGATGTGTAACAACGCGGACCTTTAGGCACGGCGCGCACTACTTCGGAATCGGCTCGGCTCGGCCGGAATCGGCCCGGTGACTAAATTTGCTTTGCATGTAACGTAATGGATCGGCAAATGCCGATCCGTGCCGTGCCGTCCCGATGTAGTGCGGGCGTCTCCATTACATTACACCCAAAGCAAATTTACTCACCGGGCCGATTCCGGCCGAGCCGAGCCGATTCCGAAGTAGTGCGCGCCGTGCCTTACTCGGTAAAACAAGCAATTGTGCCCACTAATGATTACAGTCACATACGTAAATGCTACTGTCACATACGGTACCTATGCTAAGTGACCAGCCCAAAAAGGTTCTTTCTTCTTTCCAACACCAGCTCATTCGCTTCGCCCACTCTCCTTTCAGAATGTTTTCATGTTTGCTGGTCATGGGTGCTGTACGCTTGTATAAATTTTTTTAAACACAAGTTGAAACTGTAATTCGTGGATTTTTCTTCTAGGGTTAACAGCTTCCTTCACCATTGTTACTTATTATTTTATTTTAAAATTAATTAAATAATTGCTTTGTTTTTTATCTTTTAATTTACTTTATTAGCAATTTTCTCTATATAAAATGCGTTATTAAGGTAGTGGTCCCCGTAAGACGTAAGCAGCACGGAAGCATGACACTTTTTTCGTTTTGAGGCCCCTAGATATAGTGTTTGTACATATGTGTCTGTTAATACGATAAGTTTAACTTATGAACGGAACCTCTGAGTTTGATGAAATTACAGGGGTGTTATACAGCATTCTTCAGATAATGACCGAAAACCAGAATAATCGGATCGTGAAAACGAGATTGTATGGGTTTATAAAAAGGTTAAAAATGGGGTTTTGTATTGTTGGTTGTTAAAGGTGGCATTTTTCACCTTTAATTTTACAAATATATATAAACTTTTGATTTTATGTTTTATAAAAAATTTGAAAAACAAACAATCTATCACTTTAAATAAATTATTAATGTAGCTTAAGTAGTTACGAAGAAAATTAGTTTCCCATGTTATTCTTATGGAAATCAATAAAATCTGTTTTACCACTTACTTATTAACCTGTCTTATCTACTCGTATTAAAGTAATCTATATAATGTTACGAGTAAGGTAAATTTTATGTACTTGTATTCACAATAACATATAAATGGATCTAACTATTTTATCCAAACTTTCCAAATACACCTAACTTATTTCTGGATGTACAAGTCCCAATGCTGGGAAAAATCTTTTTACGTCATGGTTTTGAATTAAAATTGTAAGAGTTTAACACTAAAATAGGCACCACGTGATTGCGATCATCGAAATTTAAACAACTGGCAGCTGATTAACATTATTCTTACCAAGCAATGTCGATGGGTTTGTTTTAATTTTTCTTGTTTGCAGTAGTTAATAACAAAATGCCAACAGCTGGCTGAGTCGGCACAAATTAGCAGCACTGTTGTAAATTCAGGCTCGCAATTTCTACACGCCTACTTATGGTCTTATGCACAGTATCTAGAATTTAGACTCCTTGGTCTTATGGAATCAAAAATCAAAACTAAATAATTACTGGAAACTGTTGTAACGTACGAACCACTCCAGTACGCAAACATGTGGTTTTGCGTTGTGTAGCCAGTTAGTTACTGGATTACTGAATAATACTAGAAGAAAGAATTTGTCAGTTTTTTACGTATATAATTACTAGGAATACGCTCCGATGTCCGTCCCGTACAAGATTTTTTTACTCACTTTTTAAGTTATTAGGTGACGCTTTTTATGGATTTTTTTTTTTTTTTTTTTTTTTGGAAAGGTAAGAAAAATGAATTACGCACACAGGTGGCAAGCCTGTAGTGTAGGGCTCCCCTAAAAACGGGTTTATCCACTAAAAAACCTCGCCTCTACTCTTTAGGATTCTAACCTGGAGTTGTTTATCACATTACGTCAGGCTAGGCCTAAATTTGGCTTATGCCCGTGGGGCTCACTCCTTATCCAGCCACTCGATCAAGGGATCTGGGCCACTTCGCGGTTCAGATCATGTTTCTTTTCCAGGAGGATGCCCCGGACGAACTGTGATAAACAATCCCAGTTGCCCTCATCCTCCAAGATCTTTTGGCAGACCGAGTCCACCGAAAATGCACCAAAAAATGTGTGTGGCCTTCAGGCGGGGCCCTTCCCAATGGGGGCAGCGGAAGAATGTGTGTTCCGCATCGTCGGGAACGCCCGAGCAATAAATGCAGTCCGGTGAACCGGTATTGCCCATCCGGTTCAGGTACGACCGAGATAGCCGTGTATTGTCAAGAATTGGCCGCCGTTCCACCCATGGTTGGACGTGCTTGATAAGTCGCGCAGTCCATCGTCCTCGGGTGTCGTGCTCCCAGCTGTGTCGCCACTGCTGGAAGGTTCTGGAGCGCTCTTCTGTTCTTGCCGTGTCCTTTTAATCTCGCCTTGTCTCTGATAAATTGCCTTCCTCTCTCCTGCCAAGAGCTTGACATGGATAACTCCGTCGACCACCAGGACGGCAGGCTCGGACACTGTCCGGTAGGTGGAACACACACCGAGCGCCGCTCGACGTTGAACCCGGGCGAGTCGCAACCTGTACTTCTTTATCGAGATCGTCTGCCCACACCTCTGCTCCATAAAAAAGCACGGACTGAACCGCGGACATCAACAGACGTCTTCTGCTGGATCGTGGAACCCCGACATTGGCCATCAGCCTACTAAGTTAAGTGACTACCTTAGCAGCCTTGTCCGTTGTACGGAATATCTGATCCCTCCAGCTTAACTTGGTGTCCACCATAATGTCCATAATCCCGAAGTACTTAGCAGCACGAGTTGATTGGACCACCTCCCTTCCCACTCGGAACGGAACAACGGTGTCCATCCTCTTCTTCGTAAGGATCACAATCTCCGTCTTACGGAGAGCAAGCGAGAGACCGTGATCGGACATCCATGTGTTGACCACGCGCATGACTCGGTCCAACTTTAGTTGGGTCAGCTCAACGTTGCGTGCGACAATGAGAGCTGCGACATCATCGGCGTACCCAACCAAAGTGGTTTCCTCAGGCATCTCCGACCTCAGGAGGCTGTCATAGGCAACGTTCCAGAGATCCTGGCCGAGTATTGAATCTTGCGCGGCACCAGAAGTGACTTCCATCGTCCATGTTCCCTCCCTTGTGTCGTAAATCAGGATTCGAGAGCGGAGATAATCCGCAACAGATATGCAAGAACGCGAAAGGTGTTGCGAAGCGCATCCAGCATATCGACCCACCTGGCCGAGTTAAAGGAATTCTTGACATAAACGTAACAAGAAGCACTACTCAGCGAGAGAAATGGTTGTGGCTCTCGGCTCTCTTCACAGCTCTCTGGACTTCGGTGATAGCGTCAATCGCTGACCGTCCCTTTCTGAAGCCGTACTGACGGGGGCATAAGTACCCGGCAGCTTCCACGATAGACGTCAGGCGGGAACGGATCAGCTTCTCGGACAGCTTCCCAGCAGTGTCCAACATTCAAAAAGGCCTGTGGGACGACGACGGCAGCTCGGGATCACCTTTGCCCTTGCTGATGAGTACAAGTCTGGCGGTTTCCCAGGGAGCCGGAAACACCGATTCTACCAAACAGGCATTGTACATTCTCAACAACAAGTCAGCATTAATTGAAAATACTTTCTTTAAAGCCTCGCTGGGAATCCGTCCGGGTCAGGAGCCTTGTTGCTCTTTAGGGAGAGAACGGAGGTTTCCATCTCCTCGAATGTGAAGAGTGGAACGTCATCTAACCGTCCGAAGTCAACCGGCGTACATCCTAGGCCTAGCCTACAAATAAATACATACAAACAATGATTTTAGCTAAGACCTCAAAACAAGCAAGTACCGTAACTTAATAATAATTATGCTTATAATATTAAAGGTAATTAGATTGTAGAGCGAAAAAAACAATACAATTTAAAATCCATGATTGCAAATTAATAAAAATCAAGTTATGTAAGTATTGTAGAATTACGCTTACTTAACACTTAATGCATATTTTCTTACCTGAGACATAGGCTACAATGGCACAACACTTTCTAATTATTACTTGTTCCATTTAAATATTTTTCCAAATATTAGATGTATCCCATAAATTAGTTAATCGCATAATTCCGTTCGATAGCAATTCATTCCACATCAACATGCCTATCTTTTGGCATAATTTATAACTTCAACAAGTATACATCGGTGTTGATCTATTTAATTTAACAAATAGGTCTGTCAAAATATCAATTAAATTTTATTTTAAAACGTAACATAACGGCGAGCAGATGTAAACAAATCTGAAGAGGTTATATTGTTTTCAGCATACACAGCGACAACTCAGCTGCGATGGGGGAATATAAACTGATCATAGCAACTACATTAGTCAAATCATGTAGCCTAAACAACTAAAGTTCTGTCAAAAATTCCGGAAAATAAGCTTTTTTAATACTTGAAAATAATTGCTCGATTATATTTTATTACCTAGTTTAAAATACTTAAAATCTAACCTGAGAATTTCATTGAAATCAAATTAGTAATAAAAAAGCCTTTTGGGGGTCTAAAATTCGCCCAAGTGAAATTTAAACTCGATCGTAAGAATTTTATACTCTATGTTCCATAGCGTAAAAATTTCAATTATGGTTATTGTTGGTTAGATAAACAAATTAAACGAACAATACTGTTATGTAATTTTTTCAATACTCGTTTACTCGTTTGATTATAAAAACCAACCTATTTTTAATAATAGTAGGCCTAATACCAGCTGGTAACGGAAGAAGGAAACAACACATGTTATCAGTCAACATTGTGGTTCATCAAATTAATGCCAAAATGCAGCATTCTAAAAATATAGTGCCAATAAGTTAGGGAATAAGTACCTACGTGCCGAGCATTTGCTCGGTAAACCAAAACATTAATATCAGTTACACAGTGCGCTAAAATGCCCAGTGCAAAAAGACTTATTTCTTGTTCAAGAAAAGCTCGTTCGCTCCGCTCCGTTCGCTTCGCTCACTTGCCTTTCAGACTGTTTCAATGTAGGCCTACAGATGCTGCACTCTGGTTTATATTTGTTGAAACATATGTTTGATATGTAACACGTGGATTCTAATTATTTTGTTAACAATAATTCTTCAGATTTCATAATTCTTACCAATGCTTTTGTTTTAAAATTCAAATTCAATTCTACAAGTTAATAATTTTTTTATACTTTCACATGACTTATTTATCTAAACATTCATAATCATCAGTATGAAGTACGATTAAAAATGATTAATTAATGAAAAATTTTGTATTTGACTGGAATGGAAAACTACATATTTATACTGGAACACGTGGTCTGCACTTTGACTGTTGAGTCAACTGTTTTAATTATTCTATTTGTTTTGATTGTAACTCCATTTTTAATTTGAATTAAAAACTGTAAATAAATAAGATTTTTTGCGGGATAGAGACCTGTATTTATATTATTTTTACTCCAAAACTAAGTTATTTGCATAGTTTGAAGAAAGTCATTCGAGCCGTTTTTGAGATCCGTGGTTGCCTTTTATTGCCCTAGAGATGTGCGTGTCACTCGGGCATAATAATACAAAGGAGTCGGTGGCTCCCATAAGCGAAATTGGACTCCTGCCGGAACTCTACCCACCTGTGCGATTCAATACCTACTAATACAGGGGTTTTCTTTTAAAACGCAGCCCACAATTTTAAATATAAATTGCCAAACCTAACACATGTCTTTGATACACTTAATGTTAATTACATTATTACAACTATTAAAAAAAAAAATGGATATCGCCGAAAAATTTAACTGCATGAGAAATGTACACCCTGACATCTTCATAATTCAAGCAATCTGAATAATTTACTTTGGGACATGTAAAGAATAAGGAATACGAAGAAAAAATCAGAGAATAAACTATGTACTAAGTGGAATACTAAGAGCTACTTTATAAAGGTGTCCGATTATTTACTACATAGAACTTAACCTTGTACAAAGGTTAATTTACAATCGTCTATTTAAATACCAAAACAAAACAAGATATTATGAAGAGAGAGTGAAAGGGCTCCTCAAAAAACGTCATGCAGTGCTTCGCCCATTTTATGCTTTTATTAAGGTATGATGGTCCAAAGTTAACATAAAATTTATCACCTTTGAACCATTGTAGCTTTATATCGATTCAAAATTAAAAGAAATCCAAAAGCGAATAAAATAGCCCAAGTCTCTATATTTTATTTAAAACCTCTTTCCCTTTATTGGACATTAAATAAAGGCAAAAAAGGGAGAAAATGGGAGAAGGTGAAGCACTGCACTATGAATTTTTACCCGTGAGACCTCAGAATGGATGTGCAACAATGCGAACCATATTGAGGTAGTCCCCGCATCGGCCACTTGATTGCGCTCTGCGTAGTGTAAATAGTTGTGATGAATGCGATCAACAATAAAATATACGATAAATATGTGGTAGGACTATGTCTATATATTTCAATTTCAAATTGTGGTTTGCGTTTTAAAAGATAACCCTTTCCTTCCACCATCATTTTATATGTTTAATTATGGTGTTTACTACCAGTGTTATGAAATAACCAATTTCCTATATATATAAAATTTTCCATTGGTACCAATCTTGATTTGTTCTGCTGACATAAAAAATAAATTAAGCTTATTAAATTAGCCTTACGAAATATAAGTATTTGGAAGTTCCTACACCTTTCACTTGTGATGAGCTGTAAGAGGAAATCAACTGTATTCCGATTGAAAAATTAGCAGGCGTAATGGAGTTTACCGAGATTAAAAACTTGATTACAAAAGTTTGACAATTATTTCTTTTGAACTATGCCTTACTTGACGGTTATATGCGCCACGATTTAAATGTGGTTTAGCTTGGTAAGGTTGGGTCAAGTTAGTTTAAGTATGTCAATAGTGCTTATTTATAGTCTAGTAAAAATGTTGACCAACCCGGAAGTAATTGCAAACTTAGTGATTTTGATCTATTCTTATGTGAAATTAGCCGAGAAAAACGGTGGTGAAAAGTCTACCACTCTCTGAGGCTGCGTTCACCTGCTATGGCCGATTTTTCCAAATGGCGGCAGTTCGTTTGTAAGTTTTTGTTAAATATCTCTCAAACCAATAAACATAGCTAAAACATGTAAATTAGTAAAGTGTAGAGGATAAAATTGTGCACATTTTGGTATATAATATGTATTGGTAATTGCATGCTACTCTCGGTAATTAGTTCTTTAAAGATATTTTTCATTTTTCAAATTGTAACAAATTTTTCCAATATAAAATGAGCTATTACTGTACTTGTAATGGTAAATCCAACCCCGACGGCATGATAACTTTTTACTTTAAGGTCCTTAGAACTCGAAAATATGGGTTTTAAAAATGTATATAAATGTATGTATGTACTTATATATGTATATATATTTATATAAATAAAATCTTTTTAAATCTAAGACCTTTTTCCCAAAATATCCGATTTTGATCAAATTTGGTAGAGAGGTGTAAATTAAGGTATATTTGTAGGATTTGGCAAACCAGGACGGTCGGACTGTGGGAACTGGGTTTTATGGGGGTTTTATGGTTAAAAAAACAGTTTTCCTTTTTTTAAACTAAATTTTATAAAAATTCTTTATTTTGGTTGATGCTATCCAAAAGAGCATAAAAAAAAACAATTTAGTATTTTGAATCATTACCATTTTTGAATCATTACCATTTTTCCAATATGGCGGCCAACTTTAAAATTTCTTATGGAACACCCTGTTTTAATGGTGTTTTTGGAATTTACATGTAATTTTGAGACATTTTTATTCTTTGACATTTTTCTCTAAACCTAACGGTTATTGAGCTACAGGTAATTAAAGTTCATTTTTAGTTAAATAAGAATAACATGGGCGAATGTATGAAAATATTTATTTTTAATTTTCTCAGCAGCCGGTAAAGCTACGGTAATGATTCAAAATACTAAATTGTTTGTTTTTTTATGCTTTTTGGATAGTATCAACCAAAATAGTGAATTTTTATAAAATTTAGGTGAAAAAATGAAAAACTGTTTTTTAACCATAAAAAACCCCATAAAACCCAGTTCCCACATTCCGACCGTCCTGGTTTGCCAAATCCTACAAATATACCTTAATTTACACCTCTCTACCAAATTTGATCAAAATCGGATATTTTGGGAAAAAGGTCTTAGATTTAAAAAGATTTTATGTATATAAATATATATACATATATAAGTACATACATACATTTATATACATTTTTTAAACCCATATTTTCGAGTTCTAAGGACCTTAAAGTAAAAAGTTATCATGCCGTAGGGGTTGGATTTACCATTACAAGTACAGTAATAGGTCATTTTATATTGGAAAAATTTGTTACAATTTGAAAAATAAAAAATATCTTTAAAGAACTAATTAACGAGAGTAGCATGCAATTACCAATACATATTATATACCAAAATGTGCACAATTTTATCCTCTACACTTTACTAATTTACATGTTTTAGCTATGTTTATTTGTTTGAGAGATATTTAACAAAAACTTACAAAAGAACAGCCGCCATTTTGATCGGCATAGCAGGTGAACGCAGCCTCGGAGAGTGGTAGACTTTTCACCATCGTTTTTCTCGGGTAATTTTACATAAGAATAGATCAAAATCACTAAGTTTGCAATTAGTTCCGGGTTTAGCATTTTTTGAGCTAATTTTACTAGACTATTACAACTTTTTGTCATCGCTTGTTTGACAAGAATTAATTTGCCTGATATACGAGTACAAAGTTAATTCGAGGTCAGGTGTTTATTACCAGTCCTGCTCTGTATGATATATTGTTTGTTTGTAGGGTTGGTTTAGATGTAGATTACATTTTGATGTGATTTTAGATTCAAAATGAGTGAACAAAAATAACTGAGATACTATTGACTTATCGTTGCTAACCTGTCCTAACGTAACGAATTGGCGTCGCATTCTCTACCCTCCCTGCCGCCATTTCCACCTTCTGTAATTTTGTTCGTTAAGCTTCGTCTGGCTGAATTTCTGGAATTTGTATGATTTTTTTAATATTTGATGTTTTTTAACATATAAAATTAAAATAATGAGTGAAGTCTATGACAGACAAGCACCCCGGTAACCTAGTCCTAATATCAAATTAAAAAATAATATTTATGTCTGAAAAAGCCACAAAGACGTGAAATTGTCGTCTAATTGCCCTACTAAGCGTTTCCTATAACCTGTTCTAATTGTCAGCATTCCTGCCAAACAAGCTATAAGGCCTAAGCGCAACCGTTGTGACCACGCTTTTGAATTTAAATATTATTTTACCTTAGTTGTCGGTTGAGAAAGCCATATTATAGATCCTAATAAAAAAATAAATACAAAACAGCAAATAAAATCATTTAGAATGTAGTATTGAAAGGTAATAAATAAAATTGCGGCTATAAAAATACAGTATAAGGACATTTTGCGATAAAATAATTGCCAGTTAAATGTCAAACCAAATGTCACACTGTAGGCCGTCCTTTGAACGCCTTCCGTTTATCAGACGCAAGTTGAGTGCAGCAGTCTTGCTGCCTAGCGGCAGGCGCCGTCCCCCCCCCCCCCCCCCCCCGGCCACAGCCCGTCACGACGCTGTGGCCGCGGGCATCCGACATAACTGGATCACACAGTTATTGCACGTGTGTAATATATGATCCATCGGGACTTGTTTCCACCTACCAACCTAGCTTTACAGTAAAGCGACTATAACCTATGTGTAGACTCTCCAAATATAGTTTGACAATTTCTCATGATAATTTGAATAAAATTAGTCACATTATTTGTGTAATCACGGCAAACAAACTATAAACCGGTATTATTTATCCGATGATTGATATGAAAATACTACTATTACAAATTTATTGATACTAATAACTTTCATCATTGGCTGTACTGTATAGGCCTGCACAGCCAAAAGGTAATTGTTTGTTAAATATCGGTATAGTCAATTATTAAATGCACTCATTACATTAAAACTTGAAATAAATAAAAAGCTCGTTGTAATTAAACAAATGAAAAGTTTTGCTTGGATTTTTTGATAATTTGTTCCTAATGTGATAACATACTATATAGCGCGAAAATTTTTTATTTCAAGAAGGTAGGCTAGTAACTTATTTTTGTTTACCTTTCGTTGTTGTTTCATTATCAAAATGGCAATTCATAAGATGAATGTTAAAAATTGCAATTTTATAACTCTTCATTAGTGTAACAGTTTTTTCCTGGGGTTGAGGCTGTTTCTAAGCAAATTTTTGAGCAAAAAACTCTTACATTCAAATCTTAGTCAAAAGTTTCTCGCTAGATTTTGAAGTAGGCCTACAAATAATAGTTACAGGCACTCCTCGTACAATAGAATTGCATTTACATGTGAGCATACCACAGTTGACAAAGTATGGCACTAAAAAACAGTGAGCAACTTCTTTGTTCTACTCCAAATGTTTGAGCTGTAAACGGCCAAGGCATTTCGAGTTATCTGTACGGTTTTAGGTCAGAATTGAGGACATACGATTCCAGCTGTAGGTTATTTTAATTTGTTTAAGGTCATAGTCAAGATGGGTCATTCCAGTCCTACATCTAGCTACTTAATTGTATACTTTATTGATTTTTACTTATATTAAAAGAGGATTGCGAAGATCAATACGATTTAGGGCAATAAATCACTCAAAGTATTATTACGGTACTTTTATTATTTGAGTTCTATAAAGTAGTTTATGTGTTTTTCAATCCAGCAAGATTCGGCTTGGCAACCAGGGTGATGAATCGCGTATCGCTGCAAGCCAGCGAGTTTCCTAATGAAGGAAACTGTAAAAACGTCTGTTATGAGGTGGTTGTCCCAGCGTCATCGCCGCGACCTCATACGGCGCTGCGCAACGACCGCTCGTCACTCATCACTCATCACTCATCACCGACAGTCGAGTGCTCCTCATCACGACGACGGCTCATCAAGTTGTGAAAGCGCGATGCACCGCTTGCGAAACACGCCTAGATGCAAATCAATTTTCGAAAAAGGAAGATGTAATTATTTAGTAACCTTAATTGAGTGGTAATCACACCTGCGTTGCTCTATGGCGGCAACTAGAGACGGACTTCCGGTGACTCTGAGTTGCGTGACTATTGTCTAATTGGAGGAATTGCCAATACCGCTGCTCCGAAGGCTACCTGGGTCATTGATGACCAACACCAGGGACTCCTTTTAATTAAAGAAGTGTAGCCGGATTTATTGTAAGTTTAAAACAACATGTAGCAGGAATTGCCTACATGTTGCATGTGTATTCTTTATGTTTTTCTTTTAAAAATGACATTGGAACAAACCAAAAACTAATGGCTTTAATAAAAAAACCTAATTAATAAACTCGTTTTCAGGCTTAAAAATTTTAATTTCAAAAAATTAAAAATCTCAAAGTAATATTGAGAGTAGAAACCCAGATCTTCTAGAATACTTAATCTAGTAGTAATATGGAATACATGTAAAACCTCTTAGTAAATTTGGCAACCTGGAGGCTAAACCTTCATCTCAACATTAAAACCTAAATTAAAACTATCTTAACAAAAGTTATAATCGTTATTGTACACGGCTATGGTTTATAAATTATTTGTTCGGTTGCTCGTAGAAAAAAATATATAATTAATAGCATTAATTATTATTCCACGATTACTTGCCTCTTATATTAATGTCAGACTGTTGCGAATGACCTTGAAAATATTTAATCTAAATTCACTATCTGCGGGTTAATTTTCACTTTTTTAAACAACCAAATATCATCGATGACAAAAGGACCCAGAAGATAAGTATTACTGTGTATTTCAAACAAGTAGTATGAGAAGCATAGTTCAAAACGATCACTTCGCATTAACCTAGAGTACGATTTGTGAGTCATAGGTGAAGAGATTCCCAGTGAGAGGTCGGGGAGGAGAGTGCCATACCGGGTAAGTTGCCATACCGCATACCGGGGCCAGCGAGGAAGTGCGTGGAAGGATATTGTTAGGCCCAGGTTGTCACACAACTCTTTCTCTCTCATGGACCGTGACCCTCGCACACGCAGTGTCCCTCTACCTCTCTTTCTCTCTCTGAATCTAATTACAGCACAACCAAACAATGGCCAGGACATAGATAAGAATACCGGCAAAGAATCTCGTTATATTAGTAGGAAAGTGCTTGATGTGATATTACATTCTCTTTATAAATCCAAAAAGTGTATTAGGTCAAGTGTTATGTTTTACTTTTCGACTGGTATATGGTTACTTGCCCCTAATTCTTTTAAATTCTCAAATTTATATATAATTTTTATTCTTCCTATAAATTCTTTACTATTGTTAAATTTACATAAAAAACCATTTAAGGACCATTTAAAAACCATATACATGGTAATTTTACCGGGTTTCCGAAGAGTCGGTGATACGAGAAATATAATCATTACAAGTGAGTTATGACAGAGTTTAACAAGTGAACTTGAATTATCACATATGTCAGAAGTTATATATAGTAAGTTTAAAATGTTGGTAGCGGTAATATGATTTTAATGCATTTGGTTGTCTGAAAATTTTAATTCGGTCATTATTTTATGGTCGTGTTTGCTGCATTGTACTTTGATATTTGAGACTCACCACTTCTATTACTAGTATACAAATTGATGCGCAAACCAACCTATGCCTACAATAAGATTTTCGAGACTTCCGCCTTTGATGACAGTCCCCTCAAAGTAGAAAATGACCAAAAATAGCTTTCAATGATATTTTTTAAAACTAAATCTTACTCACAATATTGCAATGTCGAAGGTGACTAATAAAATGTTACTTTTAGGATACTTGGTATAAGTATGCTAGCATTTTTTTCTTTTCCAAAAGTCACAAAAGGAATAAACTTACAACATTTTTTAAAGGACAGCAACATTTATTTTTGATACTATTTATAGCATCAGGTTTTTTAATTGGATTGTATTGTAATTTTAACACTAATGTGACTAAAATAAAAGTTTTAAACAGTACGAACCCCCTCCCAATTTTTTATAATATAAATATTTTAGGACTTTATGATTCCTTGACATCTTTTTCTATATACCAAATTGCATTCAATTTGTTATTCAATGTTCAAAACTATTCTTGTCAGTAAAATAAATTATTTTTTTTATTTATGTTCCGTACGTGGTTTCAGTTTAAATAAGGTCAAAAATGCTTAACTCCCATATTTGACCCACTAAACCCCCATAAAACCCCCTTGATATTGTCCGATCTCCGTAGCTTTCGATCTGAACCTGAAGAATCTCTGTGTAGAATTTATGAAAAATAGAACTTTTTATTAAAAGTTCTCATGTAAAGGGTCTCATGGATACATAATCTAGATATATAGTTAGTACATTAATTGCTATCTGATTAAGCACGCTTTAGAATATTAATTAGGTTTTTATTTGTTTATTTTAAAATCGACAATATGATATATAAAACCTTAATTTTAAGTCCCTTGTGGTATCAATTTCCAACCCAAAAGTTCATCTTCAATCAAACAGTTTTTTTTTTTTTTTTATTTTCGGGACAACTAACTGTAAAACTCAAATATGTAGCATCAATACGTGGGCCGTGACTGTATAGACTAGGAGTACGCTTTTTCTGCGCCTAGAGGGATGAAGGTACAACTCTAAATTTAACTTTCAAAAATAAAATCAAACACAAGCCAATAACGTATCAAGACACTGATCAGGGCACACTGACACACTTAAACTATGTATTCATTCATATACATACTAAAATTTGCATTAAGGCTCTTATACTCATTCTATTAACTCTTGAAAGTAATTTAATAACAACGAGGTGGCCCGTGCGCAAATTGCGCATTTTATGATTCTGTATGAGTAAAACTCATACAGTCCGCGAATGTTGATTATGAAGTGACAGAGTTCCATTTTTGTTTGCTATCTGGCTTTTAAAATTCATCTGAAGGTAATCAGCTGTTAAATTACAATTCCTATTAAAGAACTTGCAATAAAAGTTGGTCAACATTTTAAAGCGCCCTCTAGAAATAAATCAAAGGCGAGGGGGGCGAAGCCCGAAACAATATGACATTTTAAATTACGATTCGTCACTGCGGTATATCCTAAGCTTTTAAATGACACCTCAATCTTAAAAATCGGTTCAATAGGTCGAGAGAAAGAGAAACGTAACAGACAAAACCCTTTTAGAAAAAGAAGATATAAGATATAAACATTGACAGAACTGTTTGTTTACTTCTTGTTTGCTTTTCTTCTGACATTAATTTGTCTACTTTGGCAATCGTGAGATGACATTTGACACTTGTCAAAACAATAACAAACTTCTGTAAAATTATTCTAGTCATCTGCATTGTCATCTGTTTCCATTCAACCAATCAGCATAATCTTGGTGGTGCTATCTGTGTTTCGGGGGCGGCGTTCTCACTTCCCCATCTACTTATTCGGTTCTGTATACATTGTTGTAAAATAACAAATTGAATTCCGAGTAATTTCTCGAGTAGGCAAGATAGATTTCTAATCTGGGTGGCTACCAACTATTCAATTGTCCAACAGATACTTCAAATCCTTTCTCTATGCCTGACGTATAATCGTTGGTTAAAAAAACAACTCAAGCACCAATAAAACAACCTCCAATGCATTTCTTCTAGTGAATTTATTCACTCATTAGTTTATTAATGCTCAGAATGATTTTAGAAACGAAAAGGCATAATAGTCTAAAAGCCCTAATAGTCATTTTTAGCTATAGATATCACACATACAACATGGCACATTGTAGATACTGTATACTTATACATGTCATAACACGGAAAAATCTTGTTTTCATCCTACAGCCCTTCAAAGTGCATATTTTATCCTTATGGACATGTTTTTTGGCTCCTAAATTTGAATCAAAATCTAATAACTTTAGAAGTAAGATAAGTTGTTACATCCTCAATCCGAGATTCAATAGATTTATACCAGAGTGTAATACTATAAAGCCTGGCGAGTGAGGGAAGCAAACGAGCTCTTCGTGGGGGGCGAGTAAGCGGAGCGACCCACGAGCTCGTCTTGACTTAGACTGGAAATAGCCTCACTGGGCTCGGGGTTTAAGCGTATGTTGCCACAAAAAGCGATTGAGTGTTATTACACAATTTAAAAGTTCACTGAAAATGCTCTGCCCCCCTCACCCCGTCCCACTGTTCCTTTGTTCACTAGTTTAATCTAAAATTTTCCATCTATCTTATTGCCAAATAACTGATGAAAATTTAAAGAAAAAAGTAAACAGCTGAATGCAGTTTTTTCTTATTATTTTGTAAACTTTAATGATAAATAAATAACATTTAAAAAAGTTTTCTACCTTTGAATCATATTAATTTTACTTTTTAAATTCATATTTAGGTCCACATTGTTTTATAAGTCTACTTATTGCATGATTGATAAAATTCAACGGATTAATTGTTACGTAAAAATACAAATTTTTACTTACATTTGGGAGAAAACTAAGTGTGATAAAGGAGACTTCAACTGTGGAAATAAGCACTAAGATGCCAAGGACCACCACTAACGTCACGACACACTCCAGCTTCCCCCAGGAGCCTCCCCCGGCTCTCCTGGCGTGTCGACAGTCGGTGGAATCGGATCTTGCCGGTGTAGAAGCGCTTCAAACTACCCTCACCACGGCCGTCTTTGACGAGGTTGACATTAGACACTGTATAGAAAAAAAGGTCTGCAAGACTTTGGTAAACGTGGAGGACGAAGTCGTGGCTTTCATCGTTGTGTCAGACCACCCCGATATGCCTTCGTTAACACATTGTAACTGGGTGAGCTGGATCAAAAGATATTATAGAATAGATTTCGCTTCCCCATGGAACACTTTGTTTGTAAATTATTTCGTCTGGGATCCCAGATATCCTAAATGTTTCCTCACCCTATTGAAATCGCTGTACAAGAACAACGCTAAACTAGAACAAATTTTTATGATAACCCCACCCATGGTCTCGATTTTCCCAGAACTAGAGTCTGCATTTACTCCAGTTTATGCGAGTGGCGAGGGCTTCTCCGGGTCAGTTTTTACTCACTTCCAGAACCTCTATCTTAACTTACGACATCGTATAGTTTCTAAGTTGACTGTGCGCAAAGCTGGAGAAGAAGATAATATTGACGTTCAGCCTCTAGTCTACCATCAATTGGAAGTGCTCAAGTACGTGTACGGAGATTTCAGGGTGGGAAATGTGATAGATCTTACTACCCCAAGCAAAGCCGTCCTTGTAGCAGAAAAAGGTGGCTCGACAACGGTCGGGGTGTTATCAATATCGTCCAAGGTTGACTACAATCACGTCAACTTCTTCTTTCACCACGTGCTGGATACTTCCAGAAGAGATTCTACTTTAGATCGCGTCAGGTCGGACTTTCGCCGAGGTATCCCCTTCACATCAGATACCTTCTCTGTAGAGGATGAACAACTGTCAATAGAGCTAAATATGGACATGTACCAGTCAGTGGATGAAGAATCTATAGATGAAGATGAAGATCGTGATGAGTTAGTAGTGTACTGGGATGTAGATGGAGACATGTTCAAAGTTGTAGATCCTGTCATGGAGTATCTACTACGAGCGAAAAAAGGTAGTTCCTCAGGACCTGAGCTGGAACCTGAAGGCAGCCCCCGAAGGCAAAGCACAACATCACATCAGTCCGTTGACTATACTTACTGGGGACGTCCTAGTTGGTCTATGAGTTTTTTGCCAGACGAATCAACCGCAACACGTGACAGAGGTGCAACGCTGGGCATTAGAGAAAACCAACCAGTCAGCTGTTCGTATGCCCCTCTAGATAACTCTTTCCTCATTACACTTTTTGCTCTTCATCCGGACCTTGACGTGAGATATGCATTCGATATGCTTGAAGCTTCATTTGAGTGTTTCCCAGATAAGAATTTCTGTTTGTTATTCCTACCCACGGCCTATCAAGGCTCTTCTCTTACACAGCATATGGTCAGAATGGCTCCTAAAATGTCCTGGGACTTTCCTCACGAACTATATGTTACACATCGCAACGCCACCTTCAGTTCGTTTACCGTCCGTCCTGTAACAGTTGTAGATCATATCGGAATTCAAGAGCTGGTTGAGAATATTTCACAAGGAAAAAAGATATCTAAAGATATAACAAAAATATTACTTCAAGAAAGTACGGGATCAAAAGGATTTGTTTTAGAAACTGAAGGGAATATTATTGGTGTCGCTGTAATCAATTATAATTTCACCTTACACCGGCTGCAGCCGCATTACAAAATTGAGGAGTTGATACAGCTGAAGTTGTATAAACGAGAAGGTCATGGGCTGATTCGACATTTAATTCTCTGTCCTATTTTTCTTAAGAGTGGCCCCTTTTTTCTTAAACAAATTATGCATCAGACCGGTTTAGAGACTCTCAGTTATTCCCTTTTGCACGATGACATCATAAATATGTTACACATTGACGTTACCTTAATCACTGTATTGGGTGACCTGACCCCCGTGAGACCTCGTAGGCAGATACAATATGATCTTAGGGCGCTGGATGTATTTGCGCCTGAAGATCATGTTGTGCGCTTGGACCATGATTTCGCTCTTTTTATCACCACAGAAAAGCTTCTTAGCATACAGAAATTAGAATTAAACTACAGAATAGTTGTCATTGGAGGTTCAGATACGGCAATGTCTTTCCTAGAAAATTTAATTTTCAGATCAGCTCAGAAACATATTAAGTATAACAACCTCATGTTAGTGTCGATCCATGGATTCCCCTTGGAGCTACGGCCACATATGGCTGGAGACAAAATGGTCCCTCATACCGGAATGTACACTAAAGAATATCTTTCGAGGATCAACCTTTCTACCCATGTCAATGTGTTGTATGGGGCTCTCACCGTCATAAATAGAAAAGAAAAGATGATATGTTTGAATGAAGATCATTGGCTACGTTATGACTATCTATTCCTGTTAACTGGTTTACAATACTGTAAACCATGGCCTGCCTTAAACTTTCCTACCATGAAACATGGTTCAACAGGGCAAACTAACTCTTGTATGACAGAGTCAGATACATGTCTCAGGGATGATAGGGACTATCCGAAACAGGATTGCCGCAAAAACGAAGATATAAGAGAATTGTACAGTCGTGCTGCGCAACAATATGGCGACAATTTGATTGTAATAAATACTTCTGCTGATGCCATAATAGCTCTTGGACATCTTAAAAAGACATTTAAGCATAAAAAAGAGGGGAAGATCCTGATTCATGGACACGGCCTGGCGATGTACTCGTGTGTGGAGTCACTGTTAGTTTTTGGCGTCCCTGGCCATAAGATAGCGTTTATTATTGCCCCTCATCCCAACCTGAGCCATCGCTGTCTCGAAACTAGCCCATTCATTGAAAATACTGTCATACAGACAATGGAAAAGGCTGGAGTGACCGTGTATTATGACTACTCACTGATATGCTGGACACTCAAGCATAAATCCTTGGAGAGAGTTATGTTCCGGAACAACGACAACGTCCCTCTCATCCTCGACTGCATCGCTCTATTTTGCTTTGGACCCAAGAGCACCAACGCCAAAACATACATGGCAGTGAATGATGCGGGTATTGTTTACAATAACGGTATAATCATCGATGATCGGTTCCGCACAAATGACGAGTACATCTATGCTGCTGGACCCGGCACACGGTACAGCAACAGGTATCATCCGACACAGTTTGCCCATCACAAGTATTACAGCTCGGTGGAAGTCGGTCTGCGGCTGAGTACGGTATTCCGACGTCTGGTCGAACCAGGATCGGAGGACTACAAGCGACCCAGCCAGACACCAAAGAGTTCTTCACAACTTTCAGAAGACGTCGCCTCCTCATCACCTTTCGAGGAGTCTGGATTTGAACCAATATCGGCAACCCTTCCTGAACTGTCTGAGCCTTTGACTTGGGTTGCTCATTTGCCCGGGGGCTGGAACTTCGTCAAGGTGTCAGCTCCTGGCCGCCCTATGCCGTTAGAGTGTCAGTTTAACGGGCAGGGTGACAGTGGTCCTATCCTAATCACTGGAGTCCCAATTGATCCTGAAGGCCCCGGTTATTTCCAGCTTTCTTTCTCCGTCTACAACACAGTCCGTGAAATAGTCCTGCTCTCGCAAAAGGAGATTCCGTACCAGAACCTGAGGGAACTCTATGGCAAACACGAGAGGGTGCTGAACAACGTGTACGAACACTATAACCAGGGTCTTATATCAGATTTATACACATTTTTCTGTCAACCGTGGGCATACGCGTTGTACACTTCGAAGTTCAATGAAGTGGCACGACAATGTGCTGATATATTCTACAGCAGCGAAAACTCCGGTCTGCCACACCTCGACGACCTCGGGAGTCAGCAGTTGGACGCGATGCTGGGCAAGCTGTATCCAGATTACGAGGCTATCAGCTACCGCTACCTGTCGTCTTCGGTGCCCATGTACGTGGAGCATCTGATCCTCAAGTTCATCAGCGAGCGGCCGCTACAACTGCCCATGTACTTCACTGACTCCGTGCTGACGTCGTGGAACCAGTCGCCCAGCAGCAACAGTTCGCTGCACCGAGACCCAGCCAAGATCAAGCCCGGCCAGAAGGCTAAGCGAGACAGTCCGCCGTAACCAAATATATCCCACACAGAGATATAAAAGAAAAATCATAATAACTGGCATTTCCATTAATAAACTAATTATTTGACATTTTGTTTTTATAACTACTGTAGAGCCACTTTCAAGTATTATGAGTAAGTCGCAATACACAATATTGATGTAAATAATATTTAAAAAATATTTCAAACAATAAATTTGCACGCAATAGTATATATACTGTACAGGGTTCCCTGACATTAGCGACCGGTTAAACTTTACCGAGTTATTCAGGTGAAAACAAACAAAATTCATAGTATAATGTACAGTAGTGTTTAGCTTAAGTTTCATATGTCTGTTTATATTTTTTCATGTATCCCCGCGATAGGTATATTAACTTCAAACTTTACACAGAGGTGTATTTCATTCCATCATGAAATTTACACAGAGGTTTATATTAGTCCTTTAAAAATTAATATGCGGTCAAATTGAGGGTTTAAATCTCCCCATTTGTTTTCAGTTTATCGAAACAAATTTGCTTATTTTGACATTTGATATTTGAAAAACGAACGGCAGTTGAAAGAACCTCTGAAACCAGAATACTCTAACGCCCCTTTCACACATCACGGTTTTGCCCGTACGATTAAAAACCGCACGGCGTACATTCCAATAGAATCTTATGAGACCTTTCACACAGGCACGTTTACCGTTTTTAACCAGCTGCCAATTACTTGTACGGTGTTTTGGACGGTTTTTAAATCGTGCGGTTTTTTCCCGCACGGTTAAAAACGTGATGTGTGAAAGGAGCGTAACGGCAGATGACAACTACAACTGATTCGAAGAGAAAAATACCCCCGTCGCAGCAGACCTGCGTACTCAGCGAATTTCCAATGGAATTTCAGATTATTTACTTTCCCCATAAAAACACCATAGGATCGAGTATGTAGGTTTTCTGCCATTGGGTGTTGTTAGAAAATCTAAGTTAATCAATAATTGGTGAATGTAAACACAAAATTGTATCAAACTCTGAAAATTTTTTATTTTCCCCATAAACCCCATGGGGGTGAGTATGTAGGTTTGCCGCCATATGGGTTTTGTAAGCAAGTATAAGTTAAACCTTATATAGATAATGTACATACCAAATTTGATTAAGTTGTGTCAATAAATAAGCAAGATATAGGGTTTTCTTTATTTCCCATAAGAATAACATGGAAAACACATTTTTGGATTTGCCCCGTAACCAGTTATGCTATGATAAAAATTCAAGATACCAAATTGTTTGTTTTTTTAAGCTCTTTTAAATGGTTTCAGTTAAAAGTGATGAATTTTAAAAATTAAGGTCCAAAAATGCCAAAAACCCATTTTTGACCCCTTTGAAACCCCATAAAACCCCGTTCCCATAACCCGACAATGCTGGTTCGCGAACTCATGAAAATAGACCTGGTCTTATACCTCCACACTGAATTTCATCAAAATCGGAGGTCCCCTTCAAAAGTTATCAGTACCACGGACACATAGATATATAGATATATAGATATATAGATATATAGATATATATATACATATATATGAAAATGAACGAATGGTGTTTTTGGCTTCTGGGGACCTCAAAATGAAAAAGTAAAGTGGTCCCGGGCTTAGGTCTTACCATGGCTACTATCGTAATAGCGTATTCCCTATAGGGAAATTCGCTAACACAAAGTACGTCACGTCTATTCGACATTTGCTTTCACGTGAAACAAAACTAATTCACTGATTTGTTATTTGTTCTTCTTGATGTCATTTACCTTGGTTTACCTTAGTAAAGTTGATAAGTACTATTTTAAATATAGTTTTAAGATTCAATTTTATCTATAAGAAGGATTCTTCAACATGCAAAAGCCTTTATGGCTTGTGTGGATTTTGAACTAGAACTTGTTACGATTTTTTTATTATATTGATAAATAAATTTGATTTGATTTTATTTTACAAAAAAATTTCTAACTTACATAATATTTATATTTATGGAACATCCGATAATCCAATACCTCAAACTAACAGCATTTTGAGTTATTTTCAACGTGATCGTATTATAGAAGCTCCCATTTTTATAAAGCCCATTGTTTGGTAAACTATCAGCTGATCGACGCGTTAAATACCTCCTGATGAGAAGGAAATGCTGCCTATATAATACGGGCCTTAAAGGTAGCTTTACACGTGAGAGTTTTTCACTCTCAGAGAGTTTCGTACTCTCAGCAGGTACTCGCAGAGGTGTTTACACAACAAGCGAATTTTCCAAGATTGTTAATCCCAGACAGTTTTCTGCGAGTACTATCAACAGCTGTCTGAGATTTTTAGGAGAGTAACTAACCACTCTCCGAGAGTGAAAAACTCTCACGTGTAAACCCACCCTAAGGATAGTAATCTATCTATCGATATTTTAATACGCATTTTTTGTATAAGAAACTCCTCCAACAGTAGTTAACCGATTTCAATGATTTTGTATGTCATTCAATAGAGCTCGGTGGGAAATTGTTACTAAAGTAAACCGGTAAATATCCATAGAATACTAGTTCATCCATAAGTACCATCCTCATAATTAGACCAATTCGTATATGGGAGGTTGAAATTGTGGTTCGGATCCCAAGTTAAACTGTAGGTCCCTAGATACCATTGGCTGTTGGGCTATGAATTAACAGTCCTGTCTAAGGAGAATGTCGGCCTTAGTCAGTAACAAGACTACAAGATCGCGCCACAATCATCCTACACTCATCCCTCATTCATACTTGGCTTTAAACTACCTATTGAGTTAGGTCGCCATTTCAATAAAGGTATTAAGGTATTAATTAAGGTATGAAACAGAAGGGCCCAACAACAAACAATTGGGGAGAATGTTATTTCCCCATCTGAATAACATTGCTAAAGAAATCAATAGATTTTCAAGTTTAAGAGCTGTAAAGATAAACACAGTAGAGCAGCAAAATAATCTACCTAATTCATAACAAAGATCTTATGTTAAACCTCAGAGGATAGGCTGCACTGGGTTTGTGACCGAAAAAATGTGAAGTGAAATTTTGAGTAGGCCTATTTCAAAAGACGTAGAGTAATGGTAGTGGCCTAATATTAAAGATTTAGGTTCCAAAAACTATTTCGGTTCGAGGACACAGGTTCGTGTCAAAAAAGTTTAAATGGATAGACCTTCTCCTTAAGATTTTTATTGGTCGAGTATAATTGATTTAGAAACAAAATTAACATTTTTAGCAATGGCGTGTGATAGTGTTATTTGATCTATACATAACGCGAAACATTTTTTGCATAAGAAACTCCTTCTCACTTTTCAACAGATTTTAATGACTTTTGTTGGATGGAGTTTGAATTGAAGTTATTTATGAAGAATATTGATAAATATCTATTAAAATGAAAGGGCCCTACAAGAACTTAAGTTCTTTAGTTCCCCGGTACCAGATACAACACTGGTAGGAAATTAATAGATTTTCAAGTGTAACCGCTGTTGTGACGAGTTACACAGTACACCACGAGCCAGAGCACCTGTCTATTTATACTAAAATTTAAGAGTTTAATCTAAACCGTAGAGAATACAATGTAATAGGATGTATCCAGTAAAAGTATCTAAATTAAATTGCTCGATTTCGAGCATTATGTCTTATTAATCTCGCTCTTCTAGTTATTCTGATTCTAGATTCCTTGCTTTGAATTTCAGGGGTGAAATGAAAATAATAGCTGATTATGGTGAAAAATAAGGGAATTCAGTACGAAAGGGGGAATATTTCCAACTGAGTCTTTAAACGCAAATTTATTTTTACGGTGTATAGTTAAACATTTTAAACATTTTATCACTTGTGGTTAAAAAAAATGGCGGCCAACTGAAATTTTCAAAATTTAATATCTCAAAAATGTAAAATATTAATATTAAATTGTTATTATTATTTTATTCAGGTCTACGTATTAATTACATAAACTTATTAACCTCTAGTCAACACCAAAGAAATATTTTGTAATAAAAATCCTGTTGAAACGTGTTTGAGAGGTGATCTAGATGTGTGCCAAAAATACAAACTTCCAAAACTGGTGCCACATCACAATGACGCAACTGGGCCCGCGACGGCCACTTTCACTTGCATTTAAAATACTAAACCAACAAACCACTATCAAAAGGTCGACCTAGATGTGCCATTCGGTCACGTGATCGGGCGAGACGTCTACACGTGTTCTAAAACTAAAATAAAAATAAAATTGTATAATTATATAATTTTAAAATTTTAGATTTAGTGATCCTTCATCATTACACATATTGGTTCATTATAAATCGATTGACACCTCTCTGCTATTGTCCGGAGATGACTTGTTGGCCAGTGAGTCGGTTGGGAGGCGGAGGGAAATTTACATCCGAAACCTAACGGTCATTTGTTTAACTAAGGAATAAAAACAAACTTAGATTCTAAATGAAAAAATTTTGCTAAAAAAAGTAAACAATTATCTTTGTTGACAAACCAGCTAGCCTAATTCAATGTAGAGAAAGACAGCTGATTGCAAAATAAAAGATAACATCGTAGAGATGCTGTATGTTTTTGGTTTTGTTGATAGCTTAACATATGATGGAATAAAAAACACCAAAAACAAAAAGCAAATTGTTTGGCCAATGGCATGCTTCAGCTTCCCCCTCACCCCGCAACCCCCTCACTGGCCAACAAGTCATTTCCGGACAATAATTTATAAAGTAGTTTTTGTAATCAAAACAAGCAACCAACCATCCTCTGGTGATTAACAGATGACACATGAAAGCAAAAGCAACAAGGTAGCAGTTATTTTTACACCAGTAAAAAATATCGATAATAATGCTTGATGAAGTATTTTGTTAATACTGTACTTTGATACTTTGATACTTTGTTTGAAACACCGACGCACTCTGTGGTGCGTATTTTAAGGTGAGTATGACTGAAGGGATGAGTGTGATGATTGTGATGGATCAGATGAGGTGTAGCTTTGTTACTGACAAATATCAGCTGTTTTATTTGTCAGGATCATTAATTAATAGCCAACGAGGTAAAATAGATATAGAGTGCTCACCAGATAGGGAAAAGTGTCCCTTTTTGACTAGCGCCATGTTACCCACGATTCCCGCCGTTTCCTTGGTAACCAGCCCTTTGTTTACACTTTTCCAACAGTAATTTACCATTTTACCCACACCTATCCGACGTTTCTATGGCAACCAACTTCAATAACCTGCTCACAGACCATATCAAATTAAACTAATTTAAAAACAAACAACAAATAAACATATGTTTTAAAAATATCATCAGTAATTTTTTAACCTTATAGTGGCCAAGCAGAATCGCCAAAACTAGTAACCAAGGAAACGAGAGTAAACTGTGGGATGGTTGCCAAGGAAACGGCGGGAATCATGGGTAACATGGCGCAAATCAAAAAGGGACACAACATTAACATGTAATGAGCACTCTATATCTATTTAACCTCGTTGTTAATAGCCCAATGACCAAAGGCAGCTGGGTCCAGTATCGAACCATCAAAAAGCACTAACTTTTCTCAGGATCGAACCGGCTACCTTCAGATTCAAAGGCGAGCTCTTTAACCACTCAGCTACCCAGCCAGTTATATGAAGAGAGGGGTTTTTTTTTTTAAAGAATATTACATTTAAACTATCAATGGAGCTTATTAACACCATGCGTTTAGAATTTATAAATGAATGTGTTTACAAATACATGTCTTGATTGAGCGAAGCTTCTATCCTACACCCTGGCTTTTTATTTACACGTACTCCTGAACGGCTGGAGTGATCCTCACGAAATTTTGCTCGGTCATAGTAACCATCTATGGGAAGGTATAAATCTGAAATGGTCCAAATCGGACATAAGGGTTCTGCCCTACGGCCCTTTAAAGTTACCATGTTATTTTAATAGGAGAAATATTTTATTTGGTTTGTTTACCTACTGTGTGTTACTGTAAATTATACAGCTGTTATAAGGATCAAATTTAACTGCAGACTGTTACTATCAGCTGTTTGTGAATACAGTAGTTTTATGTGAAATTGTTGTTTTGTTTATTTTAGTGGTTTGTTTACCTTTGTACGTGAATGAAATACCACGTTTATGGAGAGTAGGTGCAAATCTTGGACTACGCACCATTTAATATCTTGTATACATATAATACCCCGACACAGAAAACCTGCGTAATCAAAAATTATTACAGTATTGCAGACTTGTGTCGAGTAAGCGCAGCGAACAACCTAAATCCGGCGACGAGTGTGTGCAGCGAATGAGCCGACCCAAAAGGTGAGTGAGCGCAGCGAACGAACTAAATTGACTGCAAGTGAGTGTAGCGAACGAGCTCACTTGAACTATCTGTAAAACATTTGCTATTATTGATTTTAAAAATAGTCGCTCCTCTCAATATTGCAAGCAGACGACTGCATTGTATACCTAGTATCTTAGCTACCATACAAACAAACTTTTAGTAATAAATCGTGTACATAATATTTTTGCTGTAAACTACAGTTTACTATATTTTAAACCATTCAATTTTGCATTCACTGTCATTGACGTTTTTTAAATGGTCATGTAGGCTTAAATTATTTTATACGTTTAACAGTTAGTTTAGTATATTCACTCATAGAAAAAGGAGTAAAAGTTGTAGAGTGCAAACAAAAGACCGAAAGCACTGGAAAGATATCTGGGAAACAAAAATATTATTTTGAATACAGATTTGGTACATTCTAGCTCTCGCTATGATTTCTTACTGTTTTAAAACTAATTAGTATATGTGTAATTAAATGTGAATAATTAATACGAAAAAATGAAATCTTTTATCTATTATTTGTTGGAGAAATTATTGTATTTTTAAATAAATTCAATATATTTATCAATAATTTATAAAAACCAAATATTTTGTTTTATAATAGCCATTGAAAATTCACTACATACGCAGGTCTGCTCTGATGGGGGTATTTGTAGTATTTACAAATTTAACTGGATATAAGTATTTATCAAATTAACCCTATACCGCACTGCATTCTGATGTATACCATACATGTTTAAATTTCTAGCTGTAAATTTGTCAGGGCCCTAAAGGATTTGAAAACGATAGTGGGACTATCTTTACCCAAGGTATATGAACTATAGTTGTACAAAACTTTAGGTCAGTAGGTCCAGTAGTTTTCATGCGCACAAAAGACATACAGAGACAAATATATTAATTTTATAGATGTCGAGAACAAAATAATCAATGTAAAAGTATAATGGAATGAAATAACTTACATAGTACTTTCGTTTGAGAATAAATAATTACATAATTACCATTGTCTTATTTTTTTAGTGAACCATAAGATATCTGGAAATTGACTGAGTAGGCATACTGCGATGGGGGCATTTGTCAAGTGTGAAATTATTATTTTTTCCATTTTAGGTCTAACTTTGATGTGAGTGTCACCCGCTGGATTCATGGTCTACTATTCCTGAATTCTGGTTACCGTTCGCCAACCCTGATATACCTCATATTTCAATTTATAATGTACACAGATTGCGCTTCCATCTTATAAAGTGGCTAACTAAAATAGTTGCTTAGCCGTGTAAAAAATACAAAAACCTCTCTTAATCCCCTCCGTAATACTCTCTTGCATCGGATGCACTTGAACCCAGACCTTCTTCAGTCGCGACCCCGGGGAAAGTCACCCCCTACCTGGACCTGGTCGCCGTCCCGGTGCCGGTGTCGGGTGGCGGCCGTGGCGGGGGGCTGCGCCCGCCGGTGAAAGTCCGGAGCTCAGACTCCCTCAGACTCCCGCCCGGCCCTCCATGGTCCTCTCCATGACACTAGCTAGCCTCTCGCCGTCTGCAGCTGCATAGACTTGGGTCGCCGATGGGTAACTAGCCTAGCACTAGCCTCTCACCGTTGCCCCTAGCTTATACCTGTATGTAGTATGTAAACGTTAAATGCTTGCTAATTATAACGCTTTATTATTATTGATAACACCAATAAATTCCTATCCTAAGTACTACGGTAAGAATACAGTAACTATTATTATAATAATTATTGTTCTGGCAAAAGGATAACCAAAATAAGATTTTAGCGTTGAGATAAAATAATATGCATCTTCACTACGTTTACTTTACTTTTAAAGATTGTCATTTGGATTAGTCCAGAAGGAAACAATCCATTGAATCTAGTAATACTTAACATTTTGAAATTTGATCTTCAAGTAACTAACAATAATTATTTATAAGTAAAACGTACAAATAAGATGTATATAGTCAATGTACAAATACATATCGCTACCATGCATTGTTTAATGGATAAACACTAAATTGTTATTGAAATAAATTCAGTTAATGCATTTAATTTTGAAGAAAAAAATCTGCCACAGTGCTATTGCTATTGTTATTGTTATTGCTATGATATTTTTTATTGTTATTAGTTTGTGGTGTTTAACTTAATTTGACTTGTAGTAGAGGTAGTGGCTCTTCGGGTTTCGGAAGCATAATTTATTT